>JAYESD010000001.1:22760524-23960524 GCA_036927565.1 Tuctoria greenei | reverse complement strand
AGCTCCGGTGCCGGCTGTCGTGGTCCTGGATCGCAACTCATACCCAGAAGCACCCGTGGTACTGTCGGACCACGGGAATGAAGATGTACCAGCGGCACCAGCCCCGGAGGTTGAAGCTCCAGGTTTGGATGCTGTAATGGTGGACGCTCCGGCCTCAGAGCTGGAGGTAGCTGCGATTCTGGCCCCAGAGCCAGATGTCGTTGAAGCCCCAGCAGCTGAGTCGGTGGTTGATGAGGCCCCAGCGATGGATCTGGGTGTTGATGAAGTTCTGGCATCTGAGCCAGTTGAAGAAGTTCCTGCGCCTGAGCCGGTTGCTGCAGAGGTGCCGGCGCCTGAGCCCCAGATGGTCGAAGCACCAGCGCTTGAGCCGGCGACGGAGGAGGCACCAGCGTCGGAGCCGGAAGTGGCTTTAGCTCCGGTAGAATCTTCAACGCCTACTCCGTAGGCGCTTACGCCTGAGCCAGGGTGTCAAGATGAAGCTGCTGGCCCCCCGCCTGAGGGGCCAGTTGTTGATGACCTGGCAGCGGGACCTTCGGAGCCAACTCCGGAGGTCGAAACTTCTATCGAAGGACCTTCCTCGCGGCGGCCGAGGCTATCCCGGAGGATGGCCCTAGTGTCGTTGAAGCTCAAGGGACTGCTCTTGTAGAGTGGGACCCGATTTTTGTCACAAAGGACCCCCTGGAGCCAGCGGAGGGGACCTCAGCAGGTCCGGACCCAATCCCTCTATCGTTGTCTATTGACAACGCCTGCTCCAGTCTTCATCAGGTTCAGCTGGCTTTCTACCACGACAGCAAGGCCCTCTAGGAGGAGCGCCAAACTCTTAGGAGGTGGCGCAACCGGCTCCAATTCGAGACCAAGCTAGCGCAATCAATACTGGCTGATGACAAGGAGTGGGTGAAGAGGGAGAAGGTATGGTTGGAGTATTGGGGCTAGCTGCTGGACGAGAGGGAAAGCATGACGCGATCCCTTGACAACTAGTCCCGGGCCATCTACGAACAGGCCGTAGCTGCTAATAATGCAGCGAGTGATCGCCAAGAGAGGCTCGACGCTATCCACGACAGCCTCATCAAGCGCCGAGAGGCCCTTGAGGAGCGGGAGAAAAAGCTCAAAGATGAAGAGCAAAAACTCCTAGAGCTGCGAGATGACCTCGTAAAGAGGGAGGAAGAGCTTTCTCAGAGGCTGACTCTGGGTGACAAGAGTCTCGCGGAGTGCACCAAGAAGTTGGATGAGCGCTGTGAGAAAGAGGAGAGAAAGGCCTGGCAGCGAGGACAGGACCTCCACAGGAGGGAGAATGATGTTGCTGCCAGGGAGAAGAAGGTGTGGGGCCGAGAGAAGGACCTAGTTAACCGCCGAAACGAGATCCACCTCCGGGAGGAAGAGCTCAGCAAACTCGAGAGGCAGGTCGCTGAAAAGATTCAGCAGAACGCCAAAGAGGTAGAGCGTCTTACCCGGGAGAATTCGGAGCTCGCGACGACCAGAAGATCCTTGGAGGAGATGCGAGGCTCAAGGGTTGTGAAGTCCCAACAAGTTTGGAATTTCCTGGGAAAAGCCAACGATGTGCTGACGCAATGGGTTTTAGTCCCATGCGTCCGGATGATCCGGAGCCGGAGCTGGATCAGGCGTTGCAGGCGTTGAGTTCGGCAGGCAACAAGCTCACCAAGATGGGCGATGTCATCGCAGACCAGCTAGAAACCGAGGGGCAATCCCTAGCGAAGAACATCACAGAATTCGTGCTGACGTGCTACACAAGCCGGGACCCTCAGTTCTTACTAGACCCGGTGCTTGAAGTCCCCATCGACGGAGAGGGAGAAGCTGCCCAAGCCAGCGTATCGGAGGTTGCCCAGAAGGTTGCCTCGTTCTTCCATAGGGTCTAGGACCATCTCTTTGTAGATCCCGCTTGTATTCTCTCTTTTTTTTTCTCCAATTTTGTAATCTCTTGTCTCCAAATGAATGAAATCCAAATTTTTTGAATTTCATTTTTTGTCTTCAACACCTTTGTCGCACTTGGCCCCCTGGTAGATGTACACAATTTGATTGCGAACATGTACCAAGAGGATGTAATAGTTGTTGAAGACTTGCACGCTTCTTACTTGTATAACGTAGGTCCGAAGTCTTCGATAGTGTAGGCCCCCTGGGGTTGTCGTAGCTTAGTAGCTCCGGCATTGACCATCGTCAGAGCTTAGTAGCTCTGGCAGCAGTCTCCATCAACACATAGAGCATCGACGGTTAGTCCTCTGGGGTGTCGGAGCTTGGTAGCTCTGGTAGTGACCTCTGTCAACAAGTGGTGTGTCAACAGCAGACTCCACTTTAGAGTCTTCCCACCATCTTTTGTTCATGTTGACGGATGGCCCCCTGGATCTGCCAGAACTTTGTAGCTCCGACAATGTCTACTATCAATGTTTGGAACATCAATAGCAGACCATCTTGGGGGGTGTCGGAGCTTTGGTAGCTCTGGCTTTATCCACCATCATCATGGAACCTTTATTTTTCCTGCATACTGAAGCCATGAAAAATAGTAAAATCCATTTCCTATCTATAACATAACTGCGACTTACTATTCCCGAGAAAGTTTTAGGTCGAACACAATTCTAAATACAATCAAGAGCACTGCCTTGTTTCCTTCAGGTCCAATCATTTCTGGACTCGCCTTACTTCGGCCTGCCAGGATGTAGGTAGAGTGGCGTACTTAGGGTGCATGTCCAGTCTAAGTCGATAGCACACTCCGGCCCTAGATTGGCTTGGCGGCATTCAGACGAGTAGACCATTAGCAATGTTTGGACCCGGAAGAATAGACGATGCAACTCGAATTGTACATGAACTGGTCAAGCTAAATATTCTTAAGAATTGCACAACTTTGTTATAGACAAGAAAGGGAAAAATAAAAAATATTGAGCCTGTACAAAATAAATGCACATGGAGTCTATTTTCACACAATGATGTCTTTCATTATAGGTCCGGGGTACAGGGAAACAAGTACACTCTTAGGGTACAGAACCAGGCTAAGTGTGTTTTGTTTCTCGTTTGACCTAAGGTAGCTAGCTACACTTTTAGTTCTGAGACTATGACAAGTGTTGCTTGAACTTTGCGGACCTTCCGGGGAAGGTCCGACTGTTCTCCCGAAGGAGCTACCCGACTCTGTACAATGACTCTATAACATACATCACATGTAACTATAGACTCACCTCCGTGATATTAAGCGTAGAACTTACGGAGGTGCTCATTGTTCCAAGGATTTAGGAGAGGTGTCCCATCCTCGGTTGCCAAGCAAACGCATCCAGGACGGGATACTTTGATCACTCGGAAGGTTCCTTCCCAGTTGGGGGAAAGTTTGTTTAACCGTTCTCTGGATTGTATTCTCCGTAGCACCAGATCGCCTTCCTCGAGCTGTCGGCTGTGAACATGCCGTTGGTGATAGTGCCGAAGAGCTTGGCGGTATCGAGCATTTCGAACAGCTGCTCGGCACCTTCCCTCTTCAAGGAGGTCAAGGTCTTCACGCCGGAGCTGGTCCTGCGTGGCATCATCGAAGGTCTGGACCTGAAGTGACCCCAAGGTGATTTCCGGAGGAAGGACTACTTTAGCTCTGTACACTAGGAAGAAGGGTGTCTCTCCAGTTGACCGGTTTGGAGTTGTCCTGTTGGCCCATAGTGTGGGCAGAAGCTCTTCGATCCAGTTGGCTCCATGTTTTTTTAGACGCTCATATGTGCGCGTCTTGAGTCCTTTTAGGATTTCTGCATTTGCTCTCTCGACCTGGCCATTGCTTGCCGGGTGAGCTACGAAAGCGTAACTTACTTGGATGCCGAGGTCTTCGCAATATCCTTGGAATGCAGAGCTTGTGAACTGGGTCCCATTATCAGTTATGATTTTGTTTGGGACTCCAAATTTGCATACGATGGACTGTAAGAAGTTGATAGCTGATTGCTTGTTTATTGTCACAACTGGAGTTGCTTCCGACCATTTGGTGAATTTGTCAATGGCAACATACAGGAATTTGTAACCTCCGACGGCTCTTGGGAAAGGTCCCAAGATATCCATACCCACACAGCGAATGGCCATGTAGGAGGTATAATTTGTAGAGGCTGAGCCGGTGTATGAATTTGTTTCGCATGGAACTGGCATGCTTCACATTTCTTCACCAGCTGAGTTGCATCCTGGAGCGCTGTAGGCCAGTAGAAGCCATGCCGGAAGGCTTTACCAACCAGTGTGTGGGAAGATGCGTGGTTCCCACACTCGCCTCCATGGATTTCCGTGAGGAGCTCGCAGCCTTCTTCCCTTGTAACGCACCACATTAGAACACCGTTGGCACCGCACCGGTAGAGATCCCCTTCTACCAGCGTGTATCTTTTAGACAATCTGACTATCCGGTCAGCGGATACATTATCTTTAGGACGGAAATTGTCTTTCAAGTAGCTCTGGATCTTCGAGATCCATGCATCGAAACTAGCTTGAGGATTTGAGTCTTGCGTGCTGGGTTGCTCGGAGCTTCCTGCAGCACCTACGACCCTTGATGGACGCCATGGTAACAGGGCCATCGGGACCGCCAGCTTCGAGGTGCTGGTCTCGCCCCCTTCGCTCAGTTCGGCAGGCTGAGCTGTAGGTTTAGACAACCTCCGAATGAAGGTTCTATCGGGAGCCGGAGCCCTGGTTGAAGCTTTCATTGAGAGTTCGTCAGCTTCAGCGTTGTTGAGACGCTGGACATGACAAAGATCTAGGACGTCGAAGTCCTTCTGAAGCTTCTGGACCTCAAGTCGGTATGCCACTAGTTGAGGGTTGTTGCAGCAACAATCACCTTTGACTTGTTTTACAACAAGTTGTGAATCACCTTTTACCAACAGTTGCTTGACACCATACGATAGTGCCACCTTGAGTCCATAAATTAGTGCTTCATACTCTGCCATGTTGTTGGTCGCCTTGAAGTCAAGGTGTACCATGTATTTGACCTTCTCCTCGGTCGGAGCGAGGAGAAGGAATCCAGCTCTGGCCCCATGCTTCTACACGGAGCCGTCGAAGTATAGAGTCCCGTGAGGCTCAGTGAAGACCGGAACCTTGGGTTCCGACTTCTGCTCACTGGGGCCCCCAGGATTTGATGGAGAGGGGGTCCATTCCGCCACGAAGTCCGCCAAAGCTTGACTCTTGATCGCTTGTCTTGGGACGAATTCCAGATCAAACTCAGCCAGTTCTGCCGCCCACTTTGCAATATTCCCTGTAGAGTTGGGATTATGCAAGATTGCACGCAGCGGATAGGAAGTTACCACCGAGATCTTGTGAGCTTGTAAGTAGTGCCGAAGCTTCCTGGAGGCAATAAGAACTGCGTAGAGCAGCTTATGCACCTCCAAATACCGAGTCTTGGTGTCATGGAGTACTTTGCTGATAAAGTACACTGGATGCTGGACCGTCCAGACCCTCTCGAAGGGGCCCAGAGCTTCCTCCTCATCTACCCGGACCCTCCCAGAGGGGCCCGAACCTTGTTCGCTGGAACCGCGGCACCTGCTGGCTGCTGCACATTGGAGGGATTGCCTCCAGCAGGTTGCACTACAGGGTTGCCGTTGGACGATCCAGCAGCAGAGTTCACCATCTTCGAATCTCAGGCGCCCCTACCTGGCGTGCCAGATGTTGGAGTGTTGATCCGGCAGTTCTCCTGGTACTACCGTTGGTAGCCCGCGGAGTTTGTAGTTCGGTATTGGGCGCGCAGAGATTCAAAAGACGATGTCAAATGGACACAAGGATTTACATGGTTCGGGCCGCCTAAGCGTAATACCCTACTCCACAGGGTGTGTAGTTGTTGTATTGGGTATCAAAGCTGTGTATGGGAGAGATCCAGAGAGTCGTCCCTTGTGTATCATCAACCAGTCCTTTTATAGTACAAGTATTGGTCGTTACATCGTTAGCCTGGCCCGACATGTGGCCCTGACAGTTACTGATGCCTTGACAGTGCCGTTACTGGCATTAAGAGCCTTCCGATAGTGTGTCACTAATATGGTATTAATGACACTTAATCGGGTCTTGAAGTCTTTGATTACCCCTTGAAGGTCCGAGCCGTTGGGGGTCCACCAGTCTGATTTTGAGGCTGAAGGTCCAGCGGTTGGACACATGGCAGCAGCGGAGCTTTCCGTCTGGGACGGGTAGGTCCGGTGTATGTAACACCCTCATTTTCATGCATCATGCCTTGCATACATTCATATACATGTTTAACATTAACCCATAACAAGAGGAACAAGTTTAAAATTGATTTGGAGCAAAACCGCACTTAAAAATGTAGGAAAGTGCAGACTAGTCCGGTTTGGCTGAGGACTAGTCCGATTTCTCTCTGTCTAAAAACGGACTTGTCCGTTTTTGCTGCGGATTAGTTCGATATTTGCCTCTGGACAACTTCGGACTTGTCCGATCTTGTGCGGACTAGTCCGGTATTCCATGAATCCTTGAAAATTTGTTAAGTCCCTGGACTTGTCCGGACTAGTCCGGTGTTCCAGCGGACTTGTCCGTTTTCCTTTCAGACTAAGATCGGACTTGTCCGATTTTAGGCCAGACTTGTCCGATTTTCTCTCTGGACGACTTCGGACTAGTCCTGTCCTTTCCGGACTTGTCCGATATTTCGTGACTCCGAGATTGACCTTTTGTTTTACGACTTGTTTCTTGGGTTTCACGTTAAGTGGGCCTAGGGACGTCGTGCCCAACTCTTTTAGAGCCCATGTGGGACACTAAACCGGCCTCTACTCATCCCAAAACTCGAAATCCATCTAACCCTAGCCTCCACCTCTATATAAACAGCCTCACCCCTTGGTTTGACATCTATTTGCCACTTTTCCACCCACCCAAACCCTAGTTCGTGGGGAGCCACCATCAAGGAGGGAGGAGAAGATCCCAAGCAAGAGGAAGAAGAGGAGGAAACGAAGGAGGATCAAGATCTCCACCAAGTTTCGTCCTTCACCACCAATTCATCTCCAAGTTCATCACCAACCCTAGATCATCAAGATCCAAGTGTTACCTCCAAGTTTCTTAATTCATTGGAGTTCTAAACATCTGGTATACCTTCTATTCTCTTTTCCTTACGTGAATTCAACCCCTAATATCCAAATTTACGTCGATCTAGAAAACCCTAATCTGCTGATCTCGTGAAGTGCGGACTTGTCCGGTCCCTAGCGGACTAGTCCGATCTTTCTGGTTAAAATTGTGTTGAATTAATTCTAAAATTTGATCTAATCGAATCCAAACATGTATAAACTTGTTAAAATCTATTAGAACTAATTAGTGATCATTAAAAGCAATCTAGTAACAAGTTCTACCTTGCATTTGCATCAATCATACATGTCATGTCATATTGAGTAATATTTGTGCACTCTTTGATTGTGTTTCTTGTCTTGTATGTTTATTGTGTGGATTAGACGGATTTGCGCTAGAGAGTGTCACGGAGGATCTACAGCACCAGGAGTTTGAAGGCTTTGACCCTAATCAACAGCAAGAGCAAGGCAAGTGTCCTTGAAGCATATTGATCCTATTTTAAAATAAATGTTTTGTTTGCAAACTGCATGCTTGTGTCAATTTGATGGGAATCCTATGGTAGGAAGTTTACTAGATTTGTTAAACCACCCTTGTCACCTGGAATTTATGGTAGAGCGTCGGGATGGACTTTTTACCTTTTGCTTTGCTTAATCAACTGGGATGGGAATAACTATACCACTCAATTTAATTATGCATGGATGAGATTATGGTTAACATGAACTGGTTAAATATGGTATGGTAATGGGTGATCTAAGCAAGCCTGGTATGTGGATGGGTTGGATGTACGGTGGGTTGCTTGCTTTAGATCTAAGGACCGGTTCATGCGAGAATAAGTCAGGACTACAGTGCCACCACGAGGCCAAGTATGGGTGCGGTGTAGCTGATTAATTAGGGCTTTGCTAGTGCTGTTTGGACCATTGTGGATGCTCGGGGAAGGGGTAGTCGGATTGGGTTTGTTGATGATTGGTGGGACTACTCTGGGATCCGAATGGCTCAAGAGGGGGCCCTTGGTTGAAGATGTGCTCTGCGGGAGACATCGCCACCAGTGAAACCTCAGTGGGGTCTAAATAGGCTAGTTATCCTTTTGTAAAGGCTATTTTGTGATCTCTTGGCCATACACCAAAGGAAGTGTAATTGGTGTGAGGGAGGATCTTTAGTCGCCGACGGGTGATGAAATCACAAACACGTGGGTAAAGAGGTACAAACTCTGCAGAGTCTAATTAAAACTATCATGATAGCCGTGCTCCCGGTTATGAGCGCCTGGATGACCTACATGATTAGAGGGAAATTGGTAATTGGGATGGTTATGGTTTGGTAATGGTTATGGATGGTTATGGATTTATTTTTGGTATTGAATATGGTTATTGGCAATGGTGAAATCTGGAATTATGGATGAGGATGGTGAATTGTGGACTGGTATTATGGTATTACTTATGATTATGATGGTGTTACTTCACATAATATGATATATTTCTTTTCAAATGTTTTACTGTACTTTTCAGCACTTAGCCATTATTATTGTCGTCATTTGAATCAGCCACATGTCATACTTTCCACACTTGCTGAGTACAACATGTACTCACTCTTGCAATCCCCCCCCCCAACAGTTGCAGGTCAGGATTGGAAGTTTAATTGTGATAATGCAGAGTTCTAGGCCGTGTCTACCGTCAGCTTCGCCTGTGGTGTTATTGGAGCTGCGTTATACCCTATTGCTTATGCTGCCTAGCTGTTTAGTTTGCTTAATTAGTTTATTTCCGCTGCATTAGTTGAACTTGTCATTAATATTCATTAGAGCTTATATTCGAGGATAATATGGTTTGTGTAATAAAATTTGGTTAATTAATCTTGTTCTGTGGTAATTATCTGTTTATCATTTGTGAATCACTCATGTATGTGTGATGAACATCCTGGGCACACATATACGTTAGCTTGGTTCTTTTTTCGGAACCGGGTGTCACAGATTGGTATCAGAGCCACAGGTTGACCGTAGGATGCAGCCTAGATAGAATGGACACTTTAGAGCACATAGGAGCACTCAGGAATCGATTTGATTTTGTTGGTGTGCTGTTTGCTATATATATTGTTTGCTTGTGTGCTTAATAGAGGATTTTGGGATGCCTTAGCATTGCCATGTCCACCTAGGCTAGTGTAGCTACCTGTTTAGTTTCATATCCCTTGATGCATATAGTTGGGGACGTTTTCTAATTCTTACCTACTGCTTTTCTTCAGATGGTGAGGACTCGCAACCAGAGGGATGGCAATGATGAAGAGGAGAACAATGGAGTGCCTCAGAACAACAATGGGCAAGGATCTACTCAGGGAGGTATCAACATCGAGCAGCTATTGGCTATGCAAAACCAGCTCATGCAGACTATGATACAAACAATGGGACAGCTGCAGGCTGGCAATATCAACAATCAGCCCCACATGCCTCCACCGCCACCCTGCCTCCTTATAACCGATTGGTAGAGTTTATGAGGACTAGGCCACCAACCTTTGCTCAAGCTGCTGACCCTATGGATGCGGACGATTGGCTCAAGTCCATGGAGAAGAAGCTAGCTATTGTCCAATGTAGTGGCCGGGAGAAGGTCCTGTTCGCTTCTCATCAACTCGTTGGAGCAGCTGCAGATTGGTGGGATGCTTATTGCAATGCTCATGAGAATCAAGAGAGGATCACCTGGGCGGAATTCAAGAAAAATTTCTGTTCTCATTATGTGCCGGAAGGTGTTATGATCTTGAAGAGGCAAGAATTTGATAACTTGAGACAAGGAAAATCAAGCGTGAGTGAATATCTCAATAAGTTCACTCAACTCTCAAGATATGCGCCTGAGGATGTTAGCCGGGACAGCCGGAAGCAATACTTGTTCATGAGAGGATTGAACAATACGATCCAAGTGCAACTACTCAACTGCGATTATGCCAATTTTCAGAAGCTTGTGGACAAAGCAATTGTGGTTGAGAACAAGATCCCTGAGATGGAACAAGACAACAAGAGGAAGGCACCATATCAAGGACAGCAACAAGGAAGTAATGTGCGCCCTCGCTTTGCGCCTCCCAATGCGCCCTATTACAGCTCCTCTATTCCTGCTCAGCGCCCTGATTATGCACCGCGCCCAGCTCAGTTTGTGCAGCAACGCCCTGTTATGCAAGCATCTAGGCCTCCACCTTATGCGCCTCGTGCTGATTTTCCTGGTGCTAATGTTCAAAACCAAACTCATCTCAATAATTCTGGTGGAGTTAAGAAGTGTTATACTTGTGGAGAAGCTAGACACTTTGCGCATCAATGTCCTAAGTCAGGCCTTGGTCAAGGAAGCAATGCACCGAGGCAAAACCCAAGACCCAATGGAGGACAACCACAAGGGAACCGTGGACAGCAGAATTTTGCTCGTGGCAACGTGAACCATGTCTCTACGGAGGATGCTCAATAAGCGGATGACGTGGTCATTGGTATGTTCCTCGCCAACTCCAACCCCGCGACTATGTTATTTGATTCTGGAGCATCACATTCATTCATTGCATCGAAGTATGTTGCCAAGTATAGTTTGCCTATCTCTCATATGAAGTTTACTCTATTGGTTAAGTCTCCTGGAGGAGAGATGAGGACAAATATAGTATGTCCAAAAATAAGCCTTAGAATAAGGGGGGTAGACTTCTCCACCAACCTCATTGTTTTGGATTCTCAAGGATTGGACATTATACTTGGTATGGACTGGTTGAGGAAGCACAATGGAGTTATTGAGTGTGCCACAAAGACGGTGAAGTTGACAATTGAGGAAGGGATCACCGTAGAATTTGAAGCATCTCAAACTGCACCGAAGCAATTGGAGTTGAATCATATGGACGGTGCCACAATTGAGGAGATTCCGGTGGTGTGTGAATTTTTGGATGTTTTTCCAGACGAGTTGCCAGGTATGCCACCCGATCGAGACATTGAGTTTGTTATTGATTTAATACCTGGAACTGCACCTATAGCTAAGAGGCCGTATAGAATGCCTCCTATGGAATTAGCGGAGCTCAAGAAGCAAATTCAAGAGCAATTAGAGAAGGGTTTTATTCGCCCAAGCTCTTCACCTTGGGGAGCGCCCGTTCTATTTGTGGACAAGAAGGATGGATCCCAAAGGATGTGCGTGGATTACCGAGCTCTCAACGAGGTAACAATCAAGAACAAGTACACCTTGCCCCGCATAGAAGACTTGTTTGATCAGATGAAGGGTGCTTGTGTCTTCTCTAAGATTGATTTGAGGTCGGGATACTTCCAAATGAAGATTAGACCATCGGACATACCCAAGACAGCTTTTAGGACACGGTATGGATCTTATGAGTACACCGTGATGTCTTTTGGATTGACAAATGTGCCTGCCTACTTTATGTACCTCATGAATAAGGTCTTCATGGAGTACTTGGATAAGTTCGTTGTGGTGTTTATCGATGATATTATGATCTACTCGAAGGATGAGAAGGAACATGAGGAACACTTGAGGCTTACGTTGCAGAAATTGAGGGAGCATCAATTGTATGCCAAGTTCAACAAGTGTCAGTTTTGGTTGAAAGAGGTGCCATTTTTGGGTCATATCATCTCAGGAGGAGGAGTGTCGGTTGACCCCGGAAAAGTGAGAGACGTGTTGAAGTGGGAGCCGCCGCAAAATGTCAAGGAAATAAGGAGTTTTCTTGGGATGGCTGGATATTACCGTAGATTCATCAAGGACTTTTCCAAGATAGCCAAGCCTATGATGGAGTTGCTAATGAAGGGAAAGGCGTTCCAATGGACTGAAGCTTGTCAAAACAGTTTTGAGGAGTTGAAGAAGAGGTTAACAACAGCCCCAGTTTTGGTATTGCCGGATGTAAGCAAGAATTTTGATATTTATTGTGACGCATCAAGACAAGGGCTTGGATGTGTATTGATGCAAGAAGGTCAAGTGGTCGCCTATGCATCAAGATAATTGAAGAAACATGAGCAGAATTACCCAACACATGATTTAGAACTCGCGGCCGTGGTACATGAATTGAAGATTTGGAGACACTATATTCTTGGACATAGGTGTGAAATTTATACGAATCATAAGAGTTTGAAGTATATTTTCACACAAACGGATCTGAACTTGAGGCAACGAAGATGGTTGGAGCTCATCAAAGATTATGATTTGGGGATCAACTATCATCCGGGGAAGGCCAATGTAGTGGCCGATGCTTTGAGTAGAAAGGGAGTAAGTCACCAACTCACAGTTCGAGAGATACCATCCGAGCTATGCAAGGAGTTTGAACGGTTGAACCTTGGGTTTGTAAACGATATGGAGATGATGGAGTTAAACCCAACCTTGGAGCAAGAAATTCGAGAGGCGCAAACGACAGATGAGGAGATCAAGGAAATCAAGGAAAGGACCGAAGAAGGGAGAGAATTCAGATTTGATGAAGACGAATATGGTACCTTATGGCTTGGAAAGAGGATCGTTGTGCCTAATGTAAGGCATATTCGGGAGACAATATTAAAGGAGGCACATGACTCGCCTTACTCGATTCACCCAGGTTGTACGAAGATGTACAAAAAATTGAAGACTTGCTATTGGTGGGATAGCATGAAGAAGGACATAGCCGAATATGTTGCATTGTGTGACGTGTGCCAACGAGTCAAGGCGGAACATCAAAGGCCAGCAGGGTTATTGCAGCCATTGAAGATTCCAGAGTGGAAGTGGGAAGAGATTGGTATGGACTTTATAGTTGGATTACCGCGAACCCAGTATGGCTATGATTCAATATGGGTCATTGTAGATCGGTTGACAAAATCAGCTCACTTCATTCCTGTCAAGACCACATATACCACCGCAAAGCTAGCAGAATTGTATATGGATCATATTGTGTGCCGACATGGAGTACCGAAGAAGATAGTCTCGGATAGAGGTTCTCAATTTACTTCCAGGTTTTGGCAAAAGTTGCATGAAGCTTTGGGAACGAGGTTGAATTTTAGTTCAGCATATCATCCTCAAACGGATGGACAAACCGAGAGGACCAATCAGATTTTGGAGGACATGTTAAGAGCTTGTGCTTTAAAGCATGGGAAAAGTTGGGACAAAAGCTTGCCATACGCGGAATTTTCATACAACAATAGTTACCAAGCAAGCTTGAAAATGTCACCATATGAAGCGCTTTATGGAAGGAAGTGTAGGACACCTTTATTCTGGAACGAGGCAGGAGAAACTCAAGTATTTGGTCCGGACGTGTTGCAAGAAGCCGAAAAGCAAGTCCAAATAATTCGTGAAAACTTGAGGGCTGCCCAATCAAGACAAAAAGGCTATACGGACAATAGGAGAAGGAAATTAGCCTTTAAAATAGGAGATTTTGTTTACCTCAAGGTGTCACCAATGAGAGGTCATAAGAGGTTTAACATAAGGGGTAAGCTCGCACCTCGCTATATTGGACCATTCAAGATTTTGGACAAAAGAGGAGAAGTAGCGTATAAGTTGGAGATGCCAGCTCATCTTTCGGATGTGCATGATGTCTTTCATGTTTCCCAGCTCAAGAAGTGTTTGAGAGTACCGGAAGAACAAGTGCCAATGGAAGAATTGAAACTAGAGGAAGATTTGACGTATGCCGAGCAACCGGTCAAAATCTTGGAAACCAAGGAGAGAGTCACAAGGAACAAGGTGATCCGATGGTGTAAAGTTCTATGGAAGCATCATACCGAAAAAGAAGCAACTTGGGAGCTAGAAGATGATCTCAAGAAGAAATTTCCCTATCTCTTCTCTTCCGCGTCGAATCTCGAGGGCGAGATTCATTTTAAGGGGGGTAGGTTTGTAACAACCTCATTTTCATGCATCATGCCTTGCATACATTCATATACATGTTTAACATTAACCCATAACAAGAGGAACAAGTTTAAAATTGATTTGGAGCAAAACCGCACTTAAAAATGCAGGAAAGTGCGGACTAGTCCGGTTTTGCTGAGGACTAGTCCGATTTCTCTCTGTCTAAAAACGGACTTGTCCGTTTTTGCTGCGGATTAGTCCGATATTTGCCTCTGGACAACTTCGGACTTGTCCGATCTTGTGCGGACTAGTCCGGTATTCCATGAATCCTTAAAAATTTGTTAAGTCCCTGGACTTGTCCGGACTAGTCCGGTGTTCTAGCGGGCTTGTCCGTTTTCCTTTCTGACTAAGATAGGACTTGTCCGATTTTAGGCCAGACTTGTCCGATTTTCTCTCTGGACGACTTCGGACTAGTCCGGTCCTTTCCGGACTTGTCCGATATTTCGTGACTCCGAGATTGACCTTTTGTTTTACGACTTGTTTCTTGGGTTTCACGTTAAGTGGGCCTAAGGATGTCGTGCCCAACTCTTTTAGAGCCCATGTGGGACTCTAAACCGGCCTCTACTCATCCCAAAACTCGAAATCCATCTAACCCTAGCCTCCACCTCTATATAAATAGCCTCACCCCTTGGTTTGACATCTATTTGCCACTTTTCCACCCACCCAAACCCTAGTTTGTGGGGAGCCACCATCAAGGAGGGAGGAGAAGATCCCAAGCAAGAGGAAGAAGAGGAGGAAACGAAGGAGGATCAAGATCTCCACCAATTCATCTCCAAGTTCATCACCAACCCTAGATCATCAAGATCCAAGTGTTACCTCCAAGTTTCTTGATTCATTAGAGTTCTAAACATCTGGTATACCTTCTATTCTCTTTTCCTTACGTGAATTCAACCCCTAATCTCCAAATTTACGTCGATCTAGAAAACCCTAATCTGCTGATCTCGTGGAGTGCGGACTTGTCCGGTCCCTAGCGGACTAGTCCGATCTTTCTGGTTAAAATTGTGTTGAATTAATTCTAAAATTTGATCTAATCAAATCCAAACCTGTATAAACTTGTTAAAATCTATTAGAACTAATTAGTGATCATTAAAAGCACTCTAGTAACAAGTTCTACCTTGCATTTGCATCACTCATACATGTCATGTCATATTGAGTAATATTTGTGCACTCTTTGATTGTGTTTCTTGTCTTGTATGTTTATTGTGTGGATTAGACAGATTTGCGCTAGAGAGTGACACGGAGGATCTACAGCACCAGGAGTTTGAAGGCTTTGACCCTAATCAACAGCAAGAGCAAGGCAAGTGTCCTTGAAGCATTTTAATCCTATTTTAAAATAAATGTTTTGTTTGCAAACTGCATGCTTGTGTCAATTTGATGGGAATCCTATGGTAGGAAGTTTACTAGATTTGTTAAACCACCCTTGTCACCTGGAATTTATGGTAGAGCGTCGGGATGGACTTTTTACCTTTTGCTTCGCTTAATCAACTGGGATGGGAATAACTATACCACTCAATTTAATTATGCATGGATGAGATTATGGTTAACATGAACTGGTTAAATATGGTATGGTAATGGGTGATCTAAGCAAGCCTGGTATGTGGATGGGTTGGATGTACGGTGGGTTGCTTGCTTTAGATCTAAGGACCGGTTCATGCGAGAATAAGCCAGGACTACAGTGCCACCACGAGGCCAAGTATGGGTGCGGCGTAGCTGATTAATTAGGGCTTTGCTAGTGCTGTTTGGACCATTGTGGATGCTCGGGGAAGGGGTAGTCGGATTGGGTTTGTTGATGATTGGTGGGACTACCCTGGGATCCGAATGGCTCAAGAGGGGGCCCTTGGTTGAAGATGTGCTCTGCGGGAGACATCGCCACCGGTGAAACCTCAGTGGGGTCTAAATAGGCTAGTAATCCTTTTGTAAATGCTATTTTGTGATCTCTTGGCCATACACCAAAGGAAGTGTAATTGGCGTGAGGGAGGCTCTTTAGTCGCCGACGGGTGATGAAATCACAAACACGTGGGTAAAGAGGTACAAACTCTGCAGAGTCTAATTAAAACTATCATGATAGCCGTGCTCCCGGTTATGAGCGCCTGGATGACCTACATGATTAGAGGGAAATTGGTAATTGGGATGGTTATGGTTTGGTAATGGTTATGGATGGTTATGGATTTATTTTTGGTATTGAATATGGTTATTGGCAATGGTGAAATCTGGAATTATGGATGAGGATGGTGAATTGTGGACTGATATTATGGTATTACTTATGATTATGATGGGGTTACTTCACATAATATGATATATTGCTTTTCAAATGTTTTACTGTACTTTTCAGCACTTAGCCATTATTATTGTCGTCATTTGAATCAGCCACATGTCATACTTTCCACACTTGCTGAGTACGACATGTACTCACTCTTGCAATCCCCCCCCCCCCCAACAGTTGCAGGTCAGGATTGGGAGTTTAATGGTGATAATGCGGAGTTCTAGGCCGTGTCTACCGTCAGCTTTGCCTGTGGTGTTATTGGAGCTGCGTTATACCCTATTGCTTATGCTGCCTAGCTGTTTAGTTTGCTTAATTAGTTTATTTCCGCTGCATTAGTTAAACTTGTCATTAATATTCATTAGAGCTTGTATTCGAGGATAATCTGGTTTGTGTAATAAAATTTGGTTAATTAGTCTTGTTTTGTGGTAATTATCTGTTTATCATTTGTGAATCACTCGTGTATGTGTGATGAACATCCTGGGCACACATATACGTTAGCTTGGTTCATTTTTCGGAACCGGGCGTCACAGTGTAGGTGTACACGTGTCGGTACCGGAGCTTCCCTCTGTCAGGGGTTAGGTCCGGGGGTGCCGCACAGGTGTTTAGCCCGGAGCTATCCCATGTGTGGGATGTAGGTCCAGTTGTAGTATACACGTGGCAACACCAGGACTAACCATAGATGGGAGGCAGGTCCGGTCCCGTATGACACGTGAGGCCTTCGCAGGTCTTCAACTCAGACAGGTGAAGTTCCTTTGGTCTTTTTGAAGTCCCAAGGGGTATACGGTACACAGGGTACCAACAAGCTCCAACCTCTCGTGCTCCTCAACTGCAATGACGACCTAGTCCTTCTTCCAGTCATCCCATTTGCCGGAAGGAAATGACTTCATGTACTTAAAGGGGCAGTTCTTGCGCTTCATGCAATAGTAGAAGCCAAGAAGCTCGGTCCCCTTGTCAGTGGTATAGACGGTGAAGAAGGTACGAAACAACTCGATGCAGGGGGGAACACCCACCCACATCTCGCAAAAGTGGACAAAGGTTGTCACTAGCAGAAGAGAATGGGGGCCAAGATGATGCAGTTGGAGACCATAAAAGTCCAGCTGCTCTAAAAGAAAAGTTGAGAAAGGTGGGATCAATCCCACCATGGCATACGCAGAGAAGTACACCATGTCGCCATTACGCTCCTTCTTGAACGGGAGCTCGCAGGCGTAGATCAGGTGGTTGAAGGAGTCACTGGACCACCCCATATAGGTCCGAACCTTCAGCAAATCGTCCTTTCTCCTGAGGCGGCTCTTGGGAAGACCCAACTCCATCGCAACAAAGTGGAGCAAAGAAAGAGAAAGCTCGACATAGTTTGGAAGGCTTTGAGCGCAAGTTTGATCGAAAGCGTAAAGAGTCCTCAAACTGCACATACTTTTCTTATTAAGTAAGCCTCCGCGACGCTTGGATGGAAACCGCAACAAAAGTGGGGTTACATTTCAAAAAATCTACCCCGTCCATGACAAATGGGTCCGAGGCTACCCTGACGAAGAGATCGAGGTTATTACCCCAGGCGAACTGTTGTCATGATGGGCAACGGGAGACCCAAAGGCGACACCCTGACAAGGCGCTCGGAACCGATACAGTTTTTGTATTGGGAACTGGCGACCTTCAATTGCATGAGATCCACACTCAAAGATCTCATCTGCCGCATTCATAACAAGCCACGCGGCGATGGTTTAACCCCGGACCATCGCCCCAACGGCAAATTACGAGACTTCTGAAGTCGAAGCGCGGGAATCAAGGATGACCCCACCTTTGGTAGAATAACTTAATCCAAAGGGTTTCTCCCAAAGGTGGGCTCGGGGGCCACTATCGGTACCCTGTGTACCAGGTACCCTCTGATACCGCAAGAAGTGCAAAAGAGTTCTACTCGTAAAAGTTGAAGGTCTCCTCAGGCCCAACATGTCATATTACACCGGACCCGCATCCCTCATATGGGTAGCTCCGGAGATTGACGCGTGTAATGTAAATCCGGGGCTAAACTCCCAACGCAGGAAAGCTCCGCAATCAACACGTGTATAATGACCCCAGACCTAACCCCCAACAGAGAGAAGCTCTGATGTTGACACGTGTAGAGCGGTTCCAGAGCTACCTCCCCGCAAGGGGAAGCTCCGAAGGTGCCACGTGTGGAGCCTCCAGACCTTCACCACCAACGAATACATTGATGGATCTCCTTCAGCACGGGCATTCAAGGGACTGTTAAAGCGACAGTTACAAGACTTGAATACGTGTCGTTAATGCTACATTAACAACACACGATCAAAACACTGTTTATAGAGGTAACACAACCATTAAGGATCGTTATCACACTATTAACCATGCTTAATACTCATAGACAGTGTATTAGGCTATTTAATACGCCAAGGCCACATGTCGGGCCAGGATAATGATGTAACGATCAATCCTTGGACTATAAAAGGACTGAGCCACACGATATAGGACAAGGCCAAGCTAAGCCAGAGGCTGGGCCAGATACTATGCTTTCTAGCGATTCTCAATACCACACACACACACCCCGTGGAGTAGGGTATTACGCTCAGACGGTCTAAATCACATAAATCTTCTGCGTTACCATCTTGCTCTTGATCTCTGCATGCCCCGACCGAAACAAGAACATCCGCGGGCTACATTTGGTAGTACCGGGGGAAGTGTCGTTGCTACACTTCGACACATGTGAAACTTCTCCCCCCAAGGTGAAATTTGTTTGTCCAGACAAAATATTGTACTCCCTCTGCTCTGAAATACTTAAGCCTCTAAGTCAAAGAAAAAAAATCATCTTTACCTCACCGATCTATAGTATCTCCACCTCCATTTTTAAGCACAATTCTCTAAAAAAATAAAAAAGGATGGGAGTGGCTAGTGGAAGGGTAAAATTATCATTTCATTCATTCCTTCATTTTACGAAGATGTCTAAAAGGTTAAGTAATTCAGAACAAAAGGGAATACAACATTTTCACATCTACATCTCACTCCTAATGATAGTTTAATCACACTCCATTATTTTGTCGCAACACACCTGATATGTTTTCATTATCATTGCACAAGGAGCATTCTGGGTTCCCTTTTCATTTTCTTCTACTAAAATTATTTTTTTTGTTAGAATTCCATTCTGGTTTGCTTTTTTTTTATCGGAAATATTCCATCTTGATTTCATATAAACAGAGATCAAAGTTCATTACATCCACTGCTCCTTGAGCAGGCCATGACTCGATCAAATGCTTACCATCGATTACTACTAATCATACTAATGGAAACATCCCCTCGTCAGCACAACTTCATAAAAGCCTACAACGGCTTAAACTAGACACGTCAGAGCAAAACAGAAGGTTCCTAATGATGTAGCCTCCCATATGCAAAAAAGAAACAGAGATCAAACAACGCAGCCTGGCAACGGTTGCATCTTCAGTCTTCCTTCTCGTCACCCTCCTGATGTTCTCCTTCTTCAGTGTTTAATGTGATGCGTAGTAATTGGCCTTGTTCAGGCATAACCTTCACATCGGTCTTCATCACAGTGTCCACGCCTGCTCGGATGATCTACTGCATATCCTCCTTATGCAGACCTTCCCAGGAAGACGTAAACACGCAAGAGTGGCATATAATGTCACATGGATTTTTAATTAATTTCTTTTCAAAGCAAGCTCTGTTCTGAGCTTTCCATATGACCCAAAAAAACTACAGACAAACCGAATATATGTACCACATCCCCTTCTGGCAATGTTTGTTTAATCCAAGTCATATATTGTACAAATGATAGAGGTCTGCAAGACTCCCAAAGCAATTGGCAATAATTGACTAGATAACTTTGGCCACGGGACATGTTCAATGGTTTCATCCTTATTACAGAAATAACAGACTGCATCACCATCCCAATTCTTTATCAACGAATTATCTTTGGTTGATATTGCAATTTCCATAACTAACCACATAAAGTTCTAATTCTCATTGGTATTTTGGCTTTCCATAACAGTTTGTAGCTCACACCCTCCTCTTTCCTAGTTAGGCTATCTCCAACAAGAAATCCTAAAATAGGAGCTCCATTTCGATATTTTGGATTGCTGAGACCGCATATTTTCTTGTCATCTCCAACAGAGCACCCATTTAGACTCACCCATCGGTCCGTTCGCCCCTCTGCCGTTGCTTCCACTCCTCCTCTGCCGCGTGCTTCTTCAGTGTCGCAGCTCTCTGTCCCCTGATGTCGAGCTCGATGTCCCAACTACAAGCTCGAGTTCTAGCTGCTCAATGCCCTACGCGCATACAAGAGCGGCCGCGTCTAGCGCTTTGGGCGCAGGACAACTCGTCAACAGCTCCCAGAGATGAAGATGGTGAGTGGCCTTTTATTCCTCTCTTTCTTCTGCCCTATGTTCTGTTCCCAAACATGCTCCATGTGCTGATTGATGATGTGATGACTGCTGTACCCGCTGAATGTGGCATTGCTCTCCATCTTTGGTGAGATGTGCAACATCAAGGAGCTGAAGTAGTGCTACCTGACGCTGGAGAAATGGTAGAACTTGATGCCGGTGAACCTACCGGGCACCATGTGTCCACAAGGCCATGAAGGCCCGCAAGCGTCTCGGCCCGACGTGAGTGGCAGTGCGGTAGCAGCCTCCTGGTCGCCTTCGTGGACGACTGCGACATGCTCATCGACGCCCAAATCTCTGATAACGTCATTGGCACCATCTTTGCCGCTCGTGACTCCACCGCCACACCTGATGGTCAAGTTCCCTGCCGACGACTCGGCCAACAGCATCGCATCCAAGGACATCGTCTCACCTACTTACCGGAGACCGCCACCGCTACGACGACTGGGATGGCAAGGTCTGCGCCGGTGCGGACCGACGAACAAGAAAACTATTCAGGGCGGATGGATGAAGAGAAAATGATTCGGGAGAGATGAGGAGCATTCAGTTGGTGTCTATCTTTGGGCTGCGAAGGGGAGCTGGCCAGCCTAGGATAGGATTTGTAGATAGAGTCTCTGTTGGAGGATGTTTTTTTTACTTTTTTAATACTAAAGTAGGAAATGGGCTATCTGTTGGAGATAGTCTTAGGTATTTATACATGGGTCTCACGGAAAACTTACCATAATTCTCCCAAATCCATACAACTTTTTCTTTAGCGTTCGACAATGAAAGTTCATTTTGTTTACTAGCCAATTGCAATTCTTACCATTTGACTATGCAAGTAAAATAGGAGATGCATCTTAAAAGAAAAAACTCAATTGTCTCTAGCATATTCCAATGCAGAAATTTCCTGATTGTATGCTTGATGAAACAGTATTGGATAAACCATACACAAAGCTTTATCTTCCAACCATCTATCAGTCCAAAATCAAATCAGTTTACCATCTCCTAGAATAAAATTTCTCCCTCTCATATAATCCCCTTACCTTCTTCAATTTTTTTTTTGAAAAACCACCTTCATCAATATTTCCACGGAGTAGAATCATTTTGTTTTTATTTTCACTAATCC
The DNA here is from genome assembly GCA_036927565.1 of Tuctoria greenei. Lineage (NCBI taxonomy): Eukaryota > Viridiplantae > Streptophyta > Magnoliopsida > Poales > Poaceae > Tuctoria > Tuctoria greenei. The sequence goes on along the minus strand of JAYESD010000001.1, from coordinate 23,938,960 downwards.
CACTGGTTTGGACTTAATGTATCTAGCATTACCTATTTTTTGCCATAAACCCGTACCGCTCTCAAATTTCCACCACCACTTGCATAAAAGACTCAAATTCATTTTCGTAATGTCTTTTTTGTCCATTCTGGCTTGCTAGCCACATGAAAAGTTTAGTTTTATTTTTTAAGATAATAGGAGGGTGACCCCTTACTGATTATAATCTATTCATAATTATAATGTACAAAAGAGGGAAGCGGGAAAACAGAAGAACAAAAAATGAAATTCATAATTGAAATTTTGATTTTGAGAGGTAGCTTTCCACCTATTGTACATTAGGTCGGACTCGTATCTACAGAGATACTCATACATTGACTTCACTGTGAATTTTCCTGTTTTTTTTTTTTTCATTTCCACCTAGCTTGGCCTCTGTCGGTACTCGACATACCGGGTACCCTCGCGCACAGGCTAAAGCCCCCTAAGTGTCCTGCCTTCCTGCCAAGGCAGGGTCTGAGGGCGCCACGTGTCCAGAAGGCCCAGACCCCTCACTACCTCAGATATGGGGTCCGGCGTATCCGCATGGACCTCAAGGAGGGGTCCAACTCCTTTGAGGAGACAAGCGCCCAAGTGGACCCATGTCCAACAAGATGGGACCCCGCTCCCCCATGGGAGAGGGCTCCGGTGCTGTCATGTTGTTTGAAGCACCAGATTGGCTACCTCTCGTGGATGCGGGCTCTGACTCAACCACATGTCCCGCGGCCCTGGATCCTCCGCTCTACTCAAGAACGGGCTCCAAGGCTGCCACGTGGCTGTGGATTGGGATCCGACCTCCCCCGCAGAGGCTAGCTCTCGAGCTGACACGTACACTGCAACTTACCCTGGACGGTGGGTTGTGGGAGTGAAGAGGGTGGTGCGCCTTGTCTAAATAAAGAATTAAAGACCCGCGTCTTCCCCAGGCGTATGACACGGTGCATGCTTACTGTCAGGTACCGCTGCGCCCAATCGCATTGCAGTGAAGACGCCGCAGGCCTACCCCGCTCCACCAAATAGGTAGCTTACGGCGATAGGAACAGTTGGACGAGACATTCCCTGCCATCATCAATGACTACGCATGGGCCACTAGCGTCTGAGGTTGCGAGACGGTGAGTCTTCAAGCCACGGTCAGAGGAAGCTTATGCTGGAATCCTTAGATCTTTAGGATAAGATTGACCCAGGGCCACCTGTCAGGCCGCAAACCCTTCTTGTAAGGCATCCGACCTTGTCTATAAAAGGACCGAACCGCCACCATTACAAAGGATTCCCAATCTAACGCATACACACACTACACACTCATTCACACTAGCAATACAACCTCACGTGGAGTAGGGTATTACGCTCTGGCGGCCTGAACCACGTAAAACCACTATCTCACCACTCTCATACGTGCAATCTCTCCATTGAGAACTAAGACCTACCATCAAGAACCTCCGCGGGCTGCTCTCGTAGCAGGTACGGAGGAAGTATCACAAGAACACTTCGACATTTGGCGCGCCAGGAAGGGGATTTTTCATCTAAAAAAGTGGTTGTGCTTTCATCGCAATGGTAAGCTTCAAGCTTGCGAGCAGCGACAAGATCGAGCCGCAGAAGGTCGACCTGCAGGTCAGCAAAGACATGGAAATGGAGTTCCAAAAGCCCGAATGGGCCGTTGAAACGGTCCGCTAGGCTGACGACTTTGACCCCAACAGCGACCACGAGTGTCACAAAGCACTCCACGTCATCTATGGGGGGGGGGGGTCTTGGGAACCCGCGTCCCGGAATGCGGTCAAGACCCTGCGTCGGGCTGCATCACAAATGAATGGAGACGACGATTAGCTTCGACGCCTCCGATTGTCCCGAGAACATGGAAAGAGCCGGGCTTTTGCCCCTCCTCGTCACCCCCACCATTGCCAACATCAAGTTCTACCATGTCGTGATAAATGGTGGGGCCGGCTCAACCTTATCAGCCGTGCGGCCTTCGACAAGCTGAAGATCCCCGTGTCCAAGCTCGCCCCATCGAGACCATTCTCGGGTGTAGGGCCATGGAGTATTATCACGTACTGAATCATCCACCTTAGGGTGGCTCTTGGAAAACCCAATAACTTCTGGACGGAGAACATCCTGTTCGACATCGCGGAGGTCAGCCTCCCCTACAACTTCATCATCGGCAGGCCTGCTCTGTACCGATTCATGGTCGTAGCCCACTACGACTACCTTGTCCCGAAGATGTCGACCCCCTCTGTCGCCCTAAGGATCTGTGGAGACCGAACTGCTACGGTGTTATCCTTGGAAAAGCTCCAAGCCCTCACAGTAGACCCATCACCTACCCTGGGCGGCTCTGGACCGAGTCAGCCTCCGCTGAGCTCGCATCAGCACGAATCTCCCGCTGCGCCCTGTCTGCAGCCTTTTGATAGCATTGACGCTCCCATCAAGGCTGTCAAGATCAGTTCTGGCTCTGCTCAGACCACCCACAAGGCGAGAGGCCAAAGCAGAAAGTAGGGACACCCGCTCATCACCCCACTGGTAGCTATTGACGATAGGTTTCCCAATAGCTGTCACATCTATCATCAGAGCTTTGAGCACCCATATAAGTTAATCTTAGCTTAGTAGTAGGACAGTGTAAAGGTTTCATAGGAGCAGCATTTAGGACAACCAAGCTCCAGGAGGGTCAGGTCAGCGCAGTCAGCTTAGCCTGGTCCCGAACCCTAAGCCTGTGCACCCTGCCTCCCTCATCTTCCGGAAGCAAGCCGTTGCCTTCTTTTATAAAAGCATGTCTCCCCCTATGAGTGCCGATATAAAAGAATCACTGTCTTACTCCATGTTTACCTAACAATGCTCATTTAATTACACATTAATTTTATGATAAACCATGCTAGACTTGTTTATTGTATATTGCCTTCATATACACGGTAATGCACTCTGTATGTCACCCTTGCTGGAGTTGTGCAATCCTACTGCAGTCGGGCTTGCTTGAGGTACTTGCAATGTGTGAGGGGTTCTCTCGTATGCCCCCATCCTTGGAGTCCTGTTACGCCGGATGACCTCATAGGAAAGGTCTACGCCAAGCCGAAGGTCCAGGGTGTGTGAACTGCTTAGTTTGGTCTTGTACCCTAAGCATGCTCACCCTGCCTCTCAGTGCTACAGTCGAGTACTGGGGCTGGAAAGTTCGCACCCTAAGGACAGCGGGAGTCGGACACCGAGGAACTAACGCATTGAATTACCCAAGCCCCGTGTGTCAGCTCAGGACAGTGAGACATGACAAAGCTAAGGAAGAGGAACAGGTAAAACCGGCGAGCAAACTTGTCCCTCCTATACCATGTGTGCAGGGCAGCGAACTCCGACACCTCCAAGGGGGCCGTCGTCGATGTCCCAGCACATCGAAGACAGTAACAAGCGCTGATTCGGGTCTACCGTCGAAGTGCTACACATCGGTGGTGGATGACGCCGGAGCATCCAACTCTGACACCTCCGAGGAGGCCTGCCGTCGACGTCCCAGCACGTCAAATATAGTAACAAGCGCTGATTCATGAGTACACTCTCTCGTCCCACTCTTGTTGTTAATAGGATTCTCTTGGGGTAACCTGTATACCAGGGGTCTGTTGTCGAAGTGCTACACATCTGTGGTGGACGACACCCGGAGCATCAAGCTGTGACACCTCCCAGGGTGCCCGCCGTCAATGTCTCAGCATGTCGAAGATAGTAACAAGTGCTGATTTGTGAGTACACTCTCCCGCCCTGCTCTTGTTGCTAATAGGGTTCTGTTGTGGTCACCTGTACACTAGGGGCCTGTCGTCGACAACTCTGCGATGATGGTGGGTGATGCTGGAGCAGCCATCTCCGGCATCGCCCAAGGGGCCTGCTGTCGATGATTCTGCGATGATGGTGGGCGATGCTAGAGAAGCTAGCTCCGGCACCACACGAGGGGCCTACCGTCGGTGACTCTATGATGATGGTGGGCAATGCTAGAGCAGCCAGCTCCGACATCACCCAAGGGGCCCGCCGTCGACTATTCTGCGACAATGGTGGGCGACGCCAGAGCAGCCAACTCCGACACCACCCAAGGGGCCTGCCGTCGACGACTCTATGACAATGGTGGGCGACGCTAGAGCAGCTAGCTCTGGCACCACCCAAGGGGCCTACCGTCGATGATTCTGCCACGATAGTGGGTGACGCTGAAGTAGCTAGCTCTAGCACCACCCAAGGGTCCTGCCGTCGATGACTCTACGATGATGGTGGATGACGTCGGAGCAGCCAACTCCGGCACCATCCAAGGGGCCTGCCGTCAACGATTCTGGGACGATGGTGGGCGACACTAGAGCAGGTAGCTCCGGCACCACCCAAGGGGCCTGCCATCGATGACTCAGCGACGATGGTGGATGACGCTAGAGCAGCCAACTCCGACACCATCTAAGGGGCCTTCCATCAACGATTCTGCGATGATGGTGGGCGACGCTAAAGATGTGACGCCCGGTTCTGAAAAATGAACCAAGCTAACGCATATGTGTGCCCAGGATGTTCATCACACATACACGAGTGCAATCACAAAAGAGTATACAGAAAATTACCACATAACAAGATTAATCATCAAATTTTATTACACAACCAGATTATCCTCGAATACAAGCTCTAATGAATATTAATGACAAGTTCAACTAATGCAACGGAAATAAACTAATTAAGCAAACTAAACAGCTAGGCAGCATAAGCAATAGGGAATAGCGCAACTCCAATAACACCACAGACAAAGCTGACGGTAGACACGGCCTAGAACTCCGCATTATCACCATTAAACTCCCAATCTTGACCTGCAACTGTTGGGGGGGGGGATTGCAAGAGTGAGTACTTGTTGTACTCAGCAAGTGTGGAAAGTATGACATGTGGCTGATCCAAATGATGACAATAATAATGGTTAAGTGCTGAAAAGTACATTAAAATGTTTGAAAAGCAATATATTATATGTATGTGAAATAAACCCGTCATAAGCATAAGCAATACCATAATACCAGTCTGAATTCGCTACCATCATCAATAATTCCAGATTTCACCATTGCCAATAACCATATTCAATACCAGAAATTAATCCATAACCATAATACCAACCATAACCATCCCAAATACCAATTTCCCTCTAATCATGGAAGTTTTCCAGGTGCTCATAACCGGGAGCACGACTATCATGATAGTTTTATTAGACTCTGCAGAGTTTGTACCTCTTTACCCACGTGTTCGTGATTTCATCACCTTTCGATGACTAGAACCTCTATTATGCCGTCTCACACTTCCGTCGGTGTGTAGCCAAGAGATCACAAAATAGCCTTTACAAAGGGATTACTAGCCTATTTAGACCCCACTGAGGTTTCACCGGTGGCGATGTCTCCCGCAGCACATCTTCAAACAAGGGCCCCCTCTTGAGCCATTCGGATCCCAGGGTAGTCCCACCAATCATCAACAAACCCAATCCGACTACCCCTTCCTCGAGCGTCCACAATGGTCCAAACAGCACTGGCAAAGCCCTAATTAATCAGCTACGCCGCACCCATACTTGGCCTCGTGGTGGCACTGTAGTCCTGGCTTATTCTCGCATGAACCGGTCCTTAGATCTAAAGCAAGCAAACCACCATACATCCAACCCATCCACATACCAGGCTTGCTTAGATCACCCATTACCATATCATATTGACCAGTTCACATTAACCAAAATATCATTAATGCTTAATTAAATGTGTAGTGTTGTTTCCCATCCCCATTTAATAAGCGAAGCAAAAAGGTAAAAAGTCCATCCCGACTCTCTACAAGATATCCCAGGTGACAAGGGTGGTCAAACAACGCTAGTAAACTTCCTACCATAGGATTCCCATCAACTTGACACAAGCATGCAATTTGCAAACAAAACATTTATTTTAAAACAGGATCAATATACTTCAAGGACACTTGCCTTGCTCTTGCAGTTGATTAGGGTCAAAGCCTTCAAACTCTTGGTGCTGTAGATCCTCCGCGACACTTTCTAGCGCAAATCCGTCTAATCCGCACAATAAACATACAAGACAAGAAACACAATCAAAGAGTGCACATATATTACTCAATATGACATGACATGCATGATTGATGCAAATGCAAGGTAGAACTTGTTACTAGATTGCTTTTAATGATCACTAACTAGTTCTAATAGCTTTTAACAAGTTTATACAGGTTTGGATTTGACTAGATCAAATTTTAGAATTAATTCAACCCAATTTAACCAGGAAGATCGGACTAGTCCGCTAGGGACCGGACAAGTCCGCACTTCACGAGATCAGCATATTAGGGTTTTCTAGATTGACGTGAATTTGGAGATTAGGGGTCGTATTCACGTAAGGAAAGGAGAATAGAAGGTATACCAGGTGTTTAGAACTCCAATGAATCAAGAAACTTGGAGGTAACACTTGGATCTTGGTGATCTAGGGTTGGTGATGAACTTGGAGATGAATTGGTGATGAAGGACGAAACTTGGTGGAGATCTTGATCCTCTTTCGTTTCCTCCTCTCCTTCTTCTTGCTTGGGATCTTCTCCTCCCTCCTTGATGGTGGCTCCCCACGAACTAGGGTTTGGGTGGGTGGAAAAGTGGCAAATAGATGTCAATCCAAGGGGTGGGACTGTTTATATAGAGGTGGAGGCTAGGGTCAGATGGATTTCAAGTTTGGGATGAGTAGAGGCCGGTTTAGAGTCCCACATGGGCTCTAAAAGAGTTAGGCACGACGTCCCTAGGCCCACTTAACGTGAAACCCAAGAAACAAGTCATAAAACAAAAGATCAACTCGGAGTCACAAAATATCGAACAAGTCCGGAAAGGATCGGACTAGTCCGAAGTCGTCCAGAGAGAAAATCGGACAAGTCTGGCCAAACATCGGACAAGTCCGACTTTGAACAGAGAGGAAAACGGACAAGTCCGCTGGAACACCGGACTAGTCCGGAAAAGTCCAGGGACTTAGCAAATTTTCAAGGATTCTTGGAATAACGGACTAGTCCGCACAAAATCGGATAAGTCTGAAAGTTTCTAGGGGCCAAAATCGGACTAATCCGCAGAAAAAATGGACAAGTCCGTTTTTAGTCAGAGAGAAATCAGACTAGTCCTCAGCAAAATCGGACTAGTCCGCACTTTCCTGCGTTTTAAGTGCGGTTTCGCTCCAAATCAATTTTAAACTCGTTCCTTTTTATGTGGGTTAATGTTAAACATGTATATGAGTGTATGTAGGGCATGATGCATGAAAATGAGGGTGTTACAAACCTACCCCCCTTAAAATGAATCTCGCCCTCGAGATTCGACGCGGAAGAGAAGAGATAGGGAAAGTCCTTCTTGAGATCATCCTCCAATTCCCACGTCGCTTCTTTTTCTGTGTGGTGTTTCCATTGAACTTTACACCATCTAATGACCTTGTTCCTTGTGACTCTCTCCTTGGTTTCCAAGTTTTTGACCGGTTGCTTGGCATAAGTCAAATCTTTCTCTAATTCCAATCCTTCCATTGGCACTTGTTCTTCCGGTACTCTCAAACACTTCTTGAGCTGGGAAACATGAAAGACATCATGTACGTCTGAAAGATGAGCTGGCATCTCCAACTGATATGCTACTTCTCCTCTTTTGTCCAAAATCTTGAATGGTCCAATAAGCGAGGTGCGATCTTGCCTCTTATGTTAAACCTCTCATGACCTCTCATTGATGACACCTTGAGGTAAACAAAATCTCCTATTTCAAAGGCTAGTTTCCTTCTCCTATTGTCCGCATAACCTTTTTACCTTGATTGGGCAGCCCTCAAGTTTTCACGAATTATTTGGACTTGCTTTTCGGCTTCTTGCAACACATCCGGACCAAATACTTGAGTTTCTCCTGCCTCATTCCAGAAAAAGGTGTCCTACACTTCCTCCGATAAAGCGCTTCATACGGTGACATTTTCAGACTTGCTTGGTAACTATTGTTGTATGAAAATTCTGCGTATGGCAAGCTTTTGTCCCAACTCTTCTCATGCTTCAAAGCACAAGCTCTTAACATATCTTCCAAAATCTGATTGGTTCTCTCGGTTTGTCCATCCGCTTGAGGATGATATGCTGAACTAAAATTCAACCTCGTCCCCAAAGCTTCATGCAATTTTTGCCAAAATCTTGAGGTAAATTGAGAACCTCTATCCGAGACTATCTTCTTAGGGACTCCATGTCGACACACAATATGCTCCATGTATATTTCGGCCAATCGTGCAGCTGTATATTTGGTCTTCACAGGGACAAAATGAGCTGACTTGGTTAAGCTATCCACAATTACCCAAATTGAGTCATACCCGGACTGAGTACATGGTAACCCAACTATGAAGTCCATTCTAATTTCTTCCCACTTCCATTCCGGAATCTTCAACAGTTGCAATAATCCGGCTGGCCTTTGATGTTCCACCTTGACTCGTTGGCACACATCACACAATGCTACGTATTCAGCTATGTCCTTCTTCATGCTATCCCACCAATAGCAAGTCTTCAAGTCTTTGTACATCTTTGTACAACCCGGATGAATTGAGTAAGGTGAGTCATGTGCCTCCTTTAATATTGTCTCCTGAATATGCTTTACATTAGGCACAACGATTCTCTTTCCAAGCCATAAGGTACAATGTTCGTCCTCATCAAATCTGAATTCTCTCCCTTCCTCCATCCTTTCCTTGATTTCCTTGATCTCCTCATCTGCGGTTTGTGCCTCTCGAATTTCTTGCTCCAAGGTTGGGTTTAACTCCATCATCTCCGTCTCATTTACAAACCCGAGGTTCAACCGTTCAAACTCCTTGCATAACTCGGATGGTAACTCTCGAACTGTGAGTTGATGACTTACTCCCTTTCTACTCAAAGCATCGGCCACTACATTGTCTTTTCCCGGATGATAGTTGATCCCCAAATCATAATCTTTGATGAGCTCCAACCATCTTCGTTGCCTCAAGTTCAGATCCGTTTGTGTGAAAATATACTTCAAACTCTTATGATCCGTATAAATTTCACACCTATGTCCAAGAATATAGTGTCTCCAAATTTCAATGCATATACCACGACTGCAAGTTCTAAATCATGTGTGGGGTAATTCTGCTCATGTTTCTTCAATTGTCTTGATGCATAGGCGACCACTTGACCTTCTTGCATCAATACACATCCAAGTCCTTGTCTTGATGCATCGCAATAAATGTCAAAACTCTTGCTCACATCCGGCAATACCAAAACTGGGGCTGTTGTCGACCTCTTCTTCAACTCCTCAAAACCATTCCGACAAGCTTCAGTCCATTGGAACACCTTTCCCTTCATTAGCAACTCCGTCATAGGCTTGGCTATCTTGGAAAAGTCCTTGATAAACCGACGGTAATATCCAGCCATCCCAAGAAAACTCCTTATTTCCTTGACATTTTGCGGCAGTTCCCACTTCAACACGTCTCCCACTTTTCTGGGGTCAACCGATACTCCTCCTCCTGAGATGATATGACCCAAAAACGATTCCTTTCTCAACCAAAACTGACACTTGTTGAACTTGGGATACAATTGATGCTCCCTCAATTTCTGCAACGTAGGCCTCAAGTGTTCCTCATGTTCATAATATCATCAATAAACACCATGACGGACTTGTCCAAGTACTCCATGAAGACCTTATTCATGTGGTACATAAAGTAGGCAGGCGCATTTGTCAATCCAAATGACATCACAGTGTACTCATAAGATCCATACCGTGTCCTAAAAGCTGTCTTGGGTATGTCCGATGGTCTAATCTTCATTTGAAAGTATCCTAACCTCAAGTCAATCTTAGAGAAGACACAAGCACCCTTCATCTGATCAAACAAGTCTTCTATGCGTGGCAAGGTGTACTTGTTTTTGATTGTTACCTCGTTGAGAGCTCGGTAATCCACGCACATCCTTTGGGATCCATCCTTCTTGTCCACGAACAGCACGGGCGCTCCCCAAGGTGAAGAGCTAGGGCGAATAAAACCCTTCTCTAGTTGTTCTTGAATTTGCTTCTTGAGCTCCGCTAATTCCAAAGGAGGCATCCTATACGACCTCTTAGCTATAGGTGCAGTTCCAGGTATTAAATCAATAACAAACTCAATGTCTCGATCGGGTGGCATACCTGGCAACTCATCTGGAAAAACATCCAAAAATTCACACACCACCGGAATCTCCTCAATTGCGGCACTGTCCATATGATTCAACTCCAATTTCTTTGGTGCGGTTTGAGATGCTTCAAATTCTACGGTGATCCCTTCTTCGTTAGTCAACTTCACCGTCTTCGTGGCACACTCAATAACTCCATTGTGCTTGATCAACCAATCCATACCAAGTATAATGTCCAATCCTTGGGAATCTAAAACAATGAGGTTGGTGGAGAAGTCTACCCCCTTATTCTAAGGCTTACTTTTGGACATACTATATTTGTCCTCATCTCTCCTCCAGGAGACTTAACCAATAGAGTAAACTTCATATGAGAGATAGGCAAACTATACTTGGCGACATACTTCAATGCAATGAATGAATGCGATGCTCCAGAATCAAATAACATAGTCGCGGGGTTGGAGTTGGCGAGAAACATACCAATGACCACGTCATCCGCTTGTTGAGCATCCTCCGTAGAGACATGGTTCACATTGCCACGAGCAAAATTCTGCTGATTTAGGACATTGATGCGCAAAGTGTCCAGCTTCTCCATAACTATAGCACTTCTTAACTCCACCAGAATTGTTGGGACGAGCTTGGTTTTGAACATTAGCACCAGGAAAATTAGCACGAGGCGCATAAGGCATTGGAGGCCTAGGTGCTTGCATGACAGGGCGCTGCTGCATAAACTGAGTTGGGCGCGGTGCATAACCAGGGTGCTGAGCAGGAATAGAGGAGCTGTAATAGGGCACATTGGGTGGTGCAAGGCGAGGGCGCACATTACTTCCTTGTTGCTGTCCTTGATATGGCGCCTTCCTCTTGATTTCTTGCTCCATCTCACGGATCTTGTTCTCAACCACAATTGCTTTGTCCACAAGCTTCTTAAAATTGGCATAATCGCAGTTGAGTAGTTGCACTTGGATTCCATTGTTCAAGCCCCTCATGAACAAATATTGCTTCCGGCTGTCCCAACTAACATCCTCAGGCACGTACCTTGAGAGTTGAGTGAATTTATTGAGATATTCACTCACGCTTGATCTTCCTTGCCTTAAATTCTCAAATTCTTGCCTCTTCAAAATCATAACACCTTCCGGCACATAATGAGTACAAAAATTCTCCTTGAATTCGGCCCAAGTAATTCTCTCTTGGTTCTCATGATCATTGCAATAAGCATCCCACAATCCGCAGCTGCTCCAACTAGTTGATGAGAAGCAAACAAGACCTTCTCCCGGTCACTGCATTGGACAATAGCTAGCTTCTTCTCCACGGACTTGAGCCAATCATCCGCATCCATAGGGTCGGCAGCTTGAGCAAAGGTCGGCGGCCTAGTCCTCATAAACTCTCCCAATCGGTTATGAGGAGGCGGGGGTGGCGGTGGAGGCATGTGAGGCTGATTGTTGATATTGCCAGCCTGCAACTGTCCCATTGTTTGTATCATGGTCTGCATGAGCTGGTTTTGCATAGCCAAAAGCTGCTCAATGTTGATAGCTCCCTGAGTAGATCCTTGCCCATTGTTGTTCTGAGGTACTCCATTGTTCTCCTCCTCATCATTGCCATCACTCTGGTTGCGAGTCCTCACCATCTGAAGAAAAGCAATAGGTAAGAATTAGAGAACGTCCCCAACTATATGCATCAAGTGATATGAAACTAAACAGCTAGCTACACTAGCCTAGGTGGACATGGCAATGCTAAAGCATCCCAAAATCCTCTATTAAGCACACAAGCAAACAACATATATAGCAAACAGCACACCAACCAAAATATATCAATTCCTGAGTGCCCCTATGTGCTCTAAAGTGTCCATTCTATCTAGGCTGCATCCTACGGTCAACCTGTGGCTCTGATACCAATCTGTGACGCCCGGTTCCGAAAAATGAACCAAGCTAACGCATATGTGTGCCCAGGATGTTCATCACACATACACGAGTGCAATCACAAAAGAGTATACAAAAAATTACCACAGAACAAGATTAATCATCAAATTTTATTACACAACCAGATTATCCTCAAATACAAGCTCTAATGAATATTAATGACAAGTTCAACTAATGCAGCAGAAATAAACTAATTAAGCAAACCAAATAGCTAGGCAACATAAGCAATAGGGAATAGCGCAGCTCCAATAACACCATAGGCAAAGCTAATGGTAGACACGGCCTAGAACTTCGCATTATCACCATTAAACTCCCAATCTTGACTTGCAACTATTGGGGGGGATTGCAAGAGTGAGTACATGTCGTACTCAGCAAGTGTGGAAAGTATGACATGTGGCTGATCCAAATGACGGCAATAGTAATGGCTAAGTGCTGAAAAGTACATTAAAATGTTTGAAAAGCAATATATTATATGTATGTGAAATAAACCCATCATAAGCATAAGCAATACCGTAATACCAGTCTGAATTCGCTACCATCATCAATAATTCCAGATGTCACCATTGCCAATAACCATATTCAATACCAGAAATTAATCCATAACCATAATACCAACCATAACCATCCCAAATACCAATTTCCCTCTAATCATGGAAGTTTTCCAGATGCTCATAACCGGGAGCACGACTATCATGATAGTTTTATTAGACTCTGCAGAGTTTGTACCTCTTTACCCATGTGTTCGTGATTTCATCACCTTTCGATGACTAGAACCTCTATTATGCCGTCTAACACTTCCGTCGGTGTGTGGCCAAGAGATCACAAAATAGCCTTTACAAAGGGATTACTAGCCTATTTAGACCCCACTGAGGTTTCACTGGTGGCGATGTCTCCCGCAGCACATCTTCAACAAAGGGCCTCCTCTTGAGCCATTCAGATCCCAGGGTAGTCCCACCAATCATCAACAAACCCAATCCGACTACCCCTTCCCCGAGCGTCCACAATGGTCCAAACAGCACTGGTAAAGCCCTAATTAATCAGCTACGCCGCACCCATACTTGGCCTCGTGGTGGCACTGTAGTCCTGGCTTATTCTTGCATGAACCGGTCCTTAGATCTAAAGCAAGCAAACCACCATAACATCCAACCCATCTACATACCAGGCTTGCTTAGATCACCCATTACCATATCATATTGACCAGTTCACATTAACCAAAATATCATTAATGCTTAATTAAATGTGTAGTGTTGCTTTCCCATCCCCATTTAATAAGCGAAGCAAAAAGGTAAAAAGTCCATCCCGACTCTCTACAAGATACCCCAGGTGACAAGGGTGGTCAAACAACGCTAGTAAACTTCCTACCATAGGATTCCCATCAGTTTGACACAAGCATGCAGCTTGCAAACAGAACATTTATTTTAAAACAGGATCAATATGCTTCAAGGACACTTGCCTTGCTCTTGCAGTTGATTAGGGTCAAAGCCTTCAAACTCTTGGTGCTGTAGATCCTCCGCCGCACTTTCTAGCTCAAATCCGTCTAATCCGCACAATAAACATACAAGACAAGAAACACAATCAGAGAGTGCACATATATTACTCAATATGACATGACATGCATGATTGATGCAAATGCAAGGTAGAACTTGTTACTAGATTGCTTTTAATGATCACTAACTAGTTCTAATAGCTTTTAACAAGTTTATACAGGTTTGGACTCGATTAGATCAAATTTTAGGATTAATTTAACCCAATTTAACCAGGAAGATCGGACTAGTTCGCTAGGGACCGGACAAGTCCACACTTCACGAGATCAGCATATTAGGGTTTTCTAGATCGACGTGAATTTGGAGATTAGGGGTCGAATTCACGTAAGGAAAAGAGAATAGAAGGTATACCAGGTGTTTAGAAGTCCAATGAATCAAGAAACTTGGAGGTAACACTTGGATCTTGATGATCTAGGGTTGGTGATGAACTTGGAGATGAATTGGTGATGAAGGACGAAACTTGGTGGAGATCTTGATCCTCTTTCGTTTCCTCCTCTCCTTCTTATTGCTTGGGATCTTCTCCTCCCTCCTTGATGGTGGCTCCCCACGAACTAGGGTTTGGGTGGGTGGAAAAGTGACAAATAGATGTCAATCCAAGGGGTGGGGCTTTTTATATAGAGGTGGAGGCTAGGGTCAGATGGATTTCGAGTTTGGGATGAGTAGAGGCCGGTTTAGAGTCCCACATGGACTCTAAAAGAGTTAGGCACGATGTCCCTAGGCCCACTTAATGTGAAACCCAAGAAACAAGTCGTAAAACAAAAGATCAACTCGGAGTCACGAAATATCGGACAAGTCCGGAAAGGATCGGACTAGTCCGAAGTCGTCCAGAGAGAAAATCGGACAAGTCTGGCCAAACATCGGACAAGTCCGACTTTGAGCAGAGAGGAAAACGGACAAGTCCGCTGGAACACCGGACTAGTCCGGAAAAGTCCAGGAACTTAGCAAATTTTCAAGGATTCTTGGAATACCGGACTAGTTCGCACAAAATCGGATAAGTCCGAAAGTTTGCAGGGGCCAAAATCGGACTAATCCGCAGAAAAAATGGACAAGTCCATTTTTAGTGAGAGAGAAATCGGACTAGTCCTCAGCAAAATCGGACTAGTCCGCACTTTCCTGCATTTTAAGTGCGGTTTTGCTCCAAATCAATTTTAAACTCGTTCCTTTTTATGTGGGTTAATGTTAAACATGTATATGAGTGTATGTAGGGCATGATGCACGAAAATGAGGGTGTTACAGAAGCAACCAGCTCCGGCACCACCCAAGGGGCCTGCTGTCGATGATTCTGTGATGATGGTGGGCATCGCTGGACCAGCCAGCTCCAGCGCCACCCAAGGGGCCTGTCGTCGACGTTTCCGCTACGATGGTGGGCGATGTCGGAGCAGCCAGCTCCGGCACCACCAGGGGTTCTGCTATCGATGTCTCTACTCAGACAAAGCTTGGCGCCCCTGAAGGGGCCACACTGAGGCCATCCACTCAAACTCCCCTTCTCCACTGGGGGCCCGTCGAAGACATCCTGCAATCAAGTGGTAGGTGTGCCCAACCACCTGGCCACATCTACCAGGGAGCCTCTAAGGGGGTTCCATAGGCAGGATGTCAACTGACGACAGATTGGCCATGTCAAATGTGCGATCATTGGTTCCTCAAAAACTAACGAACTCAGCAAAAGCTCCTCAAGCCCTTATGTAGCTAAGAACTCGAAGCAACAGTTTGAGAAGCACAAGACAAGACAAGAAACCAAACACAAATTCAAATTCAGTGAATAATATTTACAATGGGGCGAGCCCCGGATACAAAGACGTCCCCGCCTAGAGGCCGCCGACCTCAATCTCTCGCGAATTGCGCAGCGGCATGTTTGGCAGCATCTTTGACTTCTACCGTCACCACCTCTTCACGCTCCACGATGGGCCCTCGAATATCGAGTCTAGAGGTATCTCCAGATACGGACTCCGGTAGCACACCAGAACGTGGGACACTACCATCTCTGCAAATGCCTTACCCTTGTCTTCCAGACGGCAGGCCAGCTGCCGCTCCTGCAGATCGAGCTCCCGGGCGCGGCGCTCTGAAGTCTGCTCCCGAGCCCGAATGTCAAGCTCTAGCAGGAGTAGTTCTTGGCACTTAGCTAGGTGCTGCTCCCGATCCCGCACCAGGTTGCTCTCTCGGAGCTCAAGGTCATCGGTGCGAGACTGCAGCCTGTCCCGATCTACCTCAACCCGAGTCATCATCGCCTGGGCCGCCGCCTCTTGCTCGGCAACAGTGACCTCCCACTTAGCAACATTGACTTCACGGTGACCCAGGGACACTCGGCCTTCTTCAAGGACACCCAAGCAGGCGTCAACCATCTCATTGGTCGCGTTAGCATCGGCCAGAATCTTCTAGGACATTGAGTCCATGGCCTTCACCAAGCGATGCCTCAACTCTAGCTCCTCACCCTCCTTCTGATGCTTTTCCTTCGCCTTGGCGATCCTGGACCTCAAAAGGTCCTCCCAGGCCCGGAGGCGCTCGCCCTCAGCATGCAGCTTCTCCCACTTTGCGGCGAGGGCCCCCTGCGCCCAGTGGAGCTTGGACTGCACCAAGTTGATGCTGGACTGTGCTGAGTCCATGACGTTAGAGAGGCGCTCTAGTTCTGTCAGAGCCATGGAGGGCTGTCCAGTTATCATCTCGAGAACCTCTTCTTCTCGTGGCGATGAAGGCAAACCACCAATGCTGGGGGCCTCATCCTCGGGAACTGAGCGGAAGTTGCAACACCACCTGAAGCGGTGGCACCACCATCGCCTGAGGAGCCACCTGCTGGATCGACAGCCTCGAAGGCTGAGCCCTCAGCTTGCTGAGCCAACTCCGACATTACCTCCGGTACGGCAATCAGAGGTGCTTCACTATTCACGCCAGGTGCGGACGCCAGAGTAATGCTCCCCTGAATCGGTGATGAGGACATCACAACAGAAGAGACGCGCATTGAACTGCAAGGACCAATCACAAGAGCACGGGCACGATTATTAAATCAGCAGGTGAATTCGTTCTTAACTTCTTTTGCATGTGAGTTTGAGAATAGATTGCTATGTGATGATTTAATTGTTATTAGGAATAATGGAAAAGATCAACAAGTGAAGGAAGGAGGCCTTGGGAGCATGGAGAACCACCTGGGACGTCCACAAGTAGATGGAAACAGTTTACAACTCGGACTCGAGTTCAACTCGGAGTCCAGGAGCAGTCCACCTTAAAACAGACGCCCAGGAGGCATACGGACTCCGTTTTCAACGTTCTACATATGCACGGAAAGAGGAGAAGATAAACTTTCCAATGGTTCTGGTCCCACCTCAAAATTCCTCCGGAGTCATTGGGAATCGTCGAAACAAGTCGAGTCCAGATTTCTGTCCGGTGCTGCGCCACCGAATCGGGCCTTTGGGCCTTGTATCCCGTAAGAGTCCATTAGAGACGCGTCTAATCGTGTTTTGGTCGAACCCTAGCCTATAAATACTGCAGCCGCCGGTCATATTTGGTGGGTTTTGCTTAAATCAATAATATCGCCGTTCTACGGTTTGTGAGACCCCAATTTCGCGATTTCCGATTGTGTCTTCTACGTTCTTGCTCGTGTTCTCGATTGCACTTGCAGGGATTAGCCTTCTTGGCGAGGTCAAGCGTGTGCAGCACGGTTGATAACCAACGGAGCCGTGGTGTAGTGATTGCAGGGGTACTCGAACCACTCGAATGCCGCGGATCATCAACGTCGAGTTCTCCACCCCAGTCGACATACCTTTCGGAAGATCGGGCCTAAACTTACTCATCAATTGGTATCAGATTTCTAGGTTGCCCGTGAGGTATCTTTGTTTTCCTTCCTTCCATTAGATCGATTTTGTTTGTACCTAGAGTCCACAAAAAAGCCACAAAAAAAATTAGATCGTTTTTACCGCTTCCCAGACTATAGTGCCCGCAGTTTCGTTTTTCAGTTTGCATTGTTGAGTTTGCATTCGTGTGGTTGAGTCTTGTTGCTGGTTTAGCTTTGTGTTTTTTGGTCCTAGTTATCGTGTTTCGTCCTTGTTTTCTTGCTATTCGACACCTATTCCACAATCCCTAAATAACAAACCGATCCGCCACGTTCATCGGTTTGCCCTAGCTAGCCGCCTTGCGTGAACTCCCGCATCGCCAGCCCTAGATTAGGTGACAAATCTTTGTGCCATTCATCCTTGAATCATCACACACCACTCCATTAGTTGCTGTGCAAATTCCCGATCGTTTTCGTATCCGTTTGCGAGTTCTGTTCTCAAACCGAGTTGGAATCAACATCCAAAAAAACGTAACTCGGACAGCCTACCTTAAAACGGCCATAACTTTCGCATACGAACTCGAAATCGGGCGAATTTTTTTTTCAAATTCATCTACGCGAAATTTCGCATCTGATTTTCAGCCGCATAGCCGCGTTCGGCGAAATTAGATTGCCCAAATTCCCCTCGGAAGATAGGCTATCCGGCCTCCGAAGTTTCAGCACGAATTTTAAAGAACCTTCTTGATTTTCTATAGGCCACATATTACATCCAATTGAGCTGAAAATTTGTTTGCTTCCTATATTTGGGCTACTGAGTAAAGAAAAAATATCAAAAAAATATTACAAAAAAGAAAAAAAAAAGTGAAGAGCTCGCATATTAAAGCAATTGGCCTATACCACTTGGTGCTGTTTGTTTGGTTATATCATTCTGTCTTTCTTTTGCTTTGATACTTCCTTGTGTTGTGCTAGGCTCTAGGGCACTCAGTTGACCAGCAACAGTTTCCTACATTGAATACTTATTCAACTTTGTTTAGCTGTTAACGATTTTCTGCTTATTAGCCACCATATTGTGCCATCCAAGCTCCACCTTTCTCTTGAGCATAACAGGTACCTTTGCAATCACCCCACGCTTCATTGGTTCATCTCACCGTCCACACCACCTGCTGTGTCGGTAAGAACACTTATAAGAGCGTGGTAAGACGCTTGAGCGAGAGAGATTGTTTTCTTCCACCTTCCACATTGTCACTGTAGTTGATAGGGATAACATTTTTTTGTTGTCTTTTGTTTCCTACTAACAATGGCAGGAGAAGAAAATAATGACGAATGTGTTCAACATGTTGAGTTACGTGATATGTTCGCCAAATACAACGCATCAACGGAGGAGTCATTGGCGAACTTGACTCGCAAACTGGATGACCTTGCTCTTCAGATGAATACTTTTGAGGCTCGGTTGCCTCTCGCTGGAAGACAAGAAGACAATGCTTATGATGAACTGGAAGATCACAGTAATCAGCCAAGACTGCCACTTTATCGTTGAGGTATGGGAGGTAATAATCATAACAATTATAACCGCCCTCCTGATGATCCTTTTGCTAAAGTGAAATTTACTATACCCTCTTTTTCTGGTGCTTATGATGCCGAGGCTTATCTTGATTGGGAGATGACAGTAGAGCAAAAATTTAATTCCCATCTTGTTCCTGAACAACATAGAGTTCGTCAAGCCACTAGTGAGTTTAAGGACTTTGCTATCATATGGTGGAATGAACTTGTTAAAACTAGAACTGATCCTCCAACATGGGATAGATTAAAGGAATCTATGCGTGTTCGATTTGTTCCTCCATCTTTTCAGCGGGACCTTCGCAAAAAATTGCAGCGTTTAGACCAAGGTAACATGTCCGTAGAGGAGTATTATCAAGAGTTACAAAAGGGTATGCTGCGTTGTGGGGTAGTAGAGGACATGAATGATAAAATAGCTCGTTTTTATGGGGGGTTGAGGCGTGAAATTCAGGACATTGTTGATTACAAAGAATATGATACTGTTAACAGATTGTTTCAGCTTGCTATGTTGGCAGAAAAAGAATTGCAGGGCCGACAACAACAGCAACAATGCACGAGGAGCAACTTCACGCCGCGTGCAGCAACTACACCATCCAAAACAGCACCATCTTCGGCCCCCCGTGCAGCGACTACACCACCCAATGGCGGCCAACGAACTATACCTGCTGCTCCACCTTCTCGCGTGCCGGAAGGCAGCAAGGCGACATCATTCAAGCCTTCATCGTCCACTCCTTCTACGGGTCGTACTTCCGACATTAAGTGTCACCGCTACTAGGGACTTGGTCATATGATGAGAGATTGCCCGAGCAAAGGAGCATACATAGCACGCGACGATGGCGGGTATGATAGTACTTCGGATGTTGAAGATGAATATTCTCTTGCTACTGACTTTACAGATCCAAATGACGAACACACCGAAGAAGAGGTACTTGGTACAGCGGCGACGGAGAACTATAGGAGCATCATTGTGCAGCGTGCCTTGAGCTCCAAAGTGGAGACCGACGACAAGCTACAACGACACAACCTCTTCCACATGTTTCTCGTCGTCAAGGACTGCCGTGTACACACTATAATTGATGGAGGTAGCTGCAATAACTTGGTAAACACGGACGTCGTCAAGAAACTCGGTTTGACAACAAGAGCACACCCTCATCCGTACCACATTCAATGGTTCAACAACACCGGTAAGGTTCGGGTAACACAAACAGCGAGAATCCATTTTTCAATTGGTTCATACCATGATTTTGCTGATTTTGATGTTGTTCCTATGGATGCTTGTTCTCTTTTATTGGGTCGTCCTTGGGAATTTGATACAGATGCTATTCATCATGGTAGAACCAATAAATATACTCTCATGCATAAGGGAAAGAAAATCACTTTGCTCCCCATGACTCCTGCTGAAATTGTGCATTTTGAGAAGAGTAAAATTCGTGAGGGCAAAGCAACTAAATTAGAATCTGAAAAACAGCAAGTTATTAAGTTAAAATCACCATCATTGCTTGCAACTAAATCTGAACTTGCTGATTTATTCGATGCTAAGGGGATGTGCTATGCTTTAGTTTGCAAAGAAGCCATGTTTTCACTTCATGAATTGTCTATTGCATTGCTCCCTGCTGTTGCTAACCTTTTGCAGGAGTTTGAGGATGTGTTTCCCTCCGAGATACCCCCTGGTTTACCACCGATGAGAGGCATTGAACACAAGATCGATTTGATTCCAGGAGCAAGTTTCCCAAATCGTGCAGCATACAGGGCGAATCCACAAGAAACTAAGGAAATTCAGCGACAAGTCCAAGATCTTTTGGACCGCGGGTACATTCGTGAAAGCCTTAGCCCTTGTTCCGTTCCTGTTCTTTTGGTTCCTAAGAAAGATGGTAGTTGGCGCATGTGTGTTGATTGTCGAGCGATTAATAACATCACCATTCGATATCGTTATCCTATTCCTCGATTAGATGACATGCTTGATGAATTGAGTGGTGCTATCATCTTCATAAAAATTGACTTGCGTAGTGGTTACCATCAAATTAGAATGGCACTAGGAGATGAATGGAAAACTGCATTTAAAACCAAGTTTGGACTTTATGAGTGGTTAGTCATGCCTTTTGGTTTAACTAATGCACCCAACACCTTTATGCGATTAATGAACGAGGTTTTACGTGCTTTCATTGGACAATTTGTGGTGGTTTACTTCGATGATATCCTCATTTACAGCAAGTCATATGATGAACATCTTGATCATTTACGTGCTGTTTTTACTGTTTTGAGAGATGCACGTTTGTTTGGTAACCTCGAAAAGTGCGTTTTTTGCACCAATCGAGTCTCGTTTCTTGGCTATGTTGTTTCCTCGCAGGGAATTGAGATGGATGAGGCAAAAATTGAAGCAATCACTAGCTGGCCAGCCCCAACTACCGTCACACAGGTTCGTAGTTTTCTTGGTCTTGCAGGATTTTATCGGCGCTTTGTGCGGGATTTCAGCACTATTGCAGCACCTCTACATGAGCTAACGAAGAAGGAAGTTCCATTTCTATGGGGCGAACAGCAGCAACAAGATTTTGATGCTCTCAAATCGAAGCTTACACAAGCACCATTACTACAACTTCCTGATTTTGACAAGACCTTTGAGCTAGAATGGGATGCAAGCGGCATTGGTATTGGAGGCGTTCTCATACAAGGAGGTAAACCCGTTGCTTTCTTTAGTGAAAAACTTCATGGTACTTCTCTGAGTTACTCCACTTATGATAAGGAATTGTATGCCTTAGTCCGTGTATTACAAACATGGCAACATTATCTTTGGTCTAAGGAGTTTGTCATACATTCCGATCATGAATCATTGAAGTATCTTAAGTGTCAAACCAATCTGAATAAACGACATGCTAAATGGATTGAGTTCATAGAGTCGTTTCCATACATCATTAAGCATAAGAAAGGGAAGGAAAATATCATTGCCGATGCATTATCTAGGCGTTATACCATGCTGTCCCAACTTGATCATAAAATCTTTGGTTTGGAAACAATTAAAGCATTATATCCTACTGATTTGGACTTCAAAGTTGCTTTTGAAAATTGTAGAGAAGGAAGAACTTGGAATAAATATGTGCTGCGAGAGGGTCTCCTCTATCTTGCTAACAAGCTATGCGTTCCAGCTAGCTCCGTTCGTCTATTGCTTTTGCAGGAATCACATGGAGGAGGTTTGATGGGACATTTTGGAGTGAAGAAAACTGAAGACGTGCTGTCCACACACTTCTTTTGGCCAAAGATGAGGCGTGATGTCGAGCGCTACGTGTCAAGATGCACTACTTGCAACAAAGCTAAGTCTCGTCTTAACCCACATGGTCTTTATATGCCTCTTCCTGTTCCTAGTGTACCTTGGGAGGATATTTCTATGGACTTTGTTTTGGGATTGCCTAGGACTAAGAGGGGGAGGGATAGTATTTTTGTAGTTGTTGATCGTTTTTCCAAAATGGCACACTTTATACCTTGTCATAAGAATGATAATGCCTCACACATTGCTGATTTATTTATGACGGAAATTGTTCATTTACATGGTGTGCCAAATACCATTGTTTCTGATCGTGATGCAAAATTTTTAAGTAATTTTTGGATAACTTTGTGGTATAAATTGGGAACCAAGTTGCTGTTTTCAACTACGTGTCACCCACAAACGGATGGACAGACCGAGGTAGTTAATCGTACTTTATCCACTATGTTACGGGCTGTCTTGAAAACAAATTTGAAGTTGTGGGAGGAGTGTTTACCACATATAGAATTTGCTTACAACAGATCCGTTCACTCCACGACAAAGGTAAGTCCATTCCAGGTAGTGTATGGTTTCAATCCCCGTGCTCCTATTGATTTACTACCTTTGCCTCCTTCTGAAACTATAAATTTGGATGCTACACAACGATCTGAATTCATTCTTAAGATGCATGAAACTACAAAGAAAAATATTGAAATGATGAATGAGAAGTATAGGATTGCAGGTAGTAAAGGTAGAAAAGAAGTAAAACTTGAACCGGGCGATTTGGTGTGGTTACATTTGAGAAAAGAGCGATTTCCCGACTTGAGAAAATCTAAACTTATGCCACGAGCTGCTGGTCCTTTTAAGATCGTTGATAAGATTAATGATAATGCATATAAGCTTGAATTGCCTCCCGATTTTGGGGTTAGTCCTACATTTAACATTTCAGATTTGCGACCGTACTTGGGAGAAGAAGATGAACTTGAGTCGAGGACGACTCCAATTCAAGAGGGGGAGGATGATGAGGACATCACAACAGAAGAGACGCACATTGAACTGCAAGGACCAATCACAAGAGCACGGGCACGGTTATTAAATCAGCAGGTGAATTCGTTCTTAACTTCTTTTGCATGTGAGTTTGAGAATAGATTGCTATGTGATGATTTAATTGTTATTAGGAATAATGGAAAAGATCAACAAGTGAAGGAAGGAGGCCTTGGGAGCGCGGAGAACCACCTGGGACGTCCACAAGTAGATGGAAACAGTTTACAACTCGGACTCGAGTTCAACTCGGAGTCCAGGAGCAGTCCACCTTAAAACAGACGCCCAGGAGGCATACGGACTCCGTTTTCGACGTTCTACATATGCGGAAAGAGGAGAAGATAAACTTTCCAATGGTTCTGGTCCCACCTCAAAATTCCTCCGGAGTCATTGGGAATCGTCGAAACAAGTCGAGTCCAGATTTCTGTCCGGTGCTGCGCCACCGAATCGGGCCTTTGGGCCTTGTATCCCGTAAGAGTCCATTAGGGACGCGTCTAATCGTGTTTTGGTCGAACCCTAGCCTATAAATACTGCAGCCGCCGGTCATATTCGGTGGGTTTTGCTTAGATCAATAATATCGCCGTTCTACGGTTTGTGAGACCCCAATTTCGCGATTTCCGATTGTGTCTTCTACGTTCTTGCTCGTGTTCTCGATTGCACTTGCAGGGATTAGCCTTCTTGGCGAGGTCAAGCGTGTGCAGCACGGTTGATAACCAACGGAGCCGTGGTGTAGTGATTGCAGGGGTACTCGAACCGCTCGAGTGCCGCGGATCATCAACGTCGAGTTCTCCACCCCAATCGACATACCTTTCGGAAGATCGGGCCTAAACTTACTCATCAATCGGCTTGGCGGTCTGCTCCTGGTCACTACCCCCAACAGTAAGGGCGTTATAACAGCTGATGTAGACCTGCAGATCAAAATCAAAGTCTATTCAAACAAGAAGAAAAAATGATACAACGATGCAAGCTTTGGTAAGAATGCCTTACCGACATCCTTGGAAGCTCCAGCGAGCCTCGACTTTTGATGGCTCTGAGGTCGCGGGATCTACCGACGACGTGGCAGGAGAGGTCGATCCAACCGGGCCTCCTCTTCAACCACCAATGATGTTGCCGACCCACATCGGCGTGTCTCCACCGACTCCAGCGGTGCCACTCCCGGATCCTTCTCCCGAGCCACCGCCGACGTCCATTGCCAAACCTGGGGCAAGATTGCTGGCGGCCCGAGGCCTCTTGGCCTAAGGCTACGTGGGTGTAGCGCTCCCAGAGCCCCCTTCGACGCTGTCGAAGCGTACGAACGACACTTCTCCCGGTACTACTAAATGTAGCCCATGGAGGTTCTTGTATCGATTTGGGCGCACGAAGATCTTAAACAAAATGGTGACACAGGAGATTTATGTGGTTCAGGCCGCCTGAGCATAATACCCTACGCCACGGGGTGTGTGTTGTTGTATTGAGTAAGTTAGTAGCACTAGTATGCCTGTGAGCTTGGATCAGATGTCTCTGTACCATGCGGCGCAGTCCTTTTATAGTCTAAGGACTAGCCGTTACAACATTTTCCTGACCCGACATGTGGTCCTGGCACATTTAATAGCCTAATACACAATCTACGAGTATTAAGAGTGATTAACAGTGTATTAACATCCCTCAATAGTAGCGTTACCCCTATTAACAACCCAGTGATCGTGTGTCATTAATATAATGACACATAATTAGATCATGTAACTGTCTCTTTAACTGTCCCTTGAATGTCTGTGCTGTTGGAGATCCGCTAATATTCCCGTTGGTGTAAGGTCCGGAGGATCCACACGTGGCAGCCCTGGAGCTTTCCTTCGCGGTTAGATGGGTCTGGAGCTGTTATACACGTGGCGGCACCAGAGCTTTCCTCTACAGGGGGTTAGGTCTGAGGTCATTATCCACGTGTGAACGTCGGAGCTTCCCTATGTTGGGAGTTCAGCTCCGGTCTTACATTACACGTGGCAGTCCCGAAGCTACCCATATGAGGGAGGTGGGTCCAGTGCCCTGTGACACGTGGGGCCTGAGGGAACCTTTAACTCTGACAGGTGGAACTCTCTTGCACTTCTTGTGGTATCATGGGGTACCTGGTACGCAGGGTACCGACAGTGGCCCCCAGGCCCACCTCTGGGAGAAATCCTTTGGGTTATTATTCTACAAAAGGTGGGGCCATCCTCAATTCCCGCACTGTAACTTCAAAGGTATTTTGATATGTCGTTGGGGTGATGGTTCGAGGTTAAACCATCACCGTGTGGCTTGCTTTGAATGCAGCAGATGAGATATTTGAGTGCGGATCTCACGCAATTGATGGTCGCCAATTCCCAATACGAAAATCGTATATGTTCTGAGCGCCTTGTCAGGCTGCCGTCTTTGTGTTTCCCGCCGTCCATCATGACAACGGCTCGCCTGGGGTAATAACCTTGATCTCTTCGTCGGGGATGGCCCCAGACCCACTTGTCATTGACGCGGTAGATTTTTGAAATGTGACCCTACTCTCGTTGCGGTTTCCATCCAAGCGTCGCGGAGGCTTACTTAAGAAGGAAAGCAAGCACGGTTTGAGGACTCTTTACGCTTTTGAACAAACTCGCGCTCACAGCCTCCCAAACTTTGCCTAGCTTTCTCCTCCTTCGCTCTACTTTGCTGTGATGGAGTTAGGTCTTCCCAAGAGCCGCATCCAGAGCAAGGACAATCTAATGAAGGTCCGGACCTTCATGGGATGGTCCAGCGACTCCTTCAACCACCTGGTCCGTGCCGGCAAGCTCCCCTTCAAGAAGGAGCGCCGCAGGGAGATGGTGTACTTCTCGGCGTACGCCATGGTGGGACTGATCCCACCATTTATTGAGCTTCATTCTGTTGCTGCTGGACTTCTACAGCCTCCAACTGCATCACCTTGGCCCGCACTCCATTCTGCTTGTGGCCACTTTCGTCCACTTCTGCGAGATGTGGGTGGGCGTGCCTCCCTGCGTCGACTTGTTCCGGACTTTCTTAACAACCCATTCAACTGGCAAAGGGACTGAGTTGATTGGCTTCTATTACTTCGTGAAGCACAAGAATTGTCCCTTCAAGTACTTGAAGTCATTCCCCTCTGGCAAATGGGACGACTGGAAGAAGGATTGGGTTGTCATTGCAGTGGAGGAGCATGACAGGTTGGAGCTGTACCAAGGACTCCCCAACGTTGACACCGACGCTTGGAATGTAGTTCCAAAGCTGTCGGATGCATTCAAACCCGTCCTGACTAGGATCGAAGAGTGTGTGGAGGGCGGAGTAACCCCCCTAGATGGCCTTCAGAAATTTCTTGGTGAACAGGTGGGCTCCGCTGAGGAGGAGGGAGAAGCTCGCTTGGGCTTTCAACAGCGTAGTGGATGGCGGCCGGATTGAAACCGGTTTGAAATCCAACTTGGATGACAAAGCTTTGAAGCTCCATGTCAAGAAATTTCAGCATGGGCTTGTCGACGACGATGCCTTAGCTCCGCCAGCTGCTTTCCTGCCCTTAAACATGATTCCAGAGATCAGCAGGGAGCTCCGTAGGAAGATGCCGGCGCTAGACGACCTTGGTGTGACGCCCGGTTCCGAAAACTAAACCAAGCTAACGCATATGTGTGCCCAGGATGTTCATCACACATACATGAGTGCAATGACAAAAGAGTATACAGAAAATTACCACAAGACAAGATTAATTAACCAAATTTTATTACACAAACCAGATTATCCTCGAATACAAGCTCTAATGAATATTAATGACAAGTTCAACTAATGCAGCGGAAATAAACTAATTAAGCAAATGAAACAGCTGGGCAGCATAAGCAATAGGGTATAACACAGCTCCAATAACACCACAGGCAAAGCTGACGGTAGACACGGCCTAAAACTCCGCATTATCGCCATTAAACTCCCAATCCTGACCTGCAACTGTGGGGGGGGGGGGATTGCAAGAGTGAGTACATGTCGCACTCAGCAAGTGTGGAAAGTATGACATGTGGCTGATTCAAATGACGACAATAATAATGGCTAAGTGCTGAAAAGTACATAAAAAACATTTGAAAAGCAATATATTACATGTATGTGAAATAAACCCATCATAATCATAAGTAATACCATAATACCAGTCCACAATTCACCATCCTCATCCATAATTCCAGATTTCACCATTGCCAATAACCATATTCAATACCAAAAATAAATCCATAACCATCCATAACCATTACCAAACCATAACCATCCCAATTACCAATTTCCCTCTAATCATGTAGGTCATCCAGGCGCTCATAACCGGGAGCACGGCTATCATGATAGTTTATTTAGACTCTGCAGAGTTTGTACCTCTTTACCCACGCGTTTGTGATTTCATCACCCGTCGACGACTAAAGAACCTCCCTCATGCCAATTACACTTCCTTTGGTGTATGGCCAAGAGATCACAAAATAGCCTTTACAAAGGGATTACTAGCCTATTTAGACCCCACTGAGGTTTCACCGGTGGCGATGCCTCCAACTGAGCACATCTTCAACCAAGGGCCCCCTCTTGAGCCATTCGGATCCCAGGGTAGTCCCACCAATCATCAACAAACCCAATCCGACTACCCCTTCCCCGAGCATCCACAATGGTCCAAATAGCACTAGCAAAGCCCTAATTAATCAGCTACGCCGCACCCATACTTGGCCTCGTGGTGGCACTGTAGTCCTGGCTTATTCTCGCATGAACCGGTCCTTAGATCTAAAGCAAGCAAACCACCATAACATCCAACCCATCCACGTTCCAGGCTTGCTTAGATCACCCATTACCATACCGTATCGACCAGTTCACATTAACAAGAATATCATTAATACATAATTAAATGTGTAATGTTGTTTTCCATCCCAATTAATTAAGCGAAGCAAAGAGGTAAAAACCCTTCCCAACTCTCTACCATAAATTCCAGGTGAC
The DNA here is from genome assembly GCA_036927565.1 of Tuctoria greenei. Taxonomy (NCBI): domain Eukaryota; kingdom Viridiplantae; phylum Streptophyta; class Magnoliopsida; order Poales; family Poaceae; genus Tuctoria; species Tuctoria greenei. The sequence goes on along the minus strand of JAYESD010000001.1, from coordinate 23,910,883 downwards.
AAGGGTGGTCAACAAAACTAGTAAACTTCCTACCATAGGATTCCCATCAAATTGACACAGCATGCAGTTTGCAAATAAAACATTTATTTTAAAAACAGTATCAATATGCTTCAAGGACACTTGCCTTGCTCTTGCTGTTGATTAAGGTCAAAGCCTTCAAACTCTTGGTGCTGTAGATCCTCCGCGGCACTCTCTAGCGCAAATCCGTCTAATCCACACAATAAACATACAAGACAAGAAACACAATCAAAGAGTGCACAAATATTACTCAATATGATATGACATGCATGATTGATGCAAATGCAAGGTAGAACTTGTTACTAGATTGCTTTTAATGATCACTAACTAGTTCTAATAGATTTTAACAAGTTTATACAGGTTTGGGGTCGATTAGATCAAATTTTAGAATTAATTCAACACAATTTAACCAGAAAGATCGGACTAGTCCGCTAGGGACCGGACAAGTCCGCACTTGACGAGATCAGCAGATTAGGGTTTTCTAGATCGACGTGAATTCAGAGATTAGGGGTTGAATTCTCGTAAGGACAAGAGAATAGAAGGTATACCAGGTGTTTAGAACTCCAATGAATCAAGAAACTTGGAGGTAGCACTTGGATCTTGATGATCTAGGGTTGGTGATGAACTTGGAGATGAATTGGTGGTGAAGGACGAAACTTGGTGGAGATCTTGATCCCTTTCGTTTCCTCCTCTTCTTCTCCTTGCTTGGGATCTTCTCCTCCCTCCTTGGTGGTGGCTCTCCACGAACTAGGGTTTGGGTGGGTGGAAAAGTGGCAAATAGATGTCAAACCAAGGGGTGGGGTTGTTTATATAGAGGTGGAGGCTAGGGTTAGATGGATTTCGAGTTTGGGATGAGTAGAGGCCAGTTTAGAGTCCCACATGGGCTCTAAAAGAGTTAGGCACGACGTACCTAGGCCCACTTAACGTGAAACCCAAGAAACAAGTCGTAAAACAAAAGTTCAATTCGGAGTCACGAAATATCGGACAAGTCCGGACAGGACCGGACTAGTCCGAAGTCGTCCAGAGAGAAAATCGGACAAGTCTGGCCAAACATCGGACAAGTCCGAATTTGAACAGAGAGGAAAAACGGACAAGTCCGCTGGAACACCGGACTAGTCCGGAAAAGTCCAGGGACTTAGCAAATTTTCAAGGATTCATGGAATACCGGACTAGTCCGCACAAAATCGGACAAGTCCGTTTTTAGACAGAGAGAAATCGGACTAGTTCTCAGCAAAATCGGACTAGTCCGCACTTTCCTGCGCTTTTAAGTGCGGTTTTGTTCCAAATCAATTTTAAACTCGTTCCTCTTGTTATGGGTTAATGTTAAACATGTATATGAATGTATGCAAGGAATGATGCATGAAAATGAGGGTGTTACAAACCTACCCCCCTTAAAATGAACCTCGCCCTCGAGATTCGACGCGGTAGACAAGAGATAGGGAAATTCCTTCTTGAGATCATCCTCTAATTCCCACGTCGCTTCTTTTTCTGTGTGGTGCTTCCATTGAACTTTACACCATCTGATAACCTTGTTCCTTGTGACTCTCTCCTTGGTTTCCAAGATCTTAATCGGTTTCTCGGCATAAGTCAAATCTTCCTCTAGCTCCAACTCTTCTATTGGCACCTGTTCTTCCGGTACTCTCAAGCACTTTTTGAGCTGGGAAATATGAAACACATCATGTACGTCTGAAAGATGAGCTGGCATCTCCAACTTATATGCTACTTCTCCTCTTTTGTCCAAAACCTTGAATGGTCCAATATAGCAAGGTGCGAGCTTACCCCTTATGTTAAACCTCTTATGACCTCTCATTGGTGACACCTTGAGGTAAACAAAATCTCCTATTTCAAAGGCTAATTTCCTTCTCCTATTATCCGCATAGCCTTTTTGTCTTGATTGGGCAGCCCTCAAGTTTTCACGAATTATTTGGACTTGCTTTTCGGCTTCTTGCAACACGTCCGGGCCAAATACTTGAGTTTATCCTGCCTCGTTCCAGAATAAAGGTGTCCTACACTTCCTCCCATAAAGCGTTTCATATGGCGAAATTTTCAAACTTGCTTGATAACTATTGTTGTACGAAAACTCCGCGTATGGCAAGCTTTGGTCCCAACTTTTCCCATGCTTTAAAGCACAAGCTCTTAACATGTCCTCCAAAATTTGATTAGTCCTCTCGGTTTGACCATCCGTTTGAGGGTGATATGCTGAACTAAAATTCAACCTCGTTCCCAAGGCTTCATGCAATTTTTGCCAAAATCTGGAGGTAAATTGAGAACCTCTATCCGAGACTATCTTCTTCGGTACTCCGTGTCGGCACACAATATGCTCCATATACAATTCTGCTAGCTTCGCGGTGGTATATGTGGTCTTGACAGGAATGAAGTGAGCTGATTTTGTCAACCGATCTACAATGACCCATATTGAATCATAGCCATACTGGGTTCGCGGTAATCCAACTATAAAGTCCATACCAATCTCTTCCCACTTCCACTCTGGAATCTTCAATGGCTGCAATAACCCTGCTGGCCTTTGATGTTCCGCCTTGACTCGTTGGCACACGTCACACAATGCAACATATTCGGCTATGTCCTTCTTCATGCTATCCCACCAATAGCAAGTCTTCAAGTCTTTGTACATCTTCGTACAACCTGGGTGAATCGAGTAAGGCGAGTCATGTGCCTCCTTTAATATTGTCTCCTGAATATGCTTTACATTAGGCACAACGATCCTCTTTCCAAGCCATAAGGTACCATGTTCATCCTCGTCAAATCTGAATTCTCTCCCTTCTTCGGTTCTTTCCTTGATTTCCTTGATATCCTCATTTGTGGTTTGTGCCTCTCGAATTTCTTGCTCCAATGTTGGGTTTAACTCCATCATCTCCATCTCGTTTACAAACCCAAGGTTCAACCGTTCAAACTCCTTGCATAGCTCGGATGGTATCTCTCGAACTGTGAGTTGGTGACTTACTCCCTTTCTACTCAAAGCATTGGCCACTACATTGGCCTTCCCCGGATGATAGTTGATCCCCAAATAATAATATTTGATGAGCTCCAACCATCTTCGCTGCCTTAAGTTCAGATCCGTTTGTGTGAAAATATACTTCAAACTCTTATGATCCGTGTAAATTTCACACCTATGTCCCAGAATATAGTGTCTCTAAATCTTCAATGCATGTACCACGGCTGCAAGATCTAAATCATGTGTTGGGTAATTCTGCTCGTGTTTCTTCAATTGTCTTGACGCATAGGCGACCACTTGACCTTCTTGCATAAGCACGCATTCGAGTCCTTGTCTTGATGCGTCACAATAAATATCAAAACTCTTGCTTACATCCGGCAATACCAAAATTGGGGCTGTTGTTAACCTCTTCTTCAACTCCTCAAAACTGTTTTGACAAGCTTCAGTCCATTGGAACGCCTTTCCCTTCATTAGCAACTCCGTCATTGGCTTGGCTATCTTGGAAAAGTCCTTGATGAATCTACGGTAATATCCAGCCATCCCAAGAAAACTCCTTATTTCCTTGAAATTTTGCGGTGGTTCCCACTTCAACACGTCCCTCACTTTACCAGGGTCAACCGATACTCCTCCTCCTGAGATGATATGACCCAAAAATGGCACCTCTTTCAACCAAAACTGACACTTGTTGAACTTGGCATACAATTGATGCTCCCTCAATTTCTGCAGCGTAAGCCTCAAGTGTTCCTCATGTTCCTTCTCATCCTTTGAGTAGATCATAATATCATCAATGAACACCACGACAAACTTATCCAAGTACTCCATGAAGACCTTATTCATGAGGTACATAAAGTAGGCAGGCGCATTTGTCAATCCAAAAGACATCACGGTGTACTCATAAGATCCATACCGTGTCCTAAAAGCTGTCTTGGGTATGTTTGATGGTCTAATCTTCATTTGAAAGTATCCCGACCTCAAATCAATCTTGGAAAATACACATGCACCTTTCATCTGATCAAACAAATCTTCTATGTGTGGCAAGGTGTACTTGTTCTTGATTGTTACCTCGTTGAGAGCTCGGTAATCCACGCACATCCTTTGGGATCCGTCCTTCTTGTCCACAAACAGCACAGGCGCTCCCCAAGGTGAAGAACTAGGGCGAATAAAACCCTTCTCTAATTGCTCTTGAATTTGATTCTTGAGCTCCGCTAATTCCATAGGAGGCATCCTATACGGCCTCTTAGCTATAGGTGCAGTTCCAGGTATTAAATCAATAACAAACTCAATGTCTCGATCGGGTGGCATACCTGGCAACTCGTCTGGAAAAACATCCAAAAATTCACACACCACCGGAATCTCCTCAATTGTGGCACCGTCCATATGATTCAACTCCAATTGCTTCGGTGCGGTTTGAGATGCTTCAAATTCTACGGTGATCCCTTCCTCATTGGTCAACTTCACCATCTTCGTGGCACACTCAATAACTCCATTGTGTTTCCTTAACCAGTCCATACCAAGTATAATGTCCAATCCTTGAGAATCCAAAACAATGAGGTTGGTAGAGAAGTCTACCCCCCTTATTCTAAGGCTTACTTTTGGACATACTATATTTGTCCTCATCTCTCCTCCAGGAGACTTAACCAATAGAGTAAACTTCATATGAGAGATAGGCAAACTATACATGGCAACATACTTTGATGCAATGAATGAATGCGATGCTCTGGAATCAAATAACATAGTCGCGGGGTTGGAGTTGGCGAGAAACATACCGATGACCACATCATCCGCTTGTTGAGCATCCTCCGTAGAGACATGATTCACATTGCCATGAGCAAAATTCTGCTGTCCTCGGTTCCCTTGTGGCTGTCCTCCACTGGGTCTTGGGTTTTGCCTCGGTGCATTGCTTCCTTGACCAAGACCTGACTTAGGACATTGGTGTACAAAGTGTCCAGCTTCTCCACAAGTGTAACACTTCTTAACTCCACCAGAATTATTGGGACGAGCTTGGTTTTGAACATTTGCAGCAGGAAAATTAGCACGAGGTGCATAAGGCATTGGAGGCCTAGGTGCTTGCATAACAGGGCGCTGCTGTACAAACTGAGTTGGGCGTGGTGCATAACCAGGACGCTGAGCAGGAATAGAGGAGCTGTAATAAGGTGCATTGGGTGGTGCAAGGCGAGGGCGCACATTACTTCCTTGTTGCTGTCCTTAATATGGCGCCTTCCTCTTAATTTCTTGCTCCATCTCACGGATCTTGTTCTCAACCACAATTGCTTTGTCCACAAGCTTCTGGAAGTTGACATAGTCACAATTGAGCAATTGCACTTGGATCTCATTGTTGAGGCCTCTCATGAACAAATACTGCTTCCGGCTATCCCGGCTCACATCCCCAGGCGCATATCTTGAGAGTTGAGTGAACTTGTTGAGATATTCACTCACGCTTGATCTTCCTTGCCTTAAATTCTCAAATTCTTGCCTCTTAAATATCATAACACCCTCGGGCACATAATGAGAACAAAAATTTTCCATGAATTCGTCCCAAGTAATTCTCTCTTGATTCTCATGAGCATTGCAATAAGAATCCCACCAATCCGCAGCTGCTCCAACTAGTTGATGAGAAGCAAACAAGACCTTCTCCTGGTCACTGCATTGGACAATAGCTAGCTTCTTCTCCACGGACTTGAGCCAATCGTCCGCATCCATAGGGTCAGCAGCTTGAGCAAAGGTCGGCGGCCTAGTCCTCATAAACTCTCCCAATCGGTTATGAGGAGGCAGGGGTGGCGGTGGAGGCATGTGGGGCTGATTGTTGATATTGCCAGCCTACAGCTATCCCATTGTCTGTATCATGGTCTGCATGAGCTGGTTCTGCATGGCCAATAGCTGCTCGATGTTGATACCTCCCTGAGTAGATCCTTGCCCATTGTTGTTCTGAGGCACTCCATTGTTCTCCTCTTCATCATTGCCATCCCTCCGGTTGCGAGTCCTCTTTATCTGAAGAAAAGCAATAGGTAAGAATTTAGAAACGTCCCCAACTATATGCGTCAAAGGATATGAAGCTAACCAACTAGCTATACTAGCCTAGGTGGACATGGAAATGCTAAAGCATCCCAAAATCCTCTATTAAGCACACAAGAAAACAATATATATAGCAAACAACACTTCAAGCAAAAACACATCGATTCCTGAGTGCTTCTATGTGCTCTAAAGTGTCCATTCTATCTAGGCTGCATCCTACGGTCAACCTGTGGCTCTGATACCAATCTGTGACGCCCGGTTCCGAAAACTAAACCAAGCTAACGCATATGTGTGCCCAGGATGTTCATCACACATACACGAGTGCAATCACAAAAGAGTATACAGAAAATTACCACAAGACAAGATTAATTAACCAAATTTTATTACACAAACCAGATTATCCTCGAATACAAGCTCTAATGAATATTAATGACAAGTTCAACTAATGCAGCGGAAATAAACTAATTAAGCAAACTAAACAGCTGGGCAGCATAAGCAATAGGGTATAACGCAGCTCCAATAACACCACAGGCAAAGCTGACGGTAGACACGACCTAGAACTCTGCATTATCGCCATTAAACTCCCAATCCTGACCTGTAACTGTGGGGGGATTGCAAGAGTGAGTACATGTCGTACTCAGCAAGTGTGGAAAGTATGACATGTGGCTGATTCAAATGACGACAATAATAATGGCTAAGTGCTGAAAAGTACATAAAAAAACATTTGAAAAGCAATATATTACATGTATGTGAAATAAACCCATCATAATCATAAGTAATACCATAATACCAGTCCACAATTCACCATCCTCATCCATAATTCCAGATTTCACCATTGCCAATAACCATATTCAATACCAAAAATAAATCCATAACCATCCATAACCATTACCAAACCATAACCATCCCAATTACCAATTTCCCTCTAATCATGTAGGTCATCCAGGTGCTCATAACCGGGAGCACGGCTATCATGATAGTTTATTTAGACTCTGCAGAGTTTGTACCTCTTTACCCACGCGTTTGTGATTTCATCACCCGTCGGCGACTAAAGAACCTCCCTCATGCCAATTACACTTCCTTTGGTGTATGGCCAAGAGATCACAAAATAGCCTTTACAAAGGGATTACTAGCCTATTTAGACCCCACTGAGGTTTCACCGGTGGCGATGCCTCCAACTGAGCACATCTTCAACCAAGGGCCCCCTCTTGAGCCATTCGGATCCCAGGGTAGTCCCACCAATCATCAACAAACCCAATCCGACTACCCCTTCCCCGAGCATCCACAATGGTCCAAACAGCACTAGCAAAGCCCTAATTAATCAGCTACGCCACACCCATACTTGGCCTCGTGGTGGCACTGTAGTCCTGGCTTATTCTCGCATGAACCGGTCCTTAGATCTAAAGCAAGCAAACCACCATAACATCCAACCCATCCACATTCCAGGCTTGCTTATATCACCCATTACCATACCGTATCGACCAGTTCAAATTAACAAGAATATCATTAATACATAATTAAACATGTAGTGTTGTTTTCCATCCCAATTAATTAAGCGAAGCAAAGAGGTAAAAACTCTTCCCGACTCTCTACCATAAATTCCAGGTGACAAGGGTGGTCAACAAAACTAGTAAACTTCCTACCATAGGATTCCCATCAAATTGACACAGCATGCAGTTTGCAAACAAAACATTTATTTTAAAAACAGGATCAATATGCTTCAAGGACACTTGCCTTGCTCTTGCTGTTGATTAAGGTCAAAGCCTTCAAACTCTTGGTGCTGTAGATCCTCCGCGGCACTCTCTAGCGCAAATCCGTCTAATCCACAAAATAAACATACAAGACAAGAAACACAATCAAAGAGTGCACAAATATTACTCAATATGATATGACATGCGTGATTGATGCAAATGCAAGGTAGAACTTGTTACTAGATTGCTTTTAATGATCACTAACTAGTTCTAATAGATTTTAACAAGTTTATACAGGTTTGGGGTCGATTAGATCAAATTTTAGAATTAATTCAACACAATTTAACCAGAAAGATCGGACTAGTCCGCTAGGGACCGGACAAATTCGCACTTGACGAGATCAGCAGATTAGGGTTTTCTAGATCGACGTGAATTCGGAGATTAGGGGTTGAATTCTTGTAAGGACAAGAGAATAGAAGGTATACTAGGTGTTTAGAACTCCAATGAATCAAGAAACTTGGAGGTAGCACTTGGATCTTGATGATCTAGGGTTGGTGATGAACTTGGAGATGAATTGGTGGTGAAGGACGAAACTTGGTGGAGATCTTGATACCTTTCGTTTCCTCCTCTTCTTCTCCTTGCTTGGGATCTTCTCTTCCCTCCTTGGAGGTGGCTCTCCACGAACTAGGGTTTGGGTGGGTGGAAAAGTGGCAAATAGATGTCAAACCAAGGGGTGGGGTTGTTTATATAGAGGTGGAGGCTAGGGTTAGATGGATTTCGAGTTTGGGATGAGTAGAGGCCGGTTTAGAGTCCCACATGGGCTCTAAAAGAGTTAGGCACGATGTCCCTAGGCCCACTTAACGTGAAACCCAAGAAACAAGTCATAAAACAAAAGTTCAATTCGGAGTCACGAAATATCGGACAAGTCCGGACAGGACCGGACTAGTCCGAAGTCGTCCAGAGAGAAAATCGGACAAGTCTGGCCAAACACCGGACAAGTCCGAATTTGAACAGAGAGGAAAAACGGACAAGTCCGCTGGAACACCGGACTAGTCCGGAAAAGTCCAAGGACTTAGCAAATTTTCAAGGATTCATGGAATACCGGACTAGTCCGCACAAAATCGGACAAGTCCGTTTTTAGACAGAGAGAAATCGGACTAGTCCTCAGCAAAATCGGACTAGTCCGCACTTTCCTGCATTTTTAAGTGCGGTTTTGTTCCAAATCAATTTTAAACTCGTTCCTCTTGTTATGGGTTAATGTTAAACATGTATATGAATGTATGCAAGGCATGATGCATGAAAATGAGGGTGTTACACTTGGCGAGGTGGAAAAATGCCGGACCTCCAGGGTTGTAATCCCCGAAGCTTCCGAGAAGGTGGCCGCTCCTGCTTCGAGCCAGAGGGTTGAAGACATTGGCAAGGGAAAGGGCAAGGAGCCAGCTGAATCTTCCAGCCGAAAGAGAAAACTGAAGCATGCTGATGGGAGGTCCGTTAGGCCTGCTCCATCTACAATAGCCCCTTCTCCCCGGCGAGGGAGATCTTCTACGGCTACACCTCCTCGGTGCAAGCGTCCTCGAGAGGTGCCAGTTCTGGACAGTCGACTCCGGTCCCGGTGCCAGCGAGGGGCTCTAGGTCCGGAGGTTCTTCTCGGTCAAGGGAGACCTCAGCTGGGGCAACACCAACGACGATGGCAGGCTCCGGGCAACATTTCGGAGCTCCCTCCGTGCCAACCACGGCAAGCTCTGACTTCGAGCCTCCGGCGAAGAGGTTTCGCGCCGATTGGAGCGGTAGCTTCCCAAGGTAAGCTTTGCTTTTTCACCTTGATTTGCCATTCTAATTTTTTTTTATGTTTTAAATCTTCCAATTGTTTGACTGCAGGGCGTCAAAATCGGGGTCTAAAGCTTCAGGCTCCATCGCAACTGCCGAAGCAGTGCGGACGGAAAGTCCAGCTTCAACCCCCGTGCCTCCTCAATTGGTGGCCGAGGTCACGTCAGCTCCGGCACCAGCTGTCGTGGATCTGGATTCAGAGTCATCGCTAGAAGCTCCTGTGGTACTGCCGAACCACGGGGAAGAAGTTGAAGATGCACTGTTGGCAACAACGTTGGAGGCTGAGGCTCCAGTGTGGGAGTTGGAGATGCCAGAATCTCTGGCGTCTAAGCCAGAGGTTACCGAGGCTCCGGTTCCTGCACCAGAAGTTGTTGCGGGGACGGTGGTGCTAGAAGCTCTGGTCCTTGAACTGGAAGTCGTTGAATCCCTGGCCGTTGAACCGGATATGATCGAAGCTCTGGTCACTGAGCCGGAGGTGGTTGAAACTCCAGTCCTCGGGCCAGAAGTTGTTGAGGCTCCGGCAGTTGAGCTAGAAATAGCTGATGTACCGGCAACTGAGCCGATGATGGAAATGGCTTCGGATGAAGCCCCAACGACCAATGCGGAAGTAATTGCTCTGGAGGTGCCTATGCCCGAGGAAGAACACCATGAAGAGGTAGAGGTAGGCTCTTCACCTGAGGAGCCAGCGATTGAAGTTCATGCGGCAGGACCTTTGGCGTCGGCCCTGAAGGTAGGAGTTCCCCCAGCGGGTTCTTCCTCTGCTACTGCCGAAGAGCTCCCGGAGGGTGGCCCTAGTGCCGTAGAAGCTCAGGGTACCTCACTTGTAGAGTGGGAGCCTCTTTTTGTTATGGAGAATCCCCTAGAACTGGCAGAGATGACCCCAGCAGGTCCGAAGCCTATCCCCTTAGCGTTGTCCATAGACGATGCCTGCTCGAGCCTCCGACAAGTTCAGCTCGCCTTCGATCATGAGAGCAAGGTCCTTGAAGAGGAGCACCACACCTTGAGGCATTGGCACAACAGGCTCCATTTTGAGACCAGGCTTGCTTAGACGAGGCTTGCTGATCAGAAGGAGTGGGTCAAGAGGGAAATGACCCAGATGGAATACTAGAGCAAGCTGCTGGAAGAGAAGGAAGCCGCAATCAGGTCGCTCGACGCTAATTCTCAGGAGATCCTCGAGCAAGCCATGGAAAGGCATGATGCTGATGATGGGCGTCACAAAAGCCTGAATGAATTAAATGAGGTCCTCCGGAAGCGTCGAGCGGACCTTGATACAAGAGAAGAGAAGCTCCTGGAACAACAGGAGGATGTTTTGAAGAGAGAGGAGGAGCTCACCTAGAAATTAACTCTGGCTGAGCAAAATTTGGCAGATCGCACTAAAAAGTTGGTCTGTGGAATGCGGAAGAAAAGGAGAAGCACTGAAAACTGCGGCAGGAGCTCTCAAAAAGAGAAGCTGATGTTGCCACCAGAGAATGGAAAGTGAGAGGCAGGGAGAAGAAACTGGCGAAACGACGGAACCGCATCCACCTCCGAGAGACGAAGCTAACCAACCATGAAAAGAATGTAGCTGAGATTATGCGGCAACATGCTAAAGCAGTTGAACGCCTTGCTCGGGAGAGTTCAGAGCTAGCGGCCGCCCGGAGGTCACTGGAGGAGCTGCGGAGCTCGAGGGCAACAGAATCCCTGATGCTATGGGATTTCCTGGGGCGTGCGGACAGGGCCCTTGTGCCTCTTGGCTTTAGTCCAGTATGCCCAGAGGACCCAGCACAGGAGCTGGACCAGACGCTGGTGGCACTTGGCTCTGCTGGCAGCAAACTCGATGCAATGGGTGATGTCATCGCTGATCAGCTGCAGACAGAGGGAAGGTCTCTGGCTAAAAATGTTGCCGAGTATGTCTTGGCATGTTACAAAAGCCAAGACCCCCAATTTTCTCTTGACCCAGTCTTTGAAGGACTCATTGCCGAAGAGGAGGATGCCGCCAAAGCTAGTGTCCAAGAGGCTGCGGAGAAGGTTGCTTCGTTTTTCCACGGAACTTAGATCCTCCAGTAGCTAGAGCCTTTTCCTTTTGTCTCTTACTATAACCCTGATTTTGTGAGATGTGGGTGGGCATCCCACTGCATTGAACTCTTCCGGACGTTCTTCACTGTCCTTACCACCGGTAGGAGCAATGAGTACCTTGGCTTCTACTACTTTGTGAAGCGCAAGAAGTGCCCATTCAAGTACCTCCGATCGTTTCCCTCTGGGAAATGGGATGATTGGAAGAAGCATTGGATAGTCGTCCGGGTGGAGGAGCACGAGAGGCTGGAGCTCCCCGAAGGCCTCCCCAACATCGACACGTCAATCTGGAGTGAAGCTTCGGTGCTGGCGGAAGCCTTCAACCCTGCTCTGACCAGGATCCGCCAATGCATGGAGGGAGGATTGACTCCTCAGGCGGTGTTTTTCAACTTCCTGGTCAACAGGTGGGCACCGCTGAAGAGGAGAGAAAAACTCGCTTGGGCCCTCAACAGCGTGATGGACGACGACCGGGTCGAGACCGGGCTGAAGTCCAACATGGTGGGGACAACCTTGGAGTTTCACCTCAAGAAGTTCCAGCACGGCATCGACGTTGCGAGTGACGACTTAACTCCGCCATCAGCTTTTCTCCCTCTGAACGTGGAAGTAGAATTCAGCAGGGAGCTCCGGCGGAAGATGCCTGTGCTTGACGACCTTGGTGTCGTCGAGAGAAGATCAACCACTAGGGTGGCAATCCCTGGAGCTTCCGAGGGTGGCTCTGACCCTGCCCCGAAGCCTAGGGCCGAGGTCGTCGGCAAGGGTAAGGAGCCGGCGGAAGAACCCTTGAGCCGGAAGAGGAAACTGCAGCATGCCGACGGAAGGTCCGTCAGGCCTGCCACCTCTGCATTGGCTCCTTCTCCCCGGAGGGGGAGGTCTTCTACAACCGCGGCGACTATACCCGCAGCGGGGTCCTCCTGGGGTGCTAGCTCCGGGCATGCGACTCCTGCACCAGGGTCGGTTGAGGCCTCTAGGTCCGGAGGTTCCTCCCGATCGAGGGGGGTCTCGACTAGGGAAACGCCCGTGGCTGTAACGAGTTCCGGGAGGCCTTCTGGAGCTTCCATGCCGGTTATGACCAGCCCAGAACGCCCGAGAAAGTGGTTCTTCGCAAGCTGGTGCGGAAGCCTCCCAAGGTAATTTTTAATCTTTACCTTGGATAGTTGTTTAGTTGTAGTAACTATTCTTTAAGTTTCTTCGTCCATCATCTGCAGCGTTCCCAAGAAGAGAAGTGAGGCTCCACCCCCAGCCACAGCAGCTGAAGCTGTGAGGGCGGGAGCTTTTGCTCCTGTCCCGGTGCCGCCCCTGGTGGTGGCTGAAGCTGCGACAGCTCCGGTGCCAGCTGTCGTGGTCATGGACCTCAACTCATCCCCAGAGACTCCCGTGGTAGCGCCGGACCGCGGGAGAGAAGATGCACCAGCGGCACCTGTCCCGGAGGTTGAAGCTCCGGGTCCTGGTGCTGAGATGATGGAAGCTCCGGCCGTTGAGCCGGAGGAAGCAGTAATTCCGGCCCTAGAGCCGGAAATTGTCGAAGCTCCGGCGGTTGAGCCGGAGGTGATTGAAGTCCCGGCGTGCGCGCCGGATGTTGAGGGAGTCCCGGCGGTTGGGTCGACTACCTCAGAAGCACCGGTCGCAGAGCCGATCGTTGTTGGAGCTCCGGCCGCAGGGCCGGTTGATGATGAAGATCTTCCGGCTCCCAAGCCGGTTGTTGCAGAGGCGTCGGAGCTCGAGCCCCCATCGGAGGAGGTGCCCAGGACAGAGCCAGAAGCGGCCCCTGCTCCAGAAGTGACGGCGTCGGAGGTACCCGCGGCTGAGCCGGAGTGCCCTGGCGAAGTCGCTGGCCCCCTGCCTAAGGGGGTGAATGAAGACCTGGCGGCGGGGCCTTCCTCGATGGCGACTGAGGCCATCCCGGAGGACGGACCTAGTGCCATGGAGACTCGGGGGACCACTCTTGTGGAGTGGGACCCAATTTTTGTATCTGAAAACCCGCTGGAACCAGCGGAGGAGACCCCAGCAGGTCCGGAACCTATCCCGTTGTCATTGTCTATTGACAACGCCTGTTCCAGTCTGCGTCAAGTTCAACTGGCCTTCCTCCACAATAGCAAGGCTCTTGAAGAGGAGCGCCAAACCCTTAGGCGGTGGCATAACCGACTCTACTTCGAGACCAAGCTGGCGCAGTTGAGGCTAGCAGATGACAAAGAGTGGATCAAGCGGGAGAAGGTCCGCCTGGAATACTAGGGCAAGTTATTGGATGACAGGGAGAGTATGACTCGTGCCCTTGACGCTCAATCCCGGGAGATTTATGAGCAGACCAAAGCAGCTAACAGTGCGGCCGATGAACGCCAAGAAAGGCTTGAGGCCATTAACACTACACTCATCAAGCGCCGAGAGGCACTTGAAGAGAGGGAGAAACAGCCCGAAGATGAAGAGCAGAAACTCCTAGAGCTACGGGATGACGTCCTGAGGAGGGAGGAGGAGCTCACCGAGAAAGTGGCTCTGGCTGACAAGGGCCTCGAGGAGTGCACCAAGAAATTGGAAGATCGCTGCACTGAGGAGGAGGAGAAGGCCTGGGTGCGAGGGCAGGAACTCTACGAGCAAGAGTGTGCCCTTGCTGCCAGGGAGAAGAAAGTGAGGGGCAGGGAGAAGGACCTGGTTGACCGCCGGAACAAGATCCACCTCCGGGAGGAGGAGCTCGGAAAACTCGAAAAGCGAGTTGCTGAAAAGATTCAGCAAAACGCCAAAGAAGTTGAGCGCCTTGCTCGCGAGAATTCTGAACTAGTGGCGGCCAGAAGATCCCTGGAGGAATTGAAGGGCTTGAGGACTACGGACTCCCTACAGATTTGGGAGTTCCTGGGCAAGGCCAACGACGCGCTGACACCGATGGGCTTCAGTCCCGTGCGTCTAGATGATCCGGAGCCGGAGCCGGACCTAGCGTTGCAGGCGTTGAGCTCGGCAGGTAGCAAACTCTCCAAGGTGGGCGACGTCATCGCGGACCAATTGGAGGTTGAGGGGCAAACCCTGGCAAAGAACGTTGCAGAATATGTGCTGACATGCTACACCAGCCGGCTTGAAGGTCCCGTTGAAGGAGAAGGTGAAGCTGCCCGAGCCAACGTGTCGGAGGTTGCCCAGAAGGTCGCCCAATTCTTCCATAGGGTCTAGGACCATCTCTGTAGTTCCCACTTGTATTCTCTCTTCTTCTTCCTCAATTTTGTAATCCCTTGTCTCCAGATGAATGAAATCCCCAAATTTTTGTGAATTTCCCTTTTTGTCTTCAACACTTTTGTCTTCACTTGGCCCCCTGGTATATGTACACAATTTTATTGTGAACATGTACCAAGAGGATATTGTGTTTTGTTGAAGACTCATTTGCTTCATACTTGTAGAGTGTCGGTCCGAAGTCTTCGATAGTGAAGGCCCCCTGAGGTCAAATTGACTACCGTCGGAGCTTAGTAGCTCTGGCAATAGTCCCTATCAACGCGCAGAGCATCGATAATTAGCCCTTCGAGGTGTCAGAGCTTAGTAGCTCCGGCAGTGACCTTTGCCAACGCGTAGCTTGTCGGCAGCAGACTCCGCTTGTGGGGTCTTTTCACCATCTTTTATTTTACGTCGACGGCTGGCCCCCCTAGCTTTACCGGAGCTCGGTTGCTCTGGTGATGCTCGTTTTCAATGCTTAATATCAATTACAAGCCATCTAGGGGAGTCAGAGCTTTGTTAGCTCCGGCTTTTCTCCATCAACGTGGGTTTTATTTTTCCTGCACACTGAAGCCAAGAAAAATAGTAAAATTTGTTTCTTGTCTATAACTTCGCCGCGGCTTACGATTCTCAAGAAAAATTTAGGTCAAACGAGATTCTGAATACAACTGAATGCGTTTTGTTTTCTTCCAGATCCAATTGTACTTGGACCCGCCTTACTTCGGCATGCCGGTTTGTAGGTAGAGTGGCGTACTTAGGGTGCTTGACCAGGCTAAGTCGATAGCACACTCCGGCCCTAGGTTGGCTTGGCGGCATTCAGGCGAGTGGGCCATGAACAATATTTGAATCCAAAAGAATCAACAATACAACTCGAATCGTATATGAACCGGTCGAACTAAAATTTCTTAAGAATTGCACGTCCTTGTTATAGACAAGAAAGAGAAAAATAAAAAAGAATGTTGAGCCTAAACAAAATAAATGCACGTGGAGTCTGCTTCACCTGAAGATGTCTTTCATTATAGGTCCGGGGTACAGGGGAAACAAGTACACTCTTAGGGTACGGAACCAGGCTAAGCGTGTTTAATTTCTCGTTTGACCCAGGGTAGCTAGCCACACTTTTAGTTCTGGGACTGTGACAAGTGTTGCATGAACTTTGCGGACCTTCCGGGGAAGGTCCGGCTGTTCTCCCGGAGGAACTACCCGACTCTGTACAATGACTCTATAACATACACCTCAAGTTACTACAGACTCACCTCCGAGATATTAAGTGTAGAACTTACGGAGGTGCTCAATGTTCCAAGGATTTGGGAGATGTGTCCCATCCTCGGTAGCTAAGCGAACGCTTCCGGGACGGGATACTTTAATCACTCGGAAGGGTCCCTCCCAGCTGGGGGAGAGTTTGTTTAACCCTTCTCTGGATTGCATTCTCCGTAGCACCAGATCGCCTTCCTTGAGCTGTCGGTTGTGTACATGCCGCTGATGATAGCGCCGAAGGGCATGGCGGTATCGGGCATTCCGAATAGCTGCTTGGCACCTTCCCTCCTCAAGGAGGCCTAGGTCTTCACGCCGGAGCTGGTCCTGCGTGGCTTCATCGAAGGTCCGGACCCGGAGTGAACCCAAGGTGATTTCCGGAGGAAGGATTGCTTCAGCTCCATACACCAGGAAGAAGGGTGTCTCTCCAGTTGACCGGTTTGGAGATGTCCTGTTGGCCCATAAAGTGGGTGGAAGTTCTTCAATCCAGTTGGCTCCATGTTTTTTCAAGCGCTCATAGGTGCGCATTTTGAGTCCTTTAAGGATTTCAACATTTGCTCTCTCGGCTTGGCCATTGCTTGCTGGGTGTGCTACGGAGGCGTAGCAAATTTGAATGCCGAGGTCTTCGCAATATTCTTGAAATGCAGAGCTTGTGAATTGGGTCCCATTATCAGTGATGATTTTGTTTGGGACTCCAAATCTGCATACAATGGACTGCAAAAAGTTGATAGCAGATTGCTTGTTGATTGTCACAACTGGAGTTGCTTCCGGCCACTTGGTGAACTTGTCAATGGCGACGTACAGGAACTTTTAACCTCCGATGGCTCTTGGGAAAGGTCCCAAGATGTCCATCCCCCACACAGCGAAGGGCCATGTAGGAGGTATCATTTGTAGGGGCTGAGCCGGTGTGTGAATTTGCTTTGCATGAAATTTCTTCGAGGAGCTTGCAGCCTTCTTCCCTTGTGATGCACCGCATTAGGATGCCATTGGCACCGCGCCGGTAGAGATCCCCTTCTACCAACGTGTATCTTTTAGCCAATCTGACTACCCGGTCAGCGGATACATCATCGTCAGGAAGGATGTTGTCTTTCAAGTAGCTCTGGATCTCCGAGATCCATGCATCGGAACTAGCTTGAGCATTTGAGACTTGCGTGCTGGGTTGCTCGGAGCTTCCGGCAGCACCTACGACCCTTGATGGCTGCCATGGTAACAGGGCCATCGGGACCGTCAGCTTCGGGATGCTAATCTCGCCCCCTTCGCTCAGTTCGGCAGGCTGAGCTGTTGGTTTTGACAACCTCCGGACAAAAGTTCCGTCAGGAGCCGGAGCTCTGGTTGACGCTTTCGTCGAGAGTTCGTCAGCTTCAGCGTTATGGGCACGCTGAACATGGTGGAGATCTAGGACTTCGAAGTCCTTCTGAAGCCTCTGGACTTCAAGGAGGTAAGCAGCTAGCTAGAGATTGTTGCAGGAGCATTCACCCTTCACTTGCTTAATGATGAGCTGCGAATCTCCCTTGACCAGCAATTGCTTGACACCATATGACAGTGCCACCTTTAGTTCGTAGATGAGTGCTTCGTACTCCGCCATGTTGTTGGTCGCCTTGAAGTCAAGGTGTACCATGTATTTTACCTTCTCCCCGGTTGGTGCGAGGAGAAGGATTCCAGCTCCGGCCCCCTGCTTTTGCATGAAGCCATCGAAGTAGAGGGTCCAGTGAGGCTCGGTGAAGACTGGAGCTTGATGTTCCGGCTTCTGCTCACTGGGGCCCCAAGGGTCTGATGGAGAGGGATTCCATTCCGCCACGAAGTCTGCCAATGCTTGACTCTTGACTGCTTGCCTTGAAATGAATTCAAGATCAAATTCGACCAATTCCGCTGCCCACTTTGCAATATTTCCAGTTGAATTGGGATTATGCAAGATTGCTCGAAGTGGGTAAGAAGTCACCACTGAGATCTTGTGAGCTTGGAAATAATGGCGAAGCTTCCTGGAGGCGATAAGAACTGCATAGAGCAGCTTATGCACCTCTAGGTATCGAGTCTTGGCATCATGTAGTACTTCACTGATGAAGTACACTGGGCGCTGAATGGTCCGGACCCTCCCAGAGGGGCCCGGAGCTTCCTCTCCACTAACCCGGATCCTCCCGGAGGGATCCATATTTTCTTTGGGGACCTCCAGGTCCTGGCTGGAGGTACCCGGAGCTTCTTCAGAAGCGACCTGGACCCTCCCGGAGGGGTCTGGGTCTTCTGAAGTAACTTCTTGCGGATTCGAGTCTGGGAGCTGGGACCCAGACTCGCTTTCAGGGACCTTCGGACCCTCCCGAAGGGGTCTGGATTCCTAAGTATGGGGTAGCTCTGGTCTCTCCGCGACCAGGACCATACTGACGACTTCGTCTGTGGCTGAAATGTAAAGCAGCAAAGGCTCACCAGGGTTCGGAGCTACCAGAATTGAAGAAGGGGAGTGCCCTGGAAAGGCTGACGACTGTTTCAGCTCCTAGAATGCCTTTTCTGCTTCTTCAGACCATTGGAATGGTCCGGACTTCCTCAATAACTTGAAGAAGGGGAGTGCCCGTTCTGCCAGTCTTGAAATGAACCGGCTGAGGGCTGCTAGACATCCAGTTAGCTTTTGGACATCTTTGATGCGGGTTGGTGGCCGCATGTCTTCAATGGCTTTGATCTTCGCCGGATTAGCTTCTATACCCCGGTGACTTACCAGGAAACCAAGAAGTTTTCCGGAGCTAACCCCGAAGACACACTTGTCTGGGTTTTGCTTTGTGCGGGTGACCCGCAGCTCATCGAAGACAGCCTGCAAGGTGTCAAGGAGTGATTCCTTGTTCTTGACCTTGACCACGATGTCGTCGACATACACTTCCACTATGTCTCTAATGAGTTCTTCAAAGGTTTTGTACATAGCCCGTACAAAGGTTGAAGCTGCATTTTTGAGACCAAATGGCATGGCTGTATAACAGTACAATCCATCTACTGTGATGAAAGAGGCGTGCTCTTCATCTTCCCTAGAAATTCTGATTTGATGATACCCAGAATATGCGTCCAGGAAACACAGTAATTCACACTCGGAGGTGGAATCCACTATCTGATCTATTCTAGGTAGTGGGAACCGATCTTTTGGACATGCCTTATTTAGTGTTGTGTAGTCGATACACATCCGAAGCTTCCCGCCGGCCTTGGGCACAACGACTGGGTTTGCCAGCCATTTTGGATGAAGACTTCTCGGATGAATCCAGCTTTGAGCAACTTCTTCACTTCTTGTCGGATGAAGTTCTGTCGCTCTACGGATTGCTTCCGAGGCTTCTGATGCACAGGCCGAGCGTCGGGGTAGATCTTCAGATTGTGCTCAATCACTTGCCTGGGGATTCCAGGCATTTGTGACGGCTGCCAGGCAAACACGTCGACATTAGCCCGGAGGAAAGCGATGAGCGCGAGTTCCTATTTTTCGTTCAATCCTCCCGATATACGAGTGGTCTGAGCGGCATCGAAACCAATTTGGACGACTTTGACGGGAATGTCGGTGTCGCCACTTGGCTCCACAACAGGTGCAGAAGTCGAGCCTCGCTGACGAATGCTCGGGGGTTTTGGAGCTTGCTCCTGCCTGGAGTCCTCCTCTTGCGCCGTGGTGAGTGCATGGAGTTCTTCCAGAGCAGTTACTCCGGCAGTACGATCTCCGCGGATCCGGAGAACGCCTACTGGTGTTGGCATCTTTAACACCAGGTAACCATAATGAGCAGCTGCCATGAATTTGTACAAGGCAGGCCTACCCAAGATGGCATTGAAGGGTAAGTTGATCTGAGCAACATCAAAGACCAACTTCTCGGTGCGATACTTCTCCCGAGTCCCGAAGGTAACGGGGAGGGTAATAGCTCCGAGTGGGGTAATGGCTCTCGGACCTACTCCGGAGAAAGGTCGGGAGGGGTGGAGATCCGAAGGTCGGAGCTGAAGCTTGGTAAAAGCTTCGAAGCTAATAAGGTTGAGCCCGGAACCTCCGTCTACCATGACATGGTGGAGCTGGATGTTATTGATGGTAGGAGATACCATCAAAGGTAGCTGACCTGCTCCAACCATGCTTCGAGGGCAGTCTGAAGCATCAAAAGTGATGGTTGTGTCCATCCACTTCCGATGAGGCTCCACCCTGGCTGTAGGAGCTACAACAGCCATATCTCGGCGCATAGTCTTGATGACGCGGCAGGAGGTGATGTCCCATGATCCACCAAAAATGGTGTTCATGGTCTTCCAACGCTCGTTGCCAGAGACGTCGGAATCGTCATCGACGGAGGTGTAGACGGCCTTGAGGACCTTTTTGGGATCCTGAAAACCTAACTCCTCTTCAGCCGGAGCTTCGTCGACTTTTTGTTTTCCTTCCCTCTGTTGGAAAGGAGATTCTTCCCGGTGCCTGTTGTAGCGCTCGGCAAGGTTTTGGACCTTCCGGCAGTCTTCCAAATTGTGGCTGCCCGTTTTGTTAATTGGACACCACACTTTGGGTTTGCCACCGTCTTCAGAAGACTGTCGAGGTCGCTTCTCGGGGCGTGGCCCCCGGCCACCCGGAGCTGCAGCAGCTGCAGCATTGGATGCACCGGCCGACGGCTTCTTCTTGCCATTGGTCTTTTTCTTCTTCTTGCCGTTCCCGGAGGTAGCAACTTCTTCTTTGGAGGATTTCTTGTGATCCTCCGGAGTTCGTTTGGAGTGCATTTCACGGCCCTCCGCAGCTCTGGCACATTTGTCGGCCAAACTAAAGAGTTCTGTGACACTGGTGATCTCCTTGATCACCAGTTTCTCCAGCATCTTCTTATCCCGCACTCCCTGTCTAAATGCCACGATGACAGAGGCGCTATAGATAGAAGGGATAGTGTTTCGTACTTGAGAGAACCTCTGGATGAATGATCCCAAGGATTCTCCCCATTTTTGCATGACTGCAAAAAGGTCCAGTTTAGTGCCTGGTCGGGTGTATGAACTCCCGAAGTTGGTGGTGAACTGCAGACACAGCTCCTCCCAATTGTTGATGGAGTTGTGTGGAAGGCTCATAAACCAGGACCTGGCGGTCCCAGTTAAAGCCACTGGGAAATAATTGGCCATTACAGCCTCATTTCCTCCGGCTGCCAAAATAGCAGTGGAGTAAATCTGAAGAAATTCGACAGGATTGACGGTCCCGTCGAACTTCTCCGATAGGTGAGGCCGGAACTTCTGTGGCCACCTGACCATGCGCAGATGCATGGCCAAGGCTGAACAGCCTCCTCCTACTCCTTCAGGAGCAGGAACGTCTTGAGCTTCTCGTCTTTCACGAGCATGCTCAATATGGACTCGGCCGTCCTGTTGGCGGTATCGGCGATCAAGCTCTGCCCGGAGGTCATGAGTTGAAAGCCTGGATACCGTGTGAGTGCGTCGTGCCCCGTAGGGCAATGACGTCACTTGCTGTGATGCAGCACGTCTCCTGTTGTTGGAAACGTGCAGACCAAGTCTACCAGACAAGGTCCGCCGCTGCGACGGGGCCCGTCCTGAAGGAGGAGGACCCTGGTTGCTGATGCGGTCGGCTGCTGCTGCAACCAAATGTTCCACATCGGCCCTCCACTGCTCTAGTGCATCCCGGGATGCATCCAGAGGTGGTGGGCATTGGAGAAGAGCACGTGCTGCATGGAGCGCGTGTTCCTAGTTGTCATGATTTGCCGACGCAGTGATAGACGCCGGTGCACCATCACGTTGTCTAGCTTGATTTGCTGGTGGAGGCGGCGGTGGTGGTAGTGTGACTCCTGCTGGCGCTGAGGCTCCTGCTGGTGGCTGCATATTGGAGAGATTGTCCCCAACAGCTTGAACAGTAGGATTACCGTTGGATGATCCAGCAGCTGAGTTCACCATTCTTGAAATCTCAGGCGCCCCTACCTGGCGCGCCAACTGTCGGTGGTTTGGATCCGGCAGATCTCCCGACACTACTAAAGTGTTAGAGGAGTTTGATGTTCGGTGTGGGCGCGCGGAGATTCAAGAAGGTGAATTGTAAATGACACATGAGACACGGAGACTTACGTGGTTCGGGCCGCCTAAGCGTAATACCCTACTCCACGGGATGAGTTGGTGTTGTATTGGTTGTCTGAGCTCCAAGTGAGTTCAGAGTGTAGAGTGAGCATATAGTATATCGAGTGTGTAGCACGTGTGTGTAGACGTGTGATATGTATCGTCGGCCTGTCCTTTTATAGTACAAGGGCAGGCCGTTACAAGTTAGCCTGGCCCGACATGTGGCCCCAGCGGTTACTGATATTGATATACATTCAACACGTTTAATTACCCTTAATAACCGAGTTATGGGCTTTGACATCACCGTTATTGGTAATTAAGATCGTCTGATCGTGTGTCATTAATATAGTATTAATGACACTTGATCGGGTCTTGAAGTCCTTGATTCCCCTTTGAAGATCCGGAGCCATTGTGGAGTCTTCCGGAGGTTAGAGGCTGAAGATCCGACAGTTGGACACGTGGCAGCACCGGAGCACACTGTGGAGAACAGACGGCTCCGGTGTTACCCGACACATGTCAGCACCAGAGCTTCCCTCGGTATGGGGTTAGGTCCGGGGGTGCCATTTCGGTACATAGCCCGGAGCTTCCCCCCTTGCGGGCGGTAGCTCCGGTTTGATAGTACACGTGGCGACCCTGGGACTAACCATGTTGGAGAAGCGGGTCCGGACATGTCTGACATGTGGGCCTCCAAAGGTCTTCAAATCAAGTGGATGACTTTCCCTTGAGATCTTTGCAATCCCAAGGGGTATATGGTACCCAGGGTGCCGACAGGCGTACTTAGGGTGCAGGACACGGCTAAGTCGATGGCACACTCCGAACCTATGTTGGCTTGGCCTTCAGACAAGTAGACTATGCAACAAAGTTAAGATCCAAAAAGACCAACAATATAATTTGTGACGCGTATGGATAACTTGGACTAAAACTTAAAAAGAATTGCACAACTTCATTATAGACAAAATGAATAAAAATAATAATTCGAAATACTAAGCCTTGCACAAAAATAAATGCACGTAGAGTCTATTTTCACACAACCATGTCTTTCGTTATAGGTCCGGATTACAGGGGAGACAAGGACACACTAAGGGTACATGACCATGCTAAATTTGTTATACATCTTGTACTAACTCAGGACACCTAGTTACACTTTTAGTGCTATGACTGTATCAAGTGTTACTTGAACTTCCTGGACCCTCCCGGAGGGGTCCAGATGTTCTCCTGGAGGACCTACCCGATTTTGTATATTGACTCTATAACATACATTGTTTGTAGATACAGACTCACCTCCGTGATTCTAAGTGTAAAACTTACAGATGCTCTCGATGTTCCAAGGATTAGGAAGCGGAGTTCCATCCTTAGATGCCAAGCGAACGCATCCGGGACTGGATACTTTGATCACTCGGAAGGGACCTTCCCAGCTGGGGGAAAGTTTATTCATCCCTTCTCGATTTAGTATTTTCTGCAACACCAGATCGCCTTCCTCGAGCTGTCGGTTACACACATGCCTTTGATGATAGCACCGGAGCGCTTGGCAATAGCGTGCATTCCGAGCAGCTGTTTGGCACCTTCCCTTGTCGACGAGGTCAAGGTCTTCCCGCTGGAGCTGGTCCTGCATGGCTTCGTCGAAGGTTCGGACCCGGAGGGACCCCATGGTGATCTCCGGAGGAAGAACTGCTTCAGCTCCGTACAACAGGAAGAAAGGTGTCTCCCTAGTTTACCAGTTAGGTGTTGTACTGTTCGCCCACAATGTAGATGGAAGCTCTTTAATCCAGTTGGCTCCATGCTTTTTTTGGCGCTCATATGTGCGTGTCTTGAGTCCTTTTAGGATTTCTGCATTTGCTCTCTTGGTTTGACTATTGATTGCTGGGTGAGCTACCGAAGCGTAGCTGACCTGAATATCGAGGTCTTCGCAGTATTCTAGGAATGCAACACTTGTAAATTGGGTTCCATTATCAGTTATGACATTGTTTGGAACTCCAAATCTGCATATTATGGACTTCAAGAACTTGACTGCTGATTGCTTGTTGATTGTCACAACTGGAGTATCTTCCGGTCACTTGGTGAACTTGTCGATGGCGACATATGAAGAACGAAAACTCGATGAAGATCTTGTTCACTTGATCCTCTTTCGTTTCCTCCTCTTCTTCTTGCTGCTGGATCTCCTTTTGATGATGGCTCCCACAAACTAGGGTTTGGTGGTCTTTCAAAGGTGGCAAAGAGATGAGAAGTTGGGGTGTTGGGTTCTTTATATAGGGGTAGAGGTGTAGGGTTTGATGGATTTCGAGTTTGGGGGTTGGTGGAGGCCAGTGTGGGGTCCCACATGGGCTCCAAGAAGGTTAGACACGACGTCCTTGGGCCCACTTAAGGTAAAAACCCTAAATAAGTCGTGAAGGAAAATAATGAATCGGAGTCGCCAATACCGGACAAGTCCGTAATGGACCGAACTAGTCCGATAGCTAGTCAGAGGAAAAATAGACAAGTGTGGCCAAAATCAGACAAGTCCGATATTAGTCAAAGAGAAAAACGGACAAGCACGTGGACTTGGCGAAATTTTCGAAGGATGGGGTGAACGGACTAGTCGGTACTAGACCGAACAAGCCCGAAAAAAATAGAGAGAAAACAGACTAGTCCGCAACAAAAATGGACATGTCCGAAGAGAGGCCAGAGAGAAATTCGGACTAGTCCGCACCAAAAGCGGACAAGTCCGTACTTCTTAGAACTTTTGAGTGCGATTTTGCTTCTAATTCATTTTAAACTTGTTCCTTTTTATGTTACTTAATTTTAAACATGTATTAGAATGTATGCAATGCATGATAGATGAAAATGAGGGTGTTACAGATCTTCAACCAGAGGCCTGAAATAAATGTCGATGTCATTCCCAGGTTGTTGTGACTCCGATATCAGTCTTGACATCATGATATATTTCCGTTTGTTGTACAACTAAGGAGGAAGGTTCAAAATTGTTAGCACATTTGGCCATGTGCTATGTGTGCTACTATTCAAAAAAGGATTCATGCCAACAGTGCTCATTGCGATCCTAAAATTCGTCGGATCAATGGCAAATTCAGAATTTCGTGAATCAATGTTTCACCACTGTGTGGCATCAGCAGGATGTCTTAACATTCCAGCATCCTCCTTATGCTTCTCTTTGTGCCATCACAACAATTCTGACTCCTTCTTGTTTGCAAACCAACAATTCAAACGAGGAAAGATAGAAAAGTACCAAAACACTTTTAGGCCCTCTTTTCTTCTATTGTAGCTGTCATCATCACCGTCATCTTTCCTATGATTGAATCGATCGAGTCCACAAATAGCGCATTTCTCGAGGTTTTTGTACTCAGGTCCATGATATAGAATGCAATCATTCTTGCACGCGTGGATTTTCTCCACCTCCAAACCTAGTGGACAAATTATTTGTTTTGCCTTATAATCTGTCGTAGGGACTGCATTGCCTTGGGGTAACATGTCCTTAAGGAGCGTCAACAATTCCTTAAAACTACAATCACTCCATCCATTGCCCGCCTTCAACTGGAAAAGATTTATCATCGCAAACAGTCTGGTGTACTTAGCCACACAACCATGATACAATATCTTTTTTGAGTCTTCGATCATCTTCTTGTAATTTGCAAGTTCACCATTACTGTACTGATCATTGTCGCCATGTCTCATGATATTGCGTACCATCTCCTCTATGTTTTTTTTTGACCGGTACCATCTCCTCTATGTTATGCACCTAGAACTCTATGTCGTCATTGGTGAACCCTGATATATCTGGCTTGTTCACATCATCATTGCGATCTTCTTTGACAGTAGTAGGGAGCTCCCTCTCCAAATTTGAATCTCTCATCTCTGCTTCATTAAGCCCCTCCTCCCCATGTTTGTTCCAACATCGATAATCCACCTTGAATCTTAGTGTGATCAAATATGAGATCAACAATTCATCTGTGCGATATCTCTTCTCATTCTTGCATTGTTTGCAAGGACACAAATGTTCTCTCTAATGTTGTCCAACATGCCTTTCTTCGCGAAATTGATAAATGCATCTACCCCTTTGATATACTCATTGCAAAGGCGCATCTCATACATCCAACTTCGATCCGACGACATCTACGTAGAGAAAAGAAGAGCTAAATCAAAGAAATTCAAAGACACTGATAGTCAAGATCTAAAGGGGTAAAAAAATAGTAAGGAACAGGAGAGGAGAAGAGGACTAACCCTTTGTTTTAAGGGCCACTGATAATCACCGCAAGATTTTTAGGAGGGCACCTCCAAAGAGGGAAAAAATAGGGCAATAACATGGCAGATCTGGCAGCCACTTGTTCTGCCACAGCTGGGAGCTCATATAAGGGCAATAAGAAAACGAGATGAGCCTTTGTAATGTTCATCTCTCTATAGATGGAATGAGAGATGAGTCCGTTTCCATGACAAAAGGAGATGTGCCTGATCGGTGGGTATGGGAGACGCGACCGCTTTGATGATAAAAGGAGATGGACGCTAAGGAAAGACTGTCTCCTTTACTTTATTAATATGAGTCATGCTTTAGTTACGCTCGTCTCCCTTTTGTCAGAGAAGCGGACACGTCTCGGATACTTACTTAACTAAGACGCTCCTTAAAGTAGGCCATCTCCTTCTACCCTCAACCAAGCCTGCTCTAATCCTCGCTGATGCGAGCGCGTCTCATTTTTCCTGATCAGAGACGGACACCTTTGAGCTCGTCTCCGATCCTTGTCTCCTATTTGGGTTTCTTACATAGTGACACTTCATCTTCCTCAATCTTTCTTATCCGTCTCGGGGGAAAAGGGCATGGCAGCCGGGCCGCATTGCCTGCAGCTCCTCTGCTCGAGCCCCTGTGAAGCGACGCTTGTGCTCGACCCTTCCCGCCACCCCATCCGATGGTGGCCCTATGATTCCACTGGTCACGCCACTGCCAGCCCCTTTTTCACGGCCCCGTACTACCTTCTTCGACAGTGTCCCTGCAACCCTCTCTGCCAACGCCCGTGCAAGGCCTCCGCTAGCGTCCGTGCAATCCCTCCGCCCGTGGCCCTTGTACCCCCTGCCCTGGTACCCCCTGTGCAGGCTAACTATGATCCCTCAGCTAGTGTCACATCTGTTCTTCTCTCAATTTTAACACTAAGGTGAGATATTTTGTTTCATTTTTGTTCCTATCTTTGTTGTGCAGTGTTCAATTTGTTTTTCAGCAATCTCAGTTGAGAAACGCAATATGATTGTCTTATTTTCAAGGATCGATCATACAACTCATTTTTTGAAGACCATTTTGTTAGTGCATAGTTACAGAGCTACGCGGTGAATACTCAATAAAACCACTATACATGTGAACTGTCAAAGTGTGCCAACGACACTTCTCCTAGTACTACTAAGAAGTAGTCTGCGAAGGTTCGTATTTAGGCGGGGAACTAAACAAGATCAAGAGCAAGAGTGAACATAGAGGAGTTTTACGTGGTTCGGGCTGCCTGAATGTAATACCCTACTCCACGAGGTGTTTGTCTATTGTATGAGTATGGATGACTTGGGATTCGTTGAGCTTAGATTAGCTTGAATTCTACCGTGCAACACATCCTTTTTATATGCCAAGGACTGGCTGTTAGAGTATGCGCCATGGCCCGACAGGTGGCCCCAGCTATAATAACCGCCCTATACAAGATCTACGGGTGTTAAGGTTGGTTAATAGTGTGATAACATGCCTTAATGGCAGTGTTACCGGTCTTGACAGTCCTCTGATTGTGCGTCATTAATATAACATTAATGATGTGTTAACCTGGTCTTGTAACGGCCGATTGATAGCCCTTGAATGTCCATGTCGTTGGACATCCCGTTGTCTTCCTGTTGCAGACATAGGTCCGGGCATGTGACACATGTCAGCACCATAGCTTCCCTCTGTGGGAATGCAGGTCCGAAGCTACTGGACATGTGGCAGCACCAGATCTTCCACTATCGGGGAGGCAGGTACAACGCCCCTAGACACGTGGCAGCACCGAAGCCACCCTAAGGATGGTAGCAGGTCCGGTACTGTGGGATATGTGGCAGAACCAAAGCCACCCTATGGAGGGAGGCATGTCTGACACTGCGGGACACGTGGCTGCACCGGAGCCACCCTAAGGAGGGAGGCAGGTCTGGCACTGCGAGACATGTGTTGCCTTCGGAAGTCCACAATACTGGAAGGAGGAACTCGATGCGTCTTCTTCTGGTATGAAGGGATACCTAGTATGCAGGGTATCAACAGTGGCCCCCGAGCCCACCTCTGGTGAGATTATGAGGTTTCAATGCTGGAGGTGGGGACATTATCTGTCCCGCATTGCTACTTTAGGCTTTCTTTGGGACATGCGATACTTCTTGATTTGGTAGGTGAGATACATGACATGCTAATCTCACAAAATTAAAGGACACTGGTTCCAATATGATTTCCGTATCGGTTCCCAGCGTAATCTTTGTAGCTCCATCAGGCCGCCTCCCTCGGGCTTCCAACTTCTCATCATGACAAGGATTCACCTGGTGTGACTTTTTTTAGCAAAGTGGACCTGGTCCTCCTTGTCATTGACGAGGTAACTTCGCAGAGCGTGATTATAGTACAAATACAGTTGCCATCCAAGCGTTGTAGAGGCTTAATAAAGGAAGAGGTGCTACAAGGTGGGATAACTCTTACGCATCGATCTATTCTTGGCATAGAGTTCTCCGCTTGAACCCTTGCACCGTGCTCCCACATTTGCTCCACTTTGCGGCCATGGAACTCGGACTTCCCCTCAGCAAGATTGTAAGCGATGATGAGTTGTTGAGAGTTCAGAAGCTGATGGGCTGGACAAGTGATTCCTTCAACAACGCTATTCGCCGCGGCAAGATCCTTTTCAAGAAGGAGTCCTCTGGTGACATTATTTATTTCTCGGCGTACGCCATGGTTGGGCTGGTTCCTCAGGTGTCCAACTTCTTGCTGATGCTGCTGGAGTTGTACGAGCTCCAACAGCACCACCTCGGACCTCACTCCATCTTGCTGGTGGCGATCTTCGTCCACTTCTGTGATATGTGGGTGGATGTGCCGCCCTGGATCCCTCTGTTTCAGACCTTCTTCACTCTCTAGACGACAGGTAAAGGTAACTGCTTGTTAGGGTTCTACTACTTCGTAAAGCATAGAAATGCCCCATTCAAGTACATCAAGACCTGTCCTTCTAGGAAGTGGGAGACTTGGAAGACCGATTGGGTTGTGATCCGGGTGGACCCTCATGATCGACTGGAGCTGTCAGAGGGGCTTCCGACGACGGATTCCGACTCCTGGGAGGAGTTCTCAGACTGTCCATGAAGTACAACCCCGTGCTGCCAAGGATCCGACACCCGGTGGACAGAGGATTAATATCTCTAATTGTCCTCAACAACTTCCTGACCAACCGCTCGGCGCCGCTCAAGGAGCGAGAGTTCGTGACCTGGTCTTTCTCTGGAGAAATGGATTTTCTCCAGATTGAGGTTGGCCGAGGCACCAATCTAGACGAGCGCGCCCTGAAGCTCCATCTTCAAAAGCTGAACTGTGGAACCTTTTAAAGGGATGACCTCAGACCTCCAGCTGAGTTCCTGCCCCTGAACATAGTTCTGGAGGTCACAAGGGAGCTGCAGAAGATGATGCCGCTGCTTGACGATACGAGTCTTGCAGTGCGTCAAAGCAGCACTCTGCCAGCAGGGGTTGCAATCCCCAGAGCTTCAGAGGGCATGTCTCCTACAGATTCAAGCCAGAAAAAGGCTGACTCAAGTCGGGGCAAAAGCAAGGAGCTTGTCGACTCCTCTAGCCGGAAGAGGAAGCTGACACGATCTAATGTCAGTTCAGTCAGATCGGCTCCAACAGGAAGCATCTCCTCTGCCTTGCCAAGCTTTTAAGTCAGTGCTGGTTGTGCCTCCAGCAATGGCAACTCTGGCTTCAATGGCCAGATAATCTTCGGATCCAGCGCCTGTAGTGGGCGCTCGATCCGACAAGTTGACTCCGGTCCCGGTGCTAGCGGTGGGCTCCAGGTCCGGAGTCCCTTCTCAGACGAGGGAGATTTCAGCTTAGGCGACATCGATGGCTGCCACGACACATGGGATGAAGTTCGGAGCCTCTGCCTCACCGACGATGGTGGGTTCTGACTCCAGCCGCCCAGGGAAGAAGCTCTGTGTCGACTGGAGCTGCAATGTGCCCAGGTAATGATCGACTCTTTAACTTGTGTCTTGTTTTTGCTTTTTTGCTTTCCTTTGAACTCTCTATCCTCTGTTTCCAGAGTTTCAAGAAGAGGAGTTGCTACTCCGGCACCCTCCTCATCCATAGAGATTGCACGGGCTGAAGCCCCCGCTGCTGCTCCGACTCCACCTATGGTCGTGGCAGACGACACGGTAGCTCCAACGTTGGCTGTTGTCGAGATGACTTCAGCGCCAACAGCCGAAGAACACGTGGTTGCACTGGACCACGAGGAAGAAATGTCGGAGCAAGCTTCCGCTATTATGGAGCCAGCTGTGAAGGTTCCAGCATCAATGCCAGAATTTTTTGAAGCTCCGACGGAAGTTCCAGCACTAGCTCTGGAGGTGATGGGACCTGACGTCGTTATGCCGGAGGTGGCCATGCATGAGTTGTCACAAGAAGATCTGGCTGTGGGGCCTTCCACTTCTGCGCTGGAGGTGGATGAACTCTTGGAGCTCAGTGCTGCTGATGTCGAGCCGCTGGAGTCCATGCTTGTGCCATGGGCTTCGACGACCATTCTGGAAGACTCGGGGGAGCGAGAGGAGGAACCTCTAGCAGGTCCTGAACCAATCCCCTGGATATGTCAATAGACAATGCCTGATCAAGTCTCCGCCAAGTCCAGCTCGCCTTCGATTACGAGTGCAAGGCCCTAGAGGAGGAGCATGACACCCTGAGGCGCTGGTGCAAGCTGCTGCACTTCAAGACAAAGTTGACGCAGTCTCGGCTAGCGGACCAAAGGGAGTGGCTGGAGGCTGAGAAAGCTCGGCAGTCACATCTGAACAAGGCGCTAGACGAACGAGAGGCTGCCATAAAAGCCCTCGATGACAAGACTCGGGAGATCTACGAGCATGCTAAGAAGGTTAATGAAGTGGCAGATAGTCGCTCGGAGAGTATTGAAGCTTTGAGGGAAAGATCCTAAAGCATCAGGATGATATTGACAATAAGGATGATGAACTCCAGAATATAGAGGATGAAATCTCTCAGAAGCTAGCATGCGGCGAGCAGGACTTGGCTGAACGCGTGGAAAAATTCAATTCCTGGTGCAAAAAAGAAAAGCACCAAGTGTGGCTAGCAGGGGAAGGAGTCAAAAAAAGAGAGAATGCTGCCTCTGCTAGGGAGAACAAGGTGAAGGCAAAGGAGAAGGACCTCGTGGAAAGGCCAGACTGCTTACACCTTCGATAGAAGCAAATCGCTGACCAAAAGAGGTTGCTGGCTGAACAGATCTAGCGGCACGCCAAAGAGGTCGAGCAGGTCTCGAATGAGGGTTGTGGAGCTTTCATCGGCAAGAAGGTCACTGGAGGAGCTCCAGAGCACAATATAAATTGAGTCCCAGCCGGCCTGGGACTTCCTTGGGCGTGCGAATGAAGCTCGGGTGCCTCTGGAATTCAGTTCGGGGCGTCTGACTGTCCCGGAGCTAGAGATGGACAATGCCTTGGTGGCGCTGAATTTTTCCGGTACTAAGCTGGATGCACTGGGAGATGTGGTCGTCTACCAGCTCGAGACTAAAGGAAAGTATCTGGCTAAGAACGTCGCAAGATATGTGCTGATGTACTTCTGAAGCCGAGACCCCTTGATGTCATTAGCTTCGGTGGTTAAAGGACCCATCGCTGAGGAAGAAGAAGTTGCAAAGGATAGCATCCAATAAGCCGCTCAGAAGGTTGCTTCATACTTCGTGTGGAACTCCAGCAGCTTTGACCTTTCCTTTTGTACCTTCATCTTGTAAATCTCCAAATTTTGAATGAATAAAATCCTTTCGAATTCCATTTTTGTCATCAATACATTGCCTTTATCTTGTTGGCCCCCTGGTAGATGCGCTCAATTGAGGACATCTACCATAAGGAATTTGACAATGTCTTGATAACTTGATTGCTCCGAACTCGTATCCAGTATGATAGCTCCAAGCTCCGAGGATTTCATCCTAATCTCCATGGACCCTTTGTCACATCGACATTGACCTTGGGCCCCCTTGGAGTTGTTGGAGCTTGATTGCTTCAACGGCGCCCACTGTCAATGCATAAAACGTCGATGGTGGGCCCCCTAGGGGTCGTCAGAGCTTGGTTGCCTCGACGGCACCCACTATCAACGTATAAAACATCGACAATGGGCCCCCTAGGGGTCGTCAAAGCTTGGTTTCTTTGATGGCGCCCACCGTTAGTGCATAAGACATCGACGACGGGCCCCTGGGAGTTGTTGGAGCTTGATTGCTTCGACGGCGCCCACTGTCAACGCATAAAACACTGACGGAGGGGCCTCTGGGGTCGTTGGAGCTTGGATGCTTCGATGACGCCCACTGTCAACGCATAAAATGTCGATAGCGGCCCCCCTGGATGATGTCGGAGCTAAGTGCTCTGGCAGCATCCACTATCAATATGCATATTGCTGTGAATTATTCATTTTTCCCGCGCACGAGAGACAAGAAAAGCAGTAAAATTCATCCTCTTGCCTATAGCTTATTTGCGGCTTATTACCCTTCTTTGATTTTTAGATCCTAACAAACTCAATGTGACAACATAAGTATACTGACTAAACTTCCTTAGATCTGTATGCTTTTCGAACACGCCTTACCGAGACCCACCAGAATAGGTAGAGTGGCATACTTAGGGTGTTGGACCAGGCTAAGTCGATAGCGCACTCCGGACCTGTCATTGGCTTTGGTTTTCAGGCGAGTAGACCATCTAGCAATACTAAGATCCAATAGAAGATTACCAATAAAACTTATATATCATATGAATATGTAGGACTAAATTTCATGTGGATTGCTCAACATTGCTATTGACAAGAAGGTAAAAATGGGAAAAATAATAAGCATGCACAAAATTAATGCACGTAGAGTCTATTTGCATATAAATGCATTTTACTATAGGTGCTAATAATAGGGGAGACAAGGACACACTTAAAGTACATGACCAAGTTAAGTGTGTTATTCATCTTGTACTAACCCAGGGAAGGTAAATACACACTTAAAGTACGAGACCAAGTTATGTGTGATTTTCATCTAGGACCAACCCGACTCTGTTCATAGACTCTATAAAATACATTTTATACAAATACAGACTCACCTCCGTGTAACTAAGTGTAAAACTTATGAAGGTGCTCAATATTCCAGAGGTTGGGAAGTGGTATCTCATCCTCTGTTGCCAAGCGAACGCATCCGGGACAGGAAACTTTGACTACTCGAAAGGGACCTTCCCATCTGGGGGAGAGGTTGTTCATCCTTTCATGAGTAAGTATTCGCCGTAACACCAGATCGCCTTCTTCCAACTGATGGTTGTGCACATACCTTTGTTGATAACGCCGAAGCTCCTGGCGGTATCGCGCGTTTCAGATAGCTACTTGGCACCTTGCCTCGTCGACGAGGTCTAGGTCTTCACGCCAGAGCTGTTCTTGTGTGGCTTCATCGTAGGTCCAGACCCGGAGAGACCCCATGGCAATTTTCGGAGAAATGATTGCTTTGGCTCCGTATGCCATAAAGAAGGATGTCTCTCCTGTTGCCCGACTGGGTGTTGTCTGGCTCACCCACAGTGCAGACGGGAGCTCTTCTATCTAGTTGGCACCATGTTTCTTCAAGCGCTCATAAGTGCGTGTCTTGGGTCCCTTGAGTATTTCTACGTTTGATCTCTCAGCTTGGTGTTGAAGGCTACTAACGTCATAGATCATCTCTCAAAAGAGATGAGGTCCGCAAGCGCACGGAAGCTATCGTGTAGCATTTCACCAAAGAGTATTCCCAAGGGTATCGTATTTATCCCAAAGGAAGGCAATGGAGTAAAGTAAACACTACTCTTATGATCAAGCTAAGGAATTCTAATCAATTATCAAGACAGGGGTAAGTTGATAATATATGGGTAGTGTGACATACACCTAAGCAATCTATTCTAAGGGGTGAATGGGTCCTAATGGAGGTTAGACTAAGAGTTGGGGAGTTGCTTGAATGCTTCTAATATACATATACATAGCTTAGGTTAGATACTAATGAGCATGTCAATAATGAATACTTATGCTAAGTTGTTCAACACATCAGGCACGGCTTTACATCTAGCAACACTAGGCGACTCCCGCCAAGAGCCTGTGGCATAGCCGAACGTGGAGGATTACAAAGGACAGATAGGGCTGTCACCACCCACTGCCTACCTCTTCAATCCGTGGGTCTACGAGACATTCAACGTTACCTCCTATCCTGGCATCATGCTAGCATATTAAGTAATTACCTTAAGAGCCCGATCACAAGCCATCCTAAGGCAATGAACTAAATCATCGTTGAACCAATGTTGATACTGTCGGTACCCTCCGTACTGGATACCCCTTGGGATTGCAAAGATCACAAGGAAACTCCATATACAAGATTTGAAGACCTTCGAAGGCCCCACATGTGAGGCGTAGCCGGACCTGCTCCCCCGACATGGTTAGTCCCGGGGCCGCCACGTGTATCACAAGACATGAGCTATCACCCACACCTGGGAAGCTCTGGTCAGAATACCAATATGGCACCCCCGGACCTAACCCCAGACAGAGGGAAGCTCCAGTACTGACACGTGTCCAACAGCACCGGACATACCCGTCCACGATGGTGAGCTCCGGAGCTGCCACGTGGCAACCGTCGGACCTTCAACTTCAACTATCAGGCCGGAGGAACCCCAACGGCTCCAGACCTTCAAGGATCAATCAAAGACTTCAATACCCGATTAAGTGTCATTAATGCCATATTAATGACACACGATCTGATGGCCCTTAATACTGGCAATGACACTATTAAGGCCCGTCACCAGGCTATTAAGGGTAATTAACCCCATTTATTGTGTATCAATCGTGTGTAACCGCCAGGGCCACCTGTCGGGCCAGGCTGACATTGTAACGACCAGTCCTTGTATTATAAAAGGACTGGTCGACGATACACAAGGGACGACTCCAGACCACCGTTGAACACTCTGAGCTAGACGAGCTTCTTCTTCTGGAGCTTCTTCTAGACTCCCGAGCTTAATACAACACCAACACACTCCGTGGAGTAGGGTATTACGCTCAGGCGGCCCGAACCACGTAAATCCCTATGTACACATGTCTTTCACCTTCTTGAATCTCTGCGCGCCCATTACCGAACTACAACTCCTCGATCTACCAAAAGTAGTGTCGGGAGATCTGCCAGTTCCAAACAGCGACAGTTGGCGCGCCAGGTAGGGGGACCCGAGATTTCGAGTATGGTGAACTCAGCTGCTGGCATCCAACGGCAACCCTGCCGTTCAACCCGTTGGAGGTAATCCCTCCAACACGCAGCAACCAGCAGGAGTCATGCCTTCACCACCACCGCCTGCACCAGCACGTCAAGCTGAGCAACGTGACGGTACATCGGCGTCAGTCACTACATCGGCAAACAACAACAACCCTGAACACGCACTTCATGCAGCACGAGCTCTCCTCCAACGTCCACCACCTCCAGGTGCATCCCAGGGTGCAATGGAGCAGTGGAGAGCTGATGTGGAACATCTGGTTGCAGTGGTAGCCAACCGCATCAGCAATCAAGGTCCTCCTCTTTCGGGGCGGGCCCCATCGCAGCGCCGGACTATGTCTGGCAGACTTGGTCCGCATGCTTCCTAGAATAGGAGGCGTGCTGCATCACATCAAGTTACGTCGCTACCCTCTGGGGCGCGACGTACTCATACGGCAACCAGAATGTCAACTCATGACCTCCGGGCGGATCTTGATCGCCGTTACCGTCAACAGGATGGCCGTGTCCATATCGAGCGTGCTCGCGAAAGGCGAGAAGCTCGAGACAGCCCTGCTCCCGAGGGAGTAGGAGGAGGCTATTCTGCACTGGCCATGCACCTACACATGGTCAGATGGCCACAAAAGTTTCGGCCACACCTGCCAAAGAAGTTTGACGAGTCTGTTAACCCCGCCGAGTTTCTCCAAATTTACACCACCGCAATCCTTGTGGCCGGAGGTAACGAGGTTGTAATGGCCAACTACTTCCGAGTAGCTTTGACTGGGACCGCCAGGTCCTGGTTCATGAGCCTTCCTCACAACTCTATCAATAGTTGGGAGGAATTGTGCCAACAGTTCTCCGCCAATTTCGGGAGTTCATACACCCGACCAGGCACCGAACTTGACCTTTTTGCAGCGGTGCAAAAGGGGGGAGAATCCCTGCGCTCATTCATTCAGAGGTTCTCCCAGGTACGAAACACCATTCCTTCGATCTATAGCGCTTCTGTCATCGTGGCATTTAGACAGGGCGTGCGAGATAAGAAGATGTTGGAGAAGCTGGCGGTCAAGGAGATCACCAGCGTCACGAAGCTCTTCAGCTTGGCAGACAAGTGTGCCAAAGCTGCGGAGGGCCGTGAGATGCACTCCAAACCACCTCCGGAGCATGGCAAAAAATCCTCCAAAGGCGAAGCCACTACCCCCGGGAGTGGCAAAAAAGAAGAAAAATTCCAACGGCAAAAAGAAGCCGTCGGCCGGCACATCCACCGCTGCAGCTGCTACAGCTTTGGGAGGCCGGGAGCCACGCCCTAAGAAACGACCTCGACCGTCCGCTGAAGACGGTGGCAACTCCAAAATGTGGTGTCCTATCCACAAGTCGAACGACCACAACTTGGAGGACTGCCGGGAGGTCCAAAACCTTGCTGAGCGCTACCACAAGCGCCGGGAAGAAGTTCCTTTCCGTCAGAGGGAAAGAAAGCAGAAAGTCGATGAAGCTTCGGCTGAAGAGGAGTTGGGCTTCTAGGACCCTAAAAAGGTCCTG
This sequence comes from Tuctoria greenei, assembly GCA_036927565.1. Lineage (NCBI taxonomy): Eukaryota > Viridiplantae > Streptophyta > Magnoliopsida > Poales > Poaceae > Tuctoria > Tuctoria greenei. The sequence goes on along the minus strand of JAYESD010000001.1, from coordinate 23,873,951 downwards.
AAGGCTGTGTACACCTCTGTCGACGACGACTCCGACGTCTCCAACAATGAGCGTCAAAATACCATGAACCTTATCTTTGGTGGTTCATGGGACATCGCCTCCTGCCGTATCCTCAAGACCATGCGGCGAGACATGGCCTTAGTAGCTCCTACAGCCAGGGCGGAACCTCATCGGAAGTGGATGGACACTACCATCACTTTTGATGCTTCAGACTGCCCTCGAAACATGATCAGAGCTGGCCAGCTACCTCTGATGGTATCACCTACCATCAACAACATTCAACTCCACCATGTAATTGTGGACGGAGGTTCAAGGCTGAACCTCATAAGCTTCGGGGCTTTTGTCAAGCTTCAGCTCTGACCTTCGGACCTTCGCCCTTCTCGATCTTTCTTCGGAGTAGGTCCGGGGGCCATAACACCGCTCGGTGCCATTACTCTCACTGTGACCTTCAGGACTCGGGAGAATTATCGCATTGAGAAGTTGATCTTTGACATCGCTCAGATCAACTTGCCCTTCAACGCCATTCTGGGCAGGCTTGCCTTGTTCAAATTCATGGCTGATGCTCATTATGGCTACCTAGTGTTGAAGATGCCGACACCAGTTGGCGTTCTCCGGATCCGCAGAGACTGTACTGCTGGAGTGACTGCTTTGGAGGAACTCCATGCGCTTGCTACAACACAGGAGGAAGAATCCAGGCAAGAGCAAGCTCAAAAACCCCGAGCATTCGTCAGCGAGGCTCAACCTCTGCACCTCGCGTGCAACCAAGCAGTGACGCCGACATCCCCGTCAAAGTTGTCCAAATCGGTTCCGATGCTGCTCAAACCACTCGGGTCTGAATGACAAATAGGAACTCGTGCTCATCACTTTCCTCCGGGCTAACGTCGACGTGTTTGCCTGGCAACCGTCACAAATGCCTGGGATCCCTAGGGAAGTGATCGAGCATAATCTGAAGATCTATCTCGATGCTTGGCCCATACATCAGAAGCCTCGGAAGCAATCCATAGAGCGACAGAACTTCATACGACAAGAAGTGAAGAAGTTGCTCGAAGCTGGATTCATACGAGTAGTCTTCCATCCAAAATGGCTGGCAAACCCAGTCGTTGTACCCAAGGCCGGCGGGAAGCTTCGGATGTGTATCGACTACACAACACTAAGTAAGGCATGCCCAAAAGATCCATTCCCACTACCTAGAATAGATCAGATAGTGGATTCCACCTCCGGGTGTGAATTACTATGTTTCCTAGACGCATATTCTGGGTACCATCAAATCAGAATGTCTAGGGAAGATGAAGAACATACTTCTTTTATCACAGTAGATGGATTGAACTGTTATACAGCCATGCCATTTGGTCTCAAGAATGCAGCTTCAACATTTGTACGAGCTATGTACAAAACCTTTGGAGAGCTCATCAGAGACATAGTGAAAGTGTATGTTGATGACATCGTAGTCAAGATCAAGGACAAGGAGTCACTCCTTGACACCTTGCAAGCTGTCTTCGACAAGCTACGAGTCACCCACACGAAGCTGAACCCAGACAAGTGCGTCTTCGCTGTTAGCCCTGGAAAGCTTCTCAGTTTCCAGGTAAACCACCAAGGCATAGAGGAAAATCAGGCGAAGATTAAGGCTATAGAGGAGATGCGACCACCAGCCCGCATTAAAGATGTCCAGAAACTGACTGGATGTCTAGCCGCCCTCAGTCGGTTCATCTCAAGACTGGCGGAATGGGCGCTACCCTTCTTCAAGCTATTGAGGAAGTCCGGACCATTTCAATGGTCTTAAGAAGCAGAAAAGGCGTTCCAAGAGCTAAAGCAGCTCCTCACCACTCTACCAACCCTGGTAGCTCCGAACCCTGGTGAGCCTTTACTGCTTTACATTTCAGCAACCGACGAGGTTGTCAGCATGGTCCTGGTCGCGGAGAGACCAGAACCATCACAAGCTCAGGAATCCAGACCCCTCCAGGAGGGTCCGAAGGTTCCTGAAGGAGAGTCTGGGTCCCAGCCCCCAGACTTGGATCAACAGGGAGTTATCCCAGAAGACTTGGACCCTTCCGGGAGGATCCAAGTCACTCCAACAGAAGCTTCGGGTTCCTCTAGCAGGAACCCGGAGGTCCCCGAAGCAGGTCCAGACCCCTCCGGGAGGGTGCGAGTCGATGTGGAGGAAACTTCGGGCCCCTCTGGGAGGGTCCAGACAGTCCAACGCCCAGTGTAATTCATTAGCAAAGTACTACATGATGCCAAGACTCGATACCTAGAGGTACAAAAGTTGCTCGATGCAGTTCTCATCGCCTCCAGGAAGCTTCGCCACTACTTCGAAGCTAACAAGATATCAATGGTGACCTCTTACCCACTGCGTGCGATCTTGCATAGTCCCAACTCTACTGGGAACATTGCAAAGTGGGCAGCGGAATTGGCCAAATTCGATCTTGAATTCATCCCAAGGAAAGCGATCAAGAGTCAAGCATTGGCAAATTTTGTGGCGGAATGAACCCCCTCTCCATCAAACCCTGGGGGCCCTAGTGAGCAGAAGTCAGAACTTAAGGCTCCGGTCTTCACTGAACCTCATTGGACCCTCTACTTCGATGGCTCAATGCAAAAGCAGGGGGCCGGAGCTGGAGTCCTTCTCCTCGCTCCAACCGGGGAGAAGGTAAAATACATGGTCCACCTTGACTTCAAGGCGACCAACAACATGGCGGAGTATGAAGCACTCATTTATGGATTAAAGGTGGCACTATCATACGGTGTCAAGCAGCTGTTGGTCAAGGGAAATTTGCAGCTAATCATTAAACAGGAGAAGGGTGAATGCCCCTGTAACAATCCTCAATTAGCTGCTTATCTCCTTGAAGTCCAGAGGCTTCAGAAGGACTTCGAAGTCCTGGATCTCCACCATGTCCAGCGTCTCCATAATGCTAAAGCTGACGAACTATCGACGAAAGCGTCAACCGGAGCTTCGGCTCCTGATGGAACCTTTGTCCGGAGGTTGTCAAAACCCACAGCTCAGCCCGCCGAACTTAGCGAAGGGGGCGAGACCAGCATCCCAAAGCTGGCGGTCCCGATGGCCCTGTTACCATGGCAACTATAAAGGGTCGTAGGTGCTGCAGGAAGCTCCGAGGAACCCAGCACGCAAGACTCAAATGCTCAAGCAAGCTCCGATGCATGGATCTCGGAGATTCGAAGCTACTTGAAAGACAATATCCTTCCTGACGATGATCTATCCGCTGACCGGATAGTCAGATTGGCTAAAAGATACACGTTGGTAGAAGGGGATCTCTACCGGTGCAGTGCCAACGACGTCCTAATGCGGTGCATCACAAGGGAAGAAGGCTGCGAGCTCCTCGCAGAAATCCATGGAGGCGAGTGTGGGAACCACGCGTCTTCCCGCACGCTGGTCGGTAAAGCCTTCCGGCATGGCTTCTACTGGCCTACAGCACTCCAGGATGCAACTGAGCTGGTGAAGAAATGCAAAGCTGCCAGTTCCATGCAAAGCAAATTCATACACCGGCTCAGCCTCCACAAATGATAACTCCTACATGGCCTTTCGCCGTGTGGGGAATGGACATCTTGGGACCTTTCCCAAGATCCGTCAGAGGTTACAAGTTCCTGTATGTCGCCATCGACAAGTTTACCAAATGGCCGGAAGCAACTCCAGTTGTGTAACACCCTGATTTTCGAGTTTTGACAAATTAAAAATTTAAATGGGAATTTAGAGTTAATATTAGGAAGAAATTATTTTTATAAAGAAAATTATAAAATATATGCATCCCATATTGCATTTTTGCATTCATCCTCAAGCATTGAAAAATTGTTACAAAAATAAATTTGCCAAAAGTAATCTATTTTCCATAATAAATATGAGATAAAAGAAGTAAATAAAACTAAAGGTATATATAAAAATAAATAGTTTAATTATATGATGAACACATGCAAAAAGAATTAAGTAGGATAAAAGAAAAATAATAAAACATAAAAGATGGAGCATACATATATACAAATGTATGTAGCAAAAGAAGAAATAGAAAATAATAATAATAGCCTAAAACTTGTAATAGGGAATAAGTATAAAATAATAATAATAATAATATATAAAAAGAAATATATAAATAAAATATAAATAATAAATTATATATAATAATAATATAATAAAGAAATAATAAAAGAAAAGAAAGTATATAAAAAAGGAAAAAAGGGAGAAAAGAAAAAAAAAAGACAAACTAGGCCGCCGGCCAGGCCAAGCGGCCGAGCCGAGCGACCCCGCCCCGCCCCGGCCTGCTCCCGCCTCCCGCCTGGATCCTGCGCTGCCCCGCCGGGTCCCACCCGCACCGGCTCCCGCACCCTCGAATCCCGCCCCCCCCCCCCCCCCCCCCCCCGCCGTACCGCGCTGGGCCCTGCCGCCTGGCCCACCCCAGCGCCTCATCCCGCGCCACCCGCCGCCCTCCCGCTCCACCGACGCGCGATACGCGCCGCGAATTGCCGAGACTCCCACATCGTAACCAACTAGACTACCGCGCGTAACTCCCAGCGCCGGCCCTAGCCGCCCGGTATAAAAAGGGACCGAGGCCCTCGTTTTCCCCGATCCCAGAAAGCGCCGCCGGTACAGAGGGAAAAGAAAAGCACCAGAGCCGCCGCCGCCAGGGGAAGAAAAAGAAGAAAAAAAGAGGGGAAAAAAGGAAGAAAAAGAGGAGGGTGCCACCGTCCACCGGAGTTCGTCGCCGTCGTCGTGCCGCCGGAGGACCTTGCGCATCTACTTCGTCTACGCATTGTCCCCATCCCGCGATCATCGAAGCCATCGCATCTATGGTAGGCCATGTTCCCGATGTGAATTTTAGCGACGCATTAGATCTAATAGACATAAATTGATTTTAGTTGCACCATAATTTTATTTTCAGCAGCATTAATTCTCCCTAAAACCCCCGTAAACTCATATGAACACGTATGAACTAGTTGCATCTAATTAATAAACGACCGTAGTAAATTAATATTGAATTGTGCATGCATGCATGTCATTGCATGTTGATTATTTTGCGTGCATCATGTTGAATTGTATATGTAATCTTGTATGTGTGATCACTAGTAGAGGGAAGTGCTCAAGAGATCGTGTACGAGGAGTTTCAGAACCAAGATTTCGAAGCGCTTGAGCAACCCTATCTGCCGGAGCAAGGCAAGTGTCCTTGAAGCATATTGATCCTGTTTTTAAAATAAATGTTTTGTTTGCAAAACTGCATGCTGTGTCAATTTGATGGGAATCCTATGGTAGGAATTTTACTAGATTTGCTAAACCAACCTTGTCACCTGGAATTTATGGTAGAGAGTCGGGAAGGGTTTTTACCTTTTTGCTTCGCTAAATTAATTGGGATGGAAAAACCAACACTACACATTTAATTATGTATTAATGATATTCTGGTTAATGTGAACTAGTCGATACGGTATGGTGATGGATGATCTAAGCAAGCCTGGTATGTGGATGGGTTGGATGTTATGGTGGTTTGCTTGCTTTAGATCCAATGACCGGTTCATGCGAGAATAAGCCAGGACTACAGTGCCACCACGAGGCCAAGTATGGGTGCGGCGTAGCTGATTAATTAGGGCTTTGCTAGTGCTGTTTGGACCATTGTGGATGCTCGGGGAGGGGGTAGTCAGACTGGGTTTGTTGATGATTGGTGGGGCTACCCTGGGATCCGAATGGCTCAAGAGGGGGCCCTTGGTTGAAGATGTGCTCAGTTGGAGGCATCGCCACCGGTGAAACCTCAGTGGGGTCTAAATAGGCTAGTAATCCCTTTGTAAAGGCTATTTTGTGATCTCTTGGCCATACACCAAAGGAAGTGTAATTGGCATAAGGGAGGTTCTTTAGTCGCCGACGGGTGATGAAATCACGAACACGTGGGTAAAGAGGTACAAACCTTGCAGAGTTAATTAAAATTATCATGATAGCCGTGCTCCCGGTTATGAGCACCTGGACAACTTCCATGATTAGAGGGAAATTGGGATTTGGGATGGTTATGGTTTGATAATGGTTATGGTCTGGTAATGGATGTGGTTGATATTATGATTATGGTTATGGTTATGGTTTATGACATTGATTATGGTTATTGGTAATGGTGAATTATGGACTGGTATTATTATGGTACATGGTTTATGATGGGTTTACATACACATAATATATATATATATATATATATATATATATATATATATATATATATATATATATATATTGTTTTTTTTTCAAATGTTTTACTGTACTTTTCAGCACTTAGCCATTATTATTGTCGTCATTTGAATCAGCCACATGTCATACTTTCCACACTTGCTGAGTACGACATGTACTCACTCTTGCAATTCCCCCCCCCCCCCCAACAGTTGCAGTCAGGATTGTGAGTTTAATGGCGAAAATGCAGAGTTCTAGGCCGTGTCTACCGTCAGCTTTGCCTGTGGTGTTGCATGGAGCTGCGCTATCCCTTTTGCTTAGTTGCTTAATTAGTTTATTTCCGCTGCATTAGTTGAACTTGTCATAAATATTCATTAGAGGTTGTATTCGAGGATATAATGAATTATGTAATAAGAGTACTTATTTAATAATTTGAGCTGTGGTAATTATCTGGTTATCATTTGTGAATCACTCGTGTATGTGTGTTGAACATCCTGGGCACACATACGCGTTAGCTTGGTTCATTTTCGGAACCGGGCGTCACAGATTGGTATCAGAGCCACATGTTGACCGTAGGATGCAGCCTAGATAGAATGGACACTTTAGAGCACATAGGAGCACTCAGGAATCGATCTGATTTTGCTTAGTGTGCTGTTTGCTATATATATTGTTTGCTTGTGTCCTTAATAGAGGATTTTGGGATGCTTTAGCATTGCCATGTCCACCTAGGCTAGTATAGCTAGTTGGTTAGCTTCATATCCCTTGATGCATATAGTTGGGGACGTTTCTAAATCCTTACCTATTGCTTCTCTTCAGATGGTGAGGACTCGCAACCAGAGGGATGCTAATGATGAGGAGGAGAACCATGGAGTACCTCAAAATAACAATGGACAAGGACCTGCTCATGGAACTATCAATATTGAGCAGCTACTAGCTATGCAGAACCAGCTCATGCAGACCATGATACAAACTATGGGACAGCTGCAGGCTGGCAATATCAACAATCAGCCCCACATGCCTCCACCGCCACCCCCGCCTCCTCACAACCGATTGGGAGAGTTCATGAGGACTAGGCCACCAACCTTTGCTCAAGCTGCTGACCCTACGGATGCTGATGATTGGTTCAAGTCCGTGGAGAAGAAGCTAGCCATTGTCCAATGCAGTGACCGGGAGAAGGTCCTATTTGCTTCTCATCAACTCGTTGGAGCAGCTGCAGATTGGTGGGATGCTTATTGCAATGCTCATGAGAATGAAGAGAGGATCACTTGGGCAGAATTCAAGGAGAACTTCCATTCTCATTATGTGCCGGAAGGTGTTATGATCTTGAAGAGACAAGAATTCGAGAACTTACGACAAGGAAGATCAAGCGTGAGTGAATATCTCAATAAGTTCACTCAACTCTCAAGATATGCGCCTGAGGATGTTAGTCGGGACAGCCGGAAGCAATACTTGTTCATGAGGGGCTTGAACAATGAGATCCAAGTACAATTGCTCAATTGTGACTATGCCAACTTTCATAAGCTTGTGGACAAAGCAATTGTGGTTGAGAACAAGATCCGTGAGATGGAGCAAGAAATCAAGAGGAAGGCGCCATATCAAGGACAACAACAAGGAAGTAATGTGCGCCCTCGCCTTGCACCACCCAATGCGCCTCATTACAGCTCCTCTATTCCTGCTCAGCGCCCTGGTTATGCACCACACCCAACTTAGTTTGTGCAGCAGCGCCCTGTTATGCAAGCAATGCCTTATGTGCCTCGTGCTGATTTTTCTGGAACCAATGCTCAAAACCAAGCTCGTCCCAATAATTCCGGTGGAGTTAAGAAGTGTTATACTTGTGGAGAAGCTGGACACTTTGCGAATCAATGTCCTAAGTCAGGCCTTGGTCAAGGAAGCAATGCACCGAGGCAAAACCCAAGACCCAATGGAGGACATCCACAAGGGAGCCGTGGACAGCAGAATTTTGCTCGTGGTAACGTGAACCATGTCTCTACGGAGGATGCTCAACAAGCGGATGACGTGGTCATTGGTATGTTTCTTGCCAACTCCAACCCCGCGACTATGTTATTTGATTCTGGAGCATCGCATTCATTCATTGCATCGAAGTATGTCGCCAAGTATAGTTTACCTATCTCTCATATGAAGTTTACTCTATTGGTTAAGTCTCCTGGAGGAGAGATGAGGACAAATATAGTATGTCCAAAAGTAAGCCATAGAATAAGGGGGGTATACTTCTCCGCCAACCTCATTGTTTTGGATTCACAAGGAATAAGAGAATTCGTTGGTGTCAAGTGCAACGGGACCACCATACAGAAGCCGAAGCTACGTGGGAACGTGAAGAAGACCTGAAGGCAGAATTCCCGCATCTTTTCTCCACGCTGTCGAATCTCGAGGGCGAGATTCACTTTAAGGGGGGTAGAATTGTAACACCCTGATTTTCGAGTTTTGACAAATTAAAAATTTAAATGGGAATTTAGAGTTAATATTAGGAAGAAATTATTTTTATAAAGAAAATTATAAAATATATGCATCCCATATTGCATTTTTGCATTCATCCTCAAGCATTGAAAAATTGTTACAAAAATAAATTTGCCAAAAGTAATCTATTTTCCATAATAAATATGAGATAAAAGAAGTAAATAAAACTAAAGGTATATATAAAAATAAATAGTTTAATTATATGATGAACACATGCAAAAAGAATTAAGTAGGATAAAAGAAAAATAATAAAACATAAAAGATGGAGCATATATATATACAAATGTATGTAGCAAAAGAAGAAATAGAAAATAATAATAATAGCCTAAAACTTGTAATAGGGAATAAGTATAAAATAATAATAATATATGAGATAAATAAAATAAATAAAATATAAATAATAAAATATAATAATAATAATAAAGGAAAAAAACCCTCCCCCGCTGGCCAGGCCGAGCGGCCCAGCCAGCCGCCTGTACGCCCCGAGGCCCCGCCGCCTGCCCTGACGGCCCCGCGCCGATCCACGCGCCCCACCCCGCTGCAGCGCCCTGGCGCACGCCGCCCACCCCTCACCCGCCGCACCTCCCGGGCCCCACCCCACGCCCCGCCGCCCGATGCACGCGCCCCGGCCTCCCGCGCCTCGCCTCGATCCGGCCTTCCCGCGCGTTCCGCGTCCGACGCGACCGCGTGCCCTAGCCGCCGCCTATAAAAGAGGCCGTGGCCTCCGTAGGATTGGACGCCAGAAGCAGCGCCACCGCCAGGGAAAAAAAGAGCCAGGAACAGAACCGCCGCTAGGGAAGAAAAGAGAGGAAGAAAAGGGAGGGAGAGGAAGAAAAAAAGGAGGAGGGTGCCACCGTCCGCCGGAGATCGTCGTCGCCGTCGTCATGCCGCCGGAGGACCTTGCGCATCTACTTCGTCTACGCATCGCCATCATCCCGCGATCATCGAAGCCATCGCATCTACGGTGGGATTCGTTCCCGATGCGAATTTTAGCGACGTATTAGATCTAATAGACGTAAATTGATTTTAGTTGCACCATAATTTTATTTTCAGCAGCATTAATCCACTCTAAAACCCCGTAAACTCATATGAACACGTATGAACTAGTTGCATCTAATTAATAAACGACCGTAGTAAATTAATTATTAAACTTTGCATGCATGCATATCATCGCGTGTTGATTAATGTGTGTGCATCATGTTGATTGTATGTATATTCTTGTATTTGTTATCACGAGTAGAGGGAAGTGCTCAAGAGGTCGTGTACGAGGATTTTCAGAATCAAGACTTCGAAGCGCTTGAGCAACCCTATCCGCCGGAGCAAGGCAAGTGTCCTTGAAGCATATTGATCCTGTTTTAAAATAAATGTTTTGTTTGCAAAACTGCATGCTGTGTCAATTTGATGGGAATCCTATGGTAGTAAGTTTACTAGATTTGTTAAACCAACCTTGTCACCTGGAATTTATGGTAGAGAGTCGGAAAGGGTTTTTACCTTTTTGCTTCGCTTAATTAATTGGGATGGAAAAACCAACACTACACATTTAATTATGTATTAATGATATTCTGGTTAATGTGAACTGGTCGATACGGTATGGTGATGGGTGGTCTAAGCAAGCCTGGTATGTGGATGGGTTGGATGTTATGGTGGTTTGCTTGCTTTAGATCTAAGGATTGGTTCATGCGAGAATAAGCCAGGACTACAGTGCCACCACGAGGCCAAGTATGGGTGTAGCGTAGCTGATTAATTAGGGCTTTGCTAGTGCTGTTTGGACCATTGTGGATGCTCGGGGAAGGGGTAGTCGGATTGGGTTTGTTGATGATTGGTGGGACTACCCTGGGATCCGAATGGCTCAAGAGGGGACCCTTGGTTGAAGATTTGCTAAGTTGGAGGCATCGCCACCGGTGAAACCTCAGTGGGGTCTGAATAGGCTAGTAATCCCTTTGTAAAGGCTATTTTGTGATCTCTTGGCCATACACCAAAGGAAGTGTAATTGGCATAAGGGAGGTTCTTTAGTCGCCGACGGGTGATGAAATCACAAACACGTGGGTAAAGTGGTACAAACTCTGCAGAGTTAATTAAAACTATCATGATAGCCGTGCTCCCGGTTATGAGCGCCTGGATGACCTACATGATTAGAGGGAAATTGGGATTTGGGATGGTTATGGTTTGATAATGGTTATGGTTTGGTAATGGTTATGGTTGACATTATGATTATGGCTATGGTTATGGATGGAATTATGGTTTATGACATTGATTATGGTTATTGGTAATTGTGATTTATGGACTAGTATTATTATGGTTACATGGTTTATGATGTGTTTACTTCACATAAATATGATATATTGCTTTTCCAAATGTTTTACTGTACTTTTCATCATCTAGCCTTTATTTCATTCGTCATTTGAATCAGCCACATGTCATACTTTCCACACTTGCTGAGTACGACATGTACTCACTCTTGCAATCCCCCCCCCCCCCAACAGTTGCAGGTCAGAATTGTGAGTTTAATGGTGATTATGCGGAGTTCTAGGCCGTGTCTACCGTCAACTTTGCCTGTGGTGTTGATTGGAGCTGCGCTATCCCTTTTGCTTAGTTTGCTTAGTTGCTTAATTAGTTTATTTCCGCTGCATTAGTTGAACTTGTCATTAATATTCATTAGAGCTTGTACTCGAGGATAATATGGTTTCTATAATAAAAATTTGATAATTAATCTTGTTTTGTGGTAATTTTCTGTATACTCTTTTGTGATTGCACTCGTGTATGTGTGTTGAACATCCTGGGCACACATATGCGTTAGCTTGGTTCATTTTCGGAACCGGGCGTCACAAGTTGTGACAATAAACAAGCAATCAACTATCAATTTCTTGCAGTCCATACTATGCAGATTTGGAATCCCGAACAAAATCATAACAGATAATGGGACCCAATTCACAAGCTCTGCTTTCCAAGGATACTGCGAAGACCTCAGCATCCAAGTCAGCTATGCCTCTGTAGCTCATCCGGCAAGCAATGGCCAAGCCGAGAGGGCAAATGCAAAAATCCTGAAAGGACTCAAGACGCGCACATATGAACGTCTGAAAAAGCATGGAGCCAACTGGATTGAAGAGCTTCCGCCCACTTTATGGGCCAACATAACTACTCCAAACCGGTCAACTGGAGAGACACCCTTCTTCCTGGTGTACGGAGCTGAAGCAGTCCTTCCTCCAAAAATCACCTTGGGGTCACTCCGGGTCTGGACCTCCGACGAAGCCACGCAGGACCAACTCCAGCATGAAGACCTTCACCTCCTTCAAGAGGGAAGGTGCCGAGCAGCTGTTCGGAATCCTCGATACTGCCAAGCTCTTCGGCGCTATCACCAACGGCATGTTCACAGCCGACAGCTCGAGGAAGGCGATCTGGTGCTACGGAGAATACAATCCAGAGAAGGGTTAAACAAACTCTCCCCCAGCTAGGAGGGAACCTTCCGAGTGATCAAAGTATCCCGTCCCGGATACATTCCCTTGGCAACCGAGGATGGGACACCTCTCCCAAATCCTTGGAACATTGAGCACCTCCGTAAGTTCTACGCTTAGTATCACGGAGGTGAGTCTGTAATTACATATTGTGTATGTTATAGAGTCATTGTACAAAGTTGGGTAGCTCCTCCTGGAGGGCAGCCGGACCTACCCTGTTAGGTCCGCAACGCCCATGCAACACTTGTCACAGTCTCAAAACTAAAAGTGTAGCTAGCTACCTTGGGTCAAACGAGAAACGAAACACACTTAGACTGGTTCCGTACCCTAAGAGTGTACTTGTTTCCCCTGTACCCCGGACCTATAATGAAAGACATCATTGTGTGAAAACAGACTCCACGTGCATTTACTTTGTACAGGTTCAATATTTTTTATTTTTTGCTTTCTTGTCTATAACAAAGTTGTGCAATTCTTAAGAAACTTTAGCTCGACCAGTTCATGTACAATTCAAGTTGCATTGTTTGTCCTTCCGAGTTCAAACATTGTTGATGGCCTACTTGTCTGAATGCCGCCAAGCCAATCTAGGGCCAGAGTGTGCTATCGACTTAGCCTGGTCCTGCACCCTAAGTACGCCACTCTACCTACACCCCGGCAGGCCGAAGTAAGGCAAGTCCAGAAATAGTGAGACCCGAAGGGAGCAAGACGGTGCTCTTGATTGTATTTATGATTGTGCTCGACCTAAAAATTTCTCAGGAACAGTAAGTCGCAATGAAGTTGTAGATAGGAAATGGATTTTACTATTTTTCTTGTCTTCAGTGTGCAGGAAAAATAAATAAGCTATGACACCCTCTAGGCGGTTTGTGGTCAATGTTCAAACATTGACATCGAGCATCTCTGGAGCTACTCAGTTCCGGTAAAGCGAGTTGTCAACGTAAAGATGGTGGAAAGACTCTAAAGTGGAGTCTAACGTTAACACAACATGTGTTGATGGAGGTCACTACCGGAGCTGCCAGAGCTCCGACACCCCGGAGGACTAACCATCGATGCTCCAGAGCTACTAAGCTCCGGCGATGGTCAATGCTGGAGCCACCAAGCTCCGACAACCTCTGGGGGCCTACACTATCAAAGACTTCGGACTTACATTCTACAAGTTCGAAGCACGCAAGTCTTCAACAACTATTACATCCTCTTGGTACATGTTCACAATCAAATTGTGTACATCTACCAGGGGGCCAAGCGAGACAAAGGTGTTGAAGACAAAAATGAAATTTGAATTTACAAAAAATTGGATTTTATTCATTTGGAGACAAGAGATTACAAAATTGGAGAAGAAGAAGAGAGAGTACAAGTGGGAGATACAAGGAGACGATCCTAGACCCTATGGAAGAACTGGGCAACCTTCTGGGCCACCTCCGACACGTTGGCTCGAACAACTTCACCCTCTCCTTGGATGGGACCTTCAAGTACCGGGTCCACAGGGAATTGAGGGTCCCGGCTGGTGTAGCACGTCAGCACATACTCTGCGATGTTCTTCGCCAAGGACTGACCCTCCGTTTCCCATTGGCCCGCGATGACATCTCCCACCTTGGAGAGTTTGTTGCCTGCTGAACCCAGCGCCTCCAATGTCTGGTCCAGCTCCGGCTCCGGATCATCCGAACACATGAGACTGAAGCCCATTGGCATCAGTGCATCATTGGCCTTGCCCAGGAAGTCCCAAACTTGTTGGGACTCCACAGCCCTTGCACCACGCATCTCCGCCAAGGATCTTTTGGCCGCCGCCAGCTTCGAGCTCTCCCGAGCAAGACGCTCCACCTCTTTGGCATTCTTCTGAATCGTTTCAGCAACTTTCCTTTCGAGCTTGCTGAGCTCTTCCTCCCGGAGGTGGATCTCGTTCTGGCATTTGACCAAATCTCTCTCCCGGCCCCACACTTTCTTCTCCCGAGCGGCGATGGCATTCTCCTGCTTGTAGAGTTCCTGGCCTCGCTCCCAGGCTTTCTTCTCCTCCTCCTTGCAACACTCATCCAATTTCTTGGTGCGTTCTTCAAGGCTCTTGTCAGCCAGAGCTATCTTTTGGACAAGCTCCTCCTCCCTCTTCACGAGGTCGTCTCGCAGCTCCAGGAATTTCTGCTCTTCATCTTCAAGCCGTTTTTCCCGAGCTTCAAGAGCCTCCCGGTGCTTGACGAGACTATCGTGGATGGCAGAGAGCCTTTCCTGGCATTCATTAGCTGCACTATTAGCAGCCTTGGCCTAATCATATATGGCCTGGGATTGATTGTCGAGGGTCCACGTCATGCTTTCCCTCTCATCCAACAACTTACCCCAGTACTCCAGGCGGACTTTCTCCCTTCGCACCCGCTCCTTGTCGTCATCCAGCCTCGACTGTGCTAGCTTGGTCTCAAAATGGAGTTGGTTGCGCCACCTCGTAAGGGTTTGGCGCTCCTCCTCGAGGGCCTTGCTGTTGTGGTAGAAGGCCAGTTGAACCTGGCGAAGGCTGGAGCAGGCGTTATCGATAGACAACAATAGGGGGATCGGGTCCAGACCTGCCGAAGTCATCTCCGCTGGCTCCAGCGGATCTTCAACAACAAAAATTGGGTCCCACTCTACGAGAGCGGTACCCTGAGCTTCCACGGCACTAGAACCGTCCTCCGGGATAGCCTCGGCCACCGTCAAGGAAGTGCTTGTAGCAGAAGTACCGACCTCCGGAATTGGTTCTGAAGGCCCAGCCGCCAGGTCATCAACAATTGGTCCCTCCGGCGGGGGGCCAACAGCTTCATCCCGGCACTCTGGCTCGACAACGGGCACCTCCGAGATCACTACTTTCGGAACGGGCGTTGAAGGTTCAGACGGAGCAGAAGCTACTTCTGGCTCCGTCGCAGGCGCTTCCTCCGCCTCTGGCTCAGGTGCTGACACTTCATCCATCATGGGCTCCAGCACTGGCGCTTCGACTGCCATAGGCTCAGGCACCGATGCCTCTACAACAACTGGCTTGGGCGCCGGAACCTCTTCAACATCCAGCTCACAGCCGGAACTTCTGCAGCAACCGGCTTAGCCGCCGGAACTTCCTCGACGATCGGCTCAAGTGTCGGAGCTTCATCAACACCCGACTCTACTGCCGGGACCTCCTCAACCACCTGCTCGACTACCGGGGCTTCAACAACATCTGGCTCTAGGGGCGAAATCGCAGCTTCCTCCGGCTCTGCGGCCGGAGCGTCCAACATCACAGCATCCAAGCCGGAGCTTCAACCTCCGAGGCAGGCGCTGCCGGTACATCTTCAGTCCCGTGGTCCGGCGCTACCATGGGAGCTTCTGGGGATGAGTCGTCCAATACCACGACAGCCGGTGCCAGGCTGCCGCAGCCTCTGCCACCTCTTGGGGCGGCGCTGGAATCAGAGCCGAAGCTTCGGCCTGCACAGCCTCAGCTGCTGCTGCAGGGGCCGGAGCTTCAACCCTTTTCTTGGGCACGCTGTGAATGAAGGACGAAGAGATTCATAATACAGTTAACAATAAAAAAACTGACTGAGGTAAAAAATCAGAAATTACCTCGGAAGGCTTCCGCACCAGTTCCTGCGGAACCTCTTCCCCGGACGCTCCAGACTGGCCCCAGCCGACACTGGCGTGATAGTCCCGGAGGGCCCCCCGGAGCTTGCTGCTGCTGTCGGTGTTGCTCTGGTCGAGGCCCCCCTTGACCGGGAAGGACCTCTGGACCCGGAGCCCTCAGCTGGCCCTGGGACCGGAGTCACTTGGCCGGAGCTAGCACCCCAGGAAGATGCCGCAATTGGAGTAGACGCTGCCGTTGAAGACCTTTCCCTCCTGGGAGAAGGGGACGCAACGGAAGAAGAATGCCTGGCCCTCCTATCGGCATGCTTCCTCTTACGACTCGAGGGCTCGGCCAATTCCTTGCCCTTGCCGACGACTTCAGTTCTTGGCTTAGGGGCGGGGACGGAGCCACCCTCCGGAGCTTCGGAGATTGCCAACCCGGTGGTCGAGCGCCTCTCAACGACACCAAGGTCGTCAAGCACCGGCATCGTCCGCCGGAGCTCCCTACTGAATGCTGCCTCCATGTTCAATGGGAGGAAAGCTGGCGGTGGAGCCAAATCGTCGCCCTCGACGTCCATGCCGTGCTGGAATTTCTTCAGGTGGAACTCCAAAGTTGCACCCTCCATGTTGGACTTCAAACCGGTCACGATCCGGTCGTCGTCCAGCATACTGTTGAGGGCCCAAGCCAACTTCTCCCTCCTCTTCAATGGAGCCCACCTGTTGGTCAGGAAGTTGCAAAACACCGCCTCGGGAGTCACTCCTCCTTCCACACATAGGCGGATCCTGGTCAGAGCAGGATCGAAGGCATCCGACAGCACCAACACACCCCATGGAGCAGGGTATTACGCTCAGGCGACCCGAACCACGTAAATCCCTGTGTACACGTGTCTTTCACCTTCTTGAATCTCTGCGCGCCCATTACCGAACTACAACTCCTCGATATACCAAAAGTAGTGTCGGGAGATCCGCCGGTTCCAAACACCGACAGATACATAGCACAAGTGATTCATATTAACATGATCATATAATAACTAATTAGACTATAGTGGGGGTTTGTAGTGTTGATGATGATAGATTAAGAGTGATATGGCATAATCACAAAGACTACTCCTACCACATACATGGAATCCACAATCAAAAAAGAAACGCTTCATCCAAGTATATGAATAAAATAAGCCTAAAGATAATATTTTTATTATGCATAAAGTCACAAATATAAGAAAAGATACATGAGCTATACCTTTCCCAACTTGGACTTGGGACTAGAGGCTCTCCTCTCTATAGTCTAACTCCACTAAGGACTAAGAGAACTAGTGTGTACAATAGAATGATGATCAAGTGGTGTGTGTTGAAGTGAGGGGTCCTATTTATAGCTTGGAGAAGGGTCGATTCACGCCACCAAAAGCGCGCGAATCAGTCACCACCGACTTCTTCAAGTCGGGAGGAGCCAACACGTGGAAGTTGACCGAGTTTGGAGGAAAGACCAGGTCGGTCGACTAGTGGGGTCGACCGACCTGGTAAGTCCTCCAAACGATCTGTGCTTTCTCAGGGTGACTTCCAGGTGGGCCCCATCCCTTTATATGGGTGCAACTCCGTTGGATGGCCTCAGATACTTCTGTTTGTAGGACATATGGTCCATGTGGTGCCAAATGTCAATGATTGACTGGCTAGTACGCTATTTTATAGGATCCAACCTCTTGTTTCACATCAATTCTGTATAAAATGCTTGCATACACCAATTTCTCCAATTACAAGTGGAAATAGGTTAAATATAAAGATAATGTGTGCAAGAAATGATATTTCCTTCACATAATTGAGTTATATTGATGGATGAAATTTGTATATAACAACCATCAATAAACTCCCCCAAGCTTATCCTTTCCTCGTCTCGAGCAAAGTCAAGACTTCAGGTTGATGATCATAAGTTGCTACAATGTTCTATTTTTCACAAGTACCATGTGCACAACAAAATACTCTACCTAGTATTGCAAAAATTGGCACGGTACTTCACCCATCTCAAGTCATTATGGGGCTTATGCCATCTCCTATTCAAGGGTGGTTGAAAGATAGAACAACAAAGTCTAGAAGTCAAGTTCCTAGAAGTCAAGTTCCTTTCAAATTCCAGATAGTTCAATTCAGATTTTAAGTATCTCAATTTGATTCTCTCAAGTCTCTCCTTTGTGTGTATTAGAAATACATCCTCACCAAGGCATTTTGCCTAAATTCATCCTACCTCTACATAAGGCTTGTATGTGGAGCTTGTAGGGAATATAGTAGGCATATTTACAACACATAATATTGCTAATCAAAAGAGTAAGCCTTAGGAGAAATCAATTCAAAACAATTTGATTCAAGACTTGTGCATGTGTGATGGAATGAAGTGGATGTGGATCTTTGAGATGACTCCTTTTTGATTGGACTCTCTTATTTTGCAGGGATGAAACATGGCTACTTTTCTTTTTCTTTTTTTTTTCTCTTTTTTTCCCATGCTTATGTAAGCATGCATGTTTTTTTCTTGTAGCCATGTCTTCTACTCCCTTTTTATGCAATGAATTTGGAGAGAGTACTAATCATGAAGGGTATGGAGTTTCTCTTTTTATTGTGTAATGATGGTATGATGGGATTTTGCTTACTTCTAGTGTAGAAGTATAGCATGTGCAGGTGAAGTCTTCAATTCAAAAAGTAATAAATGAAATCTCACTTATGTCTATACTAGTTTGACAAAGCTCAATATGAAGACAAATAGCATACGCATAAGGTCTATCAATTTAATGTATCATATGACTTTGGTAGGTATTTCCAATCAAATGAGAGTAACTTAAATGTTTTTAAAATCTCCCCAAAAATCTAAGTTTCACTTTCAAACTAGGAATAGCAGCCCTATCACCGTATCATATCTCACAACAACTTAGAATGGATTAAGCTTTTGCTACCCACAATTTTGAAATCAAGGCAAAATAAATTTTAGCCAATGAGAGCAATATGTTGGAGAGTAGTAAGTTGTAAACTAGGGACTTAGGAAAATTAAAACAGAGCAACTATTCATCATTTCATCTATGTGAATTCCAAACCATTCTTACCGCACACCTTTTATTTTATTTTGAAAGCAAATCTACTCTACTTATTTTTAAGTTTTTTTATATGCGAGGTGGATGATGGGTGAGTGGAAAATATGCAAGCACTGCAAGGATTCTAGTTTATCGCAACTGTCGAAGCATACAAATGACACTTCCCCCAATACTTCTAAATTGTAGCCCGCGGAGGTTCTTGTATCGGTTAGGGCGCGTGGAGATCTTAGAAAAGATGATGACACAATTGGTTTACGTGGTTCAGGCCGCCTGAGCGTAATACCCTACTCCACGGGGTGTGTGTTGTTGTATTAGAGATTTGCTGGTGCTTCCGTGCGTATGAGTGTGCTTGTCTTGTATCGTGCAGCACATCCCTTTTATAGACTAAGGGATGGCTGTTACATGAGTTGCCTTACCCGACATGTGGGCCCGGCGGTTATTATTGCCTAACACACAATTAAGTGTGTTTAAAAACCTTATAGCATGATAACACGCCTTAATGGTGGCGTTACCAGTATTAAGGGTCTTCTGATTGTGCACCATTATTATTGTACTAATGGCACATAATCAGGCCTTGTAACTATAGCAATCACTGTCCCTTGAATGTTCGTGTTGTTGGAGATCCATCAGTATTCCCGCTGGTGTCGTAGGTCCGTAGGCTCGACACGTGGTAGATCTGGAGCTTCCTCTCGCAGGGAGGTACGTCCGGAGCCACTACACACATGGTGGCACTATAGCTTCCCTCTACTGGGAGTTAAGTCCGGGGTCACTGTACACATGTCAAGCACGTAGTTCTTCTATGTAGGGAGTTTAGCTCCGGTCTTATATTACACGTGGTAGTGCTGGAGTTACCCACATGAAGGAGGCGGGTCCAGTGTGGGGCCTACGGAGGTCTTCAACTTTGATAGGTGGAACTCCCTCACTCTTCTTGCGGTATCATGGGGTACCCGATACGTAGGGTAACGACAGTGGCCCCCGGGCCCACCTATGGGAGAAACCCTTCGGGTTAAGTTATTCTACCGGAGGTGGGGCCATCTTCGATTCCCGCTGAAAGTGCATCTAGGAATCCCTTGTGGGTTTTGAATGATTTATGACAAGCAAATGAGATCCTAACCTCTTTGTTGATATGAGCACAGGTTTAATAGCAAAATAAGCAAAGTGCCAAAAAGAAGGGAGAATGAGGAGAAAAGTGGAAATGAGCTCAAGGAAGAAGAATAGTATATCATTGTGTATGGAGTGTGTTAAGGAAACACATCCCAAGAGCTCAATCACAATTAAACACACACATTGCACAAAGTTATACAGGACCGGACTAGTCCGGATGTCACCGGACTGGTCCGATATTCTCTCTGCACAAAATCGGACAAGTCCGATATCCATCGGACTAGTCCGATATCTCTCTGACTAGAATCGGACTAGTCCTCCCCAGTGCGGACTAGTCCTCAAAACACTTTACAAGTCACACAAAATCGAACAAGTCCGATAACCACCGGACTAGTCTGATATTCATTCTGATCTAAATCGGACAAGTCCAATATTAGCACAGGCTAGTCAGAAAAACTCTCTGACCTAAATTGGACAAGTCCTCCAAGTGCGGACTTGTCCCCATAACCACTTAGGGTTTCACTGTTCAGACAAGTCCGATGTCCATCGGACTAGTCCGAAGATTTCCAGAAGCGAAAAGTCCGCTCCTAGCCGGACTAGTCCGAAATTTTGGGACACTTAGGATTTGCTACACACAACACACCGGACTAGTATGGTGTCCACCACGGACTAGTCCGATATTCCTAAACCCTAACGGTCACTTTTAGAAACCCCATATAAATAGAGGTGCACGGCCGAACTTTAAACTCTCTCGAACCCTAGCGCCGTCACACCTCCCAAGAGCCTCAAAAACACATCTCTCCACGAAATTAAGTGCAACAAAGATCAATCCTTTGAGGATACACTCTAGATCATTGGAGAGACACGTTCAACACTCATTGAGCTCTTGGTTTGATTCTCTAACACAGTCCTGTGATTTCATTGTAATCTTTTGAGTGTGTTCTTGGCGGTATTTCGTGTTGTAATCTAAGGGAGCCCTCAACGTGTGAGAAGGCCCCTTTGAATTCGGTTATTCACCCCTTTGTGATAAGTGGAAGAGGATTGGCCTTCATGGCGATCCGACGAGGGTAGGGTTGGAGAAGACCGGTCCTTTTGTGTACTCACTCAACGTGGATGTAGGTTGCCTCTGTGGGAACCGAACCACGAGATAAATCTCTTGTGTCTTGCTTTGTGTTACTGTTCTTATTCATTACAACAATCTAGGGTTTGAATTAATCTTGCTCACTTTACATTGAAATATCAAATTTAAGATTGACTTGTGATATACCCTAGTACATAATCTTGCAACACATAAATTACAAGTATATTTCCGCTGCTACACCCAAGAATCAAATTTAATAAATCAAACTTGATCAACCTAGTCCGTACACACCGGACTAGTCCGCACTTTACCAGACTAGTCTGATATCTCAAGCTTTGATTTGGTGATTAAGTGTTGCAGGTTCTGAAAAATTTCAAAAAGGCCTATTCACCCCCCCCTCTGGGCCACATTCAATTGGTATGAGAGCAATTTCTTCAAGAAAGAGACTAATCGCTCGAAGAAGATCATGTCGGACATGAAGGACATCCACAAGAGCAAAAACCAAGAAAAGGTTGATGATGACAAGAACCTAAAGGTGGAGAAGCTCCTCGAAGCCATTCAAGACTTCGAGGACGACGATGAGGAGACGCTAGAACTAAAGGCGCTCCTAAGAAAGAAGACACTTTCCAAAGGGAAAGTGAAGATTAAAGAAAAGAAGAAGGGGAGTAGTCACACCGACTACTTCCGATATCCTTTCAACTATGATCATCTCAATTCCAACAATAATCATTATTTGTCTATCCCATTTGGAAAAGCCCCACATTTTGACGGAAGTGATTACTCAATGTGGAGGCAAAATATGAAAATGCATCTAATCTCTCTCAATCCAAGTCTATGGCATATTGTGTGCTCAGGAATAGATATCCCGGATGACGACAAAGAACTCACACCAAGCCAAGAGCAAGCAATTCACCGAAATGCTCAAGCCGCGGTAGTAATCACCTCTTAGCTCAATCAGAACGAGTTCACCAAGGTGGATGGACTCGAGATTGCTAAGGAGATTTGGGACACACTACAAACTACACATGAAGGTGACCGTCATGTGCGTGAAGCAAAGATCGAAATGATCGAAGGCGAATTAGGAAGATTCACAATCGAAGAAGACGAGTCACCTCAAGATTTGTATAACCAGTTAAAGACTCTCATCAACAAGGTTCGATCATACGAAAGCAAGAAGTGGAATGACCACGAGGTGGTGAAGCTCATCCTCAGAGCCTTCAAGCCTCGCAACGTCACCCTATGCTCAATGATAAGAGAAATCCCTGGATACAAGAAAATGAGTTCGGATGAATTACTTGGAAAAATCATCAATTTTGAGATGATGGAAAAACAAGCAAAGCATGTCAAGGAAATTGCCGACTTCACCTCAGCAAAGAAGAAAGGGGTTGCTTTGAAGTCCACCCTCAAGCCCCTATCTAGAGAAGCTCAGCTAGAAGAAGACAGTGATGATGAGAGCATTGAATTATATGAAGAAGACATGATATTGTTCATGAAGAAATTCAAGAGAATAATGAAGAAGAGACAAGGTGCTAAATCAAGCGAAGGAAAGTACAAGGAAAGAACAAAGCAAAAGTTGAGGCGGGCATGCTATAATTGTGGTGAGTATATCCACTTTATAGTTGATTGCCCATATGAAGAGAACAAGAAAAAGAACAAAGAAGCCAAGCCTCAACCCAAGAAATTCTTCAAGAAGAAGAAACAAGCCAAACAAGCTCACATAGGGAAAGAGTGGGACTCAAATGATGAGTCCTCATCATCCGAAGAAGAAGAGATGGCTAGCATAGCCATCGAGAAGACATCCAAGAAGTCTACTCTCTTCCCTACACTCGGCGCCTGGAAGGGAAATGGCACTTGTCTCATGGAAAAGGAAGGTAAACGAAAGGTAACCATTAAACCCCCTTCCGTGCATTCCTATTCTAGTGATGATGAAATCAATAGTGATAATGAGGATATGCTTGTTGGACTATATAGGAAAACTGCCACAAAAATGAAATTTTTACTCGATCAACTTGTTGAGAAGGAGAAGTTGATACATAGTCAAGAGGACATGATCATCTCCCAAAAGGAGGAATATGTCGAACTTGACAAGCTTCTAGAACTTGAAAAGGAACGAAGCAATTCACTAGAGCTTGAGTTAGCTTCAAGCAAGGAAACTTGCTTGGAGTTAACCGACTCAAATGCTGCAATCAAGAACCAACTTGCTGACCTGATCAAGGTTAACAAGATCCTTGAAGTGCATGTTGAGTCACTCAAGTAAGGTGAACCTTCATCCTCTTCAAGTTCACCTTCTCAACCCACTAAAACTGAGGTTGCTTATACTTGTACATGTAATAAACTTGACACCAGTTTGAAAGACAAGCCAACCTCTACAAAAGATAAGCATCCTGCCCAAAGTGGCATATTTGACAAGGAGAAGATCAAATATGCACGTAGTGCATACTTAGTCAAAGACCTCCAAATGTCAAATATGGCATTGGTTACTCTTATGGTGAAAAGCAACATGGTAGAAGCCATAAGAATAACAAGGAGAGGATTACCTTTGTAAAGGGAAGACCCTCTCAAACTGGAAAGTCAAAGATTAAAACATTAATCACACATGAACACCGGACTAGTACGGTCGGGGTCTGGACAAGTCCGGTCCACCGGACAAGTCCGACCTCCCAGACTAGTCCTGTACATAAACAACAACAGTTATTGTTTAGAACCTTCGATGCCTCATATGTCTTAATGAGAAATAATTATGGTAAGGTTTATGCTCATTATGTTGGGCCACACCATGAGAACACCAAGTCTCATGTGTGGGTGCCCAAATGTCTTGTAACTAACCTCCAAGGACCCAAGCAAGCTTGGGTACCTAAAACCAAAGCATAATTTGTTTTTGCAGGCTTATTCCTCCGGTGGATCTAAATGGGTGTTAGACAGTGGCTGCACCAACCATATGACCGGAGAAAGAAGAATGTTCGTTGAATATGAAGAGAATGAGGATCCAAATGAGGGCATCTATTTTGGAGATAATAGTCAAGGGAAGGTGCTCGGTACCGGTAAAATTGCCATATCATCTAAGCACACACTTTCTCACGTATTACATGTAGATTCCTTGGATTATAACCTGCTGTCCATATCTCAACTATGTGACAAAGGTTATAATTGCTTGTTCACTAACGAGGGTGTGACCGTTTCTAGGAGGAGTGATGGTTCCATTGCATTCAAGTATATGTTAAAGGGAAAGCTCTATCTTGTTGACTTCAACAAGGATAAAGCTAAACTTGACACATGCTTGATTGCAAAAACCAACATGGGTTGGCTGTGGCATAGACGGATAGCGCATGTTGGTATGAGGAACCTTCAAAAACTCCTCAAGGGCGATCACATCCGAGGTTTAAAGGATGTTGTGTTTGAGAAAGACAGACCTTCTAGCGCGTGCCAAGCCGAGAAGCAAGTTGGAGCACGTCACCCCGCCAAGAACGTCATGACTACAACAAGACCGCTCGAGCTACTTCACATGGACTTATTTGGTCCAATTGCCTTCATAAGCATCGGCGGTAACAAATATGGTTTAGTAGTTGTTGATGATTTTTCTTGTTTCACTTGGGTTTTCTTTTTGCATGATAAGTCAGAAACACAAGGAATACTCAAGAAGTTCATCAAGCGAGCTCAAAACAATTCTCATTGAAAATCAATAACATTCGAAGCGACAACGACACGGAGTTCAAGAACACACAAGTGGAGGAGTACCTTGATGTAGAAGGCCTAAAGCACGAGTTTTCAGCTCCGTGCTCCCCTCAACAAAACGGAGCTGCCGAAAGAAAGAACCGAACTCTCATAGAGATGGCAAGAACAATGCTCGATGAGTACAAGACCTCGGATCGATTTTGGGCGGAAGTGATTAACACCGGTTGCCACACCGTAAATCGACTTTATCTTCATCGACTACTCAAGAAGACATCCTATGAGCTACTCACCGGTAACAAGCCTAATATTTCATATTTTAGAGTTTTCGGTTCTCCATGTTATATCTTGAACAAGAAGCCTAGGACTTCAAAGTCCGATGAAGGTTTCTTGCTTGGTTATGGTTCGAACACTTACGCCTATCGTGTTTTCAACAAGACCTCCGGACTTGTTGAAGTAGCACGTGACGTAGTGTTCGATGAAACTAATGGCTCCCAAAAGGAGCAAGTTGATCCATGTGTTCTAGGTAAAGAAGAAGCTCCTTGTCAAGCATTGAAAAAAATAGCCTTAGGTGAAGTTCAACCACAAGAGTCACCTCTACACGTGTATGAGGAAGATGAACCACAAGAGGAGGTCAACGATCAAGGGGGAGCTTCCACACAAGATCAACCACAAGAATACGAAGATAATCAACAAGTCAACGAGGAAAACCATTTAGGGGGAGAAGAAGATGATCATGAAGATACAACGCCTCAAGTGCCACACCCAAGAGTACACCAATGCATCTAAAGGGATCACCCAATCGACAATATCATCGGTGACATCCAAAAGGGAGTAACCACTAGATCTCGCATAGCTAACTTTTGTGAGCACTATTCGTTTGTATCCTTTTTGGAACCACGCAGGGTTGAGGATGCATTAAATGATCTGGACTGGGTGGTGGCAATGCAAGAAGAATTGAACAACTTCAAGCGGAACGAGGTGTGGGAACTCGTGGCAAGACCCAATGCGAACATTGTCGGCACCAAGTGGGTCTTGCGCAACAAACAAGATGAACACGGGGTGGTGACAAGGAACAAGGCACGACTTGTGGCCAAAGGGTATTCACAAGTTGAAGGTTTGGATTTCAATGAGACCTTTGCTCCCGTAGCTAGACTTGAATCCATTAGAATATTACTTGCATATGCTACTCACCATGATTTCAAGCTGTATCAAATGGATGTGAAAAGCGCCTTCCTCAACGGACCAATCAAGGAGGAGGTGTACGTGGAGCAACCCCCCGGGTTTGAAGACAAAGAGTTTCCCAACCACGTATTTAAATTGCGTAAGGCTCTCTACGACCTCAAACAAGCTCTTAGAGCTTGGTATGAGTGTCTTAGAGATTTCTTAATTGAAAATGGCCTTAAGATTGGCAAAGTAGATTATACACTGTTTACAAAGAATTTTGACAATGATCTTTTTGTCTGTCAAATATATGTTGATGATATAATCTTTGGTTCAACTAACCCATCTTTTTGTGAGGAATTTAGTAAAATCATGACAGATAGGTTTGAGATGTCCATGATGGGAGAGCTAAAGTACTTCTTGGGATTCCAAGTGCGGCAACAAAAGGAAGGGGAATTCATAAGCCAAACCAAGTACACGCAAGACATACTCAAGAAGTTTGGTATGGACAAGGCAAAGCCTATAAAGACTCCGATGGCAACAAATGGCCACTTGGATCTCAATGAAGATGGACCTAGCGTCGACCAAAAGGTATATCGCTCCATGATTGGATCTCTACTCTATTTATGTGCATCTAGGCCAGATATTATGTTGAGTGTATGTTTGTGTGCAAGATTTCAAGTCAATCCTAAGGAGTGTCACTTGACAGCCGTAAAAAGGATCTTGGGATATTTAGTTCATACACCCAACCTTGGTCTTTGGTACCCAAAAGGCTCAAAATTCAATCTCATTGGTTACTCCGATGCAGATTATGCTGGATGCAAAGTAGATAGAAAGAGTATCTCCGGTACATGCCAATTCCTAGGGAGATCTTTAGTTTCTTGGTCCTCCAAAAAACAAAATTCCATTGCCTTATCCACAGCCGAAGCGGAGTATGTTGCAGCCGGGGGTTGTTGTGCACAACTCCTTTGGATGCGACAAACTCTAAGGGATTACAGTTACAATATGAACAGTATTCCACTCCTTTGTGACAATGAGAGTGTCATTAAAATTGCCCATAATCCCGTTGAGCACTCTAGAACCAAAAACGTAGACATAAGGCATCACTTCTTGAGAGACCACTCAATGAAAGGAGATATAACCATTTCCCATGTCAACACCCAAAAGAAATTGGCTGACATATTCACCAAGCCACTTGATGAAAAGCGCTTTTGTGAACTCCGAAATGAGCTAAACATCCTTGATGCTCGGAGTGTGGCTTGAAATGTTGCATACCTGTATGAATTCTTCAAAATATGTTGATTGGATTGTGAAAATCATCTCTCTCAAGTTTCTTCCAAAAAGCTATGTTAATTATTAGATCATGGTAAATTATGGTCATTGCTTGATTGTTGTATGCTTACTGATCATATTCATCAAGATATATATGAATGGGCTAAGAAATTCCTACCTGGTGACCACGGACTAGTTCGTGGTTACCCGGACTAGTCCGCCCATGCAGACTAGTTCGCAGTGTGCAAGCAACTAATCAGTAAACGACTTCTCCGTAACAGTTTGAAAATTGGCTCGCTGGTTAGGCTGGACTACTCCGGTAGACCATGAACTAGTCCGATATAGCCTCTGGAAAAGTTCAAAAAAGTTCGGTCATCTCTGACTTGTCCGATTTTTCCTGTCCATAACCCTAGTCGCCGCCGAACCCCAATTTCTTCACCTCCACTCTTGCCTCGCACGTTCTCCCTCAAACTCGAGCTCCCAAGGCGATTTTGCACCCCTCCACCAAAAAGCTTCGCATTTGGGTGGAAAACAAGCTTCCTCCCTCGAAGATTGAAGTTCTCGGACAAGTCTGGACTTCAACACCTCCTTCTTCGAGAATCAAGCGAATTCCTTGGTAATTTTCACTCAAATCCTAGAAATCCCAAATTTCTTCATTGTTGATCGAATTGCCTAGCATATTTCATTATATACATGCCTCCTTGATGTATTACATTTATGCTAAGCTAGTTGTGAATTAGGAATCACCATTTTTCTAGTTGCTTAGGATTTTGTGGATGAATACTGGACTAGTCCGGTCCATGCACGGACAAGTCCGGTCCCCCAGACTAGTCCGTGCCTGTACACTGGACAAGTCCGATTTTTCTGAACTCAAAACCTAGCCTGTCAATTCCTCACTGCAATGCCCTGCTATTCTTTCTCACCCATGCCTTGAATCATCAATACTCATTCATTCCTTACACAATTCACTCTCAGGACATGTCGAGCTCGAATGATGAGATTTCCGACTTTGAGGCCGAGATGTACCATGAGGTGGCACCTCGACCCTCGACGAGCCTTGGCAAGAAACGCCAAGAGCGTCCTTCCGAGCCAACTCCGTCTCCTCCACAGGCTCGGAGGAAAGTGCTAGCGAAGAAGCTGGCCTCCAAGGTGCCAGCTTCTAGGGCAACCACCAGTGGTGGCCCCAGCTCGGCAAGTGCCCGCCTAGCCAAGGGCAAGGGCAAAGGAGTAGCAACGGGTCCAGTTGGCCCGTTGAAACTGCATGCTCCAAGGGAAGGGGTCCGGGACCCCACTGAAGAGAAGTTTAATGGAAAGGGCAGTGACTCAGTAGTCAAGTTCCGCGGTGTGGATTTCTACAGTCATCCAAAACAAGCTGCAGATGGAAGATTCTGGAGCAATTTTCATGCTGGCTATTACATGGCTGTATACCTGCAGATGAAGACACTGGTAGTGCGCAGTTGTCGACTGTTGGAGTCGGCAGATCTCCTGACACTGCTAAAGTGTTGAAGGAGTTTGTGGTTCGGTGTGGGCGCA
The DNA here is from genome assembly GCA_036927565.1 of Tuctoria greenei. Taxonomy (NCBI): domain Eukaryota; kingdom Viridiplantae; phylum Streptophyta; class Magnoliopsida; order Poales; family Poaceae; genus Tuctoria; species Tuctoria greenei. The sequence goes on along the minus strand of JAYESD010000001.1, from coordinate 23,845,454 downwards.
CGGAGACTCAAGAAGGTGAATCGCGATTTAACACAGGAGACCCTAGGATTTACGTGGTTCGGGCCGCCTGAGCGTAATACCCTACTCCACGGGTGTGTTGGTGTTGTATTAGCTTATCATGTATGATCTCCACGTCTGTGTGCGTGTCCCTGTCTGTATCGACGGCCTGTCCTTTTATAGTACAAAGACAGGCCGTTACAAGCTGTCCTGGCCCGACAAGTGGCCCCGACGGTTATTAGTATTGATACACGATTAATTGTTGTTAATGATCCTGTAATGGGCTCCGACAGTGCCGTTACAGGTGTTAAGATCGTCCGTTTAAGTGTCATTAATATGGCATTAATGACATTTAAACGGGTCTTGAAGTCCTTGGCTCTCCTTTGAAGATCCGGAGCCGTTACAAGGTCTTCCAGAGGTTAGAGGCTGCCAGCTCCGTCGTTTGGACACGTGGTAGCTCCGGAGCTTGCTTGTGGGAAGCAGGTAGCTCCAGAGCTACCTGACAAGTGTCAGGTCCGGAGCTTCTCTCGGTCAGGGGTTAAGTCTGGAGGTGCCATTTCGGTACTTGGTCCGGAGCTTCCCCCTTGCGGGCGGTAGCTCCGGTTTGGCAGTACACGTGGTGACCTAGGGATTAACCATGTTGGAGAAGCAGGTCCGGTCATGTCTGACAAGTGGGCCTCCGAGGGTCTTCAATCCGTGTAGACGGCCTTCCCTCGAAATCTTTGTAACCTCAGGGGTGTACGGTTTTTAGGGTACCGACAGTGGCCCCCTGGACCTACCTTCGAGGAAGGTCACTGGGGTGAAGTCGTTCAATCGGAGGTGGGTCCATCCTTGCGACTCTTGAACTGGGTCTTCAAGGGTCTTCGGAGGTGCCGTTGGCAGGATTTTACAGTTAGATCCCGACGCGTGGCGCACCTCAAGCGGCAGATAAGATCTTTGACGTGCGGATCTCACGCAATTGAAGGTCGCCGGTTCCCGATACGAAAACCGTATCGGTTCCGCGCGCCCTGTCAGGCCGCCGCCTTTGGGTTTCCCGCCTCGTGATGACAACCGTTCGCCTGGGTGAGAGCCTCGACTTGATCGTCGGGGTGGTCCCGGGCCCTCTTGTCATCAGCTGGGTTGAACTCTTGAGTAGTATCTTCGACTCCCCTACAGTTTCCATCCAAGTGTTGCGAGGGCTTACTTAAGAAGGAAAGCGCGCACCGTTGGGAGTTCTTTACGCCTCCCATCTGATCTTGCGCTCAAACTCCCGACTCGTACTTTGCTCCTCTTCTCTTGCCTAGCTGTGCTGCGATGGAGTTGGGTCTGCGCGAGAGTCGCCTGAAGACCGACAACGATTTGAAGAAGGTCCGGGCCCTTATGGGGTGGTCCTCGGACTTCTTCAGCCGCTTGGTCCGTGCCGGCGGAGAGCTCCCCTTTGAGAAGGAGCGCGCTGGCGAGATGGTGTACTTTTCTTCGTACGCCATGGTGGGGCTGATCCCACTGTTTTCTTCTTTCTTCTTGATGCTGCTAGACTTCTATGGTCTGCAGCTATACCACCTTGGCCCTCACTCCATTCTCCTCGTGTCCATCTTTGTCCACTTCTGCGAGATGTGGGTGGGCATCCCCCCTTGCGTCGAGCTCTTCCGAACCTTCTTCACTGTTCACACCACCGGCCGGAGCAATGAGTACCTTGGCTTCTACTACTTCGTGAAGCGCAAGAAATGCCCATTCAAGTACCTCCGGTCATTCCCTTCCGAGAAGTGGGATGACTGGAAGAAAGATTGGATAGTCGTCAGGGTGGAGGAGCATGAGCGGTTGGAACTGCCAGACAGTCTGCCCGGCATCGACACGTCGATATGGAGTGAAGTTCCGGTGCTGGCGGAAGTTTTTGACCCTGTCCTGACCAGGATCCACCGATGTGTGGAGGGAGGATTGACTCCCCAGGCGGTGTTCTGCAACTTCCTGACCAACAGGTGGGCGCCGCTGAAGAGGAGGGAGAAGCTCGCCTGGGCCCTCAACAGCGTGATGGACGAGGACCGGGTTGAGACCGGGTTGAAGTCCAACATGGTGGGGAAGACCTTGGAGTTCCACCTCAAGAAATTCCAGCACGGCACCGACGTCGACGGAGATTACTTGACTCCGCCGTCGGCCTTTCTCCCTCTGAACGTGGAAGTGGAGTTCAGCAGAGAGCTCCGGCGGACGATGCCTGCGCTTGACGACCTTGGTGTCGTCGAGAGAAGACCAACCACCCGGGTGGCAATCCCTGGGGTGTCCGAAGATGGCTCGGTCCCTGTTCCACAGCCGAGGGTTGAAGTCATCGGCAAGGGCAAGGAGCTGGCGGAGGAGCCGGAGAGTCGGAAGAGGAAGCTACGGCATGCCGACGGAAGGTCCGTCAGGCCCACTGCTTCCACCTTGGCTCCTTCTCCCCAGGGGGGAAGATCTTCTGCTGCCGTGGCGACTGTCCCCGTGGTGGGGTCCTCCCGGAACGAGACTGTTCCTGCAGTGGGATCCTCCCGGAGCGCGTCTGTCTCCGTGGTAGAGCCCTCCGGTGGTGCTAGCTCCGAGTGTACGACTCCGGCACCTGGGGCGGTTGGAGCCTCCAGGTCCAGGGGTTCCTCCCGATCGAGGAGAGCCTCGACCCGGGAATCTCCCGTGGCTGCGGCGAGTTCTGTGGGGCCTCCTGGAGCTCCTATGCCGACCATGGCCAGCCCGGAACGTCCGGGAAAAAGGTTCCGCGCAAGCTGGTGCGGGAGCCTTCCAAGGTAATTTCTGATGTTTACCCTGGTTAACTTTTTAGTTGTAGCGATTGTTTGTTAATTCTCTTTATCCATCCTCTGCAGCGTCCCCAAGAAGGGGAGTGAAGCTCCACCCTCGGCCACGATTTCTGAGGCCGTGGGAGCTTCTGCTCCTGTCCCAGTTCCGCCCCAGGTGGTGGCTGAGGCTGCGACAGCTCCGGCGCCGGCTGTCGTGGTCATGAACCTTGACTCGTCTCCAGAACTTCCCGTGGTAGCACCGGACCACGGGAGTGAAGACACGCCAGTGGCACTTGTCTCGGAGGTTGAAGCTCCGGGTCCTGGTGCTGCAGTAGTGGAAGCTCCGGCTGCAGAGCCAGAAGAAGTAGTAGTCCCGGCCTCGGAGCCGGAACTCATCGAAGCCCCGGCGATTGAACCGGAGGTGATTGAAGCTCCGGCGTGCGAGCCGGAAGTCGAGGTAGTTCCGGCAGTTGAGTCGGTTAACTCCGAAGTACCGGTCACTGAGCTGGTTGTTGTTGGAGCGCCGGTCACAGAGCCGGCGGTTGAAGAGGCGAGGGAGCTCGAGCCTCCCTCAGAAGAGGTGCCCCGGTCGGAGCCAGTAGTAGCTCCTGCTCCGGAAGCAACGACGTCGATGGTACCTGTGGCCGAGCCAGAGTGCCTAAGCGAAGTCGCCGGCCCCCTGCCTGAGGGGGCGAATGAAGACTTGGTGGCGGGGCCTTCTTCGATGGCGACTGAGGCCATCCCGGAGGACGGCCCTAGCGCCTTGGAGGCTCAGGGTTCTGCTCTCGTAGAGTGGGACCCAATTTTTGTATGTGAAGACCCGCTGGAACCAACGGAGGAGACCCCAGCAGGTCCGGAGCCCATCCCGCTGTCGATGTCTATCGACAACGCCTGCTCCAGTTTACGTCAGGTCCAACTAGCCTTCTTCCACGACAGCAAGGCTCTTGAAGAGGAGCGCCAAACACTTAGGCGGTGGCGTAATCGGCTCCACTTCGAGACTAAGGTGGCGCAGTCGAGGCTAGTGGACGACAAGGAGTGGATCAAGCGGGAGAAGACCCGCCTGGAGTACTGGGACAAGCTGCTGGATGAGAGGGAGAGCATGACCCATGCCCTCGATGCTCAATCCCGGGAGTTCCACGATTAGGCCAAAGCTGCCAACGACGCGGCCAATGCTCGGTTCGAGCAGCTTGAGGCCATCAACGCAGCGCTCATCAAGCGCCGAGAGGCACTTGAAGGGAGGGAGAGACGGCTCGAAGAAGAAGAGCAAAAACTCCTGGAGCTGCGGGATGACATCCTGAGAAGGGAAGAGGAGCTCGCCGAGAAAGCAGCTCTGGCTGACAAGGGCCTCGAGGAGCGTACTAAGAAGTTGGAAGAGCGCTGCCTCAAGGAAGAAGAGAAGACCTGGGTGAGAGGGCAGGAACTCTACGAATACGAGTGTGCCCTTGTTGCCCGGGAGAAGAAAGTGGAGGCTAGGGAGAAGGACCTGGTCGATCGTCGAAACAAGATCCACCTCCGGGAGGAGGAGCTCGGAAGACTTGAGAGGCGGGTTGCTGCAAAAATTCAGCAAAACGCCAAAGAAGTTGAGCGCCTCGCCCGTGAGAATTCCGAACTGACGGCGGCCAAGAGATCCTTGGAAGAGGTGAAGAGCCTGAGGACGGCGGCCTCCCTACAGATTTGGGAGTTCCTGGGCAAGGCCAACGATGTGCTGACGCCGATGGGTTTCAGCCCCGTGCACCCGGATGATCCAGAGCCGGAGCCGGACCTTGCGCTGCAAGCATTGAGCGCAGCAGGCAGCAAGCTCTCCAAGGTGGGCGACGTCATCGTGGACCAACTGGAGGTCTAGGGGCAATCCCTGGCGAGGATCGTCACAGAATATGTGCTGATGTGCTACACCAGCCGGAACCCTCAATTTCCTCTGGACCCGGTGCTTGAAGGCCCCGTCGAAGGAGAAGGCGAAGCTACCCGAGCCAGCGTATCGGAGGTCGCCCAGAAGGTCGCCGAGTTCTTCCATAGGGTCTAGGACCATCTCTTTAGCTCTCGCTTGTATTTTCTCTTCTTCTTCCTCAATTTTGTAATCCCTTGTCTCCAGATGTAATCTCCTGTCTCCAGATGAATGAAATCCCCAAATTTTTGCGAATTTCATTTTTGTCTTCAACAACTTTATCTTCTCTTGGCCCCCTGGTAGATGTACACAATTTGATTGTGAACATGTACCAAAAGGATATTGAGTTTTGTTGAAGACGAATTTGCTTCGAACTTGTAGAATTTAGGTCCGAAGTCTTTGATAGTGAAGGTCCCCTGAAGTTGTCGGAGCTTAGAAGCTCCGGCACTGTCCATCGCTGGAGCTTAGTAGCTCCGGCAATAGCCTCTATCAAAACATAAAGCGTCGATAGTTAGTCCTCCAAGGTGTCGGAGCTTAGTAGCTCCGGCAGTGACCTTTGCCAACACTTGGTTTGTTGGCAACAGACTCCATTTACGGGGTCTTCTCACCATCTTTTACTCAGCGCCGACGGTTGACCCCCTTGGGGGAGTCGGAGCTTGGTTAGCTCCGGCTTTTCTCCATCAACGTAGAGTTTATTTTTCCTGCACACTTAAGCCAAGAAAAATAGTAAAATTCGTTCCTTGTCTATAATTTCGTCGCGGCTTACGATTCTCAAGAAAATTTTAAGTTGAACGCGATTTTAAATACAACTGGTTGCGTTGTCTTTTCTCTTAGATCCAATTGTCCATGAACCCGCCTTACATCAGCCTGCCGGGGTGTAGGTAGAGTGGCGTACTTAGGGTGCTTGACCAGGCTAAGTCGATAGCGCACTCCGGCCCTAGATTGGCTTGGCGGCTTTCAGGCGAGTTGGCCACATACGATATTTAAATCCAAGAGATCTGACAATTCAACTCGAGTCGTATATAAACCAGTCAAACTAAAATTTCTTAAGAATTGCACGTCTCTGTTATAGACAAGAAAGAGAAAAATAAAAATGCCGAGCCTGCACAAAATGAATGCACGTGGAGTCTATTTCACATGAAGATGTCTTTCATTATAGGTCCGGGGTACAGGGGAAACATGTACACTCTTAGGGTACGGGACCAAGCTAAGTGTGCTTGGTTTCTCGTTTGACCCAGGGTAGTTAGCCACGCTTTTAGTCCGGAGACTGTGACAAGTACTGCTTGAGCTTTACAGACCTTTCGGGAAAGGTCCGGCTGCTCTCCTGGAGGAACTACCCGACTCTGTACAATGACTCTATAACATACATCTCAAGTTACTCAAGACTCACCTCCGTGGAATTAAGTATAGAACTTACGGAGGTGCTCGATGTTCCAAGGATTTGAGAGAGGTGTCCCATCCTCGGTAGCCAAGCGAACGCTTCCGGGATGGGATACTTTGATCACTCGGAAGGGCCCCTCCCAGCCAGGGGAGAGTTTGTTTAACCCTTCTCTAGATAGTATTCTCCGTAGCACCAGATCGCCTTCCTCGAGCTGTCGGTTGTGTACATGCCGCTGGTGATAACGCTGTAGAGCTTGGCGATATCGGGCATTCCGAACAGCAGCTTGGCACCTTCCCTCCTCGAGGAGGTCTAGGTCTTCACGCCGGAGCTGGTCCTGCGCGGCTTCGTCGAAGGTCCGGACCCGGAGCGAACCCAAGGTGATTTCTGGAGGAAGGATTGCTTCAGCTCCGTACACCAGAAAGAAGGGTGTTTCTCCGGTTGACCGGTTGGGAGAAGTCCTGTTGGCCCATAGAGTGGGCGGAAGCTCTTCGGTCCAATTGGCTCCGTGCTTTTTCAAGCGCTCATAGGTGCGCGTTTTGAGTCCTTTAAGGATTTCTGCATTTGCTCTCTCGGCTTGGCCATTGCTGGCGGGATGAGCTACGGAAGCGTAGCAAACCTGTATGCCGAGGTCTTCGCAATACCCTTGGAATGCGGAGCTTGTGAATTGAGTCCCATTATCAGTGATGATCTTGTTTGGGACTCCGAATCTGCTTACAATGGATTGCAGAAAGTTGATAGAAGATTGCTTGTTGATCGTCACAACTGGAGTTGCTTCCGGCCACTTGGTGAACTTGTCGATGGCGACGTACAGGAACTTGTAACCTCCGACGGCTCTTGGGAAGGGTCCCAAGATGTCCATCCCCCACACAGCGAAGGGCCATGTAGGAGGTATCATTTGTAAGGGCTGAGCAGGTGTATGAATTTGCTTTGCATGAAATTGGCATGCTTCGCATTTCTTCACTAGCTCAGTGGCATCCTGGAGCGCTGTAGGCCAGTAGAAACCATGCCGAAAGGCTTTTCCGACCAGCGTGCGGGAAGATACGTGGTTCCCACACTCGCCTCCATGGATTTCTGCGAGAAGCTCGCAGCCTTCTTCCCTTGTGATGCACCGCATTAGGATGCCGTTGGCACCGCGCCGGTGGAGATCCCCTTCTACCAGTATGTATCTTTTAGCCAATCTGACTACCCGGTCAGCGGATACATCATCGTCAGGAAGGATGTTATCTTTCAAGTAGTTCCGGATCTCCGAGATCCATGCATCGGAACTGACTTGAGCATTTGAATCTTGCGTGTTGGGTTGCTCGGAGCTTCCGATAGCACCTACGACCCTTGATGGCTGCCATGGTAACAGGGCCATCGGGACCATCAGCTTTGGGATGCTGATCTCGCCCCCTTCGTTCAGTTCGGCAGGCTGAACTGTGGGTTTTGACAACCTCCGGACAAAGATTCCGTCAGGAGCCGGAGCTCCGGTTGACGCTTTGGTTGAGATTCGTCAGCTTCAGCGTTGTGGGCACGCTGAACATGGTGTAGGTCTAGGACTTCAAAGTCCTTCTGAAGCCTCTGGACTTCAAGGAGGTAAGCAGCTAGCTGGAGATTATTGCAGGAGCATTCACCCTTCACCTGCTTAATGATGAGCTGTGAATCTCCTTTGACTAGCAGTTGCTTGACACCGTATGACAGTGCCACCTTTAGCCCGTAGATGAGTGCTTCATACTCCGCCATATTGTTGGTTGCCTTGAAGTCAAGGTGTACCATGTATTTTACCTTCTCCCCAGTCGGTGCAAGGAGAAGGATTCCAGCTCCGCCCCCCTGCTTCTGCATGGAGCCATCGAAGTAAAGGGTCCAGTGAGGATCGGTGAAGGTTGGAACTTGATGTTCCGTCTTCTGCTCGCTGGGGCCCCCAGGGTTTGATGGAGAGGGAGTCCATTCCGCCACGAAATCTGCCAACGCTTGACTCTTGATTGCTTGTCTCGAAATGAATTCGAGATCGAACTCAGCCAATTCCGCTGCCCACTTTGCAATATTCCCAGTTGAATTGGGATTATGCAAGATCGCTCGAAGTGGATAGGAGGTCACCACCGAGACTTTGTGAGCTTGGAAGTAGTGTCGAAGCTTCCTGGAGGCAATTAAGAACTGCATAAAGCAGCTTATGCACCTCTAGGTATCGAGTCTTGGCATCATGTAATACTTCACTGATGAAGTATACCGGGCATTGAATGGTCCAGACCCTCCCGGAGGGGTCCGGAGCTTCCTCTCTATTGATCCAGACCTTGTTGGAGGAGTCCAGATTCTCTTCGGGGACCTCCGAGTTCTGGCTGGAGGAACCCGGAGCTTCTTCCGAAATGACCTGGACCCTCTCGGAGGGGTCTGGGTCTTCTGAAGTGACTTCTTGTGGATTTGAGTCTGGGAGCTGGGACCCAGACTCACTTTCAGGGACCTCCGGACCCTCCTGAAGGGGTCTGGATTCCTGAGTATGGGGTAGTTCTGGTCTCTCCGCAACCAGAACCATACTGACAACTTCGTCAGTAGCTGAAATGTAAAGCAACAAAGGCTCACCAGGGTTTGGAGCTACCAGAATTGGTAGGGTGGTGAGGAACTGTTTCAGCTCCTGGAGTGCCTTCTCTGCTTCTTCGGACCATTGGAATGGTCCGGACTTCCTCAACAACTTGAAGAAGGGGAGTGCCTGTTCCGCCAGTCTTGATATGAACCGGCTGAGGGCTGCTAGACACCCAGTTAACTTTTGGACGTCTTTGATGCGGGTTGGTGGCCGCATGTCTTCAATGGCTTTTATCTTAGCCGGATTAGCCTCTATGCCCCGGTGACTTACCAGGAAACCAAGAAGTTTTCCGGAGCTAACCCCGAAGACACACTTGTCTGGGTTTAGCTTCGTGCGGGTGGCCCGCAGCTTGTCGAAGACGGCCTGCAATGTGTCGAAGAGGGATTCCTTGTTCTTGACCTTGACCACGATGTCATCGACGTACACTTCCACTATGTCTCTGATGAGTTCTTCAAAAGTTTTGTACATAGCTCGTACAAAAGTTGAAGCTGCATTCTTGAGACCAAATGGCATGGCTGTGTAACAATACAATCCATCTACTGTGATGAATGAAGTATGCTCTTCATCCTCTCTAGACATCCTGATTTGATGATACCCAGAATATGCGTCTAGGAAACACAGTAACTCACACCCGGAGGTGGAATCCACTATCTGATCTATTCTAGGTAGTGGGAATGGATCTTTTGGACATGCCTTATTCAGTGTGGTGTAGTCGATGCACATCCGAAGCTTCCCGCCGACCTTGGGCACAACGACTGGGTTCACCAGCCATTTTGGATGGAAGACTTCTCGGATGAATCCGGCTTCGAGCAACTTCTTCACTTCTTGTCAGATGAAGTTCTGACACTCTACGGATTGCTTCCGAGGCTTCTGATGCACAGGCCGAGCATCGGGGTAAATCTTCAGATTGTGCTCAATCACTTCCCTGGGGATCCCAGGCATTTGTGACGGTTGCCAGGCAAACACCTCAACATTAGCTCGGAGGAAAGTGATGAGCGCGAGTTCCTATTTGTCGTTCAACCCTCCCGATATACGGGTGGTTTGAGCGGCATCGGAACCAATTTGGACGACCTTGACGGGAATGTCGGTGTCGCCGCTTGGCTGCACACGGGGTGCAGAGGTTGAGCCCCGTTGACGAATGCTTGGGAGTTTCGGAACTTGCTCCTGTCTGGAGTCCTCCTCTTGCGCCGTGGTGAGTGCATGGAGCTCCTCCAGAGCAGTTACTCCGCCAGTGCGATCTCCGCGGATTCGGAGAACGCCTACTGGTGTAGGCATCTTCAACACCAGGTATCCATAATGGGCAGCTGCCATAAATTTGTATAGGGCAGGTCTACCCAAGATGGCGTTGAATGGTAAGTTGATCTTAGCGACGTCGAAGATCAACTTCTCGGTGCGATACTTCTCCCGTGTCCCGAAGGTAACGGGGAGAGTTATAGCTCCGAGTGGAGTAATGGCCCCCGGACCTACTCCGGAGAAAGGTCGAGAGGGCTGGAGATCCGAAGGCCGGAGCTGAAGCTTGGTAAAAGCTTCAAAGCTTATGAGGTTCAGCCCCGAACCTCCGTCCACCATAACATGATGGAGTTGGATGTTATTGATGGTGGGAGATACCATCAAAGGTAACTGTCCAGCTCCGACCATGCTTCGAGGACAGTCCGAAGCATCAAAAGTGATGGATGTGTCCATCCACTTTCGATGTGGCTCCGGTCTAGCTGTAGGAGCTACAGCGGCCATATCCCGCCGCATAGTCTTGATGACGCGACGGGAGGTGATGTCCCATGATCCACCAAAAATGGTGTTCATGGTTTTCCGACGCTCGTTGTCAGAGACGTCAGAGTCGTCGTCGACGGAGGTGTAGACGGCCTTCAGGACCTTTTTGGGATCCTGAAACCCTAACTCCTCTTCAGCCGGAGCTTCGTCGACCTTCTGTTTTCCTTCCCTCTGTCGGAAAGGAGACCCTTCCCGGCGCTTGCTGTAGCGCTCGGAAGGGTTTTGGACCTCTCGGCAGTCTTCCAAACCGTGGCTGCCCATTTTGTGAATGGGACACCACACTTTGGCTTTGCCACCGTCTTTGGAAGACGGTCGAGGTCGCTTCTCGGGGCGTGGCCCCCGGCCACCAGGAGTTGCAGCAGCTGCAACGTTGGATGTACCGGCCGACGGCTTCTTCTTGCCGTGGGTCTTCTTTTTCTTCTTGCCACCCCCGGAGGTAGCGGCTTCTTCTTTGGAGGATTTCTTGTGATCCTCCGAGGCTGGTTTGGAGTGCATTTCACGGCCCTCCGCAGCTCTGGCACATTTGTCTGCCAGGCTGAAGAGTTCTGTGACGCTGGTGATCTCTTTGATCGCCAGCTTCTCCAACATCTTCTTGTCCCGTACGCCCTGTCTGAATGCCACAATGACACAAGCGCTTGAGATAGAAGGGATTGTGTTGCGTACCTAAGAGAACCTCTGGATAAAGGACCGCAAAGATTCTCCCCCTTTTTGCACGACCGCAAAAAGGTCCAGTTCAGTGCCTGGTCGGGTGTATGAACTCCCGAAGTTGGCAGTGAACTGACGGCACAGCTCCTCCCAACTGTTGATAGAGTTGGGTGGAAGGCTCATAAACCAGGACCTGGCGGTCCCGGTTAAGGTCACTGGAAAGTAATTGGCCATTACAGCCTCGTTTCCTCCAGCTGCCAAGATTGCAGTGGAGTATATCTGAAGGAATTCAGCGGGGTTGACAGTCCCGTCGAATTTTTCCGGTAGGTGTGGACGGAACTTCTGTGGCCATCTAACCATGCGTAGGTGCATGGCTAGGGCTGAACAGCCTCCTCCTACTCCTTCCAGAGTAGAAAGGTCCTGAGCTTCCCGTCTTTCACGAGCACGCTCGATATGGACACGGCCATCCTGTTGGCGGTATCGGCGATCAAGCTCCGCTCGGAGGTCATGAGTCGAAAGCCTGGATACCGACGTCGTGCCCCAGAGGGCAACGATGTCACCTGCTGTGACGCAGACCGTCTCCTGTTGTTGGAGACGTGCGGACCAAGTCTTCCAGACAAAGTCCGTCGCTGCGACGGGGCTCGTCCCGAAGGAGGAGGACCCTGGTTGTTGAGGCGTTCGGCCGCTGCTGCGACCAAATGCTCCACATCGGCCCTCCACTGCTCCATTGCATCTCGAGATGCATCCGGAGGTGGTGGTCGTTGGAGAAGAGCACGCGCTGCATGAAGCGCGTGTTCTGGGTTGTCATGACTTGCCTATGCAGTCATTGACGCCGGCGCACCATCACGTTGTCCAACATGATTTGCCGGAGAAGATGGTGGTGGTGGGAGAGTGGCTCCTGCTGGTGCCGAGGCTCCTGCTGGTGGCTACCTGTTGGAGGGATTGCCCCCAACAGCTTGAGCAGCAGGTTGGCCGTTGGATGATCCAGCCGCGGAGTTCACCATTCTCGAAAATCTGAGGCGCCCCCCTACCTGGCGCGCCAACTGTCGACTGTTGGAGTCGGCAGATCTCCTGACACTGCTAAAGTGTTGAAGGAGTTTGTGGTTCGGTGTGGGCGCGCGGAGACTCAAGAAGGTGAATCGCGATTTAACACAGGAGACACTAGGATTTACGTGGTTCGGGCCGCCTGAGCGTAATACCCTACTCCACGGGTGTGTTGGTGTTGTATTAGCTTATCACGTATGATCTCCACGTCTGTGTGCGTGTCCCTGTCTGTATCGACGGCCTGTCCTTTTATAGTACAAAGACAGGCCGTTACAAGCTGGCCTGGCCCGACATGTGGCCCCGGCGGTTATTAGTATTGATACACGATTAATTGTTGTTAATGATCTGTAACGGGCTCCGACAGTGCTGTTACAGGTGTTAAGATCGTCCGTTTAAGTGTCATTAATATGGCATTAATGACATTTAAACGGGTCTTGAAGTCCTTGGCTCTCCTTTGAAGATCAGGAGCAGTTACAAGGTCTTCCGGAGGTTAGAGGCTGCCAGCTCCGTTGTTTGGACACGTGGCAGCTCCGGAGCTTGCTTGTGGGAAGCAGGTAGCTCCGGAGCTACCTGACACGTGTCAGGTCCGGAGCTTCTCTCGGTCAGGGGTTAAGTCCGGAGGTGCCATTTCGGTACTTGGTCTGGAGCTTCCCCCTTGCGGGCGGTAGCTCCAGTTTGGCAGTACATGTGGAGACCTAGGGATTAACCTTGTTGGAGAAGCAGGTCCGGTCATGTCTGACAAGTGGGCCTCCGAGGGTCTTCAATCCGTGTAGACGGCCTTCCCTCGAAATCTTTGTAACCTCAGGGGGTGTACGGTTTTTAGGGTACTGACAGCAGTCAATGGATTGATTGGGCACATTTTGAGAAAAAGGGCTGCTCCCGTTCATTGAAGTGGTGGAAGCAATTGAGAGACATGGACTGAAGGACCTCTTTGCCTTCAGAAACAATTGGAATGATGAGGTCATTGTGCAATTCTTTGCGACATGCCACTTCTCGAGTGAAGATGAAGAGAGTGTTACTTGGATGACTCATGGATCCAAGTACAGTATAACTCAAGAAGACTTTGCAAGCCTGCTTCACCTTGACACCTCAAGACTTGACTGCTTGATCATCCACAACATAGGTGTCATTGAGAAGGATAGGATGAAGTTCCTATATGAGCCAAACTCAAAGTTTAACCCTCCCTCCACAAAGAACATGAAGCCTTTCTTTGTGGTTCTGAACAGAGTCTTGAGGAAGACTATTGCTACCAAGGATGGAGATGCTGGGAGTGTGCAGGGTTATCTTTGGACCCTGATGAGAGTGATAAGAAAGAATCGTCAGTTTGATGTGGCTGACTACATTTGGAACGATATGATCAACATCTCTAGTACTCCCAACCGATCCTGTGGCTATGCCCCTTATCTCATGTTCATGATTTAGAAATTCATAGGGATCGAGTTTGTCAATGATGTGGAGCACACACCATTGAGGCCTCAGAAGCCTCAACAAGCAAATGTCAAGGCTGCTCCCTCGCCGGCCTCCAGTCCTGAGGCACCGGCAAGAAGTGAAGATGCCAGAGCTGCCCCTGCCAGTAGAGCAGCCCCTCAAAGGGGATCTACTAGTGGGATCTTCAAGTACTTGGCTGCAATATTTGCTTCCTGCAAAAAGGCCGAAGTGAGGGCCCACAAGCTGAACAAGAAGAGAAAGGAAGACATGAAGTATGTCAAGGATAAATTTGAAGCAGATTTGCCAGAAGCTGGAGATCGACCCCATTGGATCTCAAGTGATTTCTGAGGACTCCGACCCTGACATCACCGAGCTCGGGCCCTTGACCCCCTCCGAGCTTGCCTACTTTGGCATTGGGGGCTCGAGTGGCTCCGCACCTCCTCCTCCTCCTCATCAGCCCGAAGACGACGATGAAGACGATGAGAGGACCGACAGCGAGGAGTGAAGACTTTATGTCCCTCCTCTCCTTCTTTTTGGTGTCTTGATGCCAAAGGGGGAGAGATTGAGGGGGAGTCTTAGTCTTAGCTGTTGGATGCGAGGATAGAGCTCTCTTTTATGCTTTTTGCGGGTTGTGAAGCTTTAACTATGTTCTTAAGTTAATTATGGTTCTGTGATGCAATGTTATGATCTTTTGAGAAGTAATTGTTGAGTTATGTGATTTTGCTCCTAGAATGACATATATGCTTGGTTTTGGTTGATTAATGCCAATTATGTCATTCTCATTGTTTCAATATACTTAGTCATGCATCCCACCATAAAGAATGCACATATGGATTATGTTTTCATTGCTTGATGTATCTTAGACTCATATGTGCATACTTTATGAAAATCTCAATTTTTATCATATTTTGTGAAATCTCAATTGGTTGTCATCAATCACCAAAAAGGGGGAGATTGAAAGTGCATCTAGGAATTCCTTGTGGGTTTTGGATGATTTATGACAAGCAAATGAGATCCTAACCTCTTTGTTGAGATGAGCACAAGTTTAATAGAAAAATAAGCAAAGTGCCAAAAAGAAGGGAGAATGAGGAGCAAAGTGGAAATGAGCTCAAGGAAGAAGAATAGTAGATCATTGTGTATGGAGTGTGTTAAGGAAACACATCCCAAGAGCTCAATCACAATTAAACACACACATTGCACAAAGTTATACAGGACCGGACTAGTCCAAATGTCACCGGACTAGTCCGATATCCTCTCTGCACAAAATCGGACAAGTCCGATATCCATCGAACTAGTCCGATATCTCTCTGACTAGAATCGGACAAGTCCTCCCCAGTGCGGACTAGTCCTCAAAACACTTCACGAGTCACACAAAATCGGACAAGTCCAATAACCACCGGACTAGTCCGATATTCATTCTGATCTAAATCGGACAAGTCCAATATTAGCACGGACTAGTCCAAAAAACTCTCTGACCTAAATCGGACAAGTCCTCCAAGTGCGGACTTGTCCCCATAACCACTTAGGGTTTCACTATCCGGACAAGTCCGATGTCCATCAGACTAGTCCGAAGATTTCCAGAAGCGAAATCGGACAAGTCCGCTCCTAGCCGGACTAGTCTAATATTTCGGGACACTTAGGGTTTACTACACACAGCATACCGGACTAGTCCGGTGTCCACCACGGACTAGTCCGATATTCCTAAACCCTAACGTTCACTTTTAGAAACCCCATATAAATAGAGGTGCACGGCTCAACTTTAAACTCTCTCAAATGCTAGCGCCATCACACCTCCCAAGAACCTCAAAAACACATCTCCCCACGAAATGAAGTGCAACAAAGATCAATACTTTGAGGATACACTCCAGATCATTGGAGACACACGTTCAACACTCATTGAGCTCTTGGTTTGATTCTCTAACACAGTCCTGTGATTTCATTGTAATCTTTTGAGTGTGTTCTTGGTGGTATTTCGTGTTGTAATCTATGGGAGCCCTCAACATGTAAGAAGGCCCCTTTGAATTCGGTTATTCACCCCTTTGTGATAAGTGGAAGATGATTGGCCTTCGCTGTGACCCGACGTGGGTAGGGAGAATACCCGATCCTTTTGTGGACTCCTTAACGTGGATGTAGGTTGCCTCTGTGGGAATCGAACCACGGGATAAATCTCTTGTGTCTTGCTTTGTGTTCATTGTTCTTATTCATTACAACAATCTAGGGTTTGAATTAATGTTGCTCACTTTACATTGAAATATCAAATTTAAGATTGACTTGTGATATACCCTAGTACATAATCTTGCAACACATAAATTACAAGTATATTTCTGCTGCTACACCCTAGAATCAAATTTAATAAATCAAACTTGATCAACCTAGTCCGTACACACAGAACTAGTCCGCACTTTACTAGACTAGTCCGATATCTCAAGTTTTGATCTGGTGATTAAGTGTTGCAGGTTCCTTCAAATTTCAAAAAGGCCTATTCACGCCCCCTTTAGGCCACATTCACCCGCGCTGCAACTTCAAAGGTTTTCTGATGTACTATTGGGGCGATGGTCTAGGGTTGAACCCTTGTCACGTGGCTTGTTTTGAATGCGGCAGATGAGATCTTTGAGTGCGGATCTCACGCAATTGAAGGTCACCGGTTCCCAATACGAAAACCATATCGGTTCCGAGTGCCTTGTCAGGCAGCCGCCCTCGGGCTTCCCACCGCCCATCATGACAACGGTTCGCGTGGGGTTATAACCTTGACTCCTTCGTCGAAGTGGCCCCTGGCCCATTCGTCGTTGACGGGGTAGATTCTTTGTAATGTGGCCTTGCTCTTGATGTAGTTTCCATCCAAGCATCGTGGAGGCTTACTTAAGAAGGAAGGTTCGCACAGTTTGAGGACTCTTTACGCTTTTTATCAAACTAGCGCTCAGAGCCTCCCAACCTTTGCTTAACTTTCTCTTCTTTCGCTCCACTTTGCCGTGATAGAGTTTGGTGTTCCCAAAAGCCGCATCCAGAGCAAGGATAATCTGATGAAGGTCCATACCTTCATGGGATGGTCCAACGACTCCTTCAACCACATGATTCGGGTTGGCAAGCTCCCCTTCAAGAAGGAGCGCCGTGGCGAGAAGGTGTACTTCTCAGCGTACGCCATGGTGGGACTGATCCTGCCTTTTTCAAGTTTCATCTTGATGCTGCTAGACTTCTATGGCCTCCAGCTACATCACCTTGGCACCCACTCCCTCCTGCTGGTGGCGAATTTCGTCCACTTCCGCGAGATGTGGGCGGGCATGCCTCCCTGCATCAAGCTGTTCTGAACCTTCTTCACGGCCCATACCACCGGCAAGGGGACAAAGCTACTTGGCTTCTATTACTTCGTGAAGCGCAAGAATTGCCCCTTTAAGTACCTGAAGTCGTTCCCCTCCAGCAAATGGGATGACTGTAAGAAGGATTGGGTCTTCATTGCAGTGGAGGAGCACGATAGGTTGGAGCTGCCCCAAGGACTCCCCAACATCGACAGTGATGTGTGGAACGTAGTTCTGAAGCTATGAGATGCGTTCAAGCCTGTCCTGGCCGGACTCCAAGAATGTGTGGAGGGTGGAGTGACCCCCCAGATGGTCTTTGGGAATTTCTTGGTGAACAGGTGGGCTCCGATGAAGAGAAGGGAGAAGCTCGCCTGGGCCTTCAATTGTGTGATGGATGACGACCAGATTGAAACCAGTTTGAAATCCAACTTGGATGACAAAGCTTTGAGGCTCCATCTTAAGTAGTTTCAGCACATGTCCATCGCCGATGATGACTTGACTCCGTCGGCTGCTTTCCTGCCTCTGAACATGACTCCAGAGTTTAGTAGGGAGCTCCAGAGGAAGATGTCAGCGTTGGATGACCTCAGTGAAGTGGAGAAGCGCATGACCTCCAGGTTTGTAATTCCCGAAGCTTACGAGGGGTGGTCACCCCTACTCTGATCCAGAGGGTTGATGACGTCGGCAAAGGCAAGGGAAAGGAGCCAGCTGAATCTTCCAGCTGCGAGAGGTAGTTGAGGCATGTTGATGGCAGCTCCATCGGGTCTACTCCAACTCCAATAGCCCCTTCTCCCCAGCAGAGGAGACCTTCAGTGACCACACCTACTTTAGTGCCAGCGCCCTCGAGGGACTCAAGCTCCGACGGGCCAACTCCGGCTCTGGTGCCAGTTGTGAGCTCTGGGTCCAAAGGTCCTTCCCAGCCGAGGAGTGTTCTGGCTGAGAAGACTTCAGCTGCTGCAGATGGCCTCCGACCAAGGTCCAAAGTTGATGACTCACCAAATTTAGTGAGCTCCGACTCCGGTCCCCAAAATAAGAGATTCTGCGCTGACTGGGGCGGTAGCATCCCCCGGTAAGCATTGCCATCTTACCTTGGAATGCTAATCTTGTTTTTATTATATTTTTAATCTTATTGACCTTTTGCTCCCAGGGTAACAAGAAAAAAGTCCGAAGCTTCGACATCTGCTACAGTGGTTGGAGCTGTGCATACTAAAGCTCCGGCTTCAACCGTTGATCCTCCCCAGGTGGCGGCAGAAGACACGGCAGTTTCGGTGCCAACTGTCATGGACTTAGATCCAGAAGAGACGCCGGAAGCCGCCGTGGTAGTGCCGGACCACGGGTTAGAGGTAGTTGAAGTTGCGCCACCAGCAACAGCATCAGAGACTAAAACTTTGATGCAGGATCCGGAGGTGTCTAATTCCCTGGCACTTGAGCCAGAGGTACTCGAAGCTCTGGTGCCCTTGCCATAAGTGGCTGAAGATCCGGCGATTGAGCCAGAGGTGCCCGAAGCTCCAGTCTCTATTCCAGGGAAAGTTGAAGCTCCGGCTACTCAACCGAAAATGCCTGAAGCTCTGGCAACTGAGCCGGAGGTGATTGATGTACTGGCGCCTGAGCCGGCGGTGGAGGTGGCTTCGAATGAAGCTCCGACAATCGCTCCAGAGGCAATTGCTGCGGAGATGTCCGTACCCAAGTTGGAACATCCTAAGGAAGCAACAGCAGGCCCTCCACTCGCGGAGCCAGCAATTGAAGACCCAGCGGCAAGACATTCGGCGTCAGCTCCGGAGGTAGAAGTTCCCCCAGCAGGATCTTCCTCAGCAACAACTCAGGAGCTCCCGGAGGGCGGCCCTAATGTCGTAGAAGCTCAAGGAACCACACTTGTGGCGTGGGACCCTATTTTTGTTCTTGAAGATCCTCTGGAGCTGGCGGAGATGACCCCTGCAGGTTCGGAGCCTATTCCTTTGGCATTGTCTATTGACAATACCTGCTCGAGCCTCCAATAGGTCCAACTCGCCTTCGACCTTGACAGCAAGGTCCTTGTGACGCCCGGTTCCGAAAAATGAACCAAGCTAACGCATATGTGTGCCCAGGATGTTCATCACACATACACAAGTGCTTTCACAAAAGAGTATACAGAAAATTACCACACAACAAGATTAATTAACCAAATTTTATTAAGAAAACCATATTATCCTTGAATGCAAGCTCTAATGAATATTTATGACAAGTTCAACTAATGCAGCGGAAATAAACTAAATAAGCAATCTAAACAGCTAGGCAGCATAAGCGATAGGGTATAGCGCAGCTCCAAAACACCACAGGTAAGCTGACGGTAGACACGGCCTAGAACTCCGCATTATTGCCATTAAACTCCCAATCCTGACCTGCAATTGTTGAAGGGATTGCAAGAGTGAGTACATGTCGTACTCAGCAAGTGTGGAAAGTATGACATGTGGCTGATTCAAATGACGACAATAATAATGGCTAAGAGCTGAAAACTACATTAAAACATTTGAAAAGCAATATATTACATGTATGTGAAGTAAACCCATCATAATAATAAGTAATATCATAATACCAAACTGAATTCACTACCATCATCAATAATTCCAGATTTCACCATTGCCAATAACCATATTCAATACCAGAAATAAATCCGTAACCAACCATAACCATAACCATCCCAAATACCATCCCAATACCGAGTTCCCTCTAATCATGGAAGTTGTCCAGGTGCTCATAACCGGGAGCACGGCTATCATGATAGTTTTAGACACACTCTGCAGAGGTTGTACCGCTTTACCCACGTGTTTGTGATTTCATCACCCGTCGGCGACTAAAGAACCTCCCTTATGCCAATTACACTTCCTTTGGTGTATGGCCAAGAGATCACAAAATAGCCTTTGCAAAGGGATTACTAGCATATTTAGACCCCACTGAGGTTTCACCGGGCGCGATGTCTCCCTCAGAGCACATCTTCAACCAAGGGCCCCCTCTTAAGCCATTCGGATCCCAGGGTAGTCCCACCAATCATCAACAAACCCAAACCGACTATCCCTTCCCCGAGCATCCACAATGGTCCAGACAGCACTAGCAAAGCCCTAATTAATCAGCTATGCCGCACCCATACTTGGCCTCGTGGTGGCACTGTAGTCCTGGCTTATTCTCGCATGAATCGATCCTTAGATCTAAAGCAAGCAAACCACCGTACATCCAACCCATCCACATACCAGGCTTGCTTAGATCACCCATTACCATACCGTATTAAACCAGTTCATGTTAACCATAATCTCATCCATGCATAATTAAATTGAGTGGTATAGTTGTTTCCCATCCCAGTTGATTAAGCGAAGCAAAAGGTAAAAAGCCCTTCCTGACTCTCTACCATATATTCCAGGTGACAAGGGTGGTTAAACAAAGCTAGTCAACTTCCTATCATCGCATTCCCATCAAATTGACACAAGCATGCAATTTTGCAAACAAAACATTCAATTTAAAAAAACAGGATCAATATGCTTCAAGGACACTTGCCTTGCTCTTGCGGTTGATTAGGGTCAAAGCCTTCAAACTCTTGGTGCTGTAGATCCTCCGCGGCACTCTCTAGCGCAAATCCATCTAATCCACACAATAAACATACAAGACAAGAAACACAATCAAAGAGTGCACATATATTACTCAATATGACATGACATGCATGATTGATGCAAATGCAAGGTAGAACTTGTTACTAGATTGCTTTAATGGTCAATAACTAGTTCTAATAGCTTTTAACAAGTTTATACAGGTTTTGAGTTGATTAGATCAAACTTTAGAATCAATTCAACACAATTTAGCCAGGAAGACCGGACTAGTCCGCTAGGGACCGGACAAGTCCGCACTTTGCGAGATCAGCAGATTAGGATTTTCTAGATCGACGTAAATTTGGAGATTAGGGGTTGAATTCTCATAAGGAAAAGAGAATAGAAGGTATACCAGGTGTTTAGGACTCTAATGAATCAAGAAACTTGGAGGTAGCACTTGGATCTTGGTGATCTAGGGTTGGTGATGAACTTTGAGGTGAATGGGTGATGAAGAATGAAAGCTTAGTGGAGGTCTTGATCCTCTTTTGTTTCCTCCTCTTCTTCTTCTTGCTTGGGATCTTCTCCTCCTTCCTTGATGGTGGTTCTCCACGAACTAGGGTTTGGGTGGGGTGGAAAAGGGGCAAATAGATATCAAACCAAGGGGTGGGGTTGTTTATATAGAGGTGGAGGCTAGGGTTAGATGGATTTCGAGTTTGGGATGAGTAGAGGCCGGTTTAGAGTCCCACACGGGCTCTAAAAGAGTTAGGCACGACGTCCCTAGGCACACTTAACGTGAACCCCAAGAAACAAGTCGTAAAACAAAAGATCAATTTGGAGTCGCGAAATATCGGACAAGTCCGGAAAGGACCATACTAGTCCGAAGTCATCCAGAGAGAAAATCGGACAAGTCTGGCAAAAAATCGGGCAAGTCCGACTTTAAACAGAGAGGAAAACGGACAAGTCTGCTAGAACACCGGACTAGTCCGGAAAAGTCCAGGGACTTAGCAAATTTTCAAGGATTCATGGAATATCGGACTAGTCCGCACAGAATCGGACAAGTTTGAAGGTTTCCAGAGGCAAAATCGGACTAGTCCGCAGCAATAATGGACAAGTCCGTTTTTAGTCAGAGAGAAATCGGACTAGTCCTCAGTAAAATCGGACTAGTCCGCACTTTCCTGCGTTTTAAGTGCAGTTTTGCTCCAAATCAATTTTAAATGCTCAAAATCAATTTTAAACTCGTTCCTCTTGTTGTGGGTTAATGTTAAACATGTAAATGAGTGTATGTAGGGCATGATGCATGAAAATGAGGGTGTTACAAACCTACCCCCCCCCCCCCCCCTTAAAATGAATCTCGCCCTCGAGATTCGAAGTGGAAGAGAAGAGATAGGGAAAGTCCTTCTTGATATCATCTTCTAGCTCCCAAGTTGCTTCTTTTTCTACATGGTGCTTCCATTGAACTTTACACCATCTAATAACCTTGTTCCTTGTGACCCTCTCCTTAGTTTCCATGATTTTGACCGGTTGTTCGGCATAAGTCAAATCTTCCTCTAGTTCCAATTCTTCCATTGGCACTTGTTCTTCCGGTACTCTCAAGCACTTCTTGAGCTGGGAAACATGAAAGACATCATGTACATTCAAAAGAGGAGCTGGCATCTCCAACTTATACGCTACTTCTCCTCTTTTGTCCAAAATCTTGAATGGTCCAATATAGCAAGGTGCGAGCTTGCCCCTTATGTTAAACCTCTTATGACCTCTCATTGGCGACACCTTGAGGTAAACAAAATCTCCTATTTCAAAGGCTAATTTCCTTCTCCTATTGTCCGCATAGCCCTTTTGTCTTGATTGGGCAGCCCTCAAGTTCTCACGAATTATTTGGACTTGCTTTTTGGCTTCTTGCAACACATCCGGACCAAATACTTGGGTTTCTCCTGCCTCATTCCAGAATAAAGGTGTCCTACACTTCCTTCCATAAAGCGCTTCATATGGTGACATTTTCAAACTTGCTTGGTAACTATAGTTGTATGAAAATTCCGCATATGGCAAGCTTTTGTCCCAACTTTTCCCATACTTTAAAGCACAAGATCTTAACATGTCCTCCAAAATTTGATTGGTCCTCTCGGTTTGTCCATCCGTTTGAGGGTGATATGCTGAACTAAAATTCAACCTCGTTCAAAAAGCTTCATGCAATTTTTGCCAAAACCTGGAAGTAAACTGAGAACCTCTGTCCGAAACTATCTTCTTAGGTACTCCGTGTCGACACACAATATGCTCCATGTATATTTCGGCCAATTGTGCAGCTGTATATTTGGTCTTCATAGGGACAAAATGAGCTGACTTGGTTAAGCGATCCACAATTACCCAAATTGAGTCATACCTGGACTGAGTACGTGGTAACCCAACTATGAAGTCCATACCGATTTCTCCCCACTTCCATTCCGGAATCTTCAATGGTTGCAATAATCCATCTGGCCTTTGATGTTCAGCTTTGACTCGTTGGCACACATCACACAATGCCACATATTCAGCTATGTCCTTTTTCATGCTATCCCACCAATAGCAAGTCTTCAAGTCTTTGTACATCTTCGTGCAGCCGGGGTGAATCGAGTATGGTGAGTCATGTGCCTCTTTTATTATTGCCTCCTGAATATGCTTCACATTAGGCACAACAATCCTCTTTCCAAGCCATAAGGTACCATGTTAGTCTTCATCGAATCTGAATTCTCTCCCTTCCTCGATCCTTTCCTTGATTTCCTTGATCTCCTCATTTGCAGACTGTGCCTCTCGAATTTCTTGCTCCAAGGTTGGGTTTAACTCCATCATCTCCATCTCATTTACAAATCCGAGGTTCAACCTTTCAAACTCCTTACATAACTCAGATGGTAACTCTCGAACTGTGAGTTGATGACTTACTCCCTTTCTACTCAAAGCATCGGCCACTACATTGGCCTTTCCTTGATGATAGTTGATCCCCAAATCATAATCTTTGATGAGCTCCAACCATCTTCGTTGCCTCAAGTTCAGATCCGTTTGTGTGAAAATATACTTCAAACTCTTATGATCCGTATATATTTCACACCTATGTCCAAGGATATAGTGTCTCCAAATCTTCAATGTGTGTACCACGACCGCAAGTTCCAAATCGTCTGTGGGGTAATTCTGCTCATGTTTCTTCAATTGTCTTGATGCATATGCGACCACTCGACCTTCTTGCATCAATACACATCCGAATCCTTATCTCAATGCGTCGCAATAAATATCAAAACTCTTGCTCACATCTGGCAGTACCAAAACTGGAGCTGTTGTTAACGTCTTCTTCAAATCCTCAAAACTGTTTTGACAAGCTTGAGTCCATTGGAAAGCCTTTCCATTCATTAGCAACTCCTTCATAGGCTTGGCTATCTTGGAAAAGTCCTTGATGAATCTACGGTAATATCCAGCCATTCCAAGAAAACTCCTGATCTCCTCTACATTTTGCGGGGGCTCCCACTTCAACACGTCTCTCACTTTTCCGGGGTCAACCCATACTCCTCCTCCTGAGATTATATGACCCAAAAATGACACCTCTCTCAACCAAAACTGACACTTGTTGAACTTGGCATACAATTGATGCTCCCTCAATTTCTGCAACGTAAGCCTCAAGTGTTCCTCATGTTCCTTCTCATCCTTCGAGTAGATCATAATATCATCAATGAACACCACAACGAACTAGTCCAAGTACTCCATGAAGACCTTATTCATGAGGTACATAAAGTAGGCAAGCGCATTTGTCAATCCAAAAGACATCACGGTGTACTCATAAGATCCATACCGTGTCCTAAAAGCTGTCTTGGGTATGTCCGATGGTCTAATCTTCATTTGAAAGTATCTCGACCTCAAATCAATCTTAGAGAAGATACAAGCACCCTTCACCTGATCAAACAAGTCTTCTATGTGTGGCAAGGTGTACTTGTTCTTGATTGTTACCTCGTTGAGAGCTTAGTAATCTACGCACATCCTTTGGGATCCATCCTTCTTGTCCACGAACAGCACGGGCGCTCCCCAAGGTGAAGAGCTAGGGCGAATAAAACCCTTCTCTAATTGCTCTTGAATTTGCTTCTTGAGCTCTGCTAATTCCATAGGAGGCATCCTATACGGCCTCTTAGCTATAGGTGCAGTTCCAGGTATTAAATCAATAACAAACTCAATGTCTCGATCAGGTGGCATACTTGGCAACTCGTCCAGAAAAACATCCAAAAATTCACACACCACCGGAATCTCCTCAATTGTGGCACCGTCCATATGATTCAGCTCCAATTGCTTCGGTGCGATTTGAGATGCTTCAAATTCTACGATGATCCCTTCTTCATTGGTCAACTTCACCGTCTTCGTGGCACACTCAATAACTCTATTGTGCTTCCTCAACCAGTTCATACCAAGTATAATGTCCAATCCTTGAGAATTCAAGACTATAAGGTTGGCAAAGAAGTCTACCCCCCTTATTCTAAGGCTTACTTTTGGACATACTATATTTGTCCTCATCTCTCCTCCAGGAGACTTAACCAATAGAGTAAACTTCATATGAGAGATAGGCAAACTATACTTGGCAACATACTCCGATGCAATGAATGAATGCGATGCTCCAGAATCGAATAACATAGTCGTGGGGTTGGAGTTGGCGAGAAACATACCAATGACCACGTCATCCGCTTGTTGAGCATCCTCCGTAGAGACATGGTTCACGTTGCCACAAGCAAAATTCTACTGCCCGCAGTTCCCTTGTGGCTGTCCTCCATTTGGTCTTGGGTTTTGCCTCGGCGCATTGCTTCTTTGACCAAGGCCCGACTGAGGACATTGGTGCGCAAAGTGTCCAGCTTCTCCATAAGTATAACACTTCTTAACTCCACCAGAATTATCGGGATGAGCTTGGTTTTGAACATTTGCAGCAGGAAAATTAGCACGAGGCGCATAAGGCATTGGAGGCCTAGGTGCTTGCATGGCAGGGCACTGCTGCACAAACTGAGTTGGGCGTGGTGCAAATCCAGGGCGTTGAGCAGGAATAGAAGAGCTGTAATAAGGCGCATTGGGTGGTGCAAGGCGAGGGCGCACATTACTTCCTTGTTGCTGTGCTTGATATGGCGCCTTTCTCTTATTGTCTTGCTCCATCTCACGAATCTTGTTCTCAACCACAATTGCTTTGTCCACAACCTTCTAAAAATTTGCATAATCACAATTGAGTAGTTGCACTTGGATTTCATTGTTCAAGCCCCTCATGAACAAATATTGCTTCCGGCTGTCCCGACTAACATCCTCAGGCGTATACCTTGAGAGTTGAGTGAACTTATTGAGATATTCACTTACACTCGATCTTCCTTACCTCAAGTTCTCAAATTCTTGCCTCTTCAAGATCATAACACCCTCAGGCACATAATGAGAACGGAAGCTCTCTTTGAAGTCGGCCCAAGTGATTCTCTCTTGGTTCTCATGAGCATTGCATAAAGAATCCCACCAATCCGCAGCTGCTCCAACTAGTTGATGAGAAGCGAAAAGCACCTTATCCCGGTCACTACATTGGACAATAGAAAGTTTCTTCTCCAAGGACTTGAGCCAGTCATCCGCATCCATAGGGTCAGCAGCTTGAGCAAAGGTCGGTGGCCTAGTCCTCATAAACTCTCCCAATCGGTTATGAGGAGGCGGGGGTGGCGGTGGAGGCATGTGGGGCTAATTGTTGATGTTGCCAGCCTGCAGTTGTCCCATTCTTTGTATCATGGTCTGCATGAGCTGGTTTTGCATAGCCAATAGCTGCTCAATGTTGCTAGCTCCCTGAGTAGATCCTTGTCCAATGTTGTTCTGAGGCACTCCATTGTTCTCCTCCTCATCATTGCCATCCCTCTGGTTGCGAGTCCTCACCATCTGGAGAAAAGCAATAGGTAAGAATTAGAAAACGTCCCCAACTATATGCATCAAGGGATATAAACTAAACAGCTAGCTACACTAGCCTAGGTGGACATGGCAATGCTAAGGCATCCCAAAATCCTCTATTAAGCACACAAGCAAGCAATATGTAGCAAACAACACACCAACCAAAATACATCGATTCCTGAGTGATCCTATGTGCTCTAAAGTGTCCATTCTATCTAGGTTGCATCCTACGGTCAACCTGTGGCTCTAATACCAATATGTGACACCCGGTTCCGAAAAATGAACCAAGCTAACGCATATGTGTGCCCAGGATGTTCATCACACATACACAAGTGCTTTCACAAAAGAGTATACAGAAAATTACCACAGAACAAGATTAATTAACCAAATTTTATTAAGCAAACCATATTATCCTTGAATGCAAGCTCTAATGAATATTTATGACAAGTTCAACTAATGCAGCGGAAATAAACTAAATAAGCAATCTAAACAGCTAGGCAGCATAAGCGATAGAGTATAGCGCAGCTCCAAAACACCACAGGCAAGCTAGCGATAGACACGGCCTAGAACTCCGCATTATCGCCATTAAACTTTCAATCCTGACCTCCAACTGTTGGGGGGGATTGCAAGAGTGAGTACATGTCGTACTCAGCAAGTGTGGAAAGTATGACATGTGGCTGATTCAAATGACGACAATAATAATGGCTAAGAGCTGAAAAGTACATTAAAACATTTGAAAAGCAATATATTACATGTATGTGAAGTAAACCCATCGTAATCATAAGTAATATCATAATACCAAACTGAATTCACTACCATCATCAATAATTCCAGATTTCACCATTGCCAATAACCATATTCAATACCAGAAATAAATCCGTAACCAACCATAACCATAACCATCCCAAATACCATCCCAATACCGAGTTCCCTCTAATCATGGAAGTTTTCCAGGTGCTCATAACCGAGAGCACGTCTATCATGATAGTTTTAGACACACTCTGCAGAGGTTGTACCGCTTTACCCACGTGTTTGTGATTTCATCACCCGTCGGTGACTAAAGAACCTCCCTTATGCCAATTACACTTCCTTTGGTGTACGGCCAAGAGATCACAAAATAGCCTTTACAAAGGTATTACTAGCCTATTTAGACCCCACTGAGGTTTCACCGGTGGCGATGTCTCCCTCAGAGCACATCTTCAACCAAGGGCCCCCTCTTGAGCCATTCGGATCCCAGGGTAGTCCCACCAATCATCAACAAAACCAAACCGACTACCCCTTCCCCGAGCATCCACAATGGTCCAAACAGCACTAGCAAAACCCTAATTAATCAGCTATGCCGCACCCATACTTGGCCTCGTGGTGGCACTGTAGTCCTGGCTTATTCTCGCATGAACCGGTCCTTAGATCTAAAGCAAGCAAACACCGTACATCCAACCCATCCACATACCAGGCTTGCTTAGATCACCCATTACCATACCGTATTAAACCAGTTCATGTTAACCATAATCTCATCCATGCATAATTAAATTGAGTGGTATAGTTGTTTCCCATCCCAGTTGATTAAGCGAAGCAAAAGGTAAAAAGCCCTTCCCGACTCTCTACCATATATTATAGGTGACAAGGGTGGTTAAACAAAGCTAGTCAACTTCCTATCATCGCATTCCCATCAAATTGACACAAGCATGCAATTTTGCAAACAAAACATTTAATTTAAAAAAACAGGATCAATATGGTTCAAGGACACTTGCCTTGCTCTTGCGGTTGATTAGGGTCAAAGCCTTCAAATCTTGGTGTTGTAGATCCTCCGCGACACTCTCTAGCGCCAATCCGTCTAATCCACACAATAAACATACAAGACAAGAAACACAATCAAAGAGTGCACATATATTACCCAATATGACGTGACATGCATGATTGATGCAAACGCAAGGTAGAACTTGTTACTAGATTGCTTTAATGGTCAATAACTAGTTCTTTTAGCTTTTAACAAGTTTATACAGGTTTGGAGCTGATTAGATCGAACTTTAGAATCAATTCAACACAATTTAGCCAGGAAGACCGGACTAGTCCGCTAGGGACCGGACAAGTCCGCATTTGCGAGATCAGCAGATTAGGGTTTTTTAGATCGACGTAAATTTGGAGATTAGAGGTTGAATTCTCGTAAGGAAAAGAGAATAGAAGGTATACCAGGTGTTTAGGACTCCAATGAATCAATAAACTTGGAGGTAGCACTTGGATCTTGGTGATCTTGGGTTGGTGATGAACTTTGAGGTGATTGGGTGATGAAGAATGAAAGCTTGGTGGAGATCTTGATCCTCTTTCGTTTCTGTCGGTACCCTAGAAACCGTACACCCCTTGAGGTTACAAAGATCTCAAAGGAAAGCCATCTACTTGGTTTGAAGACCCTCGGAGGCCCACCTGTCAGACATAACCGGACCCGCTTCTCCAACATGGTTAATCCCTGGGTCGCCACGTGTACAACTAACTCGGAGCTACCGCCACAAGCGGGAAGCTCCGGGCCATGTACCGAAACGGCACCTTCGGACTTAACCCCAGACCGAGAGAAGCTCCGGACCTGACACGTGTCTGGTAGCCCCGGAGCTACCTGCTTCCCACAGCAAGCTCCGGTGCTCCCACGTGTCAAACCGTCGGACCTTTCAGCCTCTAACCTCCGGAAGACCTTGTAACGGCTACGGACCTTCAAAGGAGAGCCAAGGACTTCAAGACCCGATTAAGTGCCATTAATGCCATATTAATGACACTTAATCGGACGATCTTAACACCAGTAACGGTGCTGTCAAAGCCCGTTACAGGATCATTAAGAGCAATTAATCATGTATCAATACTAGTAACCGCCAGGGCCACATGTCAGGCCAGGCTAGCTTGTAACGGCCTGTCCTTGTACTATAAAAGGACAGGCCGACGATACACTGAGGGAGGTTCACGAACGAACTCACGCACCCCACACGCTCGTGGCAAGTTCATACTGTTAATACAACACCAACACACCCGTGGAGTAGGGTATTACGCTCAGGCGGCCCGAACCACGTAAATTCTTGTGTCTCCTGTGTCAAACTCCTATTCACCTTCTTGAATCTCCGCACACCCACACCGAACTTCAAACTCCCCTATCACTTTAGAAGTGTAGGGAGATCTGCCGGCTCCAACAGTCGACAGTTGGCGCGCCAGGTAGGGGGGCGCCTGAGATTTTCGAGAATGGTGAACTCCGCTGCTGGATCAGCCAACGGCCAACCTGCTGCTCAGGCTGTTGGGGGCAATCCCTCCAACAGGCAGCCACCAGCAGGAGCCTCAACACCAGCAGGAGTCACACTCCCACCACCACCATCTTCTCCAGCAAATCGTGCTGGGCAACGTGATGGTGCGCTGGCATCGCTTACTGCGTCGGCGAGTCATGACAACCCGGAACATGCGCTCCATGCAGCGCGTGCTCTTCTCCAACGTCCACCACCTCCGGATGCATCTCGGGATGCGCTGGAGCAATGGAGGGCTGATGTGGAGCATTTGGTCGCAGCAGCGGCCGAACGCCTCAACAACCAGGGTCCTCCTCCTTCGGGACGAGCCCTGTCGCAGCGGCGGACTTTGTCTGGAAGACTTGGTCCACACGCCTCCAATAGTAGGAGACGTGCTGCATCTCAGCAAGTGACGTCATTGCCCTCCGGGGCTCGACGCACTCACACGGTATCCAGGCTTTCGACTCATGACCTCCGGGCGGAGCTTGATCGCCGATACTGCCAGCAGGATGGCCGTGTCCATATTGAGCGTGCCTGTGAAAGACGGGAAGCTCAGGACCTTTCTACTCTGGAAGGAGTAGGAGGAGGCCGTTCAGCCCTAGCCATGCACCTGCGCATGGTTAGATGGCCACAGAAGTTCCGGCCTCACCTGCCGGAAAAATTCGACGGGACTGTCAATCCCGCCGAATTTCTTCAGATATACTCCACTACAATCTTGGCAGCTGGAGGAAACGAGGCCGTGATGGCCAATTACTTTCCAGTGGCCCTAACTGGGACCGCCAGGTCCTGGTTTATGAGCCTTCCACCCAACTCTATCAACAGTTGGGAGGAGCTGTGCCGTCAGTTCACTGCCAACTTCGGGAGTTCATACACCCGACCAGGCACTGAACTTGACCTTTTTGTGGTTGTGCAAAAAGGGGGAGAATCTTTGCGGTCTTTCATCCAGAGGTTCTCTCAGGTACGAAACACTATCCCTTCTATCTCAAGCGTTTCTGTCATTGTGGCATTCAGACAGGGCGTACGGGACAAGAAGATGTTGGAGAAGCTGGCGATCAAGGAGATCACCAGCATCACAGAACTCTTCAGCCTGGCAGACAAATGTGCCAGAGCTGCGGAGGGCCGTGAGATGCACTCCAAACCAGCCTCGGAGGATCACAAGAAATCCTCCAAAGAAGAAGCCGCTACCTCCGGGGGTGGCAAGAAGAAAAAGAAGACCAACGACAAGAAAAAGCCGTCGGCCGATACATCCAACGTTGCAGCTGCTGCAACTCAGGGTGACCGGGGGCCACGCCCCGAGAAGCGACCTCGACCGTCTTCTGAAGACGGTGGCAAACCCAAAGTGTGGTGTCCCATTCACAAAACGGGCAGCCACGGTTTGGAAGACTGCCGGGAGGTCCAAAACCTTGCCGAGCGCTACAGCAAGCGCCGGGAAGGATCTCCTTTCCGACAGAGGGAAGGAAAACAAAAGGTCGACGAAGCTCCGGGTGAAGAGTAGTTAGGGTTTCAGGATCACAAAAAGGTCCTGAAGGCCGTTTACACCTCCGTCGATGATGATTCTGACGTCTCTAACAACGAGCGTCGGAAGACCATGAACACCATTTTCGGTGGGTCATGGGATATCACCTCTCGTCGCGTCATCAAGACTATGCGGCGGGATATGGCCGCTGTAGCCCCTACAGTCCGCCCGGAACCTCATCGAAAGTGGATGGACACCTCCATCACTTTTGATGCCTCTGATTGCCCGTGGAGCATGGTTGGAGCGGGTCAGCTACCTTTGATGGTATCTCCTACCATCAATAACATCCAGCTCCACCATGTCATGGTAGACGGAGGTTCGGGGCTTAACCTCATCAGCTTCGAAGCTTTCACTAAGCTTCAGCTCCAACCTTCGGATCTTCAGCCCTCTCGACCTTTCTCTGGAGTAGGTCCGGGGGCCATCACCCCACTCGGAGCTATTACTCTCCCCGTTACCTTCGGGACACGGGAGAAGTATCGCACCAAGAAGTTGGTCTTCGACGTCGCACAGATCAACTTACCATTCAACGCCATCTTGGGTAGACCTGCCCTGTATAAATTCATGGCAGCTGCTCATTATGGATACCTGGTGTTGAAGATGCCAACACCAGTAGGCGTTCTCCGGATCCGCGGAGATCGCACTGCCGGAGTAACTGCTCTGGAGGAACTCCACGCACTCACCACGGCGCAAGAGGAGGACTCCAGGCAGGAGCAAGCTCCGAAACCCCCGAGCATTACTCAACGAGGCTCGACCTCTGCACCCCGTGTGCAGCCAAGCGGCGACACCGACATTCCCGTCAAAGTCATCCAAATTGGTTCCGATGCCGCTCAGACCACTCGTATATCAGGAGGATTGAACGACAAATAGGAACTCGCGCTCATCACTTTCCTCCGGGCTAATGTTGACGTGTTTGCTTGGCAACCGTCACAAATGCCTGGGATCCCTAGGGAAGTGATTGAGCACAATCTGAAGATCTACCGCGATGCCCGGCCTGTGCATCAAAAGCCTCGGAAGCAATCCGTAGAGTGACAGAACTTCATCCGACAATAAGTGAAGAAGTTGCTCGAAGCCGGATTCATCCGAGAAGTCTTCCATCCAAAATGGCTGGCGAACCCAGTCGTTGTGCCTAAGGCCAGCGGGAAGCTTCAGATGTGCATCGACTACACCACACTGAATAAGGCATGTCCAAAAGATCCATTCCCACTACCTAGAATAGATCAGATAGTGGATTCCACCTTCGGGTGTGAATTACTGTGTTTCCTAGACGCATATTCTGGGTATCATCAAATCAGGATGTCTAGGGAGGATGAAGAGCATACTTCATTCATCACAGTAGATGGATTGTACTGCTACACAGCCATGCCATTTGGTCTCAAGAATGCAGCTTCAACTTTTGTACGAGCTATGTACAAAACTTTTGAAGAACTCATCAGAGACATAGTGGAAGTGTACGTCGATGACATCGTGGTCAAGGTCAAGAACAAGGAGTCACTCCTAGACACCTTGCAGGCTGTCTTCGACAAACTGCGGGCCACCCGCACAAAGCTAAACCCGGACAAGTGCGTGTTTGGGGTTAACTCCAGAAAACTTCTTGGTTTCCTGGTAAGTCACCGGGGCATAGAAGCTAATCCGGCGAAGATAAAAGCCATTGAAGACATGCGGCCACCAACCCGCATCAAAGACGTCCAAAAGTTAACTGGGTGTCTAGCAGCCCTCAGCCGGTTCATATCAAGACTGGCGGAACGGGCACTTCCCTTCTTCAAGTTATTGAGGAAGTCCGGACCATTCCAATGGTCCGAAGAAGTAGAGAAGGCATTCCAGGAGCTGAAACAGTTCCTCACCACCCTACCAATTCTGGTAGCTCCGAACCCTGGTGAGCCTTTGTTGCTTTACATTTCAGCTACTAACGAAGTCGTCAGTATGGTTCTGGTTGTGGAGAGACCGGAACTACCCCACACTCAGGAATCCAGACCCCTTCGGGAGGGTCCGGAGGTTCCTGAAAGCGAGTCTGGGTCCCAGCTCCCAGATTCGAACCCACAAGAAGTCACTTCAGGAAACTTAGACCCCTCTGGGAGGGTCCGGGTCATTTCTGAAGAAGCTCCGGGTTCCTCCAGCCAGAACCCGGAGGTCCCCGAAGAGAATCTGGACCCCTCCGAGAGGGTCCGGATCAATGAAGAGGAAGCTCCGGACCCCTCCGGGAGGGTCCGGACCATTCAACGCCCGGTATACTTCATCAGTGAAGTATTACATGATGCCAAGACTCGATACCTAGAGGTGCATAAGCTGCTCTATGCAGTTCTTATTGCCTCTAGGAAGCTTCAACATTACTTCCAAGCTCACAAAGTCTCGGTGGTGACCTCCTACCCACTTCGAGCAATCTTGCATAATCCCAATTCAACTGGGAATATAACAAAGTGGGCTGCGGAATTGGCTGAATTTGATCTTGAATTTATTTCAAGACAAGCAGTCAAGAGTCAAGCGTTGGCAAATTTTGTGGCGGAATGGACTCCCTCTCCATCAAACCTTGGGGGCCCCAGTGAACAGAAGACGGAGCATCAAGCTCCAACCTTCACTGAGCCTCACTGGACCCTCTACTTCGACGGCTCCATGCAGAAGCAGGGGGCCGGAGCTGGAATCCTTCTCCTTGCACCGACTGGGGAGAATGTAAAATACATGGTACACCTTGACTTCAAGGCAACCAACAACATGGCGGAGTATGAAGCGCTCATCTACGGACTAAAGGTGGCACTGTCATACAGTGTCAGGCAACTGCTGGTCAAAGGAGATTCACAGCTCATCATCAAGCAGGTGAAGGGTGAATGCTCCTGCAACAATCTCCAGCTAGCTGCTTACCTCCTAGAAGTCCAGAGGCTTCAGAAGGACTTTGAATTCCTAGACCTCCACCATGTTCAGCGTTCCCACAACGCTGAAGCCGACGAACTCTCGACAAAAGCGTCAACCGGAGCTCCAGCTCCTGACGGAACTTTTGTCCGGAGATTGTCGAAACCCACAGCTCAGCCTGCCGAACTGAGTGAAGGGGGCGAGATCAGCATCCCGAAGCTGACGGTCCCGATGGCCCTGTTACCATGGCAGCCATCAAGGGTCATAGGTGCTGCCGGAAGCTCCGAGCAACCCAGCACGCAAGACTCAAAAGCTCAAGCTAGCTCCGATGCATGGATCTCTGAGATCCGGAGCTACTTGAAAGACAACATCCTTCCTGATGATGATGTATCCGCTGACCGGGTAGTCAGATTGGCTAAAAGATACACGTTGGTAGAAGGGGATCTCTACCAGCGCGGTGCCAACGGCATCCTAATGCGGTGCATCACAAGGGAAGAAGGCTGCGAACTTCTCGCAGAAATCCATGGAGGCGAGTGTGGGAACCACGCATCTTCCCACACGCTGGTCAGAAAAGCCTTTCGGCATGGCTTCTACTGGCCTACAGCGCTCCAGGATGCCACTGAGCTGGTGAAGAAATGCGAAGCATGCCAATTTCATGCAAAGCAAATTCGTACACCGGCTCAGCCCTAACAAATGATACCTCCTACATGGCCCTTCGCTGTGTGGGGGATGGATATCTTGGGACCCTTCCCAAGAGCCGTCGGAGGTTACAAGTTCCTGTACGTCGCCATTGACAAGTTCACCAAGTGGCCGGAAGCAACTCCAGTTGTGGCGATCAACAAGCAATCTGCTATGAACTTTCTGCAATCCATTGTAAGCAGATTTGGAGTCCCAAACAAAATCATCACTGATAATGGGACTCAATTCACAAGCTCCGCATTCCAAGGATATTGCGAAGACATCGGCATACAAGTTTGCTACGCCTCCGTAGCTCATCCAGCCAGCAATGGCCAAGCCGAGAGAGCAAATGCAGAAATCCTTAAAGGACTCAAAACGCGCACCTATGAGCGCTTGAAAAAACACGGAGCCAACTGGATCGAAGAGCTTCCGCCCACTCTGTGGGCCAACAGGACTTCTCCAAACCGGTCAACCGGAGAAACACCCTTCTTTCTGGTGTACGGAGCTGAAGCAATCCTTCCTCCGGAAATCACCTTGGGTTCGCTCCGGGTCCGAACCTTCGACGAAGCCGCGCAGGACCAGCTCCGGCGTGAAGACCTAGACCTCCTCGAGGAGGGAAGGTGCCAAGCAGCTGTCCGGAATGCCCGATATCGCCAAGCTCTACGGCGTTATCACCAGCGGCATGTACACAACCGACAGCTCGAGGAAGGCGATCTGGTGCTACGGAGAATACTATCCAGAGAAGGGTTAAACAAACTCTCCCCCGGCTGGGAGGGGCCCTCCCGAGTGATCAAAGTATCCCGTCCCGGAAGCGTTCGCTTGGCTACCGAGGATGGGACACCTCTCCCAAATCCTTGGAACATCGGTCACCTCCATAAGTTCTACACTTAATACCACGAAGGTGAGTCTTAAGTAACTTGGGGTGTATGTTATAGAGTCATTGTACAGAGTCGGGTAGTTCCTCCGGGAGAACAGCCGGACCTTTCCCGAAAGGTCCGCAAAGTTCATGCAACACTTGTCACAGTCTCCGGACTAAAAGTGTGGCTAACTACCCTGGGTCAAACGAGAAACCAAACAGACTTAGCCTGGTTCCGTACCCTAAGAGTGTACTTGTTTCCCCTGTACCCCGGACCTATAATGAAAGACATCTTCATGTGAAATAGACTCCACGTGCATTTATTTTGTACAGGCTCAACATTTTTATTTTTCTCTTTCTTGTCTATAACAAAGACATGCAATTCTTAAGAAATTTTAGTTCGACCGGTTTATATACGATTCGAGTTGTATTGTCAGTTCTTTTGGATTCAAATATCGCTCATGGCCAACTCGCCCGAAAGCCGCCAAGCCAATCTAGGGCCGGAGTGTGCTATCGACTTAGCCTGGTCAAGCACCCTAAGTACGCCACTCTACCTACACCCCGGCAGGCCGAAGTAAGGCGGGTCCATGAACAGTTGAATCTAAGAGAAAAGGCAACGCATCCGGTTGTATTTAAAATCGCGTTCAACTTAAAGTTTTCTTGAGAATCGTAAGCCACGACGAAATTATAGACAAGGAACAAATTTTACTATTTTTCTTGACTTAAGTGTGCAGGAAAAATAAAGTCTACGTTGATGGAGAAAAGCCGGAGCTAACTAAGCTCCGACTCCCCAAAGGGGGCCAACCGTCGACGCTGAATATAAGATGGTGAGAAGACCCCGTAAATGGAGTCTGCTGCCAACAAACCAAGTGTTGGCAAAGGTCACTGCCGGAGCTACTCAGCTCTGACACCCCGGAGGACTAACTATCGACGCTCTACGTGTTGATAAAGGCTATTGCCGGAGCTACCAAGCTCCAGCGATGGACAATGCCGGAGCTTATAAGCTCCGACAACCTCAGGGGACCTTCACTATCGAAGACTTCGGACCTAAATCCTACAAGTTCGGAGCAAATGAGTCTTCAACAAAACACAGTATCCTTTTGGTACATGTTCACAATCAAATTGTGTACATCTACCAGGGGGCCAAGTGAAGATAAAAGTGTTGAAGACAAAAAGTGAAATTCTCAAAAATCTGGGGATTTCATTCATCTGGAGACAGGAGATTACATCTGGAGACAAGGGATTAGAAAATTGAGGAAGAAGAAGAGAAAATACAAGTGAGAGCTAAAGAGATGGTCCTAGACCCTATGGAAGAACTCGACGACCTTCTGGGCGACCTCCGATACGCTGGCTCGGGTAGCTTCGCCTTCTCCTTCGACGGGGCCTTCAAGCACCGGGTCCAGAGGAAATTGAGAGTTCCGGCTGGTGTAGCACGTCAGCACATACTCTGTGACGTTCCTCGCTAGGGATTGCCCCTCAACCTCCAGTTGGTCCGCGATGACATCGCCCACCTTGGAGAGCTTGCTACCAGCTGCGCCCAACGCCTGCAGTGCAAGGTCCGGCTCCGGCTCTGGATCATCCGGGCGCACGGGGCTGAAACCCATTGGCGTCAGCGCGTCGTTGGCCTTGCCCAGGAAGTCCCAAATCTGTAGGGAGTCCGCCGTCCTTAAGCTCTTCATCTCTTCCAGGGATCTCCTGGCCGCCGTCAGTTCGGAATTCACGCGGGCGAGGCGCTCAACTTCTTTGGCGTTTTGCTGAATCTTTGCAGCAACCCGCCTCTCGAGTCTTCCGAGCTCCTCCTCCCGGAGGTGGATCTTGTTCCGGCGATCGACCAGGTCCTTCTCCCTAGCCTCCACTTTTTTCTCCCGGGCAACAAGGGCACACTCGTATTCGTAGAGTTCCTGCCCTCGCACCCAGGTCTTCTCCTCTTCCTCTTGGCAGCGTTCTTCCAATTTCTTGGTGCGCTCCTCGAGGCCCTTGTCAGCCAGAGCTACTTTCTCGGCAAGCTCCTCTTCCCTCCTCAGGACATCATCCCGCAGCTCCAGGAGTTTCTGCTCTTCATCCTCGAGCCGTCTCTCCCTCTCTTCAAGTGCCTCTCGGCGCTTGATGAGTGCGGTGTTAATGGCCTCAAGCTGTTCGTGTCGAGCATCGGCCGGGTTATTGGCAGCTTTGGCCTGATCGTAGATCTCCCAGGATTGAGCGTCGAGGGCATGAGTCATGCTCTCCCTGTCATCCAGCAGCTTGCCCCAGTACTCCAGGCGGATCTTCTCCCGCTTGATCCACTCCTTGTCATCCGCTAGCCTCGACTGCGCCAGCTTGGTCTCGAAGTGGAGCCGATTACGCCACCGCCTAAGGGTTTGGTGCTCCTCTTCAAGAGCCTTGCTGTCGTGGAAGAAGGCCAATTGGACTTGACGCAGACTGGAGCAGGCGTTGTCGATAGACATCGACAGCGGGATGGGCTCCGGACCTGCTGGGGTCTCCTCCACTGGTTCCAGCGGGTCTTCACATACAAAAATTGGGTCCCACTCTACGAGAGTGGACCCCTGAGCTTCCAAGGCACTAGGGCCGTCCTCCGGGGTGGCCTCAGTCGCCATCGAAGAAGGCTCCGCCGCCAAGTCTTCATTCGCCCCCTCGGGCAGGGGGCCAGCGACTTCGCTTGGGCACTACGGCTCTGCCGTAGGTACCTCCGACGTCGTCGCCTCCGGAGAAGGAGCTGCTACTGGCTCCGGCCGGGACACCTCTTCCGAGGGAGGCTCGAGCTCCATCGCCTCTTCAACCACCGGTTCAGGCGCCGGAAGATCTTCATCTTCAACCGGCCCCGTGACCGGAGCTCCAACAATAACCGGCTCAGCGGCCGGCGCTTCAGAAGTAACCGGCTCAACTGCCGAAACTACCTCGACTTCCGGCTCGCATGCCGGGGCTTCAGTCACCTCCGGCTCAACCGCCGGGGCTTCGACAATTTCCGGCTCCGAGGCCGGGACTACTACTTCCTCCGGCTCAACAGCCGGAGCTTCCATCACTGCAGCACCTGGACCCGGAGCTTCAACCTCCGAGACGGGTGCCGCTGGCGTGCCTTCACTCCCGTGGTCCGGCGCTACCACGGGAACTTCTGGGGACGAGTCGAGGTCCATGACCACGACAGCCGGCGCCGGAGCTGTCGCAGCCTCAGCCACCACCTGGGGCAGCACCGGGACAGGAGCAGAAGCTCCCACGGCCTCAGACATCGTGGCTGAGGGTGGAGCTTCACTCCCCTTCTTGGGGACGCTGTAGATGATGGACGAAGAAAATTAACAAACAATCGCTACAATTAAAAAGTTAACCAAGGTAAAGATTAAAAATTACCTTGGAAGGCTTCCGCACCAGCTTGCACGGAACCTTTTCCTGGACGTTCCGGGCTGGCCACAGTCGGCATAGAAGCTCCAGAAGGCCCCCGGAACTTGTCGCAGCTACGGGCGTTTCCCGGGTCGAGGCTCTCCTCGATCGGGAGGAACCCCTGGACCTGGAGGCTCCCACCGTCCCAGGTGCCGGAGTCGTGCACCCGGAGCTAGCACCCCAGGAGGGTTCCACCACAGGGACAGACGCGCTCCGGAAGGATCCCACTGCAGGAACGGTATCATTCCGGAAGGACCCCACTACGGGGACAGACGCCACGGTGGTAGAAGATCTTCCCCCCTGGGGAGAAGGAACCGAGGCGGAAGTAGCGGGCCTGACGGACCTTCCGTTGGCATGTCGTAGCTTCCTCTTCCGGCTCTCCGGCTCATCCGCCAAATCCTTGCCCTTGCCGACCACCTCGACCCTCTGCTGTGGGGCAGGGACAGAGCCATCTTCGAGCATCCCGGGGATCGCCACCCGGGTGGTTGATCTTCTCTCGACGACACCAATGTCGTCAAGTGCGGGCATCGTTCGCCGGAGCTCCCTACTGAACTCCACTTCCACGTTCAGAGGGAGAAAGGCCGACAACGGAGTCAAGTCATCACCGTCGACGTCGATGCCGTGCTGGAATTTCTTGAGGTGGAACTCCAAGGTTTTCCCCACCATGTTGGACTTCAACCCGGTCTCAACCCGGTCCTCGTCCATCACGCTATTGAGGGCCCAAGCGAGCTTCTCCCTCCTCTTCAGCGGCGCCCACCTGTTGGCCAGGAAGTTGCAAAATACTGCCTGAGGGGTCAATCCTCCCTCCACACATTGGCGGATCCTGGTCAAGGCGGGGCTGAAAGCTTCCGCCAGCACCAGAATTTCACTGCAGATCGTCGTGTCGATGCCGGGCAGGCCGTCGGGCAGCTCCAACCGCTCATGCTCCTCCACCCTGACGACTATCCAATCTTTCTACCAGTCATCCCACTTCCCGGAAGGGAACGACCGGAGGTACTTGAATGGGCACTTCTTGCGCTTCACAAAGTAGTAGAAGCCATGGTACTCATTGCTCCGGCCGGTGGTGTGGACGGTGAAGAAGGTCCGGAAGAGTTCGATGCAGGGGGGAATGCCCACCCACATCTCACAGAAGTGGACAAAGATGGACACGAGGAGAATGGAGTGAGGGCCAGGGTGGTATAGCTGCAGACCATAGAAGTCTAGCAGCATCAAGAAGAAGGAAGAAAAAGGTGGGATCAACCCCACCATGGCGTATGAAGAAAAGTACACCATTTCGCCGGCGCGCTCCTTCTCGAAGGGGAGCTCTCCGCCGGCACGGACCAAGCGGTTGAAGAAGTCCGAGGACCACCCCATGAGGGCCCGGACCTTCTTCAAATCGCCGTCGGTCTTCAAGCGACTCTCGCGCAGACCCAACTCCATTGCAGCACATCTAGGCAAGAGAAGAAGAGCTAAGCACGAGTTGGGAGTTTGAGCGCAAGATCAGATGAGGGGCGTAAAGAACTCCCGACGGTGCGCACTTTCCTTCTTAAGTAAGCCCTCGCAACGCTTGGATGGAAACCGCAGGGAAGTCGAAGATACCACTCAAGAATTCAACCCAGCCTATGACAAGAGGGCCCGGGACCACCCCGACGATCAAGTCGAGGCTCTTACCCAGGCGAACGGTTGTCATCACGAGGCGGGAAACCAAAAGGCGGCGGCCTGACAAGGCGCGCGGAACCGATACGGTTTTCGTATCGGGAACCGGCGACCTTCAATTGCGTGAGATCCGCACGTCAAAGATCTCATCTGCCGCCTGAGGTGCGCCACGCGGCGGGATCTAACTGTAAATCCCGGCCAACGGCACCTCTGAAGACCCTTGGAGACTCAGTCCAAGAGTCGCAAGGATGGACCAACCTCCGACGGAATGACTTCACCCCAGTGATCTTCCTCGGAGGTAGGTCCAGGGGGCCACTGTCGGTACCCTAGAAACCGTACACCCCTTGAGGTTACAAAGATCTCAAAGGAAAGCCATCTACTTGGTTTGAAGACCCTCAGAGGCCCACATGTCAGACATAACCGGACCCGCTTCTCCAACATGGTTAATCCCTGGGTCGCCACGTGTACAACTAACCCGGAGCTACCGCCACAAGGGGGAAGCTCCGGGCCACGTACCGA
Organism: Tuctoria greenei; assembly: GCA_036927565.1. Lineage (NCBI taxonomy): Eukaryota > Viridiplantae > Streptophyta > Magnoliopsida > Poales > Poaceae > Tuctoria > Tuctoria greenei. Next base: position 23,804,605 of record JAYESD010000001.1, on the reverse strand, counting down.
AACGGCACCTTCGGACTTAACCCCAGACCGAGAGAAGCTCCGGACCTGACATGTGTCTGGTAGCCCGGGAGCTACCTGCTTCCCACAGCAAGCTCCGTAGCTGCCACGCGTCAAATCGTCGGACCTTTCAGCCTCTAACCTCCGGAAGACCTTGTAACGGCTCCGGACCTTCAAAGGAGAGCCAAGGACTTCAAGACCCGATTAAGTGCCATTAATGCCATATTAATGACACTTAATCGGACGATCTTAACACCAGTAACGGTGCTGTCAAAGCCCGTTACAGGATCATTAAGAGCAATTAATCGTGTATCAATACTAGTAACCGCCAGGGCCACATGTCAGGCCAGGCTAGCTTGTAACGCCCTGTCCTTGTACTATAAAAGGACAGGCCGACGATACACTGAGGGAGGTTCACGAACAAACTCACGCACCCCACACGCTCGTGGCAAGTTCATACTGTTAATACAACAACAACACACCCGTGGAGTAGGGTATTACGCTCAGGCAGCCCGAACCACGTAAATTCTTGTGTCTCCTGTGTCAAACTCCTATTCACCTTCTTGAATCTCTGCATGCCCACACCGAACTTCAAACTCCCCTATCACTTTAGCAGTGTAGGGAGATCTGCCGGCTCCAACAGTCGACAGTTTCCTCCTCTTCTTCTTCTTGCTTGGGATCTTCTCCTCCTTCCTTGATGGTGGCTCTCCACGAACTAGGGTTTGGGTGGGGTGGAAAAGTGGCAAATAGATGTCAAACCAAGGGGTGGCGTTGTTTATATAGAGGTGGAGGCTAGGGTTAGATGGATTTCGAGTTTGGGATGAGTAGAGGCCAGTTTAGAGTCCCACACGGGCTCTAAAAGAGTTAGGCACAACATCCCTAGGCCCACTTAACGTGAACCCCAAGAAACAAGTCGTAAAACAAAAGATCAATGCGGAGTCGCGAAATATCAGACAAGTCCGGAAAGGACCGGACTAGTCCGAAGTCGTCCAGAGAGAAAATCGGACAAGTCTGGCCAAAAATCGGGCAAGTCCGACTTTAAATAGAGAGGAAAACGGACCGGTCCGCTGGAACACCGGACTAGTCTGGAAAAGTCCAGGGACTTAGCAAATTTTCAAGGATTCATGGAATATCGGACTACTCCGCACAGAATCGGACAAGTCCGAAGGTTTCCAGAGGCAAAATCGGACTAGTCCGCAGCAAAAACAGACAAGTCCGTTTTTAGTTAGAGAGAAATCAGACTAGTCCGCAGTAAAATCGGACTAGTCCGCACTTTCGTGCATTTTAAGTGCGGTTTTGCTCCAAATCAATTTTAAATGCTCCAAATCAATTTTAAACTCGTTCCTCTTGTTGTGGGTTAATGTTAAACATGTATATGAGTGTATGTAGGGCATGATGCATGAAAATGAGGGTGTTACAGTCCTTGAAGAAGAGCGCCACACTTTGAGGCATTGGCACAACAGGCTACACTTCGAGACCAAGCTTGCTCAGACGAGGCTTGCAGATCAGAAGGAGTGGGCCGAGAAAGAGAAGACCTGAATGGAATATTGGGGCAAGTTGTTGGAGGAAAAGGAGGCCGACATCATGGCTCTCGATGCTAATTCTCGGGAGATTCTCGAACAAGCTAAGGAAAAGCATGATGCCGCTGACGAACGTCACGATAGCGTCAATGAATTAAACGAGATTCTCCTGAGGCGCTGAGCGGACCTCGAGGCAAGGGAAGAGAAACTCCTGGAACATCAGGAGGATATTTTGAAAAGAGAGGAGGATCTTGGTCAGAAGCTGACTCTGGCAGAGCAAAATTTGGCAGATCGCACTAAGAAGTTTGATCTATGGAGGAAGGAGGAGGAGGAGAAGTACTGGAAACTGAGGCAGGAGCTCTCAAAAAGAGAAGCTGATGTTGCTGCCAGAGAAGGGAAAGTAAGGGGTAGGTAGAAGGACCTGGCCGAACGGCGGAACCGCATCCACCTCCGGGAGACGGAGCTAGCCGATCGCGAAAAGCAAGTTGGTGAGAGTATGCAACAATATGCCAAAGTGGTCTAGCGCCTCGCTCGGGAAGGTTCGGAGCTTGCGGCCGCCCGGAGGTCACTGGAGGAGTTGCAGAGTTTGAGGGACACCGAGTCCATACAAATATGGGACTTCTTAGGGGCGAGCCAATTATGCATTGATGCTGCTATGCTTCAGTCTAGTGCATCCGGACAATCAAGAGTTGGAGCTGGACTGAGCAATGGTGGCTCTCAACTCTACTGGTGGCAAACTTGGCGCTATGGGTGATGTCATCGTGGACCAGCTGGAGACAGAGGGGAATCTTTGGCTAAGAATGTCGCAGGATATGTGATGACGTGTTACAAGAGCTGAGATCCCAATTCCCTATGGATCCGGTGCTCGAAGGTCCCATTGCTGAAGAGGAGGACACCGCCAAGGCTAACATTCAAGAGGTTGCCCAGAAAGTCGCCTCATACTTCTGTAAGACCTAGGACCTTACTCCGCTTGTAACTTCTCCAATTTGGTAATCTCCAATCCTCAGATGAATGAAATCCAAACTTTTTGAATGATTGAATTTCATTTTGTCTTCAATACATTGTTCTTCATCTTGTTTGCCCCCTGGTAGATGTACACAATTTATTTGTGAACATGTACCAAAACGATTTGACTATGTGTTGAAGACTTGAGCACTTCGAACTTGTAGACTTTAGTTCTGAAGTTTTTATCTCCGACTTCTCCAGGGAGCTTTTATTTCATCGGCGGTGGGCCCCCTGGAAGTTGTCGGAGCTGGATGGGTCCGACGGCTCCCACTATCTACGCGCATGGACGTCGACAGCGGGACCCTGGGGTTGTCGGAGCTGGATAGGTCCGACTGCACCCACTGTCAACGTGTAGGATTGTCAACAGCGGACCCCTTGGAGTTGTCGAAGCTAGATAGGTCCGACGACACCCACTGACAATGTGTGAAACATCAACGGCGGGCCCCCTCAGGGTGATTGTTCCACCATCTTCACTTCGATCGTCTTGGGTTCTTGACATCAACGGCAGGCCCCCCTGGGGTTGTCGGAGCTTGTTAGCTTCGACGACACCCACTATCAAAACATGAAACGTCGACGGCGGGCCCCCTTGGGGAATGTCGACGCTTAGTAGCTCCGGCATTGTCCACCATCAGTATGAATTTTCCATCTTTCCTGCACACTAAAGTCAAGAAAAAACAGTAAAATTCATCATCTCGTCTATAACTCGTTTGCATCTTACTAATCTTATTTTAACCTTAGATCTGTAAGAATTCAATATATAAACAGGCGCACTGAATTAATTTCTTTAGATTCAAATGTCTTCAAAGACCCACATCACTGAGGCCTGCCGGGATGTAGGTAGAGTGGCGTACTTAGGGTGCAGTACCAAACTAAGTCGATAGCTCACTCCGAACCTATGTTTGCTTGGCGTTCAGGCGAATAGACCGTCCAACAATATTAAAATCCGGAGAAATCAACAATGCAACTTGCATAACGTATGAATTACTTGGACTAAAAGCCAACTAGAATTGCACACCTTCATTATAGACAAGAAGGAAAATAAAGATAATTTGAAACAATGAGCTTGTACAAAATAAATGCACGTGGATTCTGTTTTCACACAACAATGTCTTTCATTATAGGTCCGGATTACAGGGGAGACAGGGACACACTTAGGGTTCGGAACCAGGCTAAATCTGCTATACCTCTTGTTCTAACCCATGGCAGGTAACTACACTTTTAGTGCTGTGACTGTATCAAGTGTTGCTTGAACTTACCGAACCCTCCCGGAGGGGTCCATATGTTCTCCCGGAGGACCTACCCGACTCTGTACGTTGACTCTATAACATACATTGTATGTAATTACAGGCTCACCTTCGTGAAACTAAGCATAGAACTTACAGAGGTGCTCGATGTTCCAAGGATTGGGAAGCAGGGTCCCATCCTCAGTTGCCATGCAAACGCATCCGGGACGGGATACATTGATCACCCGGAAGGGACCTTCCTAGATGGGGGAGAGTTTATTCAACCCTTCCCGAGTCAGTATTCTCTGCAGTACCAGATCACCTTCCTCGAGCCGTTGGTTGTGAACGTGCCTTTGGTGATAGCGCTGGAGCACTTGGCGGTAACGTGCATTCCAAACAGCTGCTTGGCACCTTCCCTCGCCGACGAAGTCAAGGTCTTCACGCCGGAGCTGGTCCTGCGTGGCTTCATCGAAGATCCGGACCCGGACCAACCCCAAGGTGATCCGAAGGAAGGACTGCTTCAGCTCTGTACACTAGGAAAAAGGGTGTCTCTCTAGTTGACCGGTTAGGTGTTGTCCTGTTAGCCCACAAGGTGGATGGAAGCTCTTCGATCCAGTTGGCTCCGTGCTTTTTAAGCTTTCATATGTGCGTGTCTTGAGTCCTTTTAATATTTCTGCATTGGCTCTCTCAGCTTGGCCATTACTTGCTAGGTGAGCTACTGATGCGTAGATGACTTGAATGCCGAGGTCTTCACAATATTCTTAGAATGCAGCACTTGTAAATTGGGTTCCGTTGTCAGTAATGACTCTGTTTGGAACTCCAAATCTGCAGACCGTGGACTTCAAGAACTTGATTGCTGATTGCTTATTGATAGTCACAACTGGAGTAGCTTCCGACCACTTGGTGAACTTGTCGACGGCGACATACAGGAACCTGTAACCTCCGACGGCTTTTTTGAAAGGTCCAAAAATGTCCATGCCCCACACAGTGAATGTCCATGTAGGAGGAATCATTTGCAGTGACTGAGTCGGTGTGGAATTTGTTTTGTGTGGAACTGGCATGCTTCACACTTTTTCACCAACTCCACTGCGTCCTGAAGTGTTGTAGGCCAGTAGAAGCTGTGCGGGAAGGCCTTACCGACCAACATGCGGGAAGACGTGTGGTTCCCACACTCGCCTCCATGGATCTCCGCGAGGAGCTTGCGGCCTTCTTCCCCTACAATGCACTGCATTAGGACACCGTTGGCACCGCTCCAATAGAGATCCCCTTCTACCAGTGTGTATCTTTTAGGCAATCTGACAATCTGGTCAGCGGATACACTGTCTTCAGGAATAATGTTGTCCTTCAAGTTGCTTTGGATCTCCAAGATCCATGCATTGGAGCTAACTTGAGCTTCTGAGTTTTGCGTACTGGGTTGCTCGGAGCTTCCTGCAGCACCTACGACCCTTGGTGGACGCCATGGTATCAGGGCCATTGGGACTGCCAGCTTCGAGGTGTTGGTCTTGACCCCTTCGCTTAGTTCGGCAAATTGAGTTGTTGGTCTTGACAACCTCCAGATGAAGATTCCATCGTGAGCCGGAGCTCCCGTTGAGGCCTTCGTCGAGAGTTCGTCAGCTTTAGCGTTATGGAGACGTTGAATATGGTGTAGATCCAGGACTTCGAAGTCCTTCTAGAGCCTCTGGACTTCAAGGAGATATGCAGCTAGTTGGGGGTTGTTGCAGCAGCCTTCACCTCTGACTTGCTTTATAATTAGCTGCTACGAATCACCCTTCACCAACAGCTGTTTGATACCATAGGATAGTGCCACCTTGAGCCCATAAATGAGAGCTTCATACTCCGCCATGTTGTTGGTTGCCTTGAAGTCAAGGTGAACCACGTATTTGGCCTTCTCCCTGGTCAGAGCGAGGAGGAGGATTCTAGCTCCGGCCCCCTGCCTCTGCACGGAGCCATCGAAGTAGAGAGTCCAGTGAGGTTCAGTGAAGACCGGAACCTTGGGTTCTGGCTTCTGCTCACTGGGACCCCAAGAGTTTGATGGAGAAGGAGTCCACTCCACCATGAAGTCACCAAAGCCTGACTCTTGATTGCTTGTCACGGCACGAATTCAAAATCGAACTCAGCCAGCTCTGCTGCCCACTTTGCGATGTTCCCAGTAGAATTAGGGTTATGCAATATAGCACGCAGTGGATAAGAAGTTACCACTGATATCTTGTGGGCTTGGAAAAAATGACGAATCTTCCTTGAGGCAATAATAACTGCGTAAAGCAGCTTATGCACCTCGATGTATCTAGTCTTAGCATCGTGGAGTACTTCATGGATGAAGTACACTGGATGTTGGACGGTCTAGACCCTCTCGGAGGGGCCCGGAGCTTCCTTTCCATCGACCTGGACCCTCCGGGAGGGGTCCGACCCTTCTTCTTGTTCAACCTGGACCCTCCCTGAGGGGTCCAGATCTTCTTGAACAGCCGTGAGAACTCCCTCGAATGAGAGAGGTTGATCTTCTAGCATTCTGCCTTGAAGATCCATTCCTGGGGGCTAGGACCCAGACTCACCTTCAGGTAGCTCCAGACCCTCCCGGAGGGGTCTGGGCTCCTGAACTTGAGGTGGTTCCGGTCTTTCCGCGACCAGAACCGTGCATACAACTTATGTAGTTGTAGAAGTATAAAGCAGTAAAGGCTCACCAGGGTTTGGAGCTACCAAGATTGGTAGGGTGGTGAGGAGCTGTTTGAGCTCTTGAAACGCCTTTTCTGCTTCTTCGGACCAATGAAATGGACCGGACTTCCTCAACAGCTTGAAGAAGGGAAGCGCCCACTCCACCAATCTCGAGATGAACCGGCAGAGCACAACTAGACATCCAGTTAACTTTTGGACGTCCTTGATGCAGGCTGGGGGCCGCATATCTTCTATAGCCTTGATCTTCGCCGGATTTGCCTCAATTCCTTGGTGAGTCACCAAGAAACCAAGGAGCTTCCCGGAGCTAACAACGAAGCCGCACTTGTCTGGGTTCAGCTGTGTGCACGTGATGCACAACTTGTCGAAGACGGCTTGCAAGTTGTCAAGGAGTGACTCCTTGTTCTTGATCTTCAAAACGATGTCATCGACATACACTTCCACCAAGTCCCTAATGAGTTCTCCAAAAGTTTTGTACATAGCTCGCACAAAGGTTGAAGCATCATTTTTGAGACCAAAGGGCACGGCAGTATAACAATACAATCCATATACTGTTATGAAGGCAGTATGCTCTTCATCTTATCTAGACATTTGGATTTGATGATATCCGAAGTATGCATCTAGGAAACACAATAGCTCACACTCGGAGGTGGAGTCCACAATCTGATCTATCCTAGGTAGTGGAAATGGATCTTTTGGACATGCCTTATTTAAGGTGGTGTAGTCGATACACATCTGAAGATTCCCACATGCCTTGGGTACAACAACTGGGTTTGCTAGCCATTTTGGATGAAAAACTTCCCGGATGAAACCAGCTTCGAGCAGCTTCTTGATCTCCTATCGGATGAAGTTTTGCCGCTCGACTGATTGTTTCAGAGGCTTCTGGTGCACAGGCCGTGTGTTGGGATAAATCTTCAGGTTCTGCTCAATCACCTCCCTATGGATCCCAAGCATTTGCGAAAGTTGCCAGGAAAACACGTCAACATTCGCTCGGAGGAAAGTGATGAGCGCAAGTTCCTATTTGTTGTTCAGACCTCCCGATACACAGGTGGTCTGAGCATCATCGAAACCAATTTGGACGACTTTGACAGGTATATCATTGTCACCGCTTGGCTGCACACGTGGTGCAGAAGTTGAGCCTCGATGACGAGTGCTCGGAGGTTGAGCAACTTGCTCTTTGCTGGATGCCTCCTCCCGCGCTGTTGCAAGCGCATGGAGTTCTTCCAGTGCAGTGATTCCTGCCGTACGATCCCCGCGGATACGAAGAACGCGAGAGGGTGTTGGCATGTTCAACACCAGGTAGACATAGTGAGCCACAACCAAAAACCTGTACAAGGCAGACCTACCCAGGATGGCATTGAAGGGTAAGCTGATCTGCGCAACGTCAAAGACTAGCTTCTCGGTCCTGTATTTCTCTCGAGTTCTGAAGGTCACCGGGAGTGTGATGGATTCGAGAGGGCTAATGGCCCCTGGACCTATCCCAGAGAAAGGGCCTGAGGGATGAAGGTCCGAAAGTCAGAGATGGAGCTTGACGAAGGCTTCATAGCTCAGGAGGTTCAGCCCCGCACCTCCATCCACCAAAAAATGGTAGAGCTAGACATTATTGATGGTAGGAGACACCATCAGTGGCAATTTTCCAGCTCCGATAATGATTTGGGGGTAGTCCGTAGCATTGAAGGTGATGGGAGTGTCCATTCATTTCTAATGAGGTTCCGCCTTGACGGTAGGAGCTGCAGCAACCATTTCACGCCGCATTGTCTTCAGGACGCGGCGAGAAGTGATGTCCCAGGAACCACCATAGATGGTGTTCAGAGTTTTCTGACTCTCGTTATCAAGATGTTGGAATCGTCGTCGACCATGTTGTACACAACCTTTAGGACCTTCTTGGGATCCTGAAAGCCTAGCTCCGCTTCAGCTGGAGCTTCATCGACTTTCCATTTTCCTTCCCGTTGGCGGAAAGGAGCTTCTTCTCGGCGCTTGTTGTAGTGCTCAACAAGGTTCTGGACCTCCCGACACTCCTCCAGACTGTGCTTGTCCGTCTTGTGGATCGCACACCACATTTAGAGATGATGTCGTCTTTTGACGAAGGTCGAGGTCATTTTTCAGGACGTGGCCCCCGACCACCCGGAGCTGCAGCAGTCGCAGCACCAGGTGCGCCGGCCAACGGCTTTTTCTTGCTGTTGGTCTTCTTCTTCTTTCCACTACCAGAGGTAGTGGTTCAGCCTTGGATGACTTCTTATTGTCCCTCGAAGCTGGTTTGGAGTGCATCTCACGACCCACCATAGCTCTTGCACATTTGTCAGCCAAGCTGAAGAGTTTGTGACACTGGTGACTTCTTTTGTCGCCAGTTTCTCCAGCATCTTCTTGTCCCAGATGCCTTGTCTGAATGCGACAATAACAGAAGCATTCAAGGTAGATGGGATGGTATTGCGTACCTAAGAGAATCGTTGGATAAAGGATCGCAACGACTCTCCCGATTTTTGCTGAACAACAAAAAGGTCCAGTTCAGTGAAGGGTCGGGTGTAGGAGCTCCCGAAGTTGGCGGTGAACTGTTGGCAGACCTCCGCCCAACTGTTGATGGAGTCAGGTGGGAGACTCATGAATGAGGACCTAGCGGTCCAGGTCAAAGCCATAGGAAAATAATTGGCCGTCACGGCCTCATTGCCCCCCACCGCAAGTGTAGCGGTGGAGTAGATTTGGAGGAATTCGGCGGGGTTGACAGTTCCGACAAATTTTTCCTGCATATGAGGTTGGAACTTCTGGGGCCAGCGGACCATGCGTAGATGCATGGCTAGGGAAGAACAGCCTCCTCCTACTCCTAGAGGAGCAGGATTGTCCCAATATTCTCGTCTATTGCGAGCACGTTCGATGTGGACACGGCCGTCCTGCTACTGATAACGACGGTCGAGCTCCAACCGCAGGTCATGCATCGAGAGCCTCAGTGCAGTGTGGGTGTGACATGCCCCAGAGGGCAGTGAAGTCACCTGTTGGGACACAACACGTCTCTTGTGCTGTGAAGCTTGCATACCAAGTCTTCCTGACAAGATCCGACGCTGTGAAGTTGCCTGCCCCAAATGAGCAGGACCTTGATTGCTGATGCCATCGGCTGCAGCTGCAACCAGATGTTCAACATCAGCCGTCCACTACTCCATCGCACCCTGGGGTGCTCCTGGAGGTGGTGGATGTTGGAGTAGAGTGTGCGCAACAACAAGCGCGTGCTCAAGATTGGTGTTCGTCGATGCCGTGATCAACGCGGGTACTCCATCCTGCTGTCAGAATTGTTTGCCAGAATAGTCGGTGGTCGTGGCATGATGTAGGAACAACGGCGGCTACTGGCTGTTGAAAGTTGTAGGGATTCCCTCCCGTAGGTTGCTCAGCGTTGTTGCCGTTGGATGATCCTGCGGCAGAGTTCACCATCTTGAGATCTCAGGCGCCCCCTACCTGGTGTGCCAAATGTCAAAGCATACGAACGGCACTTCCCCTGGTACAACTAAATTGTAACCCGCGGAGGTTCTTGTATCAGTTAGGGTGCGCGAAGATCTTAGACAAGATGATGACACAGTTGGTTTACGTGGTTTCGGCCGCCTGAGCATAATACGCTACTCCACGGGGTGTGTGTTGTTGTATTAGAGATTTGCTGGTGCTTGCGTGCATATGAGCTTGCTTGTCTTGTTTCGTGAAGCACATCCCTTTTATAGACCAAGGGATGACTGTTACATGATTTGCCTGGCCCGATATGTGGCCCCAACGGTTATTATTGCCTAATACGTAATTAAGTGTGTTTAAGCACCCCTAATAGCATGATAACACACTTTAATGGTGGCGTTACTAGTATTAAGGGTCTTCTGATCGTGTGCCATTGATATTGTATTAATGGCGCATAATGAGGCCTTGTAACTGTAGCAATCACTATCCCTTGAATGTTCGTGCCGTTGGAGATCCGTTAGTATTCCCGCTGGTGTCGTAGATCTGGAGGCTCGACACGTGGTAGATCCAGAGCTTCCCCTCGTAGGGAGGTAGGTCCGGAGCCGCTACACACATGGTGGCACTGGAGCTTCCATCTACTAGGAGTTAGGTTTGGGGTCACTGTACACATGTCAGGCACGGAGCTCTTCTATGTAGGGAATTTAGCTCTGGTCTTATATTACACATGGTAGTGTCAGAGTTACTGAAAGTCGCCTAGAGGGGGGTGAATAGTCAATAATACCTGAAATCACTTAATCAAACAAGATTAAATTAATGTGGCCAGACTAGACTGCACAGGGCCAGACTAGTCCGCTCAGTACAGAGTGGAAACCCTAAAACTTGATTTCTACAAGTTATTTGCAGAATTAAAGTTCACAAAGAATATGAGCAATGTGTAGTAAACTTGTGAAGCTCAGATTGTGAAGTTTAAACACTTAGATTGCAAGTTCACAATTATGATCAAAGTGAACCCTAATAGCAATACTAGTGATCACAAAAAGCGAAAGACAAGTGAAACGAGATTTATCCTGTGGTTCAGCTCCACGAAGAAGCCTGCCTCCACGTTGAGAAGTCCACACAAGGACCAGGTCTCACTTAACCCTTGTCTCACCAAGCCACCACGATGGTCGGCTTGGTTTCCACTATATCAATGGGTAATCACCAAGTTCGATGGGACTGCTCACAACTTGAGGCTCCCACAAATCAATACAATAGGAACACATGAAGCTCAACTCACACAAGCCACACAACACAACACAATGTGCAAGAGATCAAAACGAGAGCCAAAGTGCGATGGTCTTCCTTTACTCTCCTCCCCAAAACCCAATCTCTTCAAGATTTGCTCTTAGGGGGTTAGTAGGACGAGTAGAAGGCTTTGGAAGGCTCTAGGATGCTTGTGGCGGCGCTAGGGTTCAAGACTTCTTCAAATGAGCCTGGGGGTCCCCTTTTTATAGGGGCCCCGAGCCCCTTTTGCTTACATCAGCAAGGGGGCGGACTAGTCCGACCTCAGACCCCGGACTAGTCCGGCCCTATGGGACCACTAACCTCTGGTCAGTTCCTGACAACTGCCACACTGAGCAACAATCGTCACGCTACCTGCCAAATTTCCAAATTCAAACGATCACTAGACAACGGACTAGTCCGATCAACAATGGACTAGTCTGAAGTGGAACATAACCACTTGGTCCATTCCAAAACGGACTTTTTTGGGTTGGCCCGGACTAGTCCGACCACAGGGGCGGACTAGTCCGGCCCCCTAGGGTTTCTCTAGGTCTGTCACACTAAGTCTCAAACGGACAAGTCCGTACCCAAACGAACAAGTCCGAACTTCTCCAGAGAGCTTTAGTCCGTCCAAAAATGGACAAGTCCGGACTTCTCAGACTTAGCTCCAAATTCACTCAGGTTCACTCCAGAGACATTTGGTCCGTCTTAAAACAGACTTGTCTGCCATGGCGGACTAGTCCAGCCTCCTAGGGTTTTTCTCATTTTAGGCTTCTCACTTAGATTTTTCTCTAAACCACCACTTTGAGCACCTTGGTATGATCTCAATGCACATGATACAACCACCCTATCACATGATACGGCTCACATAAGTTCAATACCATAGAAACCCTAATTTCTACGCTTGAGTCTTTGACGCCCGTTTTAGCCTTTCCCTTTTTGAGGGTTTCCATCTCAGTTCAATCCTTGTACCTGTGCTTAAGATCAACTAAGCTTTTTATCCTCTTAATTGTTGTCATCAATCATCCAAAACCCACGGGTATGCCTAGATGCACTTTCAATCTCCCCCTTTTTGGTGAATTGATGACAACACATTAAGACTTCAACAATAAGGTTAATAATTTGTTTTCATAACATGTATTTGTATGAGTGACTCCCCCTCAATGTATGCATCATGAGTAAGAGAGATTGAGAGAGTTCTCATACAAATACATTGATGAGGACATCACAACAGTGGAGACGCGCATTGAACTGCAAGGACCAATCACAAGAGCACGAGCACGGGCACGGTTATTAAATCAGCAGGTGAATTCGTTCTTAACTTCTTTTGCATGTGAGTTTGAGAATAGGTTGCTATGTGATGATTTAATTGTTATTAGGAATAATAGAGAAGATCAACAAGTGAAGGAAGGAGGCCTTGGGAGCGTGGAGAACCACCTGGGACGTCCACAAGTAGATGGAAACAGTTTACAACTCGGACTCGAGTTCAACTCGGAGTCCAGGAGCTGTCCACCTTAAAACAGACACCCAGGAGGCATACGGACTCCGTTTTTGACGTTCTACATATGCACGGAAAGAGGGGAAGATAAACTTTCCAATGGTTCTGGTCCCATCTCAAAATTCCTCCGGAGTCTTTGGGAATCGTCGAAACAAGTCGAGTCCAGATTTCTATCTGGTGCTGCGCCACCGAATCGAGCCTTTGGACCTTGTATCCCATAAGAGTCCATTAGGGACGCGTCTAATCGTGTTTTGGTAGAACCCTAGCCTATAAATACTGCAGCCGCCGGTCATATTCGGTGGGTTTTGCTTAGATCAATAAAATCGCCGTTCTACGGTTTGTGAGACCCCAACTTCGCGATTTCCGATCGTGTCTTCTACGTTCTTGCTCGTGTTCTCGGTTGCACTTGCAGGGATTAGCCTTCTTGGCGAGGTCAAGCGTGTGCAGCACGGTTGATAACCAACGGAGCCGTGGTGTAGTGATTGCAGGGGTACTCGAACCGCTCGAGTGCCACGGATCATCAACGTCGAGTTCTCCACCCCAATCGATATACCTTTCGGAAGATCGGGCCTAAACCTACTCATCAATTGGTATCAGATTTCCAGGTTGCCCGTGAGGTATCTTTGTTTTTCTTCCTTCCATTAGATCGATTTTTTTTGCACCTAGAGTCCACAGAAAAGCCACAAAAAAATTAGATCGTTTTTACCGCTTCCCAGACTATAGTGCCTGCAGTTTCGTTTTTCAGTTTGCATTGTTGAGTTTGCATTCGTGTGGTTGAGTCTTGTTGCTGGTTTATCTTTGTGTTTTTTGGTCCTAGTTATCGTGTTTCGTCCTTGTTTTCTTGCTATTCGACACCTATTCCACAATCCCTAAATAACAAACCGATCCGCCACGTTCATCGGTTTGCCCTAGCTAGCCGCCTTGCGTGAACTCCCGCATCGCCAGCCCTAGATTAGGTGACAAATCTTTGTGCCATTCATCCTTGAATCATCACACACCACCCCATTAGTTGCTGTGCAAATTCCCGATCGTTTTCGTATCCGATTGCGAGTTCTGTTCTCAAACCGAGTTGGAATCCACATCTAAAAAATCGTAACTCGGATAGCCTACCTTAAAACGGCCATAACTTTCGCATACGAACTCGAAATTGGGTGAATTTTTTTTTTCAAATTCATCTACGCGAAATTTCGCATCTGATTTTCAGCGGCGTAGCCGCGTTCGGCGAAATTAGATTGCCCAAATTCCCCTCGGAAGATAGGCTATCCGGCCTCCGAAGTTTCAGCACGAATTTTAAAGAATCTTCTTGATTTTCTATAGGCCGCAAATTACATCCAATTGAGCTGAAAATTTGTGTGCTTCCTATATTTGTGCTACTGAGTAAAGAAAAATATCAAAAAAATATTACAAAAAAGAAAAAAAATAGTGAAGAGCATGCATATTAAAGCAATTGGCCTATACCACCTGGTGCTGTTTGTTTGGTTATATCATTCTGTCTTTCTTTTGCCTTGATACTTCCTTGTGTTGTGCTAGGCTCTAGGGCACTCAGTTGACCAGCAACAGTTTCCTACATTGATGTGACGCCTGGTTCCGAAAATGAACCAAGCTAACGCATATGTGTGCCCAGGATGTTCATCACACATACACGAGTGCAATCACAAAAGAGTATACAGAAAATTACCACAAGACAAGATTAATTAACCAAATTTTATTACACAACCCATAATATCCTCGAATACAAGCTCTAATGAATGTTAGTGACAAGTTCGACTAATGCAGCGGAAATAAACTAATTAAGCAAACTAAGCAACTATGCAGCATAAGCGACAGGGTATGTATGTGCAGCTCCAATAACACCACAGGCAAAGCTGACGGTAGACACGGCCTAGAACTCCGCATTATCGCCATTAAACTCCCAATCCTGACCTGCAACTGTTGGGGTGGGGGATTGCAAGAGTGAGTACATGTCGTACTCAGCAAGTGTGGAAAGTATGACATGTGACTGATTCAAATGACGACAATAATAATGGCTAAGTGCTGAAAAGTACAGTAAAACATTTGAAAAGCAATATATTACATGTATGTGAAATAAACCCATCATAATCATAAGTAATACCATAATACCAAACTGAATTCATTACCATCATCACTAATTCCAGATTTCACCATCGTCAATAACCATATTCAATACCAGAAATAAATCCATAACCATCCATAGCCATTACCAAACCATAACCATCCCAAATTCCAATTTCCCTCTAATCATGTAGGTCATCCAGGCGCTCATAACCGGGAGCACGGCTATCATGATAGTTTTAATAGACTCTGCAAAGTTTGTACCTCTTTACCCACGTGTTTGTGATTTCATCACCCGTCGGCGACTAAACAACCTCCCTCATGCCAATTACACTTCCTTTGGTGTATGGCCAAGAGATCACAAAATAGCCTTTACAAAGGGATTACTAGCCTATTTAGACCCCACTGAGGTTTCACCGGTGGCGATGTCTCCCGCAGAGCACATCTTCAACCAAGGGCCCCCTCTTGAGCCATTCGGATCCCAGGGTAGTCCCACCAATCATCAACAAACCCAATCCGACTACCACTTCCCCGAGCATCCACAATGGTCCAAACAGCACTAGCAAAGCCCTAATTAATCAGCTACGCCGCACCCATACTTGGCCTCATGGTGGCACTGTAGTCCTGGCTTATTCTCGCATGAACCGATCCTTAGATCTAAAGCAAGCAAACCACCATAACATCCAACCCATCCACATACCAGGCTTGCTTAGATCACCCATTACAATACCATATTAACCAGTTCATTTATCCATAATCTCATCCATGCATAAATAAGTTGATTGGTATAGTTGTTTTCCATCCCAGTTGATTAAATGAAGCAAAAGGTAAAAACCCTTCCCGACTCTCTACCATAAATTCCAGGTGACAAGGGTGGTTTAACAAATCTAGTAAACTTCCTACCATAGGATTCCCGTCAAATTGACACAGCATGCAGTTTTACAAACAAAACATTTATTTAAAAAAAAAAACAGGATCAATATGCTTCAAGGACACTTGCCTTGCTCTTGCTGTTGATTAGGGTCAAAGCCTTCAAACTCCTGGTGTTGTAGATCCTCCGCGGCACTTTCTAGCGCAAATCCGTCTAATCCACACAATAAGCATACAAGACAAGAAACACAATCAAAGAGTGCACAAATATTACTCAATATGACATGACATGCATGATTGATGCAAATGCAAGGTAGAACTTGTTACTAGATTGCTTTTAATGATAACTAACTAGTTCTAATAGCTTTTAACACGTTTATACAGGTGTGGAGATGATTAGATCAAATTTTAGAATTAATTCAACACAATTTAACTAGAAAGATCGGACTAGTCCGCTAGGGACCGGACAAGTCCGCACTCGGCGAGATCGGCAGATTAGGGTTTTCTAGATTGACGTAAATTCGGAGATTAGGGGTTGAATTCACGTAAGGAAAAGAGAATATAAGGTATACCAGGTGTTTAGGACTCCAATGAATCAAGAAACTTGGAGGTAGCACTTGGATCTTGATGATCTAGGGTTGGTGATGAACTTGGAGATGAATTGGTGGTGAAGGACGAAACTTGGTGGAGATCTCTATCCTTCTTCGTTTCCTCCTCTTATTCTTCTTGCTTGGGATCTTCTCCTCCCTCCTTGATGGTGGCTCCCCACAAACTAGGGTTTGGGTGGGTGGAAAAGTGGCAAATAGATGTCAAACCAAGGGGTGGAGCTGTTTATATAGAGGTGGAGGCTAGGGTTAGATGGATTTCGAGTTTGGGATGAGTACAGGCCGATTTAGAGTCCCACATGGTCTCTAAAAGAGTTAGGCACGACGTCCCTAGGCCCACTTATCGTGAAACCCAAGAACAAGTCGTAAAACAAAAGGTCAATCTCGAAGTCACGAAATATCGGACAAGTCTGGAAAGGACCGGACTAGTCCGAAGTCGTCCAGAGAGAAAATCGAACAAGTCTGGCCAAACATCGGACAAGACCGAATTTGAACAGAAAGGAAAACGGACAAGTCCACTGGAACACCGGACTAGTCCAGAAAAGTCCAGGGACTTAACAAATTTTCAAGGGTTCAAGGAATACCGGACTAGTCCGCACAAGATCGGACAAGTCCGAAGTTGTCCAGGGGCAAATATCAGACTAATCCGCAGCAAAAACGGACAAGTCCATTTTTAGACAGAGAGAAATCGGACTAGTCCTCAGCAAAACCGGACTAGTCCGCACTTTCCTACATTTTTAAGTGCGGTTTTGCTCCAATCAATTTTAAACTTGTTCCTCTTGTTATGGGTTAATGTTAAACATGTATATGAATGCATGTAGGGCATGATGCATGAAAATGAGGGTGTTACAAACCTACCCCCCTTAAAATGAATCTCGCCCTCGAGATTCGACGCGGAAGAGAAGAGATAGGGAAAATCCTTCTTGAGATCATCCTCTAGCTCCCAAGTTGCTTCTTTTTCAGTATGGTGCTTCCATTGAACTTTACACCATCGAATCACCTTGTTCCTTGTGAATCTCTCCTTAGTTTCCATGATTTTGATCGGTTGCTCGGCATACGTCAAATCTTCCTTTTGTTCCAGTTCTTCCATTGGCACTTGATCCTCCGGTACCCTGAGACACTTCTTGAGTTGGGAAACATGAAACACATCATGTACGTCTGAAAGATGGGCTGGCATCTCCAACTTATACGCTACTTCTCCTCTTTTGTCCAAAATCTTGAATGGTCCAATATAACGAGGTGCGAGCTTACCCCTTATGTTAAACCTCTTATGACCTCTTATTGGTGACACCTTGAGGTAAACAAAATCTCCTATTTCAAAGGCTAATTTCCTTCTCCTATTATCCGCATAGCCTTTTTTCCTTGATTGGGCAGCCCTCAAGTTTTCACGAATCATTTGGACTTGCTTTTCGGCTTCTTGCAACACGTCCGGACCAAATACTTGAGTTTCTCCTGCCTCGTTCCAGAATAAAGGCGTCCTACACTTCCTCCCATAAAGCGCTTCATATGGTGACATTTTCAAGCTTGCTTGGTAACTATTGTTGTATGAAAACTCCGCGTATGGCAAGCTTTTATCCCAACTTTTCCCATGCTTTAATGCACAAGCTCTTAACATGTCCTCCAAAATCTGATTGGTCCTCTCTGTTTGTCCATCCGTTTGAGGATGATATGTTGAACTAAAATTCAACCTCGTTCCCAAAGCTTCATGCAACTTTTGCCAAAACCTGGAAGTAAATTGAGAACCTCTATCCGAGACTATCTTCTTCGGTACTCCATGTCGGCACACAATATGCTCCATATACAATTCTGCTAGCTTCGCGGTGGTATATGTGGTCTTGATAGGAATGAAATGAGCTGATTTTGTCAACCGATCTACAATGACCCATATTGAATCATAGCCATACTGGGTTCGCGGTAATCCAACTATAAAGTTCATACCAATATCTTCCCACTTCCACTCTGGAATATTCAATGGCTGCAATAACCCTACTGGCCTTTGATGTTCCGCCTTGACTCGTTGGCACACGTCACACAATGCAACATATTCGGCTATGTCTTTCTTCATGCTATCCCACCAATAGCAAGTCTTCAAGTCTTTGTACATCTTCGTACAACCTGGGTGAATTGAGTACGGCGAGTCATGTGCCTCCTTTAATATTGTCTCCCGAATATGCTTTACATTAGGCACAACGATCCTCTTTCCAAGCCGTAAGGTACCATGTTCATCCTCGTCAAATCTGTATTCTCTTCCTTCTTCGGTTCTTTCCTTGATTTCCTTGATCTCCTCATCTGTGGTTTGTGCCTCTCGAATTTCTTGCTCCAAGGTTGGGTTTAACTCCATCATCTCCATCTCGTTTACAAACCCAAGGTTCAACCGTTCAAACTCCTTGCATAGATCGGATGGTATCTCTCGAACTGTGAGTTGGTGACTTACTCCCTTTCTACTCAAAGCATCGGCCACTACATTGGCCTTCCCCGGATGATAGTTGATCCCCAAATCATAATATTTAATGAGCTCCAACCATCTTCGTTGCCTCAAGTTCAGATCCGTTTGCGTGAAAATATACTTCAAACTCTTATGATCCGTATAAATTTCACACCTATGTCCAAGAATATAGTGTCTCCAAATCTTCAATGCATGTACCACGGCTGCTAGTTCAAGATCATGCGTGGGGTAATTCTGCTCATGTTTCTTCAATTGTCTTGATGCATAGGCGACCACTTGACCTTCTTGCATCAATACACATCCAAGCCCTTGTCTTGATGCATCACAATAAATATCAAAACTCTTGCTTACATCCGGCAATACCAAAACTGGGGCTGTTGTTAACCTCTTCTTCAACTCCTCAAAACTGTTTTGACAAGCTTCAGTCCATTGGAACGCCTTTCCCTTCATTAGAAATTCCTTCATAGGCTTGGCTATTTTGGAGAAGTCCTTGATAAACCGACGGTAATATCTAGCCATCCCAAGAAAACTCCTTATTTCCTTGACATTTTGCGGCGGCTCCCACTTCAACACGTCTCTCACCTTTCTGGGGTCAACCGATACTCCTCCTCCTAAGATTATATGACCCAATAATGGCACCTCTTTCAACCAAAACTGACACTTGTTGAACTTGGCATACAATCGATGCTCCCTCAATTTCTGCAACGTAAGCCTCAAGTGTTCCTCATGTTCCTTCTCATCGCTCGAGTAGATCATAATGTCATCAATAAACACCACAACAAACTTATCCAAGTACTCCATGAAGACCTTATTCATGAGGTACATAAAGTAGGCAGGCGCATTTGTCAATCCAAAAGACATCACGGTGTACTCATAAGATCCATACCGTGTCCTAAAAGCTGTATTGGGTATGTCCGATGGTCTAATCTTCATTTGAAAGTATCCCAACCTCAAATCAATCTTAGAGAAGACACAAGCACCCTTCATCTGATCAAACAAGTCTTCTATGCGGGGCAAGGTGTACTTGTTCTTGATGGTCACCTCGTTGAGAGCTCGGTAATCCACGCACATCCTTTGGGATCCATCCTTCTTGTCCACAAACAGCACAGGCGCTCCCCAAGGTGAAGAACTAGGGCGAATAAAACCCTTCTCTAATTGCTCTTGAATTTGCTTCTTGAGCTCCGCTAATTCCATAGGAGGCATCCTATACGGCCTCTTAGCTATAGGTGTAGTTCCAGGTATTAAATCAATAACAAACTCAATGTCTCGATCGGGTGGCATACCTGGCAACTCGTCTGGAAAAACATCCAAAAATTCACACACCACCGGAATCTCCTCAATTGTGGCACCGTCCATATGATTCAACTCCAATTGCTTCGGTGCGGTTTGAGATGCTTCAAATTCTACGGTGATCCCTTCCTCATGGGTCAACTTCACTGTCTTTGTGGCACACTCAATAACTCCATTGTGCTTCCTTAACCAGTCCATACCAAGTATAATGTCCAATCCTTGAGAATCCAAAACTATGAGGTTGGCGGGGAAGTCTACCCCCCTTATTCTAAGGCTTACTTTTGGACATACTATATTTGTCCTCATCTCTCCTCCAGGAGACTTAACCAATAGAGTAAACTTCATATGAGAGATAGGCAAACTATACTTGGCAACATACTTCGATGCAATGAATGAATGCGATGCTCCAGAATCAAATAACATAGTCGCGGGGTTGGAGTTGGCGAGAAACATACCAATGACCACGTCATCCGCTTGTTGAGCATCCTCCGTAGAGACATGGTTCACATTGCCACGAGCAAAATTCTGCTATCCACGGCTTCCTTGTGGTTGTCCTCCATTAGGTCTCGGGTTTTGCCTCGGTGCATTGCTTCCATGACCAAGGCCCGACTTAGGACATTGGTGCGCAAAGTGTCCAGCTTCTCCACAAGTATAACACTTCTTAACCCCCCCCCCCCCCCCCAGAATTGTTGGGACGAGCTTGGTTTTGAGCATTTGCAGCAGGAAAATTAGCACGAGGCTCATAAGGCATTGGAGGCCTAGGTGCTTGCATAACAGGGCGCTGCTGCACAAACTGAGTTGGGCGCGGTGCATAACCAAGGTGCTGAGCAGGAATAGAGGAGCTGTAATGAGGCGCATTGGGCGGCGCAAAGCGAGGGCGCACATTACTTCCTTGTTGCTGTCCTTGACACGGCGCCTTCCTCTTGATTTCTTGCTCCATCTCACGAATCTTATTCTCAACCACAATTGCTTTGTCCACAAGCTTCTGGAAATTTGCATAGTCACAGTTGAGTAGTTGAACTTGGATCTCATTGTTCAAGCCTCTCATGAACAAGTATTGCTTCCGGCTGTCCCGACTAACATCCTCGGGCGCATACCTTGAGAGTTGAGTGAATTTATTGAGATATTCACTCACGCTTGATCTTCCTTGCCTCAAATTCTCAAATTCTTGCCTCTTCAATATCATAACACCCTCAGGCACATAATGAGAACGAAAATTTTCCTTGAATTCGGCCCAAGAAATTCTCTCTTGATTCTCATGAGCATTGCAATAAGAATCCCGCCAATCCGCAGCTGCTCCAACTAGTTGATGAGAAGCAAATAGCACCTTCTCCCGGTCACTGCATTGGACAATAGCTAGCTTCTTCTCCACGGACTTGAGCCAATCCTCCGCATCCATAGGGTTTGCGGCTTGAGCAAAGGTTGGCGGCCTAGTCCTCATAAACTCTCCCAACCGGTTATGAGGAGGCGGGGGTGGCGGTGAAGGCATGTGGAGCTGATTGTTGATGTTGCCAGCCTGCAGCTGTCCCATAGTCTGTATCATGGTCTGCATGAGCTGGTTTTGCATAGCCAAAAGTTGCTCGATGTTGATACCTCCCTGAGTAGATCCTTGTCCAACGTTGTTCTGAGGTACTCCATGGTTCTCCTCCTCATCATTGCCATCCCTCTGGTTGCGAGTCCTCACCATCTGAAGAAAAGCAATAGGTAAGAATTAGAGAACGTCCCCAACTATATGCATCAAGGTATATGAAACTAAACAGCTAGCTACACTAGCCTAGGTGGACATGGCAATGCTAAGGCATCCCAAAATCCTCTATTAAGCACACAAGCAAACAATATATATAGCAAACAGCACTCCAAGCAAAAACACATCTATTCCTGAGTGCTCCTATGTGCTCTAAAGTGTCCATTCTATCTAGGCTGCATCCTACGGTCAACCTGTGGCTCTGATACCAATCTGTGATGCTCGGTTATGAAAATGAACCAAGCTAACGCATATGTGTGCCCAGGATGTTCATCACACATACACGAGTGCAATCACAAAAGAGTATACAGAAAATTACCACAAGACAAGATTAATTAACCAAATTTTATTACACAACCCATAATATCCTCGAATACAAGCTCTAATGAATGTTAATGACAAGTTCGACTAATGCAGCGGAAATAAACTAATTAAGCAAACTAAGCAACTATGCAGCATAAGCGACATGGTATGTATGCGCAGCTCCAATAACACCACAGGCAAAGCTGACGGTAGACACGGCCTAGAACTCCGCATTATCGCCATTAAACTCCCAATCCTGACCTGCAACTGTTGGGGTGGGGGATTGCAAGAGTGAGTACACGTCGTACTCAGCAAGTGTGGAAAGTATGACATGTGACTGATTCAAATGACGACAATAATAATGGCTAAGTGCTGAAAAGTATAGTAAAACATTTGAAAAGCAATATATTACATGTATGTGAAATAAACCCATCATAATCATAAGTAATACCATAATACCAAACTGAATTCATTACCAACATCAATAATTCCAGATTTCACCATCGTCAATAACTATATTCAATACCAGAAATAAATCCATAACCATCCATAGCCATTACCAAACCATAACCATCCCAAATTCCAATTTCCTTCTAATCATGTAGGTCATCCAGGCGCTCATAACCGGGAGCACGGCTATCATGATAGTTTTAATAGACTCTGCAGAGTTTGTACCTCTTTACCCACGTGTTTGTGATTTCATCACCCGTCGGCGACTAAACAACCTCCCTCATGCCAATTACACTTCCTTTGGTGTATGGCCAAGAGATCACAAAATAGCCTTTACAAAGGGATTACTAGCCTATTTAGACCCCACTGAGGTTTCACCGGTGGCGATGTCTCCCGCAGAGCACATCTTCAACCAAGGGCCCCCTCTTGAGCCATTCGGATCCCAGGGTAGTCCCACCAATCATCAACAAACCCAATCCGACTACCCCTTCCCCGAGCATCCACAATGGTCCAAACAGTACTAGCAAAGCCCTAATTAATCAGCTACGCCGCACCCATACTTGGCCTCGTGGTGGCACTGTAGTCCTGGCTTATTCTCGCATGAACCGGTCCTTAGATCTAAAGCAAGCAAACCACCATAACATCCAACCCATCCACATACCAGGCTTGCTTAGATCACCCATTACAATACCATATTAACCAGTTCATTTATCCATAATCTCATCCATGCATAAATAAGTTGATTGGTATAGTTGTTTTCCATCCCAGTTGATTAAGCGAAGCAAAAGGTAAAAACCCTTCCCGACTCTCTACCATAAATTCCAGGTGACAAGGGTGGTTTAACAAATCTAGTAAACTTCCTACCATAGGATTCCCGTCAAATTGACACAGCATGCAGTTTTACAAACAAAACATTTATTAAAAAAAACAGGATCAATATGCTTCAAGGACACTTGCCTTGCTCTTGCTGTTGATTAGGGTCAAAGCCTTCAAACTCCTGGTGCTGTAGATCCTCCGCGGCACTTTCTAGCGCAAATCCGTCTAATCCACACAATAAGCATACAAGACAAGAAACACAATCAAAGAGTGCACAAATATTACTCAATATGACATGACATGCATGATTGATGCAAATGCAAGGTAGAACTTGTTACTAGATTGCTTTTAATGATAACTAACTAGTTCTAATAGCTTTCAACAAGTTTATACAGGTGTGGAGTTGATTAGATCAAATTTTAGAATTAATTCAACACAATTTAACTAGAAAGATCGGACTAGTCCGCTAGGGACCGGACAAGTCTGCACTTGGCGAGATCGGCAGATTAGGGTTTTCTAGATCGACGTAAATTCGGAGATTAGGGGTTGAATTCACGTAAGGAAAAGAGAATAGAAGGTATACCAGGTGTTTAGGACTCCAATGAATCAAGAAACTTGGAGGTAGCACTTGGATCTTGATGATCTAGGGTTGGTGATGAACTTGGAGATGAATTGGTGGTGAAGGACAAAACTTGGTGGAGATCTCTATCCTTCTTCGTTTCCTCCTCTTCTTCTTCTTGTTTGGGATCTTCTCCTCCCTCCTTGATGGTGGCTCCCCACGAACTAGGGTTTGGGTGGGTGGAAAAGTGGCAAATAGATGTCAAACCAAGGGGTGGAGCTGTTTATATAGAGGTGGAGGCTAGGGTTAGATGGATTTCGAGTTTGGGATGAGTACAGGCCGGTTTAGAGTCCCACATGGGCTCTAAAAGAGTTAGGCACGACGTCCCTAGGCCCACTTATCGTGAAACCCAAGAACAAGTCGTAAAACAAAAGGTCAATCTCGGAGTCACGAAATATCGGACAAGTCTGGAAAGGACCGGACTAGTCCGAAGTCGTCCAGAGAGAAAATTGGACAAGTCTGGCCAAACATCGGACAAGTCCGAATTTGAACAGAAAGGAAAACGGACAAGTCCGCTAAAACACCGGACTAGTCCGGAAAAGTCCAGGGACTTAACAAATTTTCAAGGGTTCAAGGAATACTGGACTAGTCCGCACAAGATCGGACAAGTCCGAAGTTGTCCAGGGGCAAATATCAGACTAATCCGCAGCAAAAACGGACAAGTCCGTTTTTAGACAGAGAGAAATCGGACTAGTCCTCAGCAAAACCGGACTAGTCCGCACTTTCCTACATTTTTAAGTGCGGTTTTGCTCCAATCAATTTTAAACTTGTTCCTCTTGTTATGGGTTAATGTTAAACATGTATATGAATGCATGTAGGGCATGATGCATGAAAATGAGGGTGTTACAATTGAATACTAATTCAACTTTGTTTAGCTGTTAACGATTTTCTTCTTATTAGCCACCATATTGTGCCATCCAAGCTCCACCTTTCTCTTGAGCATAACAGGTACCTTTGCAATCACCCCACGCTTCATTGGTTCATCTCACCGTCCACACCACCTGCTGTGTCGGTAAGAACACTTGTAAGAGCGTGGTAAGACGCTTGAGCGAGAGAGATTGTTTTCTTCCACCTTCCACATTGTCACTGTAGTTGATAGGGATAACATTTTTTTGTTGTCTTTTGTTTCCTACTAACAATGGCAGGAGAAGAAAATAATGACGAATGTGTTCAACATGCTGAGTTACGTGATATGATGAAGACCATGACGGATATGTTCGCCAAATACAACGCAGCAACGGAGGAGTCATTGGCGAACTTGACTCGCCAACTGCATGACCTTGCTCTTCGGATGAATACTTTTGAGGCTCGGTTGCCTCTCGCTGGAAGACAAGAAGACAATGCTTATGATGAACTAGAAGATCACAATAATCAGCCAAGACTGCCACTTTATCGTCGAGGTATGGGAGGTAATAATCATAACAATTATAATCGCCCTCCTGATGGTCCTTTTGCTAAAGTGAAATTTACTATACCCTCTTTTTCTGGTGCTTATGATGCTGAGGCTTATCTTGATTGGGAGATGACAGTAGAGCAAAAATTTAATTCCCATCTTGTTCCTGAACAACATAGAGTTCGTCAAGCCACTAATGAGTTTAAGGACTTTGCTATCATATGGTGGAATGAACTTGTTAAAACTAGAACTGATCCTCCAACATGGGATAGATTAAAGGAAGCTATGCGTGTTCGATTTGTTCCTCCATCTTTTCAGCGGGACCTTCGCAAAAAATTGCAGCGTTTAGACCAAGGTAACATGTCCGTAGAGGAGTATTATCAAGAGTTACAAAAGGGTATGCTGCGTTGTGGGGTAGTAGAGGACATGGATGATAAAATAGCTCGATTTTATGGGGGGTTGAGGCGTGAAATTCAGGACATTGTTGATTACAAAGAATATGATACTGTTAACAGATTGTTTCAGCTTGCTATGTTGGCAGAAAAAGAATTGCAGGGCCGACAACAACAGCAACAACGCACGAGGAGCAACTTCACGCCGCGTGCAGCAACTACACCATCCAAAACAGCACCATCTTCGGCCCCCCGTGCAGCGACTACACCACCCAATGGCGGCCAACGAACGATACCTGCTGATCCACCTTCTCGCGTGCCGGAAGGTAGCAAGGCGACATCATTCAAGCCTTCGTCGTCCACTCCTTCTACGGGTCGTACTTCCGACATTAAGTGTCACCGCTGCCAGGGACTTGGTCATATGATGAGAGATTGCCCGAGCAAACGAGCATACATAGCACGCGACGATGGCGGGTATGATAGTACTTCGGATGTTGAAGATGGATATTCTCTTGCTATTGACTTTACAGATCCAAATGACGAACACACCGAAGAAGAGGTACTTGGTACAGCGGCGACGGAGAACTATAGGAGCATCATTGTGCAGCGTGCCTTGAGCTCCAAAGTGGAGACCGATGACAAGCTACAATGACACAACCTCTTCCACATGTTTCTCGTCGTCAAGGACTGCCGTGTACACACTATAATTGATGGAGGTAGCTGCAATAACTTAGTAAACACGGACGTCATCAAGAAACTCGGTTTGACAACAAGAGCACACCCTCATCCGTACCACATTCAATGGTTCAACAACAGCGGTAAGGTTCGGGTAACACAAACAGCGAGAATCCATTTTTCAATTGGTTCATACCATGATTTTGCTGATTTTGATGTTGTTCCTATGGATGCTTGTTCTCTTTTATTGGGTCGTCCTTGGGAATTTGATACAGATGCTACTCATCATGGTAGAACCAATAAATATACTCTCATGCATAAGGGAAAGAAAATCACTTTGCTCCCCATGACTCCTGCTGAAATTGTGCATTTTGAGAAGAGTAAAATTCGTGAGGGAAAAGCAACTAAATTAGAATCTGAAAAACAGCAAGTTATTAAGTTAAAATCACCATCATTGCTCGCAACTAAATCTGAACTTGCTGTTTTATTCGATGCTAAGGGGATGTGCTATGCTTTAGTTTGCAAAGAAGCCATGTTTTCACTTCATGAATTGTCTATTGCATTGCCCCCTGCTGTTGCTAACCTTTTGCAGGAGTTCGAGGATGTGTTTCCCTCCGAGATACCCCCTGGTTTACCACCGATGAGAGGCACTGAACACAAGATCGATTTGATTCCAGGAGCAAGTTTGCCAAATCGTGCAGCATACAGGGCGAATCCACAAGAAACTAAGGAAATTCAGCGACAAGTCCAAGATCTTTTGGACCGCGGGTACATTCGTGAAAGCCTTAGCCCTTGTTCCGTTCCTGTTCTTTTGGTTCCTAAGAAAGATGGTAGTTGGCGCATGTGTGTTGATTGTCGAGTGATTAATAACATCACCATTCGATATCGTTATCCTATTCCTCGATTAGATGACATGCTTGATGAATTGAGTGGTGCTATCATCTTCACAAAAATTGACTTGCGTAGTGGTTACCACCAAATTAGAATGGCACTAGGAGATGAATGGAAAACTGCATTTAAAACCAAGTATGGACTTTATGAGTGGTTAGTCATGCCTTTTGGTTTAACTAATGCACCCAGCACCTTTATGCGATTAATGAACGAGGTTTTACGTGCTTTCATTGGACAATTTGTGGTGGTTTACTTTGATGATATCCTCATTTACAGCAAGTCATATGATGAACATCTTGATCATTTACATGTTGTTTTTACTGTTTTGAGAGATGCACGTTTGTTTGGTAACCTCGAAAAGTGCGTTTTTTGCACCAATCGAGTCTCGTTTCTTGGCTATGTCGTTTCCTCGCAGGGAATTGAGATGGATGAGGCAAAAATTGAAGCAATCACCAGCTGGCCAGCCCCAACTACCGTCACACGGGTTCATAGTTTTCTTGGTCTTGCAGGATTTTATCGGCGCTTTGTGTGGGATTTCAGCACCATTGCAGCACCTCTACATGAGCTAACGAAGAAGGGAGTTCCATTTTGATGGGGCGAACAGCAGCAACAAGCTTTTGATGCTCTCAAATTGAAGCTTACACAAGCACCATTACTACAACTTCCTGATTTTGACAAGACCTTTGAGCTAGAATGCGATGCAAGCGGCATTGGTATTGGAGGCGTTCTCATACAAGGAGGTAAACCCGTTGCTTTATTTAGTGAAAAACTTCATGGTCCTTCTCTGAATTATTCCACTTATGATAAGGAATTGTATGCCTTAGTACGTGTATTACAAACTTGGCAACATTATCTTTGGTCTAAGGAGTTTGTCATACATTCCGATCATGAATCATTGAAGTATCTTAAGTGTCAAACCAATCTGAATAAACGATATGCTAAATGGATTGAGTTCATAGAGTCGTTTCCATACATCATTAAGCATAAGAAAGGGAAGGAAAATATCATTGTCGATGCATTATCTAGGCGTTATACCATGCTGTCCCAACTTGATCATAAAATCTTTGGTTTGGAAACAATTAAAGCATTATATCCTACTGATTTGGACTTCAAAGATGCTTTTGAAAATTGTAGAGAAGGAAGAACTTGGAATAAATATGTGTTGCGAGAGGGTCTCCTCTATCGTGCTAACAAGCTATGCGTTCCAGCTAGCTCCGTTCGTCTACTGCTTTTGCAGGAAGCACATGGAGGAGGTTTGATGGGACATTCTGGAGTGAAGAAAACTGAAGACGTGCTGTCCACACACTTCTTTTGGCCAAAGATGAGGCGTGATGTCGAGTGCTACGTGTCACGATGCACTACTTGCAACAAAGCTAAGTCTCGCCTTAACCCACATGGTCTTTATATGCCTCTTCCTGTTCCTAGTGTACCTTGGGAGGATATTTCTATGGACTTTGTTTTGGGATTGCCTAGGACTAAGAGGGGGAGGGATAATATTTTTGTAGTTGTTGATCATTTTTCCAAAATGGCACACTTTATACCTTGTCATAAGAATGATAATGCCTCACACATTGCTAATTTATTTATGACGGAAATTGTTCGTTTACATGGTGTGCCAAATACCATTGTTTCTGATCGTGATGCAAAATTTCTAAGTCATTTTTGGAGAACTTTGTGGTATAAATTGGGAACCAAGTTGCTGTTTTCAACTACATGTCACCCACAAACGGATGGACAGACCGAGGTAGTTAATCGTACTTTATCCACTATGTTACGGGCTGTCTTAAAAACAAATTTGAAGTTGTGGGAGGAGTGTTTACCACATATAGAATTTGCTTACAACAGATCCGTTCACTCCACGACAAAGGTAAGTCCATTTTTTGGTAGTGTATGGTTTCAATCCCCGTGCTCCTATTGATTTACTACCTTTGCCTCCTTCTGAAACTATAAATTTGGATGCTACACAACGATCTGAATTTATTCTTAAGATGCATGAAACTACAAAGAAAAATATTGAAATGATGAATGAGAAGTATAGGATTGCAGGTAGTAAAGGTAGAAAAGAAGTAAAACTTGAACCGGGAGATTTGGTGTGGTTACATTTGAGAAAAGAGCGATTTCCCGACTTGAGAAAATCTAAACTTATGCCACGAGTTGCTGGTCCTTTTAAGATCGTTGAAAAGATTAATGATAATGCATATAAGCTTGAATTGCCTCCCGATTTTGGGGTTAGTCCTACATTTAACATTTTAGATTTGCGACCGTACTTGGGAGAAGAAGATGAACTTGAGTCGAGGATGACTCCAATTCAAGAGGGGGAGGATGATGAGGACATCACAACAGCGGAGACGCGCATTGAACTGCAAGGACCAATCACAAGAGCACGGGCACTGTTATTAAATCAGCAGGTGCATTCGTTCTTAACTTCTTTTGCATGTGAGTTTGAGAATAGATTGCTATGTGATGATTTAATTGTTATTAGGAATAATGGAGAAGATCAACAAGTGAAGAAAGGAGGCCTTGGGAGCGTGGAGAACCACCTGGGACGTCCTCAAGTAGATGGAAACAGTTTACAACTCGGACTCGAGTTCAACTCGGAGTCCAGGAGCAGTCCACCTTAAAACAGACGCCCAGGAGGCATGCGGACCCTGTTTTCGACGTTCTACATATGCACGGAAAGAGGAGAAGATAGAATTTCCAATGGTTCTGGTCCCACCTCAAAATTCCTCTGGAGTCATTGGGAATCGTCGAAACAAGTCGAGTCCAGATTTCTGTCTGGTGCTGTGCCACCGAATCGGGCCTTTGGGCCTTGTATCCCGTAAGAGTCCATTAGGGACGCGTCTAATCGTGTTTTGGTCGAACCCTAGCCTATAAATACTGCAGCCGCCGGTCATATTCAGTGGGTTTTGCTTAGATCAATAAAATCGCCGTTCTACGGTTTGTGAGACCCCAACTTCGCGATTTCCGATCGTGTCTTCTACGTTCTTGCTCGTGTTCTCGGTTGCACTTGCAGGGATTAGCCTTCTTGGCGAGGTCAAGCGTGTGCAGCACGGTTGATAACCAACGGAGACCGTGTGTAGTGATTGCAGGGGTACTCGAACCGCTCGAGTGCCACGGATCATCAACGTCGAGTTCTCCACCCCAATCGACATACCTTTCGGAAGATCGGGCCTAAACCTACTCATCATACATGTTATGGTGGGGTGTATAAGTGATGTGTTCATAAAGTGTGATAAGACAATGATTATGCAAAGTAGACATTTAAATGAGGCAACACATCACAAATGTAGGCAAGATACATGAATACATGAATACATAACTTAAGTCTTACAATAAAACTTGAAATGAGGTTTAAAACATAAGTCCAACATAGATCAATACTCTCACAAAATAGTCTATCTATCTTATCTCTCCCCCCTACATCTCACTCCCTATATCTCTCCCCCTAGATCTAAGTGCCCATCCAAGCTATCATCTCCAAGCTATCTCTCCCCCTTTGGCATCAAGACACCAAAAAGGAAAAGAAGAGAGGAAGGGCCCTTAGGACTACTCATCGTCGGAGTCGGAGTTGTCGTTGCCGCCTTGGGGCTCGCTGTTGCTCTACGTGGCCTCCGAGTTAAGATGTGCATCATCATCGGTCGGGGCCACGGTGGAAGTCCCAGCTTCTCCAAATTCAGCAAGCTCCTCGGCAGTGAACTCAGGAAAGGAAGTGAGCTCACCATTGCTCTCCTCGGCGGGGGACATTGGAATGTCCAGCTTGTCGCACATCGCCTTTAGATACTTCTCATTGTGACACTCCATGTGATGTTGCCGAATTTCCATCTTCCGGCACGAGGAGAAGAGAGCCTTGAAGCATTTGAAGAAGCCACTCCCGCATTGTGTTGAAGGCGGAGGTGGTGGAGGAGATGGCACGAAGCAAGAGGAAGAAGCGGGAGGATCCGCATTCTTCCTCCTAGGAGCAGCCGGCTCCGGAGGAGGGAGTTGTGGTCGAAGCCTCCGGTTAATGATGTCTTTCTTGAATGTGAGCCCGAAGATTTTCTCGATCATGTACATGATGTATGGAGCATATCCACATGATCGGTTGGGGGTGTGAGAGATGTTGAAGATGTCATCAAAGATATAGTCCACCACATTGAAGCGGACATCTCCATCAATGAGGACCATTAAGTGCCTAAATTGCCTTGAATTATCTCCACATCTTCATCCTTGGGGGCAATTGTCTTTCTGAGTACCCGGTTGAGCACACTATAGAATGGCTTGATGTTTCTGATATGCCCAGCCTCATACCGTGCATGACTTGGATACATATACTCCAAGGTGTCCCGATCAACTGGCTTCAGATTTGAAATGATGATCTCATTATCCCGTTGATCCTCCAAGTCAAGCAACTGAGCAAACTCCCAATAGGTGGTGGAGTACTACTCTCCATGGGTCATGCAGGTAATCCTCCTATCCCCATCGGTGTGGAAGTAGAGAGTGGAGTAGAACTGAGTTATGACCTCCACATTCCAGTCATACTGGAAGGCCATGAACTTCTTCAGGCCATGACTCTCGACAGCCTCAATCACAACATTGAAGGCTTGATGATCTTTCTGGGCCATGTAGTCCTAGTCTATCCACTGAGCGTCTGTGACAGGGGTCTGCTTGGTCATATAGACCGTCCTGTAGTAGTCACAGTGGAAGTCATACCAGAACCGGGGATCCACTGTGCTCCTGTCACGTTGATAAACATTGATCTTCCTCAGCTTGCGTGCCTTCTCAGCCCCCTTTCCCTTGAAGATGTTGGTGTCGAAGGCAGCTGCACGGTTTGGGCTCCGTGCAGGAGAAGACATCCTCAAGGGGCCAATGGGTTGAGTGGCACACTTCTTGACTTTGCTTGCAACCTTCTTGGCCACAATCACCCTATTCTTGGGTGCAGCATCAACTGGGAATTTGCCTTTATCTTTGGAGATCCTCGCCCCCTTAGACTTGGCTTGCTCACCTAAGGTCACAAGCCTCTTTCTTTTTGGTGCAGCCTCGGTAGCAGCAGAGTTGTGCTCCTCACGTTGTGTCTTCTTTGCCCTCTGAGAGGCAAAGTATGCAGCAGCCATCTCTTGATCCTCTCTTTGCTTCCGGAGAAAGAGAGCCTGCTTCTCCGTTTCGGTCTCGGAGTCGGAAGGAGGAACGTATTCATTGTCCGACATGATTGCTGACAAGAGAAGCAAGGGAATTTGTATAAGTCCAAGGAGTCAACATAAATTGGTAGAATTCACAAAATCAACCTAGGTTAGGTTTTTCACTGTGTAACTAGGGCTTGTCCGCCCAAGGGTTGGACTAGTCCGCACTAGGTTAGACTTGTCCGCCCTGTGGCCGGACTAGTCCGATTCACACAGCAAGAACCCTAATCTAGGAAAATTTTGCAAAAACTATGGATCCTACCACAAAAATGGAGCTACACGATCACATTGATGTGTACAACAACATTTGTGAAGAAGTTTCTATCAGTGGACCCAAAAGAATTGAATTTCAAGGATTTTGGAGTTAGGTCAAGAATACCTCTTCAAATCTTTGATTCGATTAATTGTGAGTGAGGAATCATCCTCCGATGCTTGGGGGAAGGTTCCTAAGCACCTTAGGGCTTCAATCAACCGATTGGAATCAAGATTTTGTGGAGGGAATCAAAAATCACCGTTTGGGAGACGGTTTTCGAGCATTTTTGGAAAGAGAGTGTTTGAATGGAAGTGGAGAGGTCGAGGGCTCCCTGGGGAGGTTAAGTCCCCAAGGGACAGACTAGTGTGGTCAGAAATCCGGACTTGTCCAGGCTCCGGACTGGGTCCGGACAACCTGAGACACCAGACTAGTCCAGTGCAATGGAGCGGACTAGTCCGGTCCTAAGACCTAAAACTCCTATATATTGAGTTTTTAGTGGAGATTTGATCATTTTGGACTATATTTCATAAAAGATCTTTGTAAATATGTTCAGTAAGAAATCAACAATCAAACTATGACCATGATTCACAAGGGTTCAATAGTTTCAAAATAATTTGTAGAGAAATTGAGGAGGATAAGTTTTTCCCAAGCATGTGTGAGTTTTGAATATAACAATCAGATGTGCAAGAATTAAGCCACATTTTGAGAATCTAGGATATTTAGCTCACTCCTGAGTTCACAAAACCTTTTCTCATCTAGTGGCTTGGTAAAGATATCGGCCAATTGTTTATCGGTTCTCACATGGGAAATTGCAATGTCTCCTTTGATGGAGTGATCTCTCAAGAAATGGTGGCAAATATCGATGTGCTTGGTCCTTGAGTGTTCAACTGGATTATGGGCTATTTTGATGACACTCTCATTGTCACATAGGAGAGGGATATGGTGCAAGTTTATGCCATAGTCCCTAAGAGTTTGTCACATCCAAGCACAACAACTTCCGGCAGTGACATACTACGCTTCGGCTGTGGAAAGTGCAATGGAGTTTTGCTTCTTTGAGGATCAAGACACTAGAGATCTACCAAGGAATTGGCAAGTTCCCAATGTACTCTTTCTATCAACTTTGCACCCCGCATAGTCCGCATCGGAATATTCGATGAGGTTAAACTTAGAGTCTTTGGGGTACCAAAGTCCTAGGCTTGGTGTGTGAATCAAATATCTGAGAATTCTCTTTACGGCAGTCAAATGACACACCTTAGGAGCGGTTTGAAATCTAGCACACATACACACACTAAGCATGATATCGGGCCTAGATGCACATAAGTATAGCAATGAGCCTATCATGGAACGATATACCTTTTGGTCCACACTTGGACCATCTTTATTGAGATTGAGATGCCCGTTGGTTGCCAGAGGAGTCTTGATGGGTTTGTGTTTGTCCTTGTCCATGTCAAACTTCTTGAGTATATCTTGTGTGTACTTGGTTTGACTAATGAACGTGCCTTCCTTGAGTTGCTTCACTTGAAAACCTAGAAAGAACATCAACTCCCCCATCATGGACATCTCAAGTCTTTCCGTCATTATCTTAGAAAACTCATCACAAAAAGCTTTGTTGGTAGAACCAAATATAATGTCATCGACATATATTTGGCAAACAAACAAATCATCATTAAAGTTCTTAGTGAATAGAGTATAGTCCGCCTTCCCAATTTTGAAACCATTTTGAGTTAGAAAGTCTCTAAGGCACTCATACCAAGCTCTAGGAGCTTATTTGAGGTCCATAGAGAGCCTTACGCAATTTGTACACATGGTTTGGGAATTCTTCATCTTCGAATTCGGCGGTTTGCTCCACATACACTTCTTCCTTGATTGGACCATTGAGGAATGTGCTCTTGATGTCCATTTGATATAGCTTAAAATCATGGTGAGTAGCAAAGGCAAGTAAATAATATAAGAATTGATTCAAGCCTAGCTACGGGAGCAAAGGTTTCTTCAAAATCCAAACCTTCGACTTGTGAGTAGCCTTTGGCCACAAGTCGTGCCTTGTTCCTTGTAACCACCCCGTGTTCATCTTGTTTGTTGCGGAACACCCATTTGGTGCCTACAACATTTGCATTAGGCCTCTTCACAAGCTCCCATACTTAATTTCTCTCGAAGTTGGCGAGCTCTTCTTGCATGGCCATCACCCAATCTGGATCTCGTAGTGCTTCTTCAACCTTGTGGGATTCCAAGGAAGAAACAAAAGAGTAATGTTCACAAAAGTTTGCAACACGAGATCGAGTAGTTACCCCCTTGGAGATGTCTCCAAGTATATTGTCAACGGGATGGTCCCGTTAAACGCTTTGATGAACTCTTGGGTGTGGCGTTTGAGGTCTTGATTCATCATCTTGGTCTTCCTCATCCTCATTGTCTCCCCCTTCATTGATGCCTCCATTTTCATATTCTTGGAGCGCATCTTGGGGAATTTGATCTTCATCATTTGAGGAAGAGCTTGCTTGATGTGTACGATGGTCACTTGCATCTTGAGGTTGTTCTTGTGGTCATATGTCTCCAAGTGCCATCCTTCCTATCACCACTTGTGGAGCTTCTTCTTGATCTACCACATGACGATCAACTTGCTCCACTTGGGATCCATTAGTCTCATCAAACACTACGTCACGTGCTACTTCAACAATTCCGGAGGATTTGTTAAAGACACGATAGGCGTAAGTGTTTGAGTCATAACCAAGCAAGAAACCCTCATCAGACTTAGAAGCAAACTTCAAAGTCCTAGGCTTCTTGTTAAGAATGTATCATTTACTACCAAAAACACGAAAGTAAGAGATGTTGGGCTTGTTACCGGTTAGGAGCTCGTATGACGTCTTCTTAAGTATGCGGTGAAGGTACAACCCGTTTATGGCATGGCAAACAGTGTTAACCGCTTCCGCCCAAAACCGGTCCGGCGTCTTGTACTCATCAAGCATGGTTCTTGACATCTCAATTAAGGTCCTATTCTTCATCTTGACCACCCCATTTTGTTGAGGGGGGTAGGGGGCCGAGAACTCATGCTTGATGCCTTCTTCATCCAAAAATTCTTCAACTTGAGTATTCTTGAATTCGGTGCCATTGTGACTACTTATGGTCTTGATACTCAAGGAGAACTCATTTTGAGCTCTCTTCAAGTATCTCTTGAGAACACCTTGAGTTTCGCTCTTGACATGCAAAAAGAATACCCAAGTGAAACGTGAAAAGTCATCAACAATAACAAGACCATATTTGTTACCACCAATACTAATGTAGGCGATTGGACCGAAGAGATCCATGTGTAGAAGCTCCAATGGTCTTGATGTTGTCATAATGTTCTTGGATGGATGTGGTGCTCCAACTTTCTTTCCGGCTTGGCATGCGCTACATGGTCTATCTTTTTCAAACACAACATTCTTTATACCACGAATGTGCTCGCCCTTAAGGAGCTTTTGCAAATTCCTCATCCCAACATGGGCTAGCCTTCTATGCCAAAGCCATCCCATGTTAGTTTTTGCAATTAAGCATGTATCAAGTTGGGCTTTATCCGCGGAGAAATCCACAAGATAGAGCTTTCCTTTGAGTACACCCTTAAAGGCAATTGAGCCATTGCTTCTCCTTGTGACGGTCACACCCTCATTAGTGAATAAACAATTATAACCTTTGTCACATAGTTGTGATATGGACAAGAGGTTATAATCAAGTGAATCAACATGTAAAACATTTGAAAGAGTATGATTAGGGGATATAGCAATTTTACTGGTGCCAAGGATTTTTCCTTGGCTATTTTCTCCAAAATAGATTCCTTCACTTGGATCTTCATTTAGCTCATACTCCACAAACACCTTCCTCTTGCCTGTCATATGATTTGTGCATCCACTATCAAGAACCCACTTGGTTCCACCGGAGGAGTATGCCTACAAGAAAGAGTTAAGTTTTTGCTTTAGGTACCCAAGCGGTGTTGGGTCCTTTGATGTTAGTCAAGAGGCACTTGGCCACCCACACACAAGGTTTGGGACTCTTGTGGTGTGGCCCAACATACCTACATATGCCTTTCCAAACTTGTTCCTCAATAAAACATATGAAGCATCAAAATCATGGAACAATGGATGAGGTTCTTTCTTAGGCATTTTAGGTGTAGTGGCAATGTTCTTTCCTTTATTGTTGTATGAGCCTCCTTTGACAAAAACAATCAAGTCTTTGCTATTCTTGGGAGTTTTGGCATTTTTTCTCATCCCCCTAGAGTAACCAAGACCATCCTTGACAAGGGGATGTCTTGTGTTGGTATATGCACTACGTGCATATGCCACTTTCTCCTTGTCAAAGATGCCACCCTTGGGCGCTTGATTGGTTTGTGCCAACATTAGCTCATCTTTAAGCTTTATAATTAAGTTTGAGCATTTACAAGATTGAGATGCTTTGGATTTAACATTTGTGGAAGGTGAGCTTGTAGAGGAAGAAGGTGCATTGACCTTGAGAGACTTCACTTGCGTCTCAAGGATCTTGTTAGCTTGTGTCAAACTAACAAGTTCATCCTTGATCACAATTGTAGCGTTCTCAAGGTTTGAGCAAGTTTCCTTGCTCAAAGTGTGTTCACGCTCAAGCGCCTTGCTTCTTTCTCTTTCAAGCTCCAAGAGCTCCTCAACCTCTTGACATCTCTCCTTTTGTTGGATGAGCATGTCCTCTTGACGGTTGATGAGTTCTTTCTTCTCAAATATTTCCTCCATTAGCAATCTTAATCTTTTCAACGTGCTTTTACTCATGTCTTTAAGCATGTGTTCATTTTCACTACTACTATAAAAATCATCATGAGAAGAAATTGAAGAGGAGGATTTAGATTTAACCTTCTTTCTTCCCTCCTTGGCCATGAGACATGTTGGCCTTGAAATCTCCAAGTTGGGCAAGAGATTGTTCTCCGTTGTTGTCTTCTTCATAGCAATAGTTGCTACCTTCTCATCTTCATCGGAGGAGGATTCCTCATTTGAATCCCACTCCTTTCCAAGGTGGGCATGTCCGGATTGCTTCTTCTTCTTGAAGTACTTCTTCTCTTTGGACTTGCCCTCCTTCTTCTTGTTTTCTTCATGTGAACAATCCACAATGAAGTGGCCATATTCTCCGCAATTGTAACAAGCCCTTTTTGATCTTGTCTCGGGCTTGTCTTTGCTTCTCCTACCATTTTGGTAGCTCCCCCTCCTCTTTCTAAACATCCTCTTAAAGTTGTTGATGAAGAGAGCTTCTTCCTCATTGGTGTCGGGACTCTCTTCATCACTCTCTTCCTTTTCTTGAGATTTTGAGGACGTTGCTTTGAATGCAACATCCCTTTTCTTGGAGGAGGAAAGCTTTTGTACATCGTTGTAGAACATTGCTTCTTGTTCCATCATCTCATGGTTGATGATTCTCCCTAGCACTTCTTCGGGAGTCATCTTGTGGTAGCCCGGACTTTCACGAATTAGTGAGAAAAGAGTGACATTTCGAGGCATGAATGCTTGAATCATCCTCTTTACTACCTCGTGGTCGGTCCACCAGGTGCTTCCATATGACCAACTCTTGTTTATGAGAGTCTTGAGGCGGTCATACATATCTTTCGGAGATTCAACCTCCATGATGGTGAATCTCCCAAGCTCTCCTTCGATCATCTCGATCTTTACTTCCCTTATGACGTGGTTCCCTTCGTGCGCCGTCTTGAGGGTATCCCAAATCTCCTTGGCAATCTCCAACCCTTCAATGCATTTGAACTCCTCACGAGTCAATGAGGAGGTAATCACTCCAACGGCTTAAGCATTGCGATGTAGAAGGACGACTTGCTCTGGAGTGATGTCTTCCTCATTCTTCGGAAGATGAACACCTGTCATCACAATTTGCCACAAGCTAGGGTTCAAGGAAATGAGGTGGATCTTCATATTATGCTTCCACATTGAATAATAATTTACGTCAAATTGAGGAGGTTTGCCAATTGGAATAGACAAATAATGGTTGCTAGCGGTAAGTTGCTCATAATTGTAAGGATACCAGGAGTAGTCTTGTGAACTACTCCCGTTGTCGATGTTGACCGGAGCAATTGGCTTGATCTCCTTCTTTGGCACGTTGAGCTTCTCACGAAGCCGTGCTTTTAGCATTCGAACTTCTTCGTCGTCATTCGAATCATCTTGAAGAACATCGACGTTCTTCGTCTTGGTGTCATCGACGACCACTGGAACCTCGTTGTCAACCCTTCCGGCCATACTTCTCCGAGTTGTTAGACTCTTGGGGAGAAACTTGCTCTGATACCAATTGAAAGTCGCCTAGAGGGGGGTGAATAGGCAATAATACCTGAAATCACATGATCAAACAATATTAAATTCCTATGGCCGGACTAGTCTACACAGGGCCGGACTAGTCCACTCAGCACAGGGTGGAAACCCTAAAACTTGATTTCTACAAGTTATTTGCGGAACTAAAGTTCACAAAAGATATGAGTAATGTGTAGTAAACTTGTGAAGCTCAGATTGTGAAGTTTAAACACTTAGATTGCAAGTTCACAATTATGATCAAAGTGTAAGTCAATAAGAGCAAAATGAACCCCAATAGCAATACTAGTGATCACAAATAGCGAAAGACAAGTGAAACGAGATTTATCCCGTGGTTCAGCTCCACGAAGAAGCCTACCTCCACGTTGAGAAGTCCACACAAGGACCGGGTCTCACTTGACCATTCTCTCACCAGGCCACCACAATGGCCGACATGGTTTCCACTATACTAATGTGTAATCACCAAGTTCGATGGGGCTGCTAACAACTTGAGGCTCCCACAAATCAATACAAGAGGAGCACACGAAGCTCAAATAACACAAGCTACACAACACAACACAATGTGCAAGAGATCAAACCGAGAGCCAAAGCGCAATGACCTTCCTTTACTCTCCTCCCCAAACCCTAATCTCATCAAGATGTGCTCTTACGGAGTTAGTAGGACGAGTAGAAGGATTTGGAAGGCTCTAGGATGCTTGTGGCGACGCTAGGGTTCAAGACTTCTTCAAATGAGCCCAGGGGTCCCTTTTTTATATGGGTCCCAAGCCCCTTTTGCTTGCATCAGCAAGGGGGCGGACTAGTCCGGCCTCAGACCCCGGACTAGTCAGCCAAATGGGACCATTGACCTCTGGCCAGTTCCCGACAACTGCCACACTGAGCAATGATCGTCATTATACCCGCCAAATTTCCAAATTCAAACGGTCACTAGACAATGGACTAGTCCGGTCAACAACGGACTAGTCTGAAGTGGAACATAACCACTTGGTCCGTTCCAAAACAGACTTTTCTGGGTTGGCCCGGACTAGTCCGCCCCCCTAGGGTTTCTCTCGGTCTGTCACACTAAGTCTCAAACAGACAAGTCCGTACCCAAATGGACAAGTCCGAACTTCTCCAGAGAGCTTTAGTCCGTCCAAAAATGGACAAGTTCAGACTTCTCAGACTTAGCTCCAAATTCACTCAGGTTCACTCTAGAGACATTTGGTCCGTCTTAAAACGGACTTGTCTGCCATGGCCGGACTAGTCCGCCCTCCTAAGGTTTTTAGGCTTCTCACTTAGGTTTTCTCTAAACCACCACTTTGAGACCCTTGGTATGATATCAATGCACATGATACAACCACCCTCTCACATGATACGGCTCACATAAGTTCAATACCATAGAAACCCTAATTTCTACGCTTGAGTCTTTGATGCCCATTTTAGCCTTTTCCTTTTTGAGGGTTTTCATCTCATTTCAATCCTTGTACCTGTGCTTAAGATCAACTAAGCTCATTAGCCTCTTAATTGTTTTCATCAATCATCCAAAACCCACGGGGATGCCTAGATGCACTTTCAGTTACCCACATGAAGGAGGTGGGTCCAACACTATGGGGCCTACGGAGGTCTTCAACCTTGACGGGTGGAACTCCCTCGCACTTCTTGCGGTATCATGGGGTAACCGGTACGCAGGGTACCAACAGCAACGATAAAATTCATCACAATAGGTCATTTTTCGTCGCAATAGGTCACTGTTGCAACGAAAAAGAGCGTGGCGATAGTTTTTATGAATCATCGTAATAATTCCCATGGTGATAGGTTATTGTGATGCCTTGACATCCGTGATAAATAGTATGGTATTGCAATGATTTCACAGGAAAATAGTATGCTACTACAACGATTTCACGTATTGTGACGATTTGACGTATTGCAACGAATAGTACGGTATTGCAACGAGTTCACGATCGTGGCAAATAGTACGGTATTGTAATGATTTCATATTCGTGGCTAATAGTATGTTATTACAACGATTTTGCATATTGAGATGATTTAACGTATTGCAACGAATAGCATGGTATTGCAATGATTTCACATTCGTGGTAATTGTATGCAATTGCAACGATTTCACAGCCGTGGAAATAGTACGGTATTGCGACGATTTCTCATTCTTGGCAAATACTATGTTAGTGCAACGATTTCGCGTATTGCAACGATTTAATGTATTGCAACGAGTAGCATGGTATTGCAATGTTTTCACATTTGTAGTAATGGTAGCAACGATTTCTCATTCGTGGAAAATACACAGTATTGCAACGATTTCACAACCATGACAAATAGTACGGTATTGCAACGATTTAGGGTATTGTGACGATTTATGGTATTGCAACGAATATCACGGTATTGCAACGATTTCACATTCGTGGCAAATAGTATGTGTCGAAGTGTGGTTCTGACAATTCCCTCGGTACTACTGTTAGTAGCCCACGGAGTTTGTAGTTCGGTATTAAGTGCACAGAGATTTAGAACACGATGGCAAATAGACACGAAGATTTACGTGGTTCGGGCCGCCTAAGCGTAATACCCTACTCCACGGGACGTGTAGTTGTTGTATTGAGCGTCCGAGCACTTGTGAGTGTGTGTCAGAGCTGAGTATGGGAGAGGTCTGGAAAAACCGTCAGAGAGAGAGTGTGTATCGCTCGACCAGTCCTTTTATAGTACAAGGACTGGTCGTTACATCGCTAGCCTGGCCCGACATGTGGCCCTAGAAGTTACTGATGCTTAATACACAATTAATGAGGTTAATTACCCTTAATAGTGTGGTAACGGGTCTTGACAGTGCCGTTACTGGTATTAAGGGCCTTCCGATCGTGTGTTATTAATATGGTATTAATGACACTTAATCGGGTCTTGAAGTCCTTGATTGTCCCTTGAAGGTATGAGCCGTTGGGGGTCCACCAGTCTGATTGTTGAGGCTGACGGTCTGACGGTTGCACACATGGAAGCTCTGGAGCTTACTGTCCGGGACGGTAGGTCCGGTGCCATTGTACACATGTCCGTACCGGAGCTTCCCTGTGTCGGGGGTTAGGTCCGGGGGTGCCGCACAGGTGTTTACCCGGAGCTATCCCATGTGTGGGAAGTAGGTCCGGTTGCAGTATACACATGGAAACAGCGAGACTAACTATAGATAGGAGGCAGGTCCGGTCCCGTATGACACGTGGGGCCTTTGTAGGTCTTCAACTAAGACAGGTGAAGTTCCTTTGGTCTTTTTATAGTCCCAAGGGGTATACGGTACGCAGGGTACCGACAGTGGCCCCCTGAGCCCACCTATGGGAGAGACCTTTTGGATGAATTTGTTCTGCCGGAGGTGGGTCCATCCTTCGGTTTTTGAGCCGTGTCTTCAAGGGTCTTCGAATGTGCCATTGGCGGTAGTACGCAGTTAAACCAACGTCACGTGGCATATCCAGGATGCGGCAGGTGAGATCTGAGCGTGCGGATCTCACGCAATTGAAGGTCGTCGGTTCCCGATACGAAAACCGTATCGGTTCCGCGCGCCCTGTCTGGCCGCCGCGCTCGGGCTTCCCGCCTTTCATGATGACAACCATTCGCTTCGGGTAAGAACCTCGACTTGATCGTCGGGGTGGCCCCGAGCCCCCTTGTCATTGGCAGGGTGAAGTTTTTGAATTGTATCGTCGGCTCCTCTACGGTTTCCATCCAAGCGTTGTGGGGGCTTACTTAAGAAGGAAAGTGTGCACTGTTTGGGGATTCTTTACGCCTTCACTTGCACTCGAATCCTCCAAACTTTAGCTTGCTTTTCATCTCTCGCCCCGCTGTGCTGCGATGGAGTTGGGTCTCCACAAGAGTCGACTTAAGACCGACGGTGATTTGAAGAAGGTCCGGGCCCTCATGGGGTGGTCCAGTGACTTCTTCAACCACCAGGTCCGCACCGGCAAGCTTCCATTCGAGAAGGAGCACACCGGCGACATGGTGTACTTCTCCGCGTACGCCATGGTGGGACTGATCCCAGCCTTCTCCACTTTTCTCTTGATGCTGCTAGACTTCTATGGTTTGCAGCTGTACCACCTTGGCCCCCACTCCATTCTTCTGGTGTTGATCTTTGTCCACTTCTGCGAGATGTGGGTGGGTATTCCTCCCTACGTCAAGCTCTTCCGCACCTTCTTCACCATCCACACCACCGGCAAGAGTGACAAGTACCTTGGCTTCTATTATTTTGTGAAGCGCAAGAAGTGCCTGTACAAGTACTTGCAGTCGTTCCCTTCTGAAAAGTGGGATGACTGGAAGAAGGATTGGATTGTCATCAGAGTGGAGGAGCATGAGAAGCTGGAGCTGCCCGAAGGCGTCCCCAACGTCGACACTGAAGCTTGGAGCAAAGTTCTGGTGTTATCGGACGCCTTCAACCCAGCTCTGACCAGGATCCGCCAATATGTGGAGGGAGGGGTGACTCCCCAGGCGGTATTCTGCAACTTCCTGGTCAACAGGTGGGCTCCGCTGAAGAAGAGGGAGAAGCTCGCTTGGGCCCTCAACGGCGTGATGGACGACGACCGGATCGAGACTGGTTTGAAGTCCAACATGGAAGGCGCAGCTTTGGAGTTTCACCCCAAGAAGTTCCAGCACGACATCGACGTCAAGGGTTACGACTTGACTTCGCTGGCGGCTTTCCTGCCTTTGAACATGGAGGCAGAGTTCAGTAGGGAGCTCCGGCGGAAGATGCTGGTGCTTGACGACCTCAGTGAAGTTGAGAGGCGTTCGACCACCGGGTTGGCGATCCTCGGACCTTCCGAGGGTGGTCCCCTTCTGCCCTGAGACAGAGAGTTGAAGTCGTGGGAAAGGGCAAATAGTTGGCCGAGCCCTCGAGCCGTAAGAGGAAGTTGAAGCACTCTGATGGGAGGTCCGTCAGACCTGCTCCTTCTGTAGCGGCTCCTTCTCCCTAGAGGGGAAGGTCTTCAATGGCGGCAACCACTCCAGCATCAGCATCTCCCGGGGTGCTAGCTCCGGCCATGTGCCTCCGGTACCAGGGCCAGCTGAGGGCTCTAGGTCCGACGGTCCTTCTCGGTGTGACGCCCGGTTCCGAAAGATGAACCAAGCTAACGCATATGTGTGCCCAGGATGTTCATCACACATACACGAGTGCAATCACAAGAGAGTATACAGAAAATTACCACAGAACAAGATTAATTAACCAAATTTTATTACACAAACCAGATTATCCTCGAATACAAGCTCTAATGAATATTAACGACAAGTTCAACTAATGCAGCGGAAATAATCTAATAAAGCAAACTAAGCGACTAAGCAGCATAAGCAATAGGGTATGTATGCGCAGCTCCAATCAACACCACAGGCAAAGTTGGCGGTAGGCACGGCCTAGAACTCCGCATTATCGCCATTAAACTCACAATCCTAACCTGCAACTGTTGGGGGGGGGGGGGGGGGATTGCAAGAGTGAGTACATGTCGTACTCAGTAAGTGTGGAAGGTATGACATGTGGCTTATTCAAATGTCATCAATAATAATGGTTAAGTGCTGAAAAGTACCTTAAAACGTTTGAAAAGCAATATATTGTATATATGTGAAGTAATCCCATCATAATCATATGTAATACCATAATACCAATCTGAATTCATTACCATCATCAATAATTCCAGATTTCGCCATTGCCAATAACCATATTCAATACCAGAAATAAATCCATAACCAACCATAACCATTACCAAACCATGACCATTCCAATAACCATCCCATTACCAAGTTCCCTCTAATCATGTAGGTCATCCAGGCGCTCATAACCGGGAGCACGGCTATCATGATAGTTTTAATACTTTGTAG
The DNA here is from genome assembly GCA_036927565.1 of Tuctoria greenei. Lineage (NCBI taxonomy): Eukaryota > Viridiplantae > Streptophyta > Magnoliopsida > Poales > Poaceae > Tuctoria > Tuctoria greenei. Next base: position 23,759,929 of record JAYESD010000001.1, on the reverse strand, counting down.
AGTTTGTACCTCTTTACCCACGTGTTTGTGATTTCATCACCCGTCGACGACTAAAGAACCTCCCTTTCGCCATACACTTCCTTTGGTGTATGGCCAAGAGATCACAAAATAGCCTTTACAAAGGGATTACTAGCCTATTTAGACCCCACTGAGGTTTTACCGATGGCGATGTCTCCCACTGAGCACATCTTCAACCAAGGGCCCCCTCTTGAGCCATTCGGATCCCAGGGTAGTCCCGCCAATCATCAACAAACCCAATCCGACTACCCCTTCCCCGAGCATCCACAATGGTCCAAACAGCACTAGCAAAGCCCTAATTAATCAGCTACGTCGCACCCATACTTGGCCTCGTGGTGGCACTGTAGTTCTGGCCTATTCTCGCATGAACTGGTCCTTAGATCTAAAGCAAGGAAACCACCATAACATCCAACCCATCCACATACCAGACTTTCTTAGATCACCCATTACCATATCGTAATGACCAGTTCACATTAACCAGAATATCATTGATGCATAATTAAATGTGTAGTGTTGTTTGCCATCCCAATTAATTAAGTGAAGCAAAAAGGTAAAAAGCCCATCCCGACTCTCTACCATAATTCCAGGTGACAAGGGTGGTCAAACAATGCTAGTAAACTTCCTACCATAGGGTTCCCATCAAATTGACACAAGCATGCAATTTTGCAAACAAAGCATTTATTTTAAAAATAGGATCAATATTGCTTCAAGGACACTTGCCTTGCTCCGGCGGATAGGGTTGCTCAAGCGCTTCGAAGTCATGATTCTGAAAATCCTCGTACACGATCTCTTGAGCACTTCCCTCTACTCGTGATCACACATACAAGAAAATACATACAAATCAACATGATGCACACACATTAATCAACATGGGATGATATACATGCATGCAAAGTACAATAATTGATTAACTACGGTTGTTTATTAATTAGATGCAACTAGTTCATACGTGTTCATATGAGTTTATGGGGGTTTTAGTGAGAATTAATGCAGCTGAAAGTAAAAAGATGATGCAACTAAAATCAATTTACGTCTATTAGATCTAATACGTCGCTAAAACTCGCATCGGAAAAACGAATCCTACCGTAGATGTGATGACTTCGAAGATCACGGGATGATGGCGACGCGTAGACGAAGTGGAGTAGACGGCGCAGCAATCCTCCGGCGGCACGACGACGACGATCTCTGGCGGACGATGACACCCTCCTCTTTTTCTTCCTCTTCCTCCTCTTTTTTCCTCTCTTTTCTTCCCTGGCGGCGCCTCTGTTCTTCTCTATTTTCCCTACCGGCGGCTAGGGTTTTCTGGTTGTCTGTCGTCAGGAAAATACGAAGCCTCGGTCCCTTTTTATAGCCGGCTAGGCACGGGACGCGCGAGGCAGGCGCTAGGGCCGGTGCTGGGAACGCGCGGCGCGGTAGGGCGTCGGGGTGGGGCCAGGCGCGGGGCCGCGGTGCGGGGCCCAGGTGGCCAGTGCGCGGGGGCGCACGCGGGAGGCGCTCGCTGGCTGGGCCGTTTGGCCTGGCCGGCGGTTGTTTTTGTTTTTTTCTTTTTTTATTCTTTTTCTTTTTTTATAAATATATTATTTTTTATTTTTTATATATAATTATTATATTATATATATATATTTATATATATTTTTTATTATTATTACATATTTTGTTATTTATACTATTTTTATATATATAAGATTATTATATATATTTTTTATTTATTTATATTATATATATTATTACTATTATTTTTTATACTTATTCCCTAATACAAGTTTTACGCTATTATTTTCCTTTTCTTCTTTTGCTACTCATATTTGTATATGTATATTTTATGCTTTATTATTTTTCTTTTATTCTATTAATATTTAATGCATGAACATGTATGCAATGCATGATGCGAAAATTGAGGGTGTTACAAACCTACCCCCATTAAAGTGAATCTCGCCCTCGAGATTCGACAGCGTGGAGAAAAGATGCGGGAATTCTGCCTTCAGGTCTTCTTCACGTTCCCACGTAGCTTCGGCTTCTGTATGGTGTTTCCATTACACTTTGCACCAACAGACTTTCTTATACCTCGTGACCCTTTCCTTCACGTCCAAGATCTTGATAGGTTGCTCGACATAAGTCAAATCCTCGTGAAGTTCTAACTCGTCCATCGGCACTTGTTCTTCCGGCACCCTGAGACACTTCTTGAGTTAAGACACGTGAAACACGTCGTGCACATCGGAGAGATACGCCGGCAGCTCAAGTCGATAAGCTACCTCTCCTCGCTTGTCCAGAATCTTAAATGGCCCGATATAGCGAGGTGCCAGTTTTCCTTTGACGTTAAACCGTCGCTGACCTCTGATAGGTGACACTTTGAGGTATACAAAATCTCCAGCTTCAAAAGTCAGACTCCTTCGCCTATTATCAGCATAACCTTTCTGTCGAGACTGGGCAGCCTTTAAGTTTTCCCGTATTATTTGGACTTGCCTTTCAGCATCTTGTAACACGTCGGGACCAAACACTTGATTCTCTCCGATTTCATTCCAAAACAAGGGAGTCCTAGATAGGAAAAAGAGGATGAGTCCCGATCTTCCGAAAGGTAATGGGTAAGTCGATTGATGGAGATCTCGACGTTGATGATCCGAGGCTCTCGAGTAGAACACGAACAACCCCTGCAATCAGTACACCACCGCTCCGTTGGTTATCAACCGTGCTTCACACGATTGACCTCGCCAAGAAGGCTAATCCCTGCAAGTGCAACCGAGAACACAAGCAAGAACGTAGAAGACACGATCTGAAATCGCGAAGTTGGGGTTTCACAAACTGTAGAACAGCGATATTATTAATCTATGCAAAATCCAATTGTTCATGGCGGCTACTATGGAGTATATATAGGTGGGAGGACGTCCAAGGGGGTGTTGGGGTCGTGACCTAATCCTAACACATGAAAATAATGGACTTACACTTGATACAAGGCCCAATGGCCCAATATGGTGGCGCACCACCCTGACAGATTCTGTATTTGATTTTGTTTCGACAATTCCCGATGACTCCGAAGGAATTTTGACATGGGACCGGTGCCATTTGAAAGGTTATCCTCTCTCCTTTCCGTGCATATGTAGAACGTCCAAAACGGAGTTTGTATGCGTCCTGGGCGTCCGTTTTAGTGCGTACTGCTCCTGGACTCCGAGTTGGATACGATTTGGAGTTTGGTTCGGTTTCCATCTTCTTTGAACGAATTCTCTGGTCTTCCACGTCCCTAATACTCCCTCCAAATACTCCTTGAACCTCTCCATGGATCCTAATCACAAATAAATCATTAAGTAGCAATTTATGTTCAAAAACATATAAGGAAATATATAAGAACGAGTTCACCTCTGAAATTAATTGTTGTGTATGAACTCTATTGATTGCATCTTGTATGTTCAATGGAGTGTTGTTTGTATCCATAGAAGTGATGTCCTCATCATCCTCCCCTTCTTGAATTGGAGTCGTCCTCGACTCAAGTTCATCTTCTATCATGTGTGGGTCCATATGTGCAACGCCATCAAATCTTCTTGTAAGCATGAAAGGAGGAGGCCAAGGTGGTGGACGGCATAGTGCACATTCACTTGAGCCAGGATCCCAAACAAATAAACATTGTGTCATGTTTGTAAGTGCAATAATAATATGCATGATCTCATCATTCTCCCCTTCTTTATGACAAGCCGTCCTCGGCTTGCTCGTATGTCCAGCAAAAAGTCTTGCTTTGGGGGTAGAGTTTAGGCCCAAGTGAGCACTGTCCATATTGCACAACTGCAGTGAAAAATGTTTTTGTTGTCACTACTGCAAGGAAAAAATACTAGAAAAACTTGACAAGATATTATTAGCTTTAGTACATTCATTTACTTGACCATGTTGTTGCAACACAAAAGGAGCTTCCTCATTTGAACATATGTAAACTTTATGCACCATAAACATACCGCTATGTTCATATTTTCCTATAGCATAAAAAATATTTCTACTTAACAAAGGCAATTGAGACTGAGAAAATATTATCTTCTCTACGATATCTAGATCACAAAGAGTGTCAAATTCAATATAGCCCAAAGTATTTAGAGAAGATAACAATTTCAGCTCATCCCTTTCACATGTAGTTGGGATCAAATGCTTAATTTCAGCACAAGTGAGTAATAAAGTATCAAATTCATTTGGTTGTTCTAGCATAGGTATAATATAATTATCAGTACACAACTCATTTTTGTTATAAGAATCAGTAGGAAAATCAACTAATGGTAAAGGTGTATTATGAAAAGGTTCATCTTGTTGCTGCTCATCGATAGTATGATTGGTAGCAAAATTCAGAACATCCAAAAACTTCTCACCTTCAACAAGTGTGTTGTGATATTCGTTACCTTTATTCTCATTTTCAGCAGTAATTGTGGGTGAAATATGAATTGATGGATCTGAATTTTCACAGGAGTTGTTGAACACCTCATTCGGTTTTGGATTTTCTACGATTATAGGTTCTTGTTCCTGCAAAAGGTTAGGCATAGGAGGAGGTACAACAAGAAAATTCTTCTCAAGCTCATGTATTTCATCTTTGCAATTGGATACACTTGTAAATGTTTCTCGCATAAGAATTTTCATATCTTTCCATGTTCGAGGTTTTTCTAAATCATTTAAATAGTTCCACCAAGTTAATGCACAACCTACTAATGCACTTGCAATATTTCTAATCTTCCTCCTCTCACACATATGACATTTTCCAAAAAATTTATCCAACTCTATTTCCCAAGCAATATATTCATCATAACCAAGACCATCATAAGAAGGAAGAGATGGGAGAATGTAATTACTTCTTGTGGAAGGTGTTATAAAGGTGGTCTGAATGTCATGTGAATCATTGGTTGATATTTGATTTTTCGTGAGCAACTCCATCGCCGTCTTCATCATGTCCATCATCTCAGCATATAATGCATGATTCTTGCTTTTACCTGACATTGTTAGTAGCAAACAGAAGACAACACAAAAAATATGTTATCCCTATCAACTACAAAGGATAGTGGAAAAGTGGAAGTGGAATCACACACTCTCAAGCGTCTTACCACGCTCTTACAAGTGTTCTTACTGACACTGCAGGTGGCAAACGGTGGCCGGTATGAAGAAACCAATGAAGTGTGGGATGATTGCAAAGGTGTATCGATTCTGCTCAAGAGTAAGGTGTAGCTTGGATGACACTTTATTTGTAGCAAGGATTAGCAACAATGAAATCAGATAGTAAAGTTGAGTAAGTGTCCAAAGTACTTGTCAAAGTTGCTGGCCTAAATGTGTTCCTAGTAGTTCAAGCTAGCAAGACATGAGACAAAACTAGATGACACAAAGAATACAAGCACTTCTATTTTTTTTGTTGTTTTTTTCCCCTTTTTTGTGCGGCTTTTCTTTCTTGTTTTGCACTTGCCTTTTTCTTTTTTCTTCCGTTTTTTTTTCAGAATGTGCTGCAAGGGAAGAACACAATGAAAATCAATCCAAGATATCTCGTGTGTCTGTCGCAGATTTTTTGCTCAATCTTCCAAGGACAAATAGGCACACTTATAGGCTCTAAATTGGAAAACTTAGAACAGCAAGATTGTAGATATATCTCTCCTCTTTAATTTCAATATATTGAAGACCTATTTTGGAAAATAACAATAGGAGATATTGCCCCCGAAATACAGACTGTTCAGAATTTTTGGGTCAATAACAGATTTTTATCCAATGCAATTTAGACATCGATAACTATATTTTCTGAGAAAATGATGAATACGAAAGTTATAGAGCACTTCTTAAGAATTCCAGAAAGTACAAGAACTCTAAAATCCGAGTTCGTATGAGCGAGATATGATGAAAATACCGAACTAGACAGAGGCGAATCTAATCTGGACGTGATGACGTGACTCAAAAGGATGAATCACACAATGCAAAACTCAAACTAAGACCAAAAACACTTTCTAAACCAGCAATATGACTCAACAAGGGACACAAACTCAACAAAACTAAACTGAAAACAAAGTTGCAAAGGCTCAAACGTGGTTTGGACAAATTAATGAACAGATCTACTAAACTGCAAGTTCTTTTGTGGCTTTTTTTGTGGACTCTAGGTATGAAAAACAAAACTAATGTAATGGATAGATGAATTACCTAACGGGCAACCTGGAAATCTGATACCAATTGATAGGAAAAAAAGGATGAGTCCCGATCTTCCGAAAGGTAATTGGTAAGTCGATTGATGGAGATCTCGACGTTGATGATCCGAGGCTCTCGAGTAGAACACGAACAGCCCCTGCAATCAGTACACCACCGCTCCGTTGGTTATCAACCATGCTTCACACGATTGACCTCGCCAAGAAGGCTAATCCCTGCAAGTGCAACCGAGAACACAAGCAAGAACGTAGAAGACACGATCTGAAATCGCGAAGTTGGGGTTTTACAAACTGTAGAACAGCGATATTATTAATCTATGCAAAACCCAATTGTTCATGGCGGCTACTATGGAGTATATATAGGTGGGAGGACGTCCAAGGGGGTGTTGGGGTCGCGACCTAATCCTAACACACGAAAATAATTGACTTACACTTGATACAAGGCCCAATGGCCCAATATGGTGGCGCACCACCCTGACAGATTCTGTATTTGATTTTATTTCGACGATTCCAGACGACTCCGAAGGAATTTTGACATGGGACCGGTGCCATTGGAAAGGTTATCCTCTCCCCTTTCCGTGCATATGTAGAACGTCCAAAACGGAGTTCGTATGCGTCCTGGACGTCCGTTTTAGTGCGTACTGCTCCTGGACTCCGAGTTGGATACGATTTGGAGTTTGGTTCGGTTTCCATCTTCTTTGAACGAATTCTCTGGTCTTCCACGTCCCTAATACTCCCTCCAAGTACTCCTTGAACCTCTCCATGGATCCTAATCACAAATAAATCATTAAGTAGCAATTTATGTTCAAAAACATATAAGGAAATATATAAGAACGAGTTCACCTCTAAAATTAATTGTTGTGTATGAACTCTATTGATTGCATCTTGTATGTTCAATGGAGTGTTGTTTGTATCCATAGAAGTGATGTCCTCATCAGTCCTACACTTCCTTCCGTACAATGCTTCGTAGGGTGACATTTTTAGACTTGCTTGGTAGCTATTGTTGTATGAGAATTCAGCATACGGCAAACTTTTATCCCAACTTTTCCCATGCTTTAATGCACAAGCTCTTAACATGTCTTCCAAAATTTGGTTTGTCCTCTCGGTTTGTCCATCTGTTTGAGGGTGATACGCCGAACTGAAGTTCAACCTTGTTCCCATTGCTTCATGCAATTTCTGCCAAAATCTGGAGGTAAACTGAGAACCTCTATCCGAGACTATCTTCTTTGGTACTCCGTGTCGACACACAATATGCTCCATATACAATTCTTCTAGCTTCGCGGTGGTATATGTGGTCTTGACAGGGATGAAATGAGCTGATTTTGTCAACCGATCCACAATAACCCATATTGAATCATAGCCAGACTGAGTTCGCGGTAATCCCACTATAAAGTCCATACCAATCTCTTCCCACTTCCACTCCGGGATCTTTAATGGTTGTAACAATCCGGCTGGCCTTTGATGTTCACCTTTAACTCGTCGGCACACATCACAAAGTGCAACATATTCGGCTATGTCCTTTTTCATGCTGGCCCACAAATAGCATGTCCTTAAGTCCTTGTACATCTTTGTACAGCCGGGATGAATTGAGTACGGCGAGTCATGTGCCTCCTTTAATATTGTCTCCCGAATATTCTTTACATTAGGCACAACAATCTCTTTCCAAGCCATAAGGTACCATGTTCGTCTTCATCAAATCTGAATTCTCTCCCTTCCTCAGTCCTTTCCTTGATTTCCTTGATCTCTTCATCCGTGGTTTGTGCTTCTCGAATTTCTTGCTCCAAGGTTGAATTTAACTCCATTATTCCCATCTCATTCACGAATCCGAGGTTCAACCGTTCGAATTCCTTACATAGCTCGGATGGCAATTCTCGAACCGTGAGATGATTACTTACTCCTTTCCGACTCAAGGCATCGGCCACTACATTGGCCTTTCTTGGATGATAGTTGATCCCCACATCATAATCCTTGATGAGCTCCAACCATCTTCGTTGCCTCGAATTCAGATCTGTTTGTGTGAAAATATACTTAAGACTCTTGTGATCCGTATAAATTTCACACCTATGTCCAAGAATATAGTGTCTCCAAATCTTCAATGCATGTACAACGGCTGCAAGTTCTAAATCATGTGTTGGGTAATTCTGCTCATGTTTCTTCAATTGTCTTGACGCATAGGCGACCACTTGACCTTCTTGCATAAGCACGCATCTGAGTCCTTGTCTTGATGCATCACAATATATATCAAAACTCTTGCTCACGTCCGGTAATACTAACACCGGTGCGGTTGTCAACCTTTTCTTTAACTCCTCAAAACTGTTTTGACAAGCTTCAGTCCATTGGAAAGCCTTCTCCTTCATTAGCAATTCCGTCATGGGCTTGGCTATCTTGGAAAAGTCCTTGATGAATCGACGGTAATATCCAGCCATCCCAAGAAAACTCCTTATTTCCTTGACGTTTTGCGGTGGTTCCCACTTCAACACATCCCTCACTTTACCGGGGTCAACCGATACTCCTCCTCCGGAAATAATATGGCCTAAGAAAGAAACTTCCCGTAACCAGAATTGACATTTACTGAACTTGGCATACAGTTGGTGTTCCTATAGCTTTTGTAATGTAAGCTTCAAGTGTCCTTCATGTTCTTCCTCGCTTCTCGAGTATATCATAATGTCATCGATGAACACTACGACGAACTTATCTAAGTACTCCATGAAGACATTATTCATGAGGTACATAAAGTAGGCAGGCGCATTTGTCAATCCAAAAGACATCACGGTGTACTCATAAGATCCATACCGTGTCCTAAAAGCTGTTTTGGGTATGTCCGATGGTCTAATCTTCATTTGAAAGTATCCTGACCTAAAATCAATCTTAGAGAAGACACAAGCACCCTTCATCTGATCAAATAAGTCTTCTATACGTGGCAAGGTATACTTGTTCTTGATTGTTACCTCGTTGAGAGCTCGGTAATCCACACACATCCTTTGGGATCCATCCTTCTTGTCCACAAACAGCACGGGCGCTCCCCAAGGTGAAGAGCTAGGGCGAATAAAACCCTTCTCTAATTGCTCTTGAATTTGCTTCTTGAGCTCCGCTAATTCCATAGGAGGCATCCTATACGGCCTCTTGGCTATAGGTGCAGTTCCAGGTATTAAATCAATAACAAACTCAATGTCTCGATCAGGTGGCATACCTGGCAACTCGTCTGGAAAAACATCCAAAAATTCACACACCACTGGAATCTCCTCAATTGCGGAACCGTCCATATGATTCAACTCCAATCGCTTCGGTGCGGTTTGAGATGCTTCAAATTCTACGGTGAACCCTTCTTCGTTGGTCAACTTCACCGTCTTCGTGGCACACTCAATAACTCCATTGTGCTTCCTCAACCAGTCCATACCAAGTATAATGTCCAATCCTTGAGAATCCAAAACAATGAGGTTGGCGGAGAAGTCTACCCCCCTTATTCTAAGGCTTACTTTTGGACATACTATATTTGTCCTCATCTCTCCTCCAGGAGACTTAACCAATAGAGTAAACTTCATATGAGAGATAGGCAAACTATACTTGGCAACATACTTCGATGCAATGAATGAATGCGATGCTCTAGAATCAAATAACATAGTCGCGGGGTTGGAGTTGGCGGGAAACATACCAATGACCACGTCATCCGCTTGTTGAGCATCCTCCGTAGAGACATGGTTCACGTTGCCACGAGCAAAATTCTGCTGTCCACGGTTCCCTTGTGGCTGTCCTCTATTGGGTCTTGGGTTTTGCCTTGGCGCATTACTTCCTTGACCAAGGCCTGACTTAGGACATTGATGCGCAAAGTGTCCAGCTTCTCCACAAGTATAACACTTCTTAACTCCACCAGAATTATTGGGACGAGCTTGGTTTTGAGCATTGGCTCCAGGAAAATCAGCACGAGGCGCATAAGGCATCAGAGGCCTTAGTGCTTGCATGACAGGGCGCTTCTGCACAAACTGAGTTGGGCGTGGTGCATAACCAGGGCGTTGAGAAGGAATAGAGGAGCTGTAATGAGGCGCATTGGGCGGTGCAAAGCGAGGGCACACATTACTTCCTTGTTGCTGTCCTTGATATGACACCTTCCTCTTGTTTTCTTGCTCCATCTCATGGATCTTGTTCTCAACCACAATTGCTTTGTCCACAAGCTTCTGGAAGTTGGCATAGTAACAATTGAGCAATTGCACTTGGATCTCATTGTTCAGGCCTCTCATGAACAAATATTGCTTCCGGCTGTCCCGGCTCACATCTTCAGGCGCGTACCTTGAGAGTTGAGTGAATTTATTGAGATATTCACTCACGCTTGATCTTCCTTGCCTTAAGTTCTCAAATTCTTGTCTCTTCAAGATCATAACACCTTCCGACACATAATGAGAACGGAAGTTCTCCTTGAATTACGCCCAAGTGATCCTCTCTTGATTCTCATGAGCATTGCAATAAGCATCCCACCAATCTGCAGCTGCTCCAACGAGTTGATGAGAAGCAAATAGAACCTTCTCTCGGTCACTGCATTGGACAATAACAAGTTTCTTCTCCATGGACTTGAGCCATTCATCAGCTTCCATAGGGTCGATAGCTTGAGCAAAGGTTGGCGGCCTAGTCCTCAAAAACTCTCCCAATCGGTTATGAGGAGGTGGGGGTGGCGGTGGAGGCATGTGGGGCTGATTGTTGTTATTGCCAGCCTGCAGCTGTCCCATAGTTTGTATCATGGTCTGCATGAGCTGGTTCTGCATAGCCAGTAGCTGCTCGATATTGATGGCTCCATGAGCAGGTCCTTGTCCGTTGTTGTTCTGAGGTACTCTATGGTTGTCCTCCTCGTCATTGACATCCCTCTGGTTGTAAGTCCTCACCATCTAAAGAGAAGCAATAGGTAAGAATTTAGAAACGTCTCCAACTAATGCATCAAGGGATATGAAACTAACCAACTAGCTGTACTAGCCTAGGTGGACATGGCAATGCTAAAGCATCCCAAAATCCTCTATTAAGCACACAAGCAAACAATATATATATATAGCAAAAAGCACACCAACAAAATCACAACGCTTCCTGAGTGCTCCTATGTGCTCTAAAGTGTCCATTCTATCTAGGTTGCGTCCTATAGTCAACCTGTGGCTCTGATACCAATCTGTGACGCCCGGTTCCGAAAGATGAACCAAGCTAACGCATATGTGTTCCCAAGATGTTCATCACACATACACGAGTGCAATCACAAGAGAGTATACAGAAAATTACCACAGAACAAGATTAATTAACCAAATTTTATTACACAAACCAAATTATCCTCGAATACTGGCTCTAATGAATATTAACGACAAGTTCAACTAATGCAGCGGAAATAATTTAATTAAGCAAACTAAGCGACTAAGCAGCATAAGCGATAGGGTATGTATGCGCAGCTCCAATCGACACCACAGACAAAGTTGACGGTAGACACGGCCTAGAACTCCGCATTATCGCCACTAAACTCACAATCCTGACCTGCAACTGTTGGGGGGGGATTGCAAGAGTGAGTACATGTCGTACTCAGCAAGTGTGGAAAGTATGACATGTGGCTTATTCAAATGTCATCAATAATAATGGTTAAGTGCTGAAAAGTACATTAAAACGTTTGAAAAGCAATATATTATATATATGTGAAGTAATCCCATCATAATCATAAGTAATACCATAATACCAATCTGAATTCATTACCATCATCAATAATTCCAGATTTTGCCATTGCCAATAACCATATTCAATACCAAAAATAAATCCATAACCAACCATAACCATTACCAAACCATAACCATTCCAATAACCATCCCATTACCAAATTCCCTCTAATCATGTAGGTCATCCAGGCGCCCATAACCGGGAGCACGGCTATCATGATAGTTTTAATACTCTGCAGAGTTTGTACCTCTTTACCCACGTGTTTGTGATTTCATCACCCGTCGGCGACTAAAGAACCTCTCTTTTGCTAATTACACTTCCTTTGGTGTATGGCCAAGAGATCACAAAATAGCCTTTACAAAGGGATTACTAGCATATTTAGACCCCACTGAGGTTTCACCGGTGGCGATGTCTCCCACTGAGCACATCTTCAACCAAGGGCCCCCTCTTGAGCCATTCAGATCCCAGGGTAGTCCCGCCAATTATCAACAAACCCAATCCGACTACCCCTTCCCCGAGCATCCACAATGGTCCAAACAGCACTAGCAAAGCCCTAATTAATCAGCTACGCCGCGCCCATACTTGGCCTCGTGGTGGCACTGTAGTCCTGGCCTATTCTCGCATGAACCGGTCCTTAGATCTAAAGCAAGCAAACCACCATAACATCCAACCCATCCACATACCAGACTTTCTTAGATCACCCATTACCATATCGTAATGACCAGTTCACATTAACCAGAATATCATTGATGCATAATTAAATGTGTAGTGTTGTTTGCCATCCCAATTAATTAAGCGAAGCAAAAAGGTAAAAAGCCCATCCCGACTCTCTACCATAATTCCAGGTGACAAGGGTGGTCAAACAATGCTAGTAAACTTCCTACCATAGGGTTCCCATCAAATTGACACAAGCATGCAATTTTGCAAACAAAGCATTTATTTTAAAAATAGGATCAATATGCTTCAAGGACACTTGCCTTGCTCCGGCGGATAGGGTTGCTCAAGCGCTTCGAAGTCTTGATTCTGAAAATCGTCGTACACGATCTCTTGAGCACTTCCCTCTACTCGTGATCACACATACAAGAAAATACATACAAATCAACATGATGCACACACATTAATCAACATGCGATGATATGCATGCATGCAAAGTACAATAATTGATTAACTACGGTTGTTTATTAATTATATGAAACTAGTTCATACGTGTTCATATGAGTTTACGGGGGTTTTAGCGAGAATTAATGCGTCTGAAAATAAAAAGACGATGCAACTAAAATCAATTTACGTCTATTAGATCTAATACGTCGCTAAAACTCGCATCGGAAAAACGAATCCTACCGTAGATGTGATGACTTCGAAGATCGCAGGATGATGGCGACGCGTAGACGAAGTGGAGTAGACGGCGCAGCAATCCTCCGGCGGCACGACGACGATGATCTCCGACGGACGACGGCACCCTCCTCTTTTTCTTCCTCTTCCTCCTCTTTTTTCCTCTCTTTTCTTCCCTGGCGGCGCCTCTGTTCTTCTCTATTTTTCCCTACCGGCGGCTAGGGTTTTCTGGTTGTTTGTTGTCAGGAAAATACGAAGCCTCGGTCCCTCTTTATAGCCGGCTGGGCACGGGACGCGCGAGGCAGGCGCTAGGGCTGGCGCTGGGAACGCGTGGCGCGCTAGGGCGTCGGGATGGGGCCGCGGTGCGGGGCCCAGGCGGCCAGTGCGCGGGGGCTCTCGCGCGGGAGGCGCTCGCTGGCTGGGCCGTTTGGCCTGGCCAGCGGTTGTTTTTGTTTTTTTTCTTCTTTTTCTCTTTTTTTTTATAAATATATTATCATTTATTTATCCTTTATATTATTTATTTTTTATATATAATTATTATATATTTTATATATATATATACATTTTTTATTATTATTACATATTTTATTATTTATACTATTTATATATATATATATAAGATTATTATCTATATTTTTTATTTATTTATATTATATATATTATTACTATTATTTTTTATACTTATTCCCTAATACAAGTTTTACGCTATTATTTTCCTGTTCTTCTTTTGCTACTCATATTTGTATATGTATATTTTATGCTTTATTATTTTTCTTTTATTCTATTAATATTTAATGCATGAACATGTATGCAATGCATGATGCAAAAATTGAGGGTGTTACACTCGGTCAAGGAATGCCTCAACCAAAACGACGCCGACGGCAGCAGCAAGCTCCGGGGAGCCTTCCGGAGCTACTACACCAGCGGCGAGAGGGTCCGGTCTTGAGCGTCCAGTGAAGAGATTCCACGATAGCTGGAGCGGAAGCCTTTCAAGGTAAGCTTGATTTTTTACCTCAATTGATGGTTTTTTGTTGTAACTGTGTTTTAAATTTCTTTGTCCTTCATCCACAGGGTGCCCAAGAAAGTGGCTGAAGCTCCGGTTCCTGCAGCAGTAGCTGAAGTTGTGCAGGCGGAAGCTCCGGCTCCAATCTCAGCGCCGCCCCAAGAGGTGGCTGAGATCGCGGCAGCTCCGCCGCCAGCTATCGTGGTCCTTGACCTCGATTCATCCCCTAAAGCGCTTGTGGTAGCACCGAACCGCGGGAATGAAGATGTTCTAGCGGCACCAGCCCCGGAGGTTGAAGCTCCAGGTTTGGATGCTGAGATGATGGACGCTCCGGCCTCAGAGCCGGAGGTAGCTGCGGTTCCGGCCCTAGAGCCAGTTGTTGTTGAAGCCCCGACGGTGGAGCCGATGGTTGATGAAGCCCCAGCGGTGGAGCCGAGTGTTGATGAAGCCCAGGCGGTAGAGCCGGTGGTTGATGAAGTTTCGGCGCTTGTGCCGGCCGTCGAAGAAGTTCTGGCGCCTGATCCGGTTGCTGCAGAAGTGTCGGCGCCCGAGCCCATGGCGGTCGAAGCGCCAGCGACTGAGCCAGTGATGGAGGAGGCACCAACGTCGGAGCTGGAAGTGGCTTCAGCTCCGACCGAACCTTCAACGCCTGCCCCGGAGGTGGTGGTCCCGAAGGTGCCCGCGCTTGAGCCAGGGTGCCATGATGAAGTTGCCAAACCCCAGCCCGAGGGACCAGTTGTTGATGACCTGGCGGCGGGACCTTCGGAGCCACTCCGGAGGTCGAAACTTCTGTTGGAGGACCTTCCTCAGCGGAGGACGGGGTTATCCTGGAGGGCGGCCCTAACGTCGTGGAAGCTCAAGGGATCACTCTTGTAGAGTGGAACCCGATTTTTGTCATGGAGAACCTGCTGGAACTAGCGGAGAGGACCCCAATAGGTCCGGACCTGATCTCTCGGTCGTTGTCTATCGACAACGCCTGCTCCAATCTTCGTCAAGTGCAGTTGGCCTTCTACCACGATAGCAAGGCCCTCGAGGAGGAGCGTCAATCCCTTAGGAGGTGGCGTAACCGGCTCCAATTCGAGACGAAGCTGGCGCAAACCAGGCTGGTTGACGACAGGGAGTGGATGAAGAAGGAGAAGGCCCGGATGGAGTAGTGGGGCTAGCTGCTGGACGAGAGGGAAAGCATGACGCGATCCCTTGACAACCAGTCCCGAACCATCTACGAACAGGTCGTAGCTGCTAATAATGCAGCGAGTGATCAACAAGAGAAGCTTGATGCCATCCACGACAGCCTCGTCAAGCGCCGGGAGGCTCTTGAGGAGCGGGAGAGAAAGCTCGAAGATGAAGAGCAAAAACTCCTGGAGCTGCGGGATGACTTCGTGAAGAGGGAGGAGGAGCTCACTCTGAGGCTGACTTTGGGTGACAAGAGTCTCGCAGAGCGTACCAAGAAGCTGGATGAGCACTGCGAGAAAGAAGAGAAGAAGGCCTGGCAGCGAGGACAGGACCTCCACAAGAGGGAGTATGAAATTGCTGCCAGGGAGAAGAAGGTGCGGGGCCGAGAGAAGGACCTGGTCGACCGCCAGAACAAGATCCACCTCCGGGAGGAGGAACTGAGTAAACTCGAAAGGCAGGTTGCTGAAAAGATTCAGCAGAACACCAAAGAGGTTGAGCGCCTTGCCCGGAAGAATTCGGGGCTTGCGGCGACCAGAAGATCCTTGGAGGAGATGCGAGGCTCAAGGGCTGCAGAGTCCAAACCAGTTTGGGACTTCCTGGGCAAAGCCAACGATGCGTTAACGACGATGGGTTTTAGTCCCGTGCACCCGGATGATCCGGAGCCGGAGCTGGACCAGGCGTTGCACGCGTTGATTTCGGCATGCAACAAGCTCACCAAGATGGGCGATGTCATCGCGGAACAGCTGGAAACCGAGGGACAATCCCTGGCAAAGAACATCGCAGAGTTCATGCTGACGTGCTACACAAGCTGGGACCCTCACTTCCCACTGGACCCGGTGCTTGAAGGCCCCATCGACGGAGAGGGAGAAGCTGCCAGAGCCAGCGTGTCGGAGGTTGCCCAAAAGGTTGCCTCGTTCTTCCATAAGGTCTAGGATTCTCTCTTTGTAGCCCCCGCTTGTATTCTCTCTTCTTTTTCTCCAATTTTGTAATCTCTTGTCTCCAGATAAATGAAATCCAAGTTTTTTATGAATTTCATTTTTTGTCTTCAACACCTTTGTCCCACTTGGCCCCCTAGTAGATGTACATAATTTGATTGTGAACATGTACCAAGAGGATGTAGCACTTTGTTGAAGATTTGCGCACTTCAAACTTGTAGTTTGTAGGTCCGAAGTCGCCGATAGTAGGGGCCCCCTGAGGTTGTCGGAGCTTAGTAGCTCCGGCAGTGACCCTTGTCAATGCATAGAGCATCGGCGGTTAATCCTCTGGGTGTCGAAGCTTGGTGGCTCCGGCAGTGACCACTGTCAACACGTGGTGCGTCAACAGCAGACTCCACTGGGCAGTCTTCCCACCATCTTTTGTTCACATTGACGGCTGGCCCCCTGGATTTACTGGAACTTAGTAACATCGACAACAAGCCACCTTAGGGGATGTCGGAGCTTTGTTAGCTCCGGCTTCATTTACCATCATCATGGGATCTTTATTTTTCTTGCACACTGAAGTCAAGAAAAACAGTAAAATTCATTTCCTATCTATAACTCAATTGTGACTTACTATTCCCAAGCAATCTTTAGGTCAAACGCAAATCTACATACACTCAAGTGCACTGGCTTGTTTCCTCCAGGTCTGATCGTTTCTGGACTCGCCTTACTTCGGCCTGCCGGGGTGTAGGTAGAGTGGCGTACTTAGGGTGCAGGACCAGGCTAAGTCGATAGCACACTCTGGATCTAGATTGGCTTGGCGGCATTCGGACGACTAGACCATTAACAATGTTTAGACCCGGAAGAATAGACAATACAACTCGAATTATACATGAATTGGTCGAGCTAAAGTTTCTTAAAAATTGCACAACTTTGTTATAGACAAGAAAGAGAAAAATAAAAAATATTGAGTCTGTACAAAATAAATGCATGTGGAGTCTGTTTTCACACAATGATGTCTTTCATTATAGGTCCGTGGTACAGGGGAAACAAGTACACTCTTAGGGTACAAAACCAGGCTAAGTTTGTTTCGTTTCTCGTTTGACCCAAGGTAGCTAGCTACACTTTTAGTTCTAATACTGTGACAAGTGTTGCCTGAACTTTACGGAGCTTCCGGGGAAGGTACGGCTGTTCTCCCGGACGAGCTACCCGACTCTGTACAATGACTATAACATACATCACATGTAACTACAGACTCACCTCCGTGATAGCGTAGAACTTACGGAGGTGCTCAATGTTCCAAGGATTGGAGGGAGGTGTCCCATCCTCGGTTGCCAAGCGAACGCATCCGGGATGGGATACTTTGATCACTTGGAAGGGTACTTCCCAACTGGGGGAGAGTTTGTTTAACCCTTCTCTGGATTGTATTCTCCGTAGCACCAGATCGCCTTCCTCGAGCTGTCGGCTGTGAACATGCCTTTGGTGATAGCGCTGAAGAGCTTGGCGATATTGAGCATTCCGAACACCTGCTCGGCACCTTCCCTCTTCGAGGAGGTAGAGGTCTTCATGTCGGAGCTGGTCCTGTGTGGCATCATCGAAGGTCCGGACCCAGAGCGACCCCAACGTGATTTCTGGAGCAAGGACTGCTTCAGCTTCGTACACCAGGGAGAAGGGTGTCTCTCCAGTTGACTGGTTTGGAGTTGTCCTGTTGGCCCACAGTGTGGGCGGAAGCTCTTCGATCCAGTTGGCTCCATGTTTTTTCAGGCGCTCATATGTGCGCGTCTTGAGTCCTTTTAGGATTTCTGCATTTGCTCTCTCAGCTTGGCCATTGCTTGCCGGGTGAGCTACAGAAGCGTAGCTGACCTAAATGCCGAGGTCTTGGCAATATCCTTGGAATGCAGAGCTTGTGAATTGGGTCCCATTATCAGTTATGATCTTGTTTGGGACTCCAAATCTGCATACGATGGACTTCAAAAAGTTGATAGCTGATTGCTTGTTTATTGTCACAACTGGAGTTGCTTCCGGCCATTTGGTGAACTTGTAAATGGCAACGTACAGGAACTTATAACCTCCGACGGCTCTTGGGAAAGGTCCCAGATATCCATCCCCCACACAGCGAAAGGCCATGTAGGAGGTATCATTTGTAGAGGTTGAGCTAGTGTGTGAATTTGCTTCGCATGAAACTGGCATGCTTCGCATTTCTTCACTAGCTCAGTTGCATCCTAGAGCCCTGTAGGCCAGTAGAAGCCATGCCAGAAGGCTTTATCGACCAGTGTGCGGGAAGACGCGTGGTTCCCACACTCGCCCCCATGGATTTCTACGAGGAGCTCACAGCCTTCTTCCCTTGTAATGCACCGCATTAGGACGCCATTGGCACCACGCTGGTAGAGATCCCCTTCTACCAGTGTGTATCTTTTAGCCAATCTGACTATCTGGTCAGCGAATACATTATCTTCAAGAAGGAAATTGTCTTTCAAGTAGCTTCAGATCTCCGAGATCCATGCATCGGAGCTAACTTGAGGATTTGAGTCTTGCGTGCTGGGTTGCTTGGAGCTTCCGACAGCGCCTACGACCCTTGATGGATGCCATGGTAACAGGGCCATCGGGTTCACCAACTTCGAGGTGCTGGTCTCGCCCCCTTCGCTCAGTTCGGTAGGCTGAGCTATTGGTCTTGACAATCTCCGGATGAAGGTTCCGTCTGGAGTCGAAGCTTTGGTTGAAGCTTTCGTAGAGAGTTCGTCGGCTTCAGCGTTGTTGAGACGCTGGACATGGCAGAGATCCAGGACGTCGAAGTACTTTTGAATTTTCTAGACTTCAAGTAGGTATGCAACTAGTTGAGGGTTATTGCAGCGACATTCACTTTTGACTTGTTTTACAACAAGCTGTGAATCACCCTTTACCAACAGCTGCTTGACCCCATATGATAGTGCCACCTTGAGCCCATAGATTAGTGCTTCATACTCCGCCATGTTGTTGGTCGCCTTGAAGTCAAGGTGAACCATGTATTTGACCTTCTCCCCGGTCGGAGCAAGGAGAAGGACTCCGACTCTGGCCCCCTGCTTCTGCACGGAGCCGTCGAAGTAGAGAGTCCAGTGAGGCTCGGTGAAGACCAGAACCTTGGGTTCCAGCTTCTGCTCACTGGGGCCCCCAGGATTTGATGGAGAAGGGGTCCATTCCGCCACGAAGTCCGCCAATTCTTGACTCTTGATCGCTTGTCTTGGGACGAATTCAAGATCAAACTCGGCAAGTTCCGCCGCCCACTTTGCAATGTTCCCAGTAGAGTTGGGATTATGCAAGATTGCACGCAGTGGATAAGAAGTTACCACTGAAATCTTGTGAGCTTGGAAGTAGTGTTGAAGCTTCCTAGAGACAATAAGGACTGCGTAGAGCAGCTTATGCACCTCTAGGTATCGAGTCTTGGCATCGTGTAGCACTTCACTGATGAAGTACACAGGGCGTTGGACTGTCTAGGCCCTCCCGAAGCGGTCCGGAGCTTCCTCCTCATCAACCCGGACCCTCTCGGAGGGGTCCGGACCTTGTTCGAGGACCTCCGGGTTCCTACTGGAGGAACTCGGAGCTTGTTCTGCAGCTGCCCAGACCTTCCCGGAGGGGTCTGGATCTTGTTGCTCAGCAGCAATGACTTCTCCACTTGAAGGAGGTGGCTCCTCTGGCATCTCGCCTTGAGGATCCCGGTCTGAGAGTTGGGACCCAGACTCGACTTCAGGTAGCTCCGGACCCTCCCGAAGGGGTCTGGATTCCTAAACCAGAGATGATTCTGGTCTTTCCGCAACCAGGACCATGCTGACAACTTTGTCAGTTGCGGAAATGTAAAGTAGTAATAGCTCATCAGGATTCGGAGCTACCAAGGTTGGTAGAATGGTGAGGAGCTGCTTCAGCTCCTGGAATGCCTATTCTGCTTCTTCAGACCAGTGGAATGGTCCAGACTTCCTCAATAGCTTGAAGAAGGGTAGCGCATGTTCCGCCAGTCTTAAGATGAACCGGCTGAGGGCAGCTGGACCTCCAGTTAGCTTCTGGACGTCCTTGATGTGAGCTGGTGGCCGCATGTCTTCAATAGCTTTTATCTTTGCCGGATTTGCTTCTATTCCTTGGTGGTTCACCATGAAACCAAGAAGTTTTCCGGAGCTAACCCGGAAGACACACTTGTCTGAGTTCAGCTTCGTGCGAATGACTCGCAACTTGTCGAAGACAGCTTGTAAGGTGTCAAGGAATGACTCCTTGTTCTTGATCTTGATGACAATGTCATCAACATACACTTCCACTACGTCTCTGATGAGCTCTCCAAAAGTTTTGTACATAGCTCGTACAAATGTTGAAGCAGCATTTTTGAGACCGAATGGCATGGCAGTATAACAATATAATCCATCTACTGTGATGAAGGAAGTATGCTCTTCATCTTCCCTAGACATTCTGACTTAATGATACTCAGAATATGCGTCTAGGAAGCACAGTAATTCACACCCGGAGGTGGAATCCACTATCTGATCTATTCTAGGCAGTGGGAATGGATCTTTTGGACAAGCCTTATTCAGTGTAGTGTAGTCGATACACATCCGAAGCTTCCCGCTGGCCTTGGGTACAATGACTGGGTTTGCCAGCCATTTTGGATGGAAGACTTCTCGAATGAATCCAGCTTCGAGCAACTTCTTCACTTCTTGACGTATGATGTTTTGTTGCTCTACGGATTGCTTCCAAGGCTTCTGGTGTACAGGTCGAGCATCGGGATAGATCTTTAGATTGTGCTCGATCACTTCCCTAGGGATCCTAGGCATTTGCGACGGTTGCCAGGCAAACACGTCGACATTAGCCCGGAGGAAAGTGACGAGCACGAGTTCCTATTTGTCGTTCAGACCTCCCGATATACGGGTGGTCTGAGCAGCGTCGGAACCGATTTGGATGACTTTGACGGGGATGTCGGTGTCACCGCTTGGTTGCACGCGAGGTGCAGAGGTTGAGCCTCGACGACGAATGCTTGAGGGTTTTGGAGCTTGCTCCTTTCCAGATTCTTCCTCCTGCACTGTAGCAAGCGCATGGAGTTCCTCCAGAGTAGTAACTCTGGCGGTGTGATCTCCACGGATCCGGAGAACACCAGCTGGTGTTGGCATCTTCAACACCAAGTAGCCATAATGGGCGGCAGCCATGAATTTGTACAAGGTTGGCCTGCCAAAAATGGCGTTGAATGGTAAGTTGATATGCGCCATGTCGAAGACCAACTTCTTAGTGCAGTAATTATCCTGGGTCTCGAAGGTCACCAGAAGAGTAATGGCACCGAGTGGGGTTATGGCCCTCGGACCTACTCCGGAGAAAGGTCGAGAGGGGCGAAGATCCGAAGGTGAGAGCTGAATCTTGACGAAAGCTTTGAAGCTTATGAGGTTCAACCCCGAACCTCCGTCCACCATCACATGGTAGAGTTGGATGTTGTTGATGGTAGGAGATACCATCAATAGAAGTTGGCCAGCTCCAATCATGTTCCGAGGGCAGTTCAAAGCATCGAAGGTGATGGAAGTGTCCATCCACTTCCGGTGCAGCTCCGCCCTAGCGGTGGGAGCTACTGGGGCCATGTCCCGCCGCATGGTATTGAGGACACGGCGGGAGGTGATGTCCCACGAACCACCAAAGATGGTGTTCATGGTTTTCCGATGTTCGTTGTCAGAGACGTCAGAGTCATCGTCGACGGAGGTGTAAACAGCCTTCAAGACCTTTTTTTAGGGTCCTGAAAGCCTAACTCCTCTTCAGTTGGAGCTTTGTCGACTTTCTGTTTCCCTTCCATTTAACAGAAAGGAACTTATTCCCGGCGCTTGTTGTAGCGCTCGGCAAGGTTCTGGACCTCTCGGCAGTCTTCCAGGTTGTGGTTGTTCGTATTGTGTATTGGACACCATATCTTGGAGCTGCCTCTGTCTTCAGATGATGGTCGAGGTCGTTTCTCGGGGTGTGGCCCCCAGCCACCCAAAGCTGCGGCAGCAGCGGCTGTAGGTGTGCCAGCCGACAGCTTGTTTTTGCCGTTGGACTTTTTCTTCTTCTTGCCACTCCCGAAGGTAGTGGCTTCACCCTTGGAGGACTTTTTTTTGTCCTCCGGAGGTGGTTGGGAGTGCATTTCACGACCCTCCGCAGCTTTGGCGCACTTGTCCGCTAAGCTGAAAAGTTCCGTGACACTGGTGACCTCCTTGGTCGCCAGATTCTCCAGCATCTTCTTGTCTCGTACGCCCTGTCTAAATGCCACAATGACAGAAGCGCTTGAGATAGAAGGTATAGTGTTTCGTACCTGGGAGAACCTCTGGATGAAGGATCGCAGGGACTCTCCCCCCTTCTGCTTGACAGCAAAAAGGTCCAGTTCGATGCCTTGTCAGGTGTATGAACTCCAGAAATTGGCGGTGAACTTTTGGCACAGTTCCGCCCAACTGTTGATGGAGTCAGGCGGGAGGCTCATGAACCAAGACCTTGCGGTCCCAGTCAAAGCCACGGGGAAATAATTGGCCATTACAGCCTCATTGCCTCTGGTCGCAAGAATTGCAGTGGAGTAGATTTGGAGAAACTCAGCGGGATTGACAGTCCCGTCAAATTTCTCCGGAAGGTGAGGCCAGAACTTCTGCGTCCATCTGACCATGCGTAGGTGCATGGCCAGGGCAGAATAGCCTCCTCCTACTCCTTCGGGAGCAGGACTGTCCCGAGCCTCTCGCCTTTTGCGAGCGCACTCAATATGGATGCGGCCATCCTGTTGACGGTAACGGCGATCAAGTTCCACCCGGAGGTCGTGAGTTGAAAGCCAGTTTACCGTGTGGGTACGTCGCGCCCCAGAAGGCAGCGACGTAGCTTGTTGAGACGCAACACGCCTCCTGTGTTGGGAAGCATGTGGACCAAGTCTACCCGACACTGTAACACCCTCATTTTCATGCATCATGCCTTGCATGCACTCATATACATGTTTAACATCAACCACATAAAGAGGAACGAGTTTAAAATTGATTTGGAGCATTTAAAATTGATTTGGAAAGAAACCGCACTTAAAACGCAGGAAAGTGAGGACTAGTCCGATTTTACTGAGGACTAGTCCGATTTCTCTCTGACTAAAAACAGACTTGTCCATTTTTGCTGCGGACTAGTCTGATTTTGCATCTGGAAACTTTCGGACTTGTCCAATTTTGTGCGGACTAGTCCGATATTCCAAGAATCCTTGAAAATTGCTAAGTCCCTGGACTTTTCTGGACTAGTCTGGCATTCCAGCGGACTTGTCCGATTTCCTCTCTGTTTAAAGTCGGACTTGTCCGATTTTAGGCCACACTTGTCCAATTTTCTCTCTGGACGACTTTAGACTAGTCCTGTCCTTTCCGGACCTATCCGATATTTCATGACTCCGAGTTGATCTTTTGTTTTACGACTTGTTTCTTGGGTTTCATGTTAAGTGGGCCTAGGTATGTCGTGCCTAACTCTTTTAGAGCCCATGAGGGACTCTAAATCGGCCTCTACTCATCTCAAACTCAAAATCCATCTAACCCTAGCCTCCACCTCTATATAAACAACCCCACCCCTTGGTTTGACATCTATTTGCCACTTTTCCACCCCACCCAAACCCTAGTTCGTGGAGAGCCACCACCAAGGAGGGAGGAGAAGATCCCAAGCAAGAAGAAGAAGAGGAGGAAACGGAAGAGGATCAAGATCTCCACCAAGTTTTCATTCTTCATCACCAATTCATCTCCATGTTCATCACCAACCCTAGATCACCAAGATCCAAGTGCTACCTCCAAGTTTCTTGATTCATTGGAGTCCTAAACACCTGTTATACCTTCTATTCTCTTTTCCTTACGTTAATTCAACACCTAATCTCCAAATTTACGTCGATCTAGAACACCTTAATCTGCTGATCTCGCAAGGTGCGGACTTGTCCGGTCCCTGGCGGACTAGTCAGGTCTTCCTGGCTAAATTGTGTTGAATTGATTCTAAAGTTTGATCTAATCACATCCAAACCTGTACAAACTTGTTAAAAGCTATTCGAACTAGTTATTGATCATTAAAAGCAATCCATTAACAAGTTCTACCTTGCATTTGCATCAATCATGCATGTCATGACATATTGAGTAATATATGTGCACTCTTTGATTGTGTTTCTTGTCTTATATGTTTATTGTGTGGGTTAGACAGATTTGTGCTAGAAAGTGCCGTGGAGGATCTACAGCACCAAGAGTTTGAAGACTTTGACCCTAATCAACAGCAAGAGCAAGGCAAGTGTCCTTGAAGCATATTGATCCTGTTTCTCAAATAAATGTTTTGTTTGCAAAAATTGCATGCTTGTGTCAACTTGATGGGATATCCTATGGTAGGAAGTTTACTAGCTTTGTTTGACCACCCTTGTCACCTGGAATACATGGTAGAGAGTCGGGAAGGGTTTTACCTTTTGCATCGCTTAATTAATTGGGATGGGAAAACTACACCACACATTTAATTATGCATTAATGTTATTCTGGTTAATGTGAACTGGTCAATATGATATGGTAATGGGTGATCTAAGCAAGCCTGGTATGTGGATGAGTTGGATGTTATGGTGGTTTGCTTGCTTTAGATCTAAGGACCGGTTCATGCGAGAATAAGCCAGTACTACAGTGCCACCATGAGGCCAAGTATGGGTGTGGCGTAGCTCATTAATTAGGGCTTTGCCAGTGCTATTTGGACCATTATGGATGCTCGGGGAAGGGGTAGTCGGATTGAGTTTGTTGATGATTGGTGGGACTACCCTGGGATCTGAATGGCTCAAGAGGGGGCCCTTGGTTGAAGATGTGCTCTGTAGGAGACATCGCCACTGGTGAAACCTCAGTGGGGTGTAAATAGGCAAGTAATCTCTTTGTAAAGGCTATTTTGTTATCTCTTGGCCACACACCGATAGAAGTGTGAGACAGCATAATAGAGGTTCTAGTCATCGAAAGGTGATGAAATCACGAACACGTGGGTAAAGAGGTACAAACTCTGCAGAGTGTGTCTAAAACTATCATGATAGCCATGCTCCCGGTTATGAGCACCTAGACAACTTCCATGATTAGAGGGTACTTGGTATTGGGATGGTGTTCTGGGATGGTTATGGTTGATATTATGGTTATGAATTTATTTCTGGTATTGAATATGGTTATTAGCAATGGTGAAATCTGGAATTATTGATGATGGTAGTAAATTCAGACTGGTATTATGATATTACTTATGATTATGATGGGTTTGATTCATATACCTATAATATATTGCTTTTCAAATTTTTTAATGTACTTTTCAGCACTTTGCCATTATTATTGTCGTCATTTGAATCAGCCACATGTCATACTTTCCACACTTGCTGAGTATGACATGTACTCACTCTTGCAATCCCCCCAACAGTTGCAGGTAAGGATTGGGAGTTTAATGGTGATAATGCGAAGTTCTAGGCCATGTCTACCGTCAGCTTGCATATGGTGTTGATTGGAGCTGCGCTATACCCTATTGCTTATGCTGCCTAGCTATTTAGTTTGCTTAGTTGCTTAATTAGTTTATTTCCGCTGCATTAGTTGAACTTGTCATTAATATTCATTAGAGCTTGTATTCGAGGATAATATGGTTTGTTTAATAAATTTTGGTTAATTAATCTTGTTTTGTGGTAATTTTCTGTATACTCTTTTGTGAATGCACTCGTGTATGTGTGTTGAACATCCTAGGCACACATATGCGTTAGCTTGGTTCACTTTTCGGAACCGGGCGTCACAGATTGGTATCAGAGCCACAGGTTGACCGTAGGATGCAACCTAGATAGAATGGACACTTTAGAGCACATAGGAGCACTCAAGAATCAATGTGTTCTTTCTTGGTGTGCTGCTTGCTATATATATTGCTTGCTTGTGTGCTTAATAGAGGATTTTGGGATGCCTTAGCATTGCCATGTCCACCTAGGCTAGTGTAGCTAGTTGTTTAGTTTCATATCCCTTGATGCATATAGTTGGGGACGTTTTCTAATTCTTACCTATTGCTTTTCTCCAGATGGTGAGGACTCGCAACCAGAGGGATGGCAATGATGAGGAGGAGAACAATGGAGTGCCTCAGAACAACATTGGACAAGGATCTACTCAGGGAGCTATCAACATTGAGCAGCTATTGGCTATGCAAAACCAGCTCATGCAGACCATGATACAAACTATGGGACAGCTGCAGGCTGGCAATAATAACAATCAGCCCCACATGCCTCCAGCGCCACCCCCACCTCCTCATAACCGATTGGGAGAGTTTATGGAGACTAGGCCACTGACCTTTGCTCAAGCTGATGACCCTATGGATGCGGATGATTGGCTCAAGTCAGTGGAGAAGAAGTTAGCTATTGTCCAATGCAATTACCAGGAGAAGGTGCTATTTGCTTCTCATCAACTTGTTGGAGAAGCTGCGGATTGGTGGGATGCTTATTGCAATGCTCACGAGAACCAAGAGAGAATTACTTGGGCGGAATTCAAGGAGAATTTCCGTTCTCATTATGTGCCCGAGGGTGTTATGATCTTGAAGAGGCAAGAATTTGAGAATTTAAGGCAAGGAAGATCAAGCGTGAGTGAATATCTCAATAAGTTCACTCAACTCTCAAGATATGCGCCTGAGGATGTTAGTCGGGACACCCGGAAACAATACTTGTTCATGAGGGGCTTGAACAATGAAATCCAAGTGCAACTACTCAACTGTGATTATGTCAATTTTCAGAAGCTTGTGGACAAAGCAATTGTAATTGAGAACAAGATTCGTGAGATGGAGCAAGACAATAAGAGAAAGGCGCCATATCAAGGACATCAACAAGGAAGTAATTTGCGCCCTCGCTTTGCACCTCCCAATGCACCTTATTACAGCTCTTCTATTTCTGCTCAACGCCCTAGTTATGCACCACACCCAACTCAGTTTGTGCAGCAGCGCCCTGTCATGCAAGCACCTAGTCCTCCAATGCCTTATGCGCCTCGTGCTAATTTTCCCGCTGCAAGTGTTCAAAACCAAGCACGTCCCAATAATTCTGGTGGAGTTAAGAAGTGTTATACTTGTAGAGAAGCTGGACACTTTGCGCATCAATGTCCTAAGTCAGGCCTTGGTCAAGGAAGTAATGCGCCGAGGCAAAACCCAAGACCTAATGGAGGACAGCCACAAGGGAACCGTGGACAACAGAACTTTGCTCGTGGCAACGTGAACCATGTCTCTACGGAGGATGCTCAACAAGCGTATGACGTGGTCATTGGTATGTTTCTCGCAAACAGCAACCCCGCGACTATGTTATATGATTCTAGAGCATCGCATTCATTCATTGCATCGAAGTATGTTGCCAAGTATAGTTTGCCTATCTCTCATATGAAGTTTACTCTATTGGTTAAGTCTCCTGGAGGAGAGATGAGGACAAATATAGTATGTCCAAAAGTAATCCTTAGAATAAGGGGGGTAGACTTCTCCGCCAACCTCATTGTTTTGGATTCTAAAGGATTGGACATTATACTTGGTATGGACTGGTTGAGAAAGCACAATGGAGTTACTGAGTGTGCCACGAAGACGGTGAAGTTGACTAATGAAGAAGGGATCACCATAGAATTTGAAGCATCTCAAACCACACCGAAGCAATTGGAGCTGAATCATATGGACGGTGCCGCAATTGAGGAGATTTCGGTGGTGTGTGAATTTTTGGATGTTTTTCCGGAAGAGTTGCCAGGTATGCCACCTGATCGAGACATTGAGTTTGTTATTGATTTAATACCTGGAACTGCACCTATAGCTAAGAGGCCGTATAGGATGCCTCCTATGGAACTAGCGAAGCTCAAGAAACAAATTCAAGAGCAACTAGAGAAAGGTTTTATTCGCCCTAGTTCTTCACCTTGGGGAGCGCCCGTTCTATTTGTGGACAAGAAGGATGGGACTCAAAGGATGTGTGTGGATTACCGAGCTCTCAACGAGGTAACAATCAAGAACAAGTACACCTTGCCACGCATAGAAGACTTGTTTGATCAGATGAAGGGTGCTTGTGTCTTCTCTAAGATTGATTTGAGGTTGGGATATTTTCAAATGAAGATTAGACCATCGGACATACCCAAAACAACTTTTAGGACACGGTATGGATCTTATGAGTACACCCTGATGTCTTTTGGATTGACAAATGCACCTACCTACTTTATGTACCTCATGAATAAGGTCTTCATGGAGTACTTGGATAAGTTCGTTGTGGTGTTTATTGATGCCATTATGATCTACTCGAAGGATGAGAAGGAACATGATGAACACTTGAGGCTTACGTTGCAGAAATTGAGGGAGCATCAATTGTATGCCAAGTTCAACAAGTGTCAGTTTTGGTTGAGAGAAGTATCATTTTTGGGTCATATCATCTCAGGAGGATGAGTATCGATTGACCCCAGAAAAGTGAGAGACGTGTTGAAATGGGAACTGCCGCAAAATGTCAAGGAAATAAGGAGTTTTCTTGGGATGGCTGGATATTACCGTAGATTCATCAAGGACTTTTCCAAGATAGCAAAGCCAATGACGGAGTTGCTAATGAAGGGAAAGGCTTTCCAATGGACTCAGGCTTGTCAAAACAGTTTTGAGGTGTTGAAGAAGAGGTTGACAACAGCCCCAGTTTTGGTATTGCCGGATGTAAGCAAGAGTTTTGATATTTATTGTGACGCCTCGAGACAAGGATGTGTGCTTATGCAAGAAGGTCAAGTGGTCGCCTATGCATCAAGACAATTGAAGAAACATGAGCAGAATTACCCCATAGAT
The DNA here is from genome assembly GCA_036927565.1 of Tuctoria greenei. Taxonomy (NCBI): domain Eukaryota; kingdom Viridiplantae; phylum Streptophyta; class Magnoliopsida; order Poales; family Poaceae; genus Tuctoria; species Tuctoria greenei. The sequence continues at coordinate 23,730,929 of JAYESD010000001.1, read as the reverse complement.
GATTTAGAACTCGCAGCCGTGGTACATGCATTGAAAATTTGGAGACACTATATCCTTGGACATAGGTGTGAAATTTATACAGATCATAAGAGTTTGAAGTATATTTTCACACAAACGGATCTGAATTTCAGGCAATGAAGATGGTTGGAGCTCATCAAAGATTATGATTTGGGGATCAACTATCATCCGAGAAAAGCCAATGTAGTGGCCGATGCTTTGAGTGGAAAGGGAGTAAGTCATCAACTCACAGTTCGAGAGTTACCATCCGAGTTATGTAAGGAGTTTGAAAGGTTGAACCTCGGGTTTGTAAATGAGATGGAGATGATGGAGTTAAATCCGACCTTGGAGCAAGAAATTCGAGAAGCACAAACCGCAGATGAGGAGATCAAGGAAATCAAGGAAAGGACCAAAGAAGGGAGAGAGTTCAGGTTTGATGAAGACGAACATGGTACCTTATGGCTTGGAAAGAGAATCGTTGTGCCTAATATGAAGCATATTCGGGAGACGATATTAAAAGAGGCACATGACTCACCTTACTCAATTCATCCTGGTTGTACAAAGATGTACAAAGACTTGAAGACTAGCTATTGGTGGGATAGCATGAAGAAGGACATAGCTGAATATGTGGCATTGTGTGATGTGTGTCAACGAGTCAAGGCGGAACATCAAAGGCCAGCTGGATTATTGCAACCATTGAAGATCCCGGAATGGAAGTGGGAAGAAATCGGTATGGACTTCATAGTTGGGTTACCACGTACTCAGTTCGGGTATGACTCAATTGGGTAATTGTGGATCGCTTAACCAAGTCAGCTCATTTTGTCCCTGTGAAGACCAAATATACAGCTGCACAATTGGTTGAAATATACATGGAGCATATTGTATGTCGACACGGAGTACCGAAGAAGATAGTCTTGGATAGAGGTTCACAATTCACTTCCAGGTTTTGGCAAAAATTGCATGAAGCATTGGGAACGAGGTTAAATTTCAGTTCAGCATATCATCCTCAAACGGATGGGCAAACCGAGAGGACCAATCAGATTTTAGAGGACATGTTAAGAGTGTGTGCTTTGAAGCATGGGAAAAGTTGGGACAAAAGCTTGCCATATGCGGAATTTTCATACAACAATAGTTACCAAGCAAGCTTGAAAATGTTACCATCTGAACGCTTTATGGGAGAAAGTGTAGGACACCTTTATTCTGGGATGAGGCAGGAGAAACTCAAGTATTTGGTCTGGATGTGTTGCAAGAAGCCGAAAAGCAAGTCCAAATAATTCATGAAAACTTGAGGGCTGCCCAATCAAGACAAAAAGGTTATGCGGACAATAAGAGAAGGAAATTAACCTTTAAAATAGGAGATTTTTTTTTACCTCAAGGTGTCACCAATGAGAGGTCATAAGAGGTTTAACATAATGGGCAACCTCGCACCCCGTTATATTGGACCCTTCTAGACTTTGGACAAAAGGGGAGAAGTAGCGTATAAGTTGGAGATGCCAACTCATCTTTCAGATGTTCATGATGTCTTTCATGTTTCCCAACTCAAGAAATGCTTAAGAGTACCGGAAGAACAAGTGCCAATGGAAGAATTGGAGCTAGAGGAAGATTTGACTTATGCCGAACAACCGGTCAAAATCTTGGAAACTAAGGAGAGGGTCACAAGGAACAAGGTTATTAGATGGTGTAAAGTTCAATGGAAGCACCACACAGAAAAAGAAGCGACGTGGGAATTGGAGGATGATCTCAAGAAGGAATTTCCCTATCTCTTCTCTTCCGCGTTGAATCGAGGGCGAGATTCATTTTAAGGGGGTTAGGTTTGTAACACCCTCATTTTCATGCATCATGCCTTGCATGCACTCATATACATGTTTAACATCAACCCACATAAAGAGGAACGAGTTTAAAATTGATTTGGAGCATTTAAAATTGATTTGGAACAAAACCGCACTTAAAACGCAGGAAAGTGAGGACCAGTCCGATTTTATTGAGGACTAGCCCGATTTTTCTCTGACTAAAAACGGACTTGTCCATTTTTGCTGCAGACTAGTCCGATTTTGTCTCTGGAAACTTTCGAACTTGTCCAATTTTGTGCGGACTAGTCCGATATTCCAAGAATCCTTGAAACTTTGCTAAGTCCTTGGACTTTTTCGGACTAGTCCAGCGTTCCAGCAGACTTGTCTGATTTCCTCTCTGTTTAAAGTCGGACTTGTCCGATTTTAGGCCAGACTTGTCCGCTTTTCTCTCTGGACGACTTTAGACTAGTCCGGTCCTTTCCGGACCTGTCCGATATTTCGTGACTCCGAGTTGATCTTTTGTTTTACGACTTGTTTCTTGGGTTTCACGTTAAGTGGGCCAAGGAATGTCGTGCCTAACTCTTTTAGAGCCCATGAGGGACTCTAAACCGGCCTCTACTCATCTCAAACTCGAAATCCATCTAACCCTAGCCTCCACCTCTATATAAACAACCCCACCCCTTGGTTTGACATCTATTTGCCACTTTTCCACCCCACCCAAACCCTAGTTCGTGGAGAGCCACCACCAAGGAGGGAGGAGAAGATCCCAAGCAAGAAGAAGAAGAGGAGGAAACGAAAGAGGATCAAGATCTCCACCATGTTTTCGTTCTTCATCACCAATTCATCTCCAAGTTCATCACCAACCCTAGATCACCAAGATCCAAGTGCTACCTCCAAGTTTCTTGATTCATTGGAGTCCTAAACACCTGGTATACCTTCTATTCTATTTTCCTTACGTGAATTCAACACCTAATCTCCAAATTTATGTCGATCTGGAACACCCTAATCTACTGATCTCGCAAGGTGCGGACTTGTCCGGTCCCTGGCGGACTAGTCCGGTCTTCCTGGCTAAATTGTGTTGAATTGATTCTAAAGTTTGATCTAATCACATCCAAACCTGTACAAACTTGTTAAAAGCTATTAGAACTAGTTATTGATCATTAAAAGTAATCAATTAACAAGTTCTACCTTGCATTTGCATCAATCATGCATGTCATGACATATTGAGTAATATATGTGCACTCTTTGATTGTGTTTCTTGTCTTGTATGTTTATTATGTGGATTAGACGGATTTGCGCTAGAAAGTGCCATGGAGGATCTACAGCACCAAGAGTTTGAAGACTTTGACCCTAATCAATAGCAAGAGCAAGGCAAGTGTCCTTGAAGCATATTGATCCTGTTTCTCAAATAAATGTTTTGTTTGCAAAAATTGCATGCTTGTGTCAACTTGATGGGAAATCCTATGGTAGGAAGTTTACTAGCTTTGTTTGACCACCATTGTCACCTGGAATACATGGTAGAGAGTCGGGAAGGGTTTTTACCTTTTGCATCACTTAATTAATTGGGATGGGAAAACTACACCACACATTTAATTATGCATTAATGTTATTCTGGTTAATGTGAACTGGTCAATATGATATGGTAATGGGTGATCTAAGCAAGCTTGGTATGTGGATGGGTTGGATGTTATGGTGGTTTGCTTGCTTTAGATCTAAGGACCGGTTCATGCGAGAATAAGCCAGGACTACAGTGCCACCACGAGGCCAAGTACGAGTGCGGCGTAGATGATTAATTAGGGCTTTGCCAGTACTATTTGGACCATTATGGATGCTTGGGGAAGGGGTAGTCGGATTGGGTTTGTTGATGATTGGTGGGACTACCCTGGGATCCGAATGGCTCAAGAGAGGGCCCTTAGTTGAAGATGTGCTCTGTAGGAGACATCGCCACCGGTGAAACCTCAGTGGGTTCTAAATAGGCTAGTAATACCTTTGTAAAGGCTATTTTGTGATCTTTTGGCCAAACACCAACGGAAGTGTGAGACGGCATTATAGAGGTTCTAGTCATCGAAAGGTGATGAAATCACGAACACGTGGGTAAAGAGGTACAAACTCTGCAGAGTGTGTCTAAAACTATCATGATAGCCGTGCTCCCGGTTATGAGCACCTGGACAACTTCCAGGATTAGAGGGTACTTGGTATTGGGATGGTGTTCTGGGATGGTTATGGTTGGTATTATGGTTATGAATTTATTTCTGGTATTGAATATGGTTATTGGCAATGGTGAAATCTGGAATTATTGAGGATGGTAGTAAATTCAGACTGGTATTATGATATTACTTATGATTATGATGGGTTTGATTCATATACCTATAATATAGTGCTTTTCAAATGTTTTAATGTACTTTTCAGCACTTTGCCATTATTATTGTCGTCATTTGAATTAGCCACATGTCATACTTTCCACACTTGCTGAGTACGACATGTACTCACTCTTGCAATCCCCCCCCCCCCGACAGTTGCAGGTCAGGATTGGGAGTTTAATGGTGATAATGCAGAGTTCTAGGTCGTGTCTACCGTCAGCTTGCCTGTGGTGTTGATTGGAGCCGCGCTATACCCTATTGCTTATGCTGCCTAGCTGTTTAGTTTGCTTAGTTGCTTAATTAGTTTATTTCCGCTGCATTAGTTGAACTTGTCATTAATATTCATTAGAGCTTGTATTCGAGGATAATATGATTTGTTTAATAAAATTTGGTTAATTAATCTTGTTCTGTGGTAATTTTCTATATACTCTTTTGTGAATGCACTCGTGTATGTGTGTTGAACATCCTGGGCACACATATGCGTTAGCTTGGTTCACTTTTCGGAATCGGGCGTCACAGACACGGCCCGATGCTGCGATGGGGCCCACCCCGAGGCGTCACAGACACGCCTCAGGGCGGGCCCCATCGCAGCATCAGGTCGTGTCTGTGACGCCCGGTTCCGAAAAATGAACCAAGCTAACGCATATGTGTGCCCAAGATGTTCAACACACATACACGAGTGCAATCACAAACGATATATTGATAATTACCACAGAACAAGATTAATTAACCAAATTTTATTACACAAACCATATTATCCTCAAATACAACCTCTAATGAATATTTATGACAAGTTCAACTAATGCAGCGGAAATACTCTAATTAAGCAAACTCGATAGCTAGGCAGCATAAGCTATAGGGTATAGCGCAGCTCCAATCAACACCATAGGCAAGCTGACGGTAGATACGGCCTAGAACTCCGCATTATCACCATTAAACTCCCAGTCCTGACCTGCAACTGTTGGGGGGGGGGGGGGGATTACAAGGGGGGGGATTACAAGAGTGTGTACATATCGTACTCAGCAAGTGTGGAAAGTATGACATGTGGCTGATTCAAATGACGACAATAATAATGGCAAAGTGCTGAAAAGTACAGTAAAACCATTTGAAAAGCAATATATTATATGTATGTGAAGTAAACCCATCATAATCATAAGTAATATCACAATACCAATCCATAGTTCACCATCCTCATCAATAATTCCATAGTTCACCATTTACCAATAACCATATTCAATACCAGAAATTAATCCATAACCATAATACCAACCATAACCATCCCAAATACCATCCCAATACCGAGTTCCCTCTAATCATGGAAGTTGTCCAGGTGCTCATAACCGGGAGCACGGCTATCATGATAGTTTCAGACACACTCTACAGAGTTTGTACCACTTTACCCACGTGTTTGTGATTTCATTACCCGTCAGCGACTAAAGAACCTCCCTTATGCCAATTACACTTCCTTTGGTGTATGGCCAAGAGATCACAAAATAGCCTTTATAAAGGGATTACTAGCCTATTTAGACCCCACTGAGGTTTCACCAGTGACGATGCCTCCAACTGAGCACATCTTCAACCAAGGGCCCCCTCTTGAGCCATTCTGATCCCAGGGTAGTCCCACCAATCATCAACAAACCCAATCCGACTACCCCTTCCCTGAGCATCCACAATGGTCCAAACAGCACTAGCAAAGCCCTAATTAATCAGCTATGCTGCACCCATACTTGGCCTCGTGGTGGCACTGTAATTTTGGCTTATTCTCGCATGAACCGGTCCTTAGATCTAAAACAAGCAAACCACCATGACATCCAACCCATACACGTACCAGGCTTTCTTAGATCACCCATTACCATATCATATTGACCAGTTCATGTTAACCAAAATATCGTTAATGCATAATTAAATGTGTAGTATTGTTTTCCCATCCCAATTAATTAAGCGAAGCAAAAAGGTAAAAACCCTTCCCGACTCTCTACCAGGTATTCCAGGTGACAAGGGTGGTTAAACAAATCTAGTAAACTTCCTACCATAGGATTCCCATCAATTTGACATAGCATGCAGTTTTGCAAACAAAACATTTATTTTAAAAAAACAGGATCAATATGCTTCAAGGACACTTGCCTTGCTCTTGCTGTTGATTAGGGTCAAAGCCTTCAAACTCTTGGTGTTGTAGATCCTCCGCGGCACTTTCTAGCGCAAATCCGTCTAATCCGCACAATAAACATACAAGACAAGAAACACAATCAAAGAGTGCACAAATATTACTCAATATGACATGACATGCATGATTAATGCAAATGCAAGGTAGAACTTGTTACTAGATTGCTTTAATGGTCAATAACTAGTTCCAATAGCTTTTAACAATTTTATACAGGTTTGGAGTTGATTAGATCCAATTTTAGAATCAATTCAACACAATTTAACCAGGAAGATCGGACTAGTCCGCTAGGGACTAGACAAGTTCGCACTTTACAAGATCAGCAGATTAGGGTTTTCTAGATCGACGTGAATTCAGAGGTTAGGGGTCAAATTCATGTAAGGATAAGAGAATAGAAGGTATACCAGGTGTTTAGGAATCCAATGAATCAAGAAACTTGGAGGCAGCACTTGGATCTTGGTGATCTAGGGTTGGTGATGAACTTGGAGATGAATTGGTGATGAAGAATGAAACTTGGTGGAGATCTTGATCCTCTTTCGTTTCCTCCTCTTCTTCTTCTTGCTTGGGATCTTCTCCTCCCTCCTTGATGGTGGCTCTCCACGAACTAGGGTTTGGGTGGGGTGGAAAAGTGGCAAATAGATGTCAATCCAAGGGGTGAGGCTGTTTATATAGAGGTGGAGGCTAGGGTTAGATGGATTTCGAGTTTGAGAGGAGTAGAGGCCGATTTAGAGTCCCACATGGGCTCTAAAAGAGTTAGGCACGACGTCCCTAGGACCACTTAATGTGAACCCCAAGAAACAAGTCATAAAACAAAAGATCAACTCAGAGTCGCGAAATATCGGACAAGTCCGGAAAGGACCGGACTAGTCCAAAGTCGTCCAGAGAGAAAATCGGACAAGTCTGGCCAAACATCGGACAAGTCCGACTTTAAACAGAGAGGAAATCGGACAAGTCCGTTGGAACACCGGACTAGTCCGGAAAAGTCCAAGGACTTAGCAACTTTTCAAGGATTCTTGGAATATCGGACTAGTCCGCACAAAATCAGACAAGTCCAAAAGTTTCCAGAGGCAAAATCGGACTAGTCCGTAGCAAAAATGGACAAGTCCATTTTTAGTTAGAGAGAAATCGGACTAGTCCTCAGTAAAATCGGACTAGTCCGCACTTTCCTGTGTTTTAAGTGCGGTTTTGTTCCAAATCAATTTTAAACTCGTTCCTCTTTATGTGGGTTAATGTTAAACATGTATATGAGTGTATGTAGGGCATGATGCATGAAAATGAGGGTGTTACACCATGATACACCCATCATCAATACATCTAAAGGGCAGAACGTAGTCTCTCAAAATGCTCCAAATTCAATGCCAAAGGAGTAAAAAGCTAACACGCTATGCCAAAACAAATGGAATGGTAGAGAGGCAGGTAGTAATGTGATGTGATATGGGTAGTTGGAAGCTACCGATAGAGTTGGAGTGGGACATTTTTTAAGCTCCAAAAGTAAAGTTACGCTAGGGCGGAAGGAGTATTTCTGGTTTGTATATCTATACCTGTTGTTTGTTCATGCATCGCAGTACCAGGGAGTAAACCCATTTATAGTTATACCAGGTGCTTGTTGGCCACCATGAATGCTTGTAGACGACATCACGGTTTGATGTATTGTTCCTAATGTAAAGAGCATTGTAAGTAGTCATTTCAAATAACAGTGATAACGTCAGATTACATGATCGACGCAGATTTTGGATCAGACGGTGCGGTTTCTATAAACTGCAGTGTTTGTTTGGAATGGAGGAATTAGAAATGAAGGAATAGAAAAAAACGTACAATCCGAGAAAGCCACAAGAAAGAAAAAAGTGTAAAAACCGTGGGAACTAAAATTCTTAGGAATCCAAATTTGTAAAACAGGAATGAGAGTACAACATTAGGAGTGGTTGATTAGATAACCCGTGTGTCATTTACTTCTAAATCGAGAAATTACATACTACCTCCGGTTTTTAATATATATATATATATATATCTATATATATATATATATATATATAAATAACTAAATTCGTGAAACAGAAGACCAATTTCTTCTTTGTTAATTTATTTAATCTTCGTATATTAGGATGGATCGTGTAGAACTTAACAAGCCCAAAACTGCATGGATCGCGTAGAACCAAGGCAATATAGCTCTATAAAAAGACGGCATGGATCGTGTAGAACTTACCTAGCACAAAACTGGAGTCCGCGATGCGATGTCGCAGGGAGGTGTCGGCGACAAAGAGGTTCGGTAAAGCCCGCCAAACTTGGTCACCCGACGTTGTACCCTGGAGTCAACACCATCAAGACCTTCGATGTGTCACTGCGAGATCCATGGGGAAAAAAATTTAAAAACCGTGGGAAATGAAAACATGGGAATTTCTTAGGAATACAAGTTTGGAACACAGGACAGAGAGACAACACATTTAGAGTACTGCAAGATCACCAAAAGGACAGGGCAGCGGTGTGTCGGGAACGGAGGCCAGTGTTTCCATTTATACTCATTGTGGCTTTTCTAGGGATACAATAGGCGGGACTGAAATTGGAGACACAGGGAGTGAAAACTGAATCGTCAAAATCTCAATTGTGGTGCGCCAAGAAGAAAGAAAAAATTTGCTAGCTAGTCATCTGCTAGCTAGTGGGACATTCCAAAAAGATACAAACAAAAATATGAATCGCCAAATGTATATGTGCTAACGCAAACGATATGCAAATAACACCCAAGTCCACGAAAGGATGATGGCAAACAATCAACATTCTGTAACATTAATCACAATTAAATGATAACATGTAGTATATACTACTATTAAAAATACATTTTCGCATGCACTGACTACAAATGAAAAATTTGAGGGAAAGAACACAAAAGGGAGAAACGAAACCTAAATCACGATCTCAATTGAGTTTCAACCAAGAGTCATCGATTGTTGCAACACAACGAATTCTTGGCTAGACATTGAACAACAGTTATCTCGCCCCTTTTTTAGAAAGGAGTTGTTTTTCAATACTACATAGGACGCATTGTTCATGAACAGAAAAGACATTTATCATTAAAATACAAACAACACATATATTACAAACAATAACTACGAAAGCACATAGAAAACAATAAAAAGAAAAACTACAAATACTACTCTACTCGGAGTCGGAGGAGATCTCCTCCACCTCCTTCTCCGCCGCCGCCGCCTCCTCTGCCACCGCCACTGCCGCCACCGCCTCCTCCGCTGCCATCGCTGCTGCCGCCTCCTCCGACAATTGAGTCTGAAGCTTCTGGGCAACGGTCTAGATGCTGGCGGCCCTCCACCCCAGCCACCTCCCCGATCGTCTCGTAGAGGACGTTGAGACGACCAGCCACAAACCCTAACCCGAAGCAGTAGTGGTTGGCGGTGTCCATGCTGGTGCAGACGAGAAGATTCCCAAGACCCAAACAGTCACACGAGCGAGATGTATCAGAAAATACATCCCGCACCAATTTGTCGAGCTTTCTTCCGCGCCCGACGGTGGCGGAAAGGTGCTCGGTGGCCTCCTTCTGGCGCCCATCGAGTTCATCGAAGTGGTGTTCGACGAGGCGGACAGTCTCCTGAACCCAAACGGGGTGAGGAGGTGCGAGCGCCGTGGGCGGAGAAGGGACGGAGGAGGTGCGGGTACCACCTCCAGTTCCACCAGCATTGGCTGCGACAAAAATGGAGAAGAAGGAGGTTCGGAGGATGTCGACGGCCTGGAGCACTTCAGTGTGGGGCAACCCATTTGTGCGGCGATGGAGGTGCAGAGAAAGAGCGAGAGGTGGTCGGTGATGGTGCGGCGGTGAAGCAGGAGAAGTTTGGAGGCTACGATCGATGGAGTGGTGCGGCAGAGACGTAAGAGGACGGGTGTGCCTTTATAGCGGGTCGTCGTCTAAGCGCACGAGGGAGATGATTGGACGCTTCGAAAACTGCACTTTTAAACCGGCGGGTGGGTAGGATTTAATCCAAATCGCGGTTTGCCTCCTCTAGGTTATCGCAACGGCTCGACGCGTCCCATCTTGGCTTCACAGGCAGTTTTTTAATTTGACATGCAAAGGGTCAAAGGTATGTAGTGGCCCACCTGGCATACTTTGTAGTTCCGTCCGGTGGTGTTTCAGTTTTTCAACTCCAGTTTTTAAGTTTGACACGCAAAGGGCCCACCGGCCCAAGGTATATGCAATGTTCCAGTTTTTTCAGTTTGTCATGCAAAAGACCTCGATCATGTTTCATGACGTTACGTGTTTTCTCTTTTTGTTGAAAGATCATCATATATAGTTGAAAGACCGTCACAAAACACAAGAAAAAAGTACATGACACAAGAAAAGAAAAACATCAAAAGAAAACCTAAATTTTCCTCCTCCTTATGAATTGTCCAAAAAATAATCAAATCATTCCTTATGAATTGTCATTAAACCCTTGGCTGATCTGCTCGAACGTCATGTTGTACACCTGAGTCCACGACATTGGGTCCTCTTTCCTTGTCGTCCCTACGGTTGTTGTCTACGGCGGCGCGACGCAACTTCTCTCTTGTGCAAACCTTTGTCTACACCTTTAGTTTGGATTTTAATTGGAAACGGGTGTGGATATATAAGTGATGCAGTTACGATATGAGCAGAGGAGTTTCTGAATTTAACGGTCCCGAGCCCCGAGTAAAGAAAGTAATGAAGATTTTTGAATCTGATATACTCTTTCTAATTTTTTATTCTTATCGTTATGACCACAAGTTGCATTGTCTCAACCAAACACCACATACAACAACAACAACAACATTTCTCAGGGGCCCACCCACTGGGTATGCCGGGTGGGCCATGGGATACCCTGGGTCCAGCCACTAGAGAGTAGCTAGTGTGAATGCATGCAGGAGAGATCAACGGAATCGAGAACTGGCCAATGAAGATGGAAGTCAGCAGTCTCATGGTTCATGTATCAAAACACGTGCCATCCTTTTTCTTCTTCCCTTTTTTCTTATACATATTATTTTTCCACCAATCTTCTAGCCCTCCTTTATTTGAAGTTGTACGGTTGGATCAGGATACGTGGTCGGCGTGAGGCGAGAGCTGTGTGTGCTACACCAGGCGGAACGTCGTGGAGAGACATTGCTCCCCTTGTTGAATTTGATGACGTTGAGGATCGGATGTGGCGTACGTGTTTTCACAAGTGTGGTCATTTGTTCCTAAAATATGAACACGTAGCGGCTAGCACCTACGGCGGTCGTTTCTTCGAAAGGACAAGTATAGCATGGTTGGAAATTATATTGTACTATGCAAGGCATGCGATTAATTTGATGAATCGCGTACGTAGTGAGCTATTCCTAGATGGTATTCTATCCTCAAACCCTCGAGGGAACATTCTTCATGTCAAACATGCACAACGAGAGTGAGGACGACGCTCGATGGATGGTGCTTTGTTAATCTGGGCTAAAGTTTTTTTGGATAATGGAAATAATTAAACCGGGCAATGATTGCTGTGCAATCTGGACTCTTGTGCAAGCGTGTAATCCACAAATGTCAGCCACTTGACAGACATCCAAGGGTGGCTGACATTTTACACATAAATCCTTCGCCTGCTTGTGTAAAAGGAAGGTATATGTGTAAAATGGTAGCCATCTTTAGATGTCTATCCAATGGTTGAGATTCGCGGATTGCACGCTTGCACAGAAGTTCAGATTGCATAGCAGTCGTTGCCATTAAACCGACCTTTTCCTCAGTACAGAGTACGGCCACACTGATACACGAAGTTGTAAAGATCAACAACAAAAGACTCAACCCGACACACTAGTGAAAGTAAAACACCCGATACATTTTATTAATATGAAAGTCTATAACTAAGATTCAATCCAAATCGGGCAAAACTTCGATGACCCTGACTTCTTGTATGTCTTTGCAAGCCATCCGAATCAAGTCTTTTTTGTCTTCACCCTATTGTAATGACGCCCACAAGCATTTAATCTGGGCTAAATTTGATACTCCAGAAACTGTTGTAGCGTCTTTTATAATTTACTACGTACTTTGCTATTTGATTGCTCATTATGTTGGATCCGTGTTGGGTTTGAACATAGAGAGTGGGCACAGGATGAGAGGGAAGGTTCTCCCTGCTGGTGCTATCAGATAAACTAGGTGGTAGTCACTTTCTAGATCTCTAGCTCAGTAGAGTTGGAAGTGGAAATATATTCTATCCTAAAAAATAAAAGAGATAAATAGTCCACTAGTTTATCGTTAGAATAGCAATATTAGAACTATTTTTTGTGCACCAATGAACAACAAAATAAAGTTCATTAACTTCAGACAATACATTACAAACAAGAAAAAAGAAAAACACAAACTACAAACAAGAAAAAAAAAACAACACAACTAAGAACAAGAAAAAAAACTACTTGTCCTCCACCTCCACAAACTCCTCCTTCTCCTCCTCCTCCTCCTCCTCCTCCTCCTCCTCCTCCTCCTCCTCCTCCTCCTTGGGCTCCTGGCAAGGTGGGGGCGCCTCCAACGGCGGAGACGGGAAGCCCAGTTTCCTGGACATCGCCGTGACCAGGTTGTCGCGGTCGGCGACGCCGAGCTCGTCCGCCAGCATGTCCCAGAGGACGTCGAGGTGACCGACCAAGTGCGTCATGCCGAAGACGTAGTGGCCTGTGGTCCCCATTGTAGTATACTCTGGAAGGGGACCAAGCCCAAGGCGATGCATGGAGTGTGATGTATTGTCAAATACATCGTGCCATATTCTAGAGAGCCCACTCCTTCTTGGGGGGGGAGGGGGAGTCCAGTCGGGGACGCTTCCCCTTGGTGTCCTTCGGCAGGCTTGGCGGTGGCAATTTTTTTGTCAGCCATGGTGTTCTTGATGCGGTTTTGGGAAGAGAGGAAGAGTGACTGTGCGGAGAAGACGATGGCGTGCCCGAGTGATCTTATAGCATAGTAGCATCCTCGCTTTTCGTCTCTCGACGCGCGCAGTAGTGGTGATGGGATGTAGAGCGGTTCCAATTGAATTCAAAGATGCGCATGCATTGCGCATGTTAAAGGCGCCTCGGTAACTGGTGCGCACGTAAGCTCGGTGCACCCGGTCGCATCAGTCGCCTGTACAAATGGCTACGGCTTCAAGGACCAAACCTTATGCGGCAAACAACAACATATAATACTTCCTCCGCCCCAACTCAACTCTATTTCTGTTTTGGTCAAACTTACCTTTGACCAATGATTTATATGGAATTTATTAACTTCAATAACATGCACTAGATTGTATATTATGGAAATATTTTCATGGTGAATCTAAAAGTACAATTCTTGTATTGTTAAAATAGATCAAAATTACGTAAATCATTGGTCAAAGATAGATTTGACTAAACCTAATGCTCCCTTTGGATAAGGAATTGAAAAACACGAGAATAGGAAAAACATAGGAATTGAAATTGTGTGTTTTTGCAATCCTATAGGAATTGAAAATATAGGAATTGAGATGAGAAGCCCTTTGGCAGCATCATAGGAAAAACAAAGGAACCTGCAAGATGAGCCAGGAAAGAAAAAAGAGGTCCAAGCTCATGTTATGTTTCCTAAAAAATTTAGCAAAGGAATCCATTCCTATAGAAACTACCCTTTTTTTTTTCCTGTCAGCCAAATGGTCATGTAGGAAAAAATCATTTACAAATCCTATCCTTCAAAATTTCTTTGCCATTCCTTCAATCCAAAGGGTGCCTAAAAATAGAGTTGGCATGGGACGCATGACGGAGGTAATGGTGCACCGGCACACCCGGACCGTACGTGTACCCGGCCAGCCATGTACCTTCATTTTATATTTTATTCTCTAGGCTTAAAAGTTTCCTCATCCTCCCTGTTTGTTCTGTTTGCTCTTCCCTAGGCGTAAAATTTTTATATTTTATAATATTTTTACATATGTAATATGCACATAGGATATATCACTTGATAGTTTTGCAAAAAAACATGGAGGAGAAATATGTATATCCCATGCAACTATGTAAATCCACCCAAGTTAATTAGTTAGTTACTTTTTAATATGATAAAAAATTATTATCTTTTTCTAAGTGAGGTGGCCGGGGTAGATGATCCGGCATAATAGCTTATGTGACATGCCAATGTGGATGTCCAACTCAGACTAAGGATGAAAGTGAAACGGTTGTGTGAAGTCGACGGACTAAATAATTGACCCATTTGAAAGTTCAAGGACCAAAAACTGAGTTTTGATTGGAAGTTTGAGGATGAAGTTGGGTATTGTGCCAATTCTAAATGAGCAAAGAGCTTGCGAGCTTGATGAGCACCGTCATAGTTTTGAGCAGCGATTAATTTAGGGCATCATCAAATCTGGAGTAATTTTTCTAGATCATTCGGGGCCGAAAAAATAGTTAAGACACTATATATGAGGAGAAAGATTAGGATATGCTACCTTTTGCTTGTGTTGAATAACCCTGCACTGTGGACAACATATCCGACGCTTCATTATGGTCGCCAGGATCATTCTGCCCCAAGTCATCTAGGGCAGCAGGCGGAGGACCTTGATCATCAGGATAAGGACCAGGAAAGAAATTATTGGTCAAAGGTAAGTTTGACCAAAGCTAAAAATAGAGTTGAGTTAGGACGGAGGGAGTACTTTACAAACCACTTTGCAAGCCCCGCTGCGGCTGATCTCCTGCCTCCTGGAAACTCCAACGGCTAAAGTAGCGTACATCTGCACTTTAGAAGCCATAAATCTAACGCTCGTCTTTTGTTTAGCCCAGTGTTCATCAAAGGAAACTCACGGGACACTTTAAAGGAATGGAATCCTCCAGAAGGAAAATACATTCATACGTAGTTTAGAAGCCATAACCATCACTGTGCGTCTGCACGCGTCTCATCGTCTTCTCTGCGCGTACTAAAGACACACCATCCTCTTCTCCACAACACACATCAGCCATCCTCTTCTCCGTGCATACTGTTCCTCTTCGTCTCCGTCGTGCGCTCCCTCATTGGTTCCCTTCGAAGCCCATGGAGTTCCCCATGCCGTGCGATATTGCAGTCCTGATCGCGGGGTGGGTCGCCACAACCTCCCTGCAGCCCATGGACAACCTCTCCAGTCTGTGCGCCACTTGCAGGGCCATGCACGCGGCATGCCGGGATCGCGTCGTGGGCAGGAACGTGGCGCTGGAGCGGGAGAGCATCTGCAAGGGGAGCTATGACGCCCTCATGGAGCGACTGGAAATCGTCAACAACCCTCATGCGTGCTACATCACCGGTTCAACCTCGTCTTCAAGGACGATCACACGCAGCCAGGCACCCAGTTCCTTTCCTGGGCGGCCGCGAACGGCCACATGGTGGCGGCCTACGTCCTCGCCATGCTCTGCTACGACGCTGACCGCAGGGCCCTCGACGCCCTTGAGTATATCCAACAGGTCGAGGGTGAGGCCCACATCGGCTACAATGCGGTCGGGTCCATCGCGATGAAGTGGACCAACACGGAGTGCTACTGGTGTAGGCATGAAGCCATGGAGAGTGTCTATGGTGTCGCCTGGACATTCCTGGGCAGGCCTCCTACAGGACAGCCACCGATGGTGGTGCCCAACATTGACGATGATGCTTGGCACTGCCCAACAGGGGGGAACCAGGGAGCTGCCCGCTGTGGCAGGCAAGGGTGGGAGGAGTGGAGAGTCTTCTGTACTGAGAAGTGTAGGATTAAGCACGAGCATGACCAGTTCTGCCGTCAGGCATTGTACTATTTGGGTTATATTCCCTCCATTATCTTTTGGATATGATGCACCCCTAGTTCTCCCAACGCCAATTAAAAGAGAACAAAGGGACTATATAAAATAGACTAAGGCATGTTGATGTGTTTCTCCTATGCGCGCTCGTCTCTGATGAATGTTGCACTTGTTGTGTTTCCCCTATGCGCGCTCATCTTTTGTTTAGTCCCGTTTGCATCAAAGGAAACTCATGGGACAGTTTAAAGAAATGGATTCCTTAGGAAGTGAAATACATTCAATCATTGTTTGGAACAAAGGAAATTAGTGTTCCCTTCCGGAGGAAATACATTCAACATATTCCTCATTTTTCTTCGTGATTTCGCCAGATATGTGGCACAGCAGACCATCATCTTCTGGGATCATCAACTTCGACAAAAGCGATGGGGGTCGATGGAGAAGTTTGCATTACTGAGCGACGAGCCGCGAAGAAACAAGTCTGCCCGAGAGGAACAAAGGGTTATTTGGAGGTTGCGGTTTCTTGGGAGTCTCCAGAGTATTATATTAAAAAGCAACACAACATGGATACGGGATGCACCTGGGGGCAAGTGCATACCGTTCTCATACGGTGCCACCTATTTCTGGCAGTTCGATCTACTGTCCATGATCCTCAATAGCGCACTTATGAGCTCAAACGGAAGTTAAAACATCTCAACTGCCACAATCAGGGAACGGCGATTGAAGAAATGAAGAAAGTACGTGGCACCATCTGAGAATGGTATGCACTTGCTATCCGGTGCATACCGTATCCAAAAAAATTTTCTCGCACAGCACGAGTAGTGGTAGCTAGAGGTGACACCGTATGGAACTGCCGTGTATAGGAGTAGTGGTAATGATGACACCACATATAGGGGCATAGGGCCAGTGGTAAAACTTTCGACATGTTCCAGTCCTTGCAATAATGACATCGCGACTGTTCATATTTTAGCAGGAAAACAACATGACAAAACGTGAAACGACAAAACATCAAAAAACAAGATCAGAAACACAACATCATGACTTGAATTAATCTGCATCAATCAATTTCCTTTTTTTACAAATTTTGTTCTCCAGGCTCTTTCACCTTAAATCTCGTACGTAGTACCTATTTTTTTCTTACATTTTTCTCTTCCTTTCTTTTCTTTTCTGGAGTTCATTGTCCTCACCTTTCTTTTCTTTTCTGGAGTTCATTATCTCCACTCTAGAGGCCCCCGGTGTGGAGGTTCATGCAATTTGATTCACGCACGAAGTGGGTTAAAGGGGAAAATTTGGCGTCGTTAAAGGATATGTTTTTCAATAAAAGGAGAAATTTTAATTTCACATGCAAAGGGCCCAGCATATGCGGGGAAAACAATTTATGCTTATAAAAAATTGCGGTTTGCATCCCTCTCGGTTATCGCAACAGATCGACGCGTCCCATCGGCTTCACTGACAGTTTTTTAATTTGACACAAAAAGGGCCCAGGGCTTATATAAAAAAACATCTGCCCCGTACACGCCTCATCCACGTTCTGTTCGACACCGTTCACACGCTGACGAACGGAGCGGGGCTGTGTCTTGTACGACATATTTTTCAATCAGATGTGTAACTACAATAGCGCGTGTTGCCTTATATTCTCGTTGCAATGAGCTCAACTTTCCGAGGTGGGACAAATCGTTCACACCTTGTCAAAATCGCTCGCACGAATTCGTTACGGACACCGTGCGCAGGGGCAGACGTAGGGAATATGCCAGGTGACCAGTGTACAACCTAGGCCCAGGTACCAGCATGAAAGTGATGAGGATACGATTCCTAGAATTAATCTTGGCGTTATCCGAGTTATGTCCGGCCATCATACGACCTCATTTGGATAGGAGTGGATCCACTTCAATCTAAGCGGATTGGAGAGTATTGAGATAAAAATTAGTTCATTTTCCACTTTAATCCAGTCCAATACAAATGGATTGAATTACCCAAACAAAGCCTACATGATCATCACGAAAAATAATGCAATTATGCTCGGATGTGCCGTACACATCTTAATTTTCTCTTATATATTATTTTTCGAGGCTCGGTGATCATGTTTTGGGGCGTATAGCATGTGCATGGACAACTAGCAGAGTATGAAAGACCTCGATCATGTATGTTTCATGTCGATGTGAATTATATACTATGTGTAATTTCTCTTTTTGATGTTGGATATAGTCTAGAGTTATAGGCTTGTTGATCATGCATCGTTGGGGCATAGCATGCATGGACAAGGCCTCAAACTCTAACGATATCCATCATCAAAAAGACAAAACACGTACGTATTGGTTGATCATGTTTGGGGTGCATGCATGTTAGACATAGAAAAGCCCTCGGTCATGTTGTACAAAACTAACATGCATACCTCATCAATGATATATACGTACGTATGATTAAATAATATGCATACCTCATCTATGATATGCCCGGGTAGATGATATAACTTATGTGGCATGCCAATGTGGATGTCCAACTCAGACTAAGGATGAAAGTGAAACAATTGTTTGAATAAGTTGATGGACTAAATAATTGACCCATTTGAAAGTTAAAGGGACAAATTGAGTTCTGATTGAAAGTTTGAGGATGAAGTTGAGTATTGTGCCAATTCTAAACGAGCCAAGCTTGAGCTTACCAGCTTGTTGAGCTCAAGCTCAAAAAGTTCATTCGTTGGATCTACATCTTACGGTTATTACATCTTTTCATTTAACCCCTTCCACCACCACCACCACCCCTCCACCTGGTGGAGGGGGTTAAATAAAAAATTTCAACGACTGTAGTGTAGATCGATCCAACGGTTGAAGATGGTTGATTGCACCAAACATCTGATTACATTCTAGTTGAACCCAACTTTAAAACAGGAAATCTTTTGACATAGATTAATCCAGTCGTGATGTTTTTCTCTTCTTGTTTTTGTGATGTTTTATTTTTTCTTGTTTCGTGATATTGTTTTTCATATTTTGTACTTCCTCCTTCCCATATTACTTGTTGTTAATAATTATGACAAGTTTTTCTAGTTCAAATATTGTAACACCCTCATTTTCATGCATCATGCCCTACATACACTCATATACATGTTTAACATTGACCCACATCAAGAGGAATGAATTTAAAATTGATTTGGAACAAAACTGCACTTAAAACGCAGGAAAGTGAGGACTAGTCCGATTTTACTGAGGACTAGTCCGATTTCTCTCTGACTAAAAACAGACTTGTCCGTTTTTGCTGCGGACTAGTCTGATTTTGCATCTGGAAACTTTTGGACTTGTCCGATTTTGTGCGGACTAGTCCGATATTCCAAGAATCCTTGAAAATTGCTAAGTCCCTGGACTTTTCTGGACTAGTCCGGCATTCCAGCGGACTTGTCCGATTTCCTCTCTGTTTAAAGTCGGACTTGTCCGATTTTAGGCCAGACTTGTCCAATTTTCTCTCTGGACGACTTTAGGCTAGTCCAGTCCTTTCCGGACCTATCCGATATTTCGTGACTCCGAGTTGATCTTTTGATTTACGACTTGTTTCTTGGGTTTCATGTTAAGTGGGCCTAGGGATGTCGTGCCTAACTCTTTTAGAGCCCATGAGGGACTCTAAACCGGCCCCTACTCATCTCAAACTCGAAATCCATCTAACCCTAGCCTCCACCTCTATATAAACAACCCAACCCCTTGGTTTGACATCTATTTGCCACTTTTCCACCCCACCCAAACCCTAGTTCGTGGAGAGCCACCACCAAGGAGGGAGGAGAAGATCCCAAGCAAGAAGAAGAGGAGGAAATGAAGGAGGATCGAGATCTCCACCAAGCATTCGTTCTTCATCACAAATTCATCTCCAAGTTCATCACCAACCCTAGATCACCAAGATCCAAGTGCTATCTCCAAGTTTCTTGATTCATTGGAGTCCTAAACACCTGGTATACCTTCTATTACCTTTTCCTTACGTGAATTTAACACCTAATCTCCAAATTTATGTCGATCTAGAAAACCCTAATCTGCTGATCTCGCAGAGTGCGGACTTGTCCGGTCCCTAGCGGACTAGTCCGATCTTTCTGGTTAAATTCTGTTGAATTAATTCTAAAATTTGATCTAATCAACTCCAAACCTGTATAAACATGTTAAAAGCTATTAGAACTAGTTATTGATCATTAAAAGCAATCTATTGACAAGTTATACCTTGCATTTGCATCAATCATGCATATCATGTCATATTGAGTAATATTTGTGCACTATTTGATTGTGTTTCTTGTCTTGTATGTTTATTGTGCGGATTAGACGGATTTGCGCTAGAGAGTGCCGCGGAGGATCTACAACACCAAGAGTTTGAAGGCTTTGACCCTAATCAACAGCAAGAGCAAGGCAAGTGTCCTTGAAGCATATTGATCCTGTTTTTAAAATAAATGTTTCGTTTGCAAAACTGCATGCTTGTGTCAATTTGATGGGAATCCTATGGTAGGAAGTTTACTAGATTTGTTAAACCACCCTTGTAACCTGGAATTTATGGTAGAGAGTCGGGAAGGGCTTTTTACCTTTTGCTTCGCTTAATCAACTATACCACTCAATTTAATTATGCATGGATGAAATTATGGTTAAAATGAACTGGTTAATATGATATGGTAATGGGTGATCTAAGCAAGCCTGGTATGTGGATGGGTTGGATGTTATGGTGGTTTGTTTGCTTTAGATCTAAGGACCGGTTCATGCGAGAATAAGCCAGGATTACAGTGCCACCACGAGGCCAAGTATGGGTGCGGCGTAGCTGATTAATTAGGGCTTTGCGAGTGCTGTTTGGACCATTGTGGATGCTCGGGGAAGGGGTAGTCGGATTGGGTTTGTTGATGATTGGTGGGACTACCTTGGGATCCGAATGGCTCAAGAGGGGGCCCTTGGTTGAAGATGTGCTCTGTAGGAGACATCGCCACTGATGAAACCTCAGTGGGGTCTAAATAGGCTAGTAATCCCTTTGTAAAGGCTATTTTGTGATCTCTCGGCCACACACCGACGAAAGTGTGAGACGGCATAATAGAGGTTCTAATCATCGAAAGGTGATGAAATCACGAACACGTGGGTAAAGAGGTACAAACTCTACAGAGTGTGTTTAAAACTATCATGATAGCCGTGCTCCCGGTTATGAGCACCTGGACAACTTCCATGATTAGAGGGAACTCGGTATTGGGATGGTATTTGGGATGGTATTTGGGATGGTTATGGTTGGTATTAAGGTTATGGATTAATTTCTGGTATTGAATATGGGTATTGACAAATGGTGAAATCTAGAATTATTGATGAGGATGGTGAATTGTATACTGGTATTATGATATTACTTATGATTATGATGGGTTTGATTCTTATACATATAATATATTGCTTTTCAAATGTTTTATTGTACTTTTCAGCACTTTGCCATTATTATTGTCGTCATTTGAATCAGCCACATGTCATACTTTCCACACTTGCTGAGTATGACATGTACTCACTCTTGCAATCCCCCCCCCCAACAGTTGCAAGTCAGGATTGGGAGTTTAATGGTGAGAATGCGGAGTTCTAGGTCGTGTCTACCGTCAGCTTTGCCTATGGTGTTATTGGAGCTGCGCTATTCCTTATGCTTAGTTTGCTTAGTCGCTTAATTAGTTTATTTCTGCTGCATTAGTTGAACTTGTCATTAATATTCATTAGAGTTTGTATTTGAGGATAATATGGTTTGTGTAATAAAACATGGTTAATTAATCTTGCCTTATGGTAATTTACTATATACTCTTTTGTGATTGCGCTCGTGTATGTGTGATGAACATCCTGGGCACATATATGCATTAGCTTGGTTCATTTTACGGAACTGGGCATCACAGATATGAACTAAAAAACATGTTCTAATAATGACAAGTAATATAGGAAAGAGGGAGTAATGTTTTATGATAATGAACTCAATGTTGTTTGTCTGTTCCATTTGTTATTTTGTTTTCTATCTGCTATTTAGTGAACTATCTGTTCTATCTGTATTCTCTGTTAATGAACGACCCTCCACACCGTAGGTGGCCTCTAAAGTAGCATGTACGATACTTTAGCCGCTGGAGGTGCCAGGAGATCGCCCACAACGGAGCCTTCAAAGCAGTCTATAAAGTAGTATACAGTACTAACAGGTAGTGATGACTGGAAAGAAAAGGGGAGACAATGAACAGAGAGAAAAGAAAAGAAAGGACAAGAAAAATGTTTAAAAATATAGGTAGAACTCTAACGTACCACTGGCCCTATGCCCCTATACGCGGTGTAATCATTACCACTACTCCTATGCGTGGCCAGAAGTTATTACTACTGCTTGGAGGGAAGTGCTGCGGACTAGATGTGTCGATTAGTTTATTTTGCGTTTATTGGGGATTATGTAACAACTAGTTCTGTCGATTAGCGATGACTGAAATGAAAAGTGGAGACAATGAACAGAGAGAAAAGAAAAGAAAGGACGAGAAAAATGTTAGAAAAAGATAGGTAGTACATACGTACGAATTAAGGTGAAAGGGCATGGAGAACCAAACTGTAAAACGGGAAATGTTTGGCACAGATTACTGTCAAACATAGTATGTTATCTCTATTAATGACAGGATATTATTCTTGTGCTGATGTTGAAAACAAGGTGGTTCCGTTACTTCGCGCGTCCCATCAGTGCATGCGAGAGGTGTGGGTCTCATAGGTTGTGGGTTTCACATGTCAGCCACCCTTAATGCACCTACAGTACTGCAGAGGATGTGGAATCCGCCACCACCGAAAGTCGAACCATGACGGCGCACGACCCCCATCAGTACGCGCGGAGAAGACGATGGTGTGTGTCTTTATATAATATCTCCATCATCTTCTCCGCGCGTACTCTATAGACACACCACCGTCTTCTCCGCATGTATCGAGCTTCCTCTTTGTCTCCGCCGCACGCACCTTCATTGGTTCCCTTCGCAGCACAGTGACGCTAAGGCCTATGGAGTTGTCGTTCACGCGCGATATTGCGGTCGAGATCACGGGGCGCATCGCCAAAAGGTCCATGCGACCCTAGGATGACCTCTCCAGTATGCGTGCCACCTGCAAGGCCATGCATGCGGCGTGCCGGGATGGCGCTATGGGCAAGCACGTGGCGCTGGAGCGGGTGACCCGAAGGATGTGGTGGGGGCGGTACAAAGCCCTCGTGGAGAACCTAGCCATCGTCGGCTACCCCTCATGCGTGCTACGTTACCAGGCTCAAGCTCGTCTTCGTGGTCGATCGCGCACAGCGGGGCGCTCAGTTTCTCGCCGGCGGCTTGGGCCGGCCACATAGAGGCGGCCTACATCCTTGGCCTCCTCCTCTACGACGCTGACCGCGGGGCTCACGACATCTTGGAGTATATCCGGCAGGTCGAAGGCGAGGTCGACGTTGGTGAGAAAGCGGCCAGGTCCGTCGCCATCATGATGGCCAGCAATGAGTGCAGGCGGTGTCAGATTCAATCCCTGAATGAAATCCATAATATGACGTGGGTGCATTCGCGCTCGCCTACAAGATCGCCGCTGGTTTCACTGCCCAACAAGGAGGTTGACCCGTGTACGACTGCGGGAAGCAAGGGTGGAGTGGCTGCAGGGTCTTCTATAGTGAAGACTGTAGGATTAGACAAAGAATTTCACATTATGTCGTGAGGTATTATCTGGTATGGGCTATATGTAAAAGACTTATAAGGTTGTTTGATGTGTTTTCCTTGTTTCATGATGTCATTTTTCTTGTTTTGTAGTAATGCTTTATGTTGATGAACTCAATGTTGTTCGTCTGTTCCAACTGTTATTTTTTTCTATCTGTTTGTTTAGTGAACTATCTATTCTGTCTGTATTCTCTCCACTAGATGTGCTTAAGCTGCTGGAGGTGCCAGAGGAGATCGCCCGTAGCAGGGCCTGCAAAGCGGTCTGTAAAGTAGTATACAGTAGTAACAGGAAAATTCAACAGGTAGCGACCACTGCTTGAAGGGAAGTGCTACGGACTAGATGTGCCAATTAGTTTATTTTGTGTTTATTGGGGATTATGTAACAGCTAGTCCCGTCAATTAGTAAGTTGCCTGTAATGGTACGTTGAACAATATTGTTTGGTTCCGTCGATGTTTATATCTATTGTAGTATTTAATCCTTGTTTATATCATTGTGTTGTTGCGGTTAAAGATACTTTATGAGTATGCTTTATTTTGATCGGAATACCACCCCCATTGCTACATTACGTATTTAGATATCAAATTGTCATAGCCAGACGCGCGCTCGTAGATGGGCTCACGCATCATGGGGACGAACACTAGGCGTCCCAGCGTAGTTTCGGCCCACGAATACAAAGTGACCCAGCATAGTTTCAGCCCACGAATAACAAGCAGCCTAGCGCAGTGTTAGGCCTACTCTGATAGCTTCACGTACGCTTTGTCCTGGCTGCCTGCTCGTGGGACCCTTCAATCCACAACGGCCCCTCTCCCGATTGTACAAAACGCGCTTGGGGGAGCATCCTCCAACCGCCACGCTCTTGGAAGAGTATCCGCTGGCCACCAGCATGGAGGAGCATCCGCCAGCCGCTGCACGTGGAGGAGCAACGGCGCTAGGTACAATTGCTCACATAATGTTATTGTAGTTCTATCCTCTTACGGATATGTTGATCGAATTGTAGGAAGCGATATCAGAAGATAAGACATGGATGGGAAAAGACTGGCGTACGAAGGAGTGGCAGGAGCACTCATGAAGAAGAAACTAAGCCTTGTCCTTGCACGAGATGTCGTAATATTTGCCACGGGACACGCAAGAAAGTTCATCTTCACTTGCTTCGTAATGGGATGTCATTTGATTATACTCGTTGGGTACACCATGGAGAAAAATGATTTGAGAAAAATACTGCTGAGCAATCAACAAATAATGAGGAGATAATTTCTGATGATGCTGTTATGGAAAATATGTTGTCCAGTCTACTTAGAGGCACTGATCATGGTGGTACTTCAGCAGATGTTGATGATCCAGAAAATGCTATAAACCAGCAGGACCCAACTGGGTGTGCAAAGGCATTCTATGACTTATGAAATGATGCCAAAAAGGAGTTTTATCCAGGTTGTGAGAAGGTTACCTAATTATCCTTCATTGTCAGGTTGTACCAGATAAAGTGTTTAACTGGTTTGAGCAAAAAAGCATGTGAGTTGATCCTTGAACTATTCTCATATGTACTTATAGGGGGCCATTGCATTCCTAATACACTTGATAAAGTTCAGAAGGTTGTCCGTGACCTCGGGCTGAGCTACGAAAAGATCGATGCATGTGTCAATGACTGTTTCTTATTCCGGAAGGACTATTCTCTGCTGGATCGATGACCAAAATGTGGTGAATTAAGATGGAAAAATAGTACTGGTGCGGATGAAGAGAGGATTTACCTTGTGGAAAAGCCAAGAAGCTTGTAGCACGCAAGATTCTATGATACTTCTCTCTTATTCACCGTATTCAAAGGTTTTATATGGCAGAATCAATGGCATCAAACATGCGCTGACACAAAGAAGAACGTATTGATGATGGAATATTACACCATCCTGCAGATTCGAAAGCATGGAAGCATTTTGATAGCATTCACCCAAATTTATCATCTGATCCTCGCAACATAAGACTTGGGCTAGCATCTGATGGTTTCAATCCTTTTGGAATAATGAATGTTTCTTATAGTACATGGCCTGTGATTCTAATCCCTTATAATATACCACCTTGGTTGTGTATGAAGCAGCCTTATTGGTTGATGTCAATGATAATTCCCGGGCCAAAGTCACCTGGAAACAACATTGATGTGTATATGCAGCCTTTGATTGATGAGCTACTGAAATTATAGTCTGATGGTGTCGAAACATACGATAGTTCAAAGAAAGAGACATTTCTCATGTGAGCTTCTATATTGTGGACAATAAATGATTTTCCAGCATATGCAATGCTATATGGATGGAGCACAAAAGGTAAGTTAGCATGCCCATACTGCCATGTAAACACTGACGCCTTGTGGTTGAAACATGGACGAAAGTATTGTTGCATGGGTCATCATCGTTTACTACCTCAGAATCACAGGTCGCGTCGAGACAAAGCTTTTTTCAACAAGATAGAGAATAGAGAGGCTCCAACATCACTCTCTGGTCACGAAGTACTCAAACAATACAATACTTTTGATGAAGTGAGTTTTGGACAGACGAATAATAAGAGAAAGCGCACTGAGGAAGATAGGTGGCATAGTTGGAAGAAGAAAAATATATTTTTTTCAGCTCCCATACTGGAAGACATTGCTAATAAGGCATAACTTGGATGTCATGCACATTGAGAGAAACATTTGTGATAGCATATTGGGGACATTGCTTAATATGGATGGTAAAACGAAAGATAGTCTGCAAGCTCGTCTTGATATGCAGGAAATGGGTATATAGCTAATGCAACATCCGGTGGGTATGAAAGGGAAGTATGTTTGTCCATGTCGGAGGGTGATTCCGGCAATTCTCGCGGTACTACCGTTGGCAGCCCACAGAGTTCTTAGTTCGATTGTGGGCGCGCGGAGATTCAGAAGAAGGTGGCGATTTGACACGAGTATTAACGTGTTCGGGCCGCCTAAGCGTAATACCCTACTCCATGGGTGTGTTGTTGTTGTATTGAGCGTCTGAGCGCTAGAGCGTCAGAGACTAGAGTGTCTTGAGCGCATGTGGAAGTCCCCCCTGTGTATCGCTTTGGCGGTTACTGATGCTTAATACACAATTAATGTGCTTAACTACCCTTAATAACGTGGTAACACGCCTTGACAGTGGTGTTACTGGTATTAGGGGCCCTCCGATCGTGTGTCATTAATATAGCATTAATTACACTTAATCGGGTCTTGTGGTCTTTAATGTTCCTTGAAGGTCCGAGCCATTGGAGGTCCTCCAATCTGCCTGTTGAGGTTGAAGGTCCGGCGGTTGGACGCGTGGCAGCTTCGGAGCTTACTTTCTTGGACAAGTAGGTCTAGTGCTGTTGTACACGTGTCGGTACCGGAGCTTCCGTCTGTCAAAGGTTAAGTCCGGGGGTGCCACACAGGTATCTAGTCCGGAGCTTTCCCATGTATGGAATGTAGCTCCGGTTTTATGATACACGTGGCGGCACTGGGACTAACCATAGAAGGGAGGCAGGTCTGGTTTCGTATGACACGTGGGGCCTTTAGAGGTCTTCAACTCAGACAGGTAGAGTTCCTTTGTGCTCTTTGCAGTCCCAAAGGGTATCTGGTATGCAGAGTACCGACAAATGGCCCCCTGGGCCCACCTCTGGGAGACACTTTTTGGACTAAGTCACTCTGCCGGAGGTGGGTCCATTTTTCTATTTTTGCGCCATGTCTTCAAGGGTCTTTGGATGTGCCGTTGAGGTGGTGGTTCGTAGTTAAACCACCACCACATGGCGCCTTCAGGATGCGGCTGGTGAGATCTGCGTGTGCAGATCTCACGAAATTGAAGGTCGACAGTTCCCAATACGAAAATCGTATCGGTTCTGCGCGCCCTGTCAGGCCACCGCCCTCGGGTTTCCTGCCTCTCATGATGACAACTGTTCGCTTGGGGTAAGGACCTCGACTTGATCATCTGGGTGGCCCCGGGCCCCCTTGTCATTGGCAGGGTGAAGTTTTTGAATTGTATCCTTGGCCCTTATGCGATTTCCATCCAAGCGTTGCGGGGTCTTACTTAAGAAGGAAAGCACGCACCGTTTGGGGATTCCTTACGCCTTCATTTGAACTTGCGCTTGAATCCTCCAAACTTTCGCTTGCTTTTCCTCTCTCGCCCCACCGTGCTGCTATGGAGTTGGGTCTCCGCAAGAGCCGTCTCACGACCAACGGCGATTTGAAGAAGGTCCGGACCTCCATGGGGTGGTCCAGTGACTCCTTCAACCACCTGGTGCGCGATGGCAAGCTCCCGTTCAAGCAGGAGCGTGCCGGCGACATGGTGTACTTTTCCGCGTACACCATGATGGGACTGATCCCACCCTTCTCCACTTTTCTCTTGATGCTGCTAGACTTCTATGGTCTGCAGTTGTACCACCTTGGCCCCCACTTCATTCTTCTCGTGTCAACCTTCGTCCACTTCTGCGAGATGTGGGTGGGTATTCCCCCCTGCGTCAAGCTCTTCCACACCTTCTTCACCATCCACACCACCGGCAAGAGTGACGAGTACCTTGGCTTCTACTATTTTGTGAAGCGCAAGAAATGTCCGTACAAGTACTTAAGGTCGTTCCCTTCCGGCAAGTGGGACAACTGGAAGAAGAATTGGGTTGTCATCACGACAGAGGAGCACAAGAAGCTGGAGCTGCCTGAAGGCCTCCCCAACGTTGACACTGAAGCCTGGAGTGAAGTTCCAATGCTATCGGAGGCCTTCAGCCCTGCCTTGACCAGGATCCGCCAATGTGTGGAAGGAGGAGTGACCCCCCAGGCGGTCTTCTGTAACTTCCTGGTCAACAGGTGGGCTCCACTGAAGAAGAGGGAGAAGCTCGCCTGGGCCCTCAATAGCGTGACGAACGATGACCGGATTGAGACCGGTTTGAAGTCCAATCTGGAAGGCGCAGCTTTTGAGCTTCATATCAAGAATTTCCAGCATGGCATCAACGTTGAGGGCGATGACTTGACTCCGCCGGCGGCTTTCCTACCTCTGAACATGGAGGCAAAGTTCAGCAGGGAACTCCAGCGGAAGATGCCGGTGCTTGACGACCTCGGTGAAGTTGAGAGGCGTCCGAACACCAAGTTGGCGATCCCCAGAGCTTCCGAGGGTGGCCCTGCTCCTGCCCCAAGATAGAGAGTTGAAGTCGTAGGCAAGGGCAAAGAGTTGGCCAAGCCCTCGAGCCGAAAGAGGAAGTTGAAGAACTTTGATGGGAGGTCTGTCAGACCTGCTCCTTCCACAACAGCTCCTTCTCCCCGGCGGGGGAGGTCTTCGACGGCGACAACCACTCCGGCATCAGCGTCTCCCTGGGACACCAGCTCCGCCCAGGTGACTTCAGCACTAGAACCAGCTAAGGGCTCTAGGTCCGAGGGTCCTTCTCGGTCGAGGGGGGCCTCAACCAAGACATCACTGGCGGCAGCAGCAAGCTTCGGAGGGCCTTCCGGAGCTACTACTCCAGTTACGATTGGGTCGAGCTCCGAGCGTCCGACGAAGAGGTTCCGCGCTAGCTGGAGCGGAAGTCTCCCAAGGTAAATTTGCTTTTTTACCTCAGTTGGTTATTTTTTGTTGTAATCATATTTTGAGTTTCTTCATCCTTCATCCGCAGGGTATCCAAGAAAGGGGCTGAAGCTCCAGTTCCTATGACAGCAACTGATGCAGTACAGGTGGAGGCTCCAGCTCCAGTTCCAGCGCCGCCCCAAGTGGTGGCTGAGGTCGCGGCAGCTCCGGCACTAGCTGTCGTGGTCCTTGACCTCGACTCATCTCCCGAATATCCCATGGTAGCGCCGAACCATGGGAATGAAGACATACCAGCGGCACCAGCTCCAGAGGTTGAAGCTCCGGTTTTGGATGCTGTGATGACAGATGCTCCGGCCTCACAGCCAGAGGTAGCTGCAGTTCCGGCCTTAGAGCCAGATGTTGTTGAAGCCCCGGTGGTAGAGCCGGTGGTTGATGAAGTTCTGGCGCCTGAGCCGGTTGTCGCGGAGGTACCAGCGCTTGAACCGGTGGAGGTTGAAGCGCCAACGCATGGACCGGCAGTGGAGGAGGCGCCAGCACTGGAGCCGGAAGTGGCCTTAGCTCCAGCCGAATCTTCAATGCTTGCCCCGGAGGTCTGGTTCCAGAGGTACCCGCGCCTGAGCCAAGGTGCCAAGGCAAAGCGACCAGTCCTCTGCTAGAGGGAGCAGGTGCTGATGACCTGGCGGTGGGACCTCCGGAGCCAACTCCGGAGGTAGTATCTTCCGTTGCAGGACCTTCCTCGGCGGTGACCGAGGCTACCCCGGAGGGCGGCCCTAGTGCCCCAGAAGATCAAGGGACCGCTCTTATAGAGTGGGACCCGATTTTTGTTATGGAGAACCCGCTGGAGTCAGCAAAGAGGACCCCGGCAGGTCTAGAGCCGATCCCCCTATCGTTGTCCATTGACAACGCCTGCTCCAGCCTTTGTCAGGTACAACTTGCTTTTTACCATGATAGAAAGGCCCTCGAGGAGGAGCGCCAGACCCTTAGGAGGTGGCGCAACCGGCTCCAATTCGAGACCAAGCTGGCGTAGACAAGACTGGCCGACGACAAGGAGTGGGTCAAGAGGGAGAAGGCCCGGACGGAGTACTGGGGCCAGCTGCTGGACGAGAGGGAAAGCATGGTGCGATCCCTTGACAACCAGTCCCGGTCCATCCACGAACAGGCCGTGGTTGCTAACGAAGCAGTGAACGGTCGCCAGGAGAAGCTGAGTGCGATCCACGACAGCCTCGTCAAGTGCCGAGAGGCTCTTGAAGAGCGGGAGAAAAAGCTCGAAGATGAAGAGCAAAAACTCCTGAAGCTGCGGAATGACCTCGTGAAGAGGGAGGAGGAGCTCGCTCAGAGGCTGGCTCTGGGTGACAAGAGCCTCGCGGAGCGCACCAAGAAGCTGGAGGAGCTCTGAGAGAGCAAGGAGAAGAAGGCCTGGCAGCGGGGACAAGACCTCACTAACAGGGAGAATGAAGTTGCTGCCAGGGAGAAGAAAGTGCGGGGCTGGGAGAGATAACTAGTTGACCGTCAGAACAAGATCCACGTCCGGGAAGAGGATCTTGCTAAACTCTAAAGGAAAGTTGTTGAAAAGATTCAGCAGCACACCAAAGAGGTCGAGCGCCTTGCCCGGGAGGGTTCGGAGCTTGCGGCGACCAAGAGGTCCTTGGAATAGGTGCGAGGCTCAAAGGCTGAGGAGTCCCAGCAAGTATGGGACTTCTTGTGCAAAGCCAATGACGCGCTGACGCCGCTGGGTTTTAGTCCCGTGCGTCCGGACAATCCGGAACTGGAGCTGGACCAAGGGTTGAAGGCGTTGAGCTCGGCGGGCAGCAAACTCAACAAGATGGGCGATGTTATCGCGGATCAGTTGGAAACTGAAGGGAAATCCCTTGCGCAGAACGTCGTAGAGTACATGCTGACATGCTACACAAGTCGATATCCTCACTTCCCATTAGATACGGTGCTTGAAGGTCCCATCGACAGAGAGGGAGATGCCGCCAAGGCCAGCGTGTTGGAGGTTGCCCAGAAGGTTGCCTCGTTCTTCCGTAGGATCTAGGACTTTATCTTTGTAGATTCCACTTGTATATTCTCTTCTTTTCTCCAATTTTGTAATCTCTTGTCCTCAGATGAATGAAATCCAAGAAATTTATGAATTTCATTTTTTGTCTTCAACCTTTGTGTAGACATGTACCAAGAGGATGTAACATTTTGTTGAAGACTTGAGTGCTTCGAACTTGTAGAGTATAGGTATGAAGTCGCCGATAGCAGGGTCCCCTGAGGTTGTTGGAGCTTAGTAGCTCCGGCAGCGACCATTGTCAACATGTAGAACGTTGGCAGCTGGTCCTCTGGGGTTGTCGGAGCTTAGTAGCTCCGGCAGTGTCCACTGTCAACACGTAGAGCATCGACAGCAGACCCCATTAGGGTGTCCTTCTATAATCTTTCCTTCACGCTGACGGCTGGCCCCCTAGTTTTGTCGAAACTTGACAGCTCTAGCGACGCCTACTATCAATGTTTGAAACATCGACAGCGGACCACCTTAGGGAGTGTCGGAGCTTTGATAGCTCCAGCTTCATCCACCATCATCATGAGATCTTTATTTTTCCTGCACACTGAAGTCAAGAAAAAACAGTAAAATCCATTTCTTATCTATAACTCGTTTGCGGCTTACTATTCCTGAAAGAAATTTTTAGGTCGACCGCAATTCTATATACAATCAAGTGCATTTGCTTGTTTTCTCAGGGTCCGATCGTTTTCTGGACCCACCTTACTCAGGCTTGCTGGGGTGTAGGTAGAGTGGCGTACTTAGGGTGCAGGACCAGGCTAAGTCGATAGCACACTCCGGACCTAGATTGGCTTGGCGTTCAGGCGAGTAGGCCATTCAACAACGTTAAGACCCGAAAGAATTAACAAAGCGACTTGAATTATACATGAATTGTTCGAGCTAAAGTTTCTTGAGAATTGCACAACTTTGTTATAGGCAAGAAAGAGAAAAATAAAAAATATTGAGCCTGTACAAAATAAATGCACGTGGAGTCTGTTTTCACAGAATGATGTCTTTCATTATAGGTCCGGGGTACAAGGGAAACAAGTACACTCTTAGGGTACGGAACCAGGCTAAGTGTGTTACATTTCTTGTTTGACCCAAGGTAACTAGCTACACTTTTAGTTCTGATACTGTGTCAAGTGTTGCCTGAACTTTGACCTTCCGGGAAAGGTCCGGCTGTTCTCCCGAAGGAGCTACCCGACTCTATACAATGGCGCTATAACATATATCATATGTAATTACAGACTCAGCTCTGTGATATTAAGCGTAGAACTTACGGAGGTGCTCAATGTTCCAAGGATTAGGGAGCGGTGTCCCATCCTCGGTTGCCAAGCGAACGCATCCGGGACGGGATACTTTGATCACTCGAAAGGGTCCTTCCCAGCTAGGGGAAAGTTTGTTTAACCCTTCTCGAGTTTGTATTCTCCATAGCACTAGATCTCCTTCCTCGATCTGTCGATTATGAACATGCCTTTGGTCATAGTGCCGGAGCACTTGGCGGTATCTTGCATTTCAAACAGCTGCTCGGCACCTTCCCTCTTGAACAAGGTCAAGGTCTTCACACCGGAGCTGATCCTGCGTGGCTTCGTCAAAGGTCCGGACCCGGAGTGACCCCAAGGTGATTTCCGGAGGAAGGACTGCTTCAGCTCCGTACACCAGGAAGAAGGGTGTCTCTCCACTTGACCGGTTTGGAGTTGTCCTGTTGGCCCACAGGGCGGGCGGAAGCTCTTCAATCCAGGTTGCTCCATGTTTTTTCAGACGCTCATATGTGTGCGTCTTGAGTCCTTTTAGGATTTCTGCATTTGCTCTCTCATCTTGGCCATTGCTTGCCGGGTGAGCTACGAAAGCGTAGCTAACTTGAATGCCAAGGTCATCGCAATATCCTTGGAATGCAGAGCTTGTGAATTGGGTCCCGTTGTCAGTTATGATCTTGTTTGGGACTCCAAATCTGCATACTATGGACTGCAAGAAATTGATAGTTGATTGCTTGTTTATTGTCACAACTGGAGTTGCTTTCGGCCACTTGGTGAACTTGTCGATGGCGACATACAAGAGCTTTTAACCTCCGACAGCTCTTGGGAAAGGTCCCAAGATATCCATCCCCCACACGGTGAATGGCCATGTAGGAGGTATCATTTGTAGAGGTTGAGCTGGTGTGTGAATTTGGTTTGCATGAAACTGGCATGCTTCGCATTTCTTCACTAGCTCGGTTGCATCCTGGAGTGCTATAGGCCAGTAAAAACCATGTCGGAAGGCTTTACCGACCAACGTGCGGGAAGACGCGTGGTTCCCACACTCGCCTCCATGGATTTCCGCGAGGAGTTCGTGGCTTTCTTCCCTTGTAATGCACCGCATTAGGATGACGTTGGCACCACGCCGGTAGAGATCCCCTTCTACCAGTGTGTATCTTTTAGCCAATCTAACTATCCGGTCAGCAGATACATTATCTTCATGAAGGATGTTGTCTTTCAAGTAGCTCCGGATCTCCGAGATCCATGCATCGGGGCTAACTTGAGCTTCTGAGTCTTGCGTGCTAGGTTGCTCGGAGCTTCCTGCAGCACCTACGACCTTTGATGGACGCTATGGTAACAGGGCCATCGGGACTGCCAGCTTCGAGGTGTTGGTCTCGCCCCCTTCGCTCAGATCGACAGGCTGAGCTGTTGGTCTTGACAATCTCCGAACGAAGGTTCCATCGGGAATCGGAGCTCCGGTTGAAGCTTTCGTTGAGAGTTCGTCAGCTTCAGCGTTGTTGCGACGTTGGACATGGCAAAGATCCAGGACTTCGAAGTCCTTCTAAAACTTTTGTACTTCAAGTAGATATGCAACTAGTTGAGGGTTGTTGCAGCAGCATTCACCTTTGACTTGTTTTATTATGAGATGCGAGTCACCCTTTACCAACAGCTGCTTGACACCATATGATAGTGCCACTTTGAGCCCATAGATTTGTGATTCATATTCTGCCATGTTGTTGGTTGCCATGAAGTCAAGGTGAACCATGTATTTGACCTTCTCCCTGGTCAGAGCGAGGAGAAGGATTCCAGCTCCGGCCCCCTGCTTCTGCACAGAGCCGTCGAAGTAAAGAGTCCAGTGAGGCTCAGTGAAGACTGGAACATTGGGTTACGTCTTCTGCTCACTAGGGCCCCAGGATTTGATGGAGAGGGGGTCCATTCTACCACGAAGTCTGCCAATGCTTGACTCTTGATCCCTTTTCTTGGGACAAATTCAAGATCGAACTCGGCCAATTCCGCTGCCCACTTTGCAATGTTCCCAGTAGAGTTGGGGTTATGCAAGATTGCACGCAGTGGATAAGAGGTTACCACTGAAATCTTGTGAGCTTGGAAGTAGTGACGAAGCTTCCTAGAGGCAATAAGGACTGCGTAGAGCAGCTTATGCACCTCTAAGTACCGAGTCTTGGCGTCATGAAGTACTTCACTAATGAAGTACACTGGGCGTTAGACTGTCCAAACCCCCCCCCCCCTGAGGGGCCTGGAGCTTCCTCTTCATCAACCCGGGCCCTCCCTGAGGGGTCCAGACCTTCTTTGGGGACCTCCAAGTTTTTACTAGAGGAACCCGGAGCTTCTTCTGCACTGACCCGGACCTTCCCGGAGAGGTCCAGATCTTCTTGATCAGCAACAACAACTCCTTCATTTGAAGGAGGTTGATCCTCCGATGTCTTGCCTTGAAGATCCAGGTCTTGGGGCTGGGACCCAGACTCACCTTCAGGTAGTTCCGGACCCTCCCGGAGGGGTCTGGACTCCTGAATTGAGCATGGTTCTGGTCTTTCCGCAACCAGGACCATGCCGACAACTTCGTCAGTTGCCGAAATGTAAAGCAGAAGTGGCTCACCAGGATTCGGAGCTACCAAAGTTGGTAGAGTGGTGAGGAGCTGCTTTAGATCTTGGAAAGCCTTTTCTGCTTCTTCAAACCATTGGAATGGTCTGGACTTCCTCAATAATTTGAAGAAGGGTAGCGCCCGTTCCGCCAGTCTTGAGATGAACCGGCTGAGGGCAGCTAGACATCCAGTCAGCTTCTGGACGTCCTTGATGCGGGCTAGTGGCTGCATGTCTTCAATAGCTTTAATCTTCGCCGAATTCGCCTCTATTCCTCGGTGGTTCACCAAGAATCCAAGAAGCTTTCCGGAGCTAACCCCGAAGACACACTTGTCCAGTTTCAGCTTTGTGCGTGTGATTCGCAACTTGTCAAAGACAGCTTGCAAGGTGTCAAGGAATGACTCATTGTTCTTGATCTTGATGACGATGTCATCGACGTACACTTCCACTACATCTCTGATGAGCTCTCCGAAAGTTTTGTACATAGCTCGTACAAACGTTGAAGCAACATTTTTTATACCGAATGGCATGGTAGTGTAACAATATAATCCATCTACTGTGGTGAAGGAAGTATGCTCTTCATCTTCTCTAGACATTATGATTTGATGATACCCAGAATATGCGTCTAGGAAACACAGTAATTCACACCCGGAGGTGGAATCCACTATCTGATCTATTCTAGGTAGTGGAAATGGATCCTTTGGACATGCCTTATTCACTGTAGTGTAGTCGATACACATCCGAAGCTTCCCGCCGGCCTTAGGTACAATGACTGGGTTTGCCAGCCATTTTGGATGGAAGACTTCCCGGATGAATCCAGCTTCGAGCAACTTCTTCACTTCTTGACGTATGAAGTTTTGTCGCTCTACTGATTGCTTCCGAGGCTTCTAATGTACACACTGAGTGTCGGGATAAATCTTCAGATTGTGCTCAATCACTTCCCTAGGGATCCCAGGCATTTGTGACGGTTGCCAGGCAAACACGTCGACATTAGCCCAAAGGAAAGTGATGAGCGCAAATTCCTATTTGTCGTTCAGACCTCCCGATATACGGGTGGTCTAAGCGGCGTTGGAACCAATTTGGACGACTTTGACAGGAATGTCGGTGTTGCCGCTTGGTTGCACACGAGGTGCGGAGGTTGAGCCTCGATGACGAATACTCGGAGGCTTTGGAGCTTGCTCCTTTTCGGATTCTTCCTCCTACGCTGTAGCAAACGCATGGAGTTCTTCCAGAGCAGTAACTCCGATGGTGCAATCTCCGTGGATCCAGAGAACGCCTGAGGGTGTTGGCATCTTCAACACCAAGTAGCCATAATAAGCAGCAGCCATGAATTTGTACAAGGCTGGCATGCCCTAGATGGCATTGAATGGTAAGTTGATCTGTGCCAAGTAGAAGACCAACTTCTCGGTCCTGTAATTCTCCCGAGTCCCGAAGGTCACCGGGAGAGTAATGGCACCGAGTGGAGTGATGGCTTCGGACCTACTTCGGAGAAAGGTCGTGAGGGGCAAAGATCCAAAGGTCGGAGCTGAAGCTTGACGAAGGCTTCGAAGCTTATGAGGTTCAGCCCCGAACCTCCGTCCACCATTACGTGGTGGAGCTGGAAGTTGTTGATGGTCGGAGATACCATCAGTGGAAGTTGGCCAGCTCCGATCATGTTCTGAGGGCAGTCTGAAGCATCAAAAGTGATGGTTGTATCCATCCACTTCAGATGAGGCTCCGCCCTGGTGGTGGGAGCTACAGAGGCCATGTCCCACCGCATTGTCTTGAGGACACGGCGGGAAGTGATGTCCCATGAACCACCAAAGATGGTGTTCATGGTCTTCCGACGCTCGTTGTCTGAGACGTTGGAGTCGTCATCAACGGAGGTGTAAACATCCTTCAAGACCTTTTTGGGGTCCTGAAAGCCTAACTCCTCTTCAGCCGTAGCTTCATCGACTTTTTGTTTTCCATCCCTTTGACGGAAAGGAGCTTCTTCCCGGTGCTTATTGTAGCGCTCGGCGAGGTTCTGGACCTCTCGGCAGCCTTCCAGGTTGTGGTTGTTCGTCTTGTGTATGGGACACCACATCTTGGAGCTGCTAGCGTCTTCAGACGACGGCCGAGGTCGTTTCTCAGGGCGTGGCTCCGGCCACCCGGAGCTGCAGCAGCTGCAGCAGTAGGTGCGTCGGCCGACGGCTTCTTCTTGCCGTTGGACTTTTTCTTCTTTTTGCCACTCCTTGAAGTAGTGTATTCACCCTTGGAGGACTTTTTGTTGGCCTCTGGAGGTGGTTGGGAGTGCATTTCATGGCCCTCCGCAGCCTTGGCACACTTGTCTCCCAAGCTGAAGAGTTCCCTGACGTTGGTGACTTCTTTGGTTGCCAGCTTCTCCAACATCTTCTTATCTCGAACGCCTTGTCTGAATGCTACAATAACAGAAGCGCTTGAGATAGAAGGAATGGTATTTCGTACCTGGGAGAACCTCTGGATGAAAGATCGCAAGGACTCTCCCCCTTTTTGCTTGACGGCAAAAAGGTCCAGTTCCGTGCCTGGTCGGGTGTATGAGCTCCCGAAATTGGCGGTGAACTGTTGGCACAACTTCGTCCAACTGTTGATGGAGTCAGACGGAAGGCTCATGAACCAAGATCTGGCAGTCCCAGTCAAAGCCACAGGGAAATAATTGGCCATCACAACCTCATTGCCCCCAGCCGCGAGGATAGCAGTGGAGTAGATTTGGAGAAATTCGGCGGGATTAACCGTCCCGTCAAATTTCTCTAGCAGGTGAGGCCGGAACTTCTGCAGCCATCTGACCATGCGTAGGTGCATGGCCAAAGAAGAACAGCCTCCTCCTACTCCCTTAGGGGCAAGTCCGTCCCGAGCCTCTCTCCTCTCACGAGCATGCTCGATGTGGACACGGTCGTCCTGTTGACGGTAACAGCGATCGAGCTCCGCCCAGAGGTCATGAGTCAAAAGTCTCGTTATCGTATGAGTATGCCGCGCCCCGGAAGGTAGCGATGTTGCCTGTTGAGATGCAGCATGCCTCCTGTGCTGTGAAGCGTGCAGACCGAGTCTACCCGACAAGGTCTGATGCTACGACTGGGCCCGCCCTGAGGGGGGAGGACCTTGATTGCTGATGCGATCGGCTGCTGCTACAACCAAATGATCCACATCAGCTCTCCACTGCTCCATTGCACCCTGGGATGCTCCTGGAGGCGGTGGACATTGGAGGAGAGCACGCACAGCATGAAGCGCGTGTTCGGGGTTGTTGTTCGCCGATGCAGTGACCGACGCGGACGCCCCATCTCGCTGTCCTGCTTGATTCGCCAGTGCGGGCGGTGGCGGTGGTGGCATGACTCCTTCTGGGGCCACAGCACCTGCTGGCTGCTGCATGTTAGAGGTATTGCCTCCAGCAGGTTGCGTAGTATGGTTGCCGTTGGACAATCCAGCAGCAGAATTCACCATCTTCGAATCTCAGGCGCCCCTACCTGGCGCGCCAATTGTCGGTGGGTGATTCCAGCAATTCTCCCGGTACTACAGTTGGCAGCCCGTGGAGTTCTTAGTTCAGTTGTGGGCGCGCGAAGATTCAGAAGAAGGTGGCGATTTGACACGAGTATTTACGTGTTCGGGCCACCTAAGCGTAATACCCTACTCCACGAGTGTGTTGCTGTTGTATTGAGCGTCTGAGCGCTAGAGTGTCAGAGACTAGAGTGTCTTGAGCGCGTGTGGAAGTCCCCCCTGTGTATCGGTCGGCCAGTCCTTTTATAGTACAAGGACTGGCCGTTACATTGTTAGCCTGGCCCGACATGTGGCCCTGGCGGTTACTAATGCTTAATACACAATTAATGTGCTTAATTACCCTTAATAACGTGGTAACGCGCCTTGACAGTGGCATTACTGGTATTAAGGTCCCTCTGATCGTGTGTCATTAAGATAGTATTAATGACACCTAATCGTGTCTTGAGGTCTTTAATGTTACTTGAAGGTCCGAGCCGTTGGAGGTCCTCCAATCTGCCTGTTGAGGATTGAAGGTCTGGCAGTTGGAAGCGTGGCAGCTCCGGAGCTTACTGTCTTGGACGAGTAGGTCTGGTGCTGCTGTACACGTGTCGGTACTGGAGCTTCCCTCTGTCGGGGGTTAAGTCCGGGGGTGCCACACAGGTAGTCCGGAGATTTCCCATGTATGGAATGTAGCTCCGATTTTATGATACACGTGGCGGCACTGGGACTAACCATAGAAGGGAGGGAGGTCCGATTCCGAATGACACGTGGGGCCTTCGGAGGTCTTCAACTCAAACAGGTGGAGTTCCTTTGTGCTCTTTGCAGTCCCAAAGGGTATCCGGTACGCAGGGTATCGACAGTCCACCAGTATCATATACTTTGCATAAAGATCAGAAGACCACCTTGTGCAAGTTTTTGGGGGATGTGAAGATGCCTGATGGCTATGACTCAAACATCAAGAGATGTGTGGACATAACAACACGTAAGGTATCAGGTCTAAAAACTCATGACTACCGTATTATTTTCCAGAAGCTCCTTCCTATTGCAATATGTGACATATTGCCTGAAAAGGTTGTTGCACCTTTAATTGAGTTTAGCAGATTCTTTTGTGGAATTTGTTCTAAAGAATTGGCGGAACCAGATTTAGATAAGATGGTCAAACAATTTCCTGAAACAAATTGTAAGCCTGAGATGTTGCTTCCTCACGCTTTCTTTGATATCATGGTACATCTTCCAATCCATCATGCCGAAGAATTATCTACTTGAAGGATATATTATGGAGGAGTGTATGACTTTTTGTAGTCAATTTTTGGATAACATCAGCACCAAGCTTAATAGGCCAGAACGTCATGAAGTTGCAGCTAGGAATGAACCTTCTCCCAAATCTAATATATTTATAGAAGTAGATAATTCTAAAAAAAGGGTTTAATGGGGCCAACTTACTATGGTGGAACTACATAACATCAGGCATTATATTATTTTTAATGTTGAAGAGGTCGCTCCATGGATCAAGTACGTATAACTCAGATGTTCTATACTATATTGGATCATGCTTATTGTAGATGGCTAATTTAATTTTGTACCCTTTTCAGTGAGCATTTTGAAGAGCTGAAAAAGATTCATTCTTGTGATGTTGAAAAATGCCATAGAGATGTCTTTGTTTATTAGTTTCAGAAACAAGTAAGTACATGCAAGTTTTTACTTTGATGAAATATTGAACAAATATATGTTCTGAAGTTGGTTTATCGATGACCCATTTTATACTAATGTGTACAAATTATGACATTACACAAAGAAGACAAAGTAACCGATTATTTGTATGCATTATCTAGAGGACCTGATCGTCGGGCACATTTTTTTAGTCGATCATTCATAAATGGCTTCTTTTAAACAGCAGAGGTGGAAAAAGATGTACGGACGCAAAACAGTGGTGTTGTTGTTCGCGATGGTGATCATGAGTTGTATGGAGTAATCAATAAAATAATTTCTGTTGATTTTGAAAAAAAAAATCAAGAGGTTCTGTTATTTGAATGTGACTGGTTTGATCGGCCTCATTTCGGTTAGAGCCAAAGCAGAGGCTACAAAATGGATCGATACGGAATGACAGATGTTGACACTACTATTTCTCAATTTAAGTATGCGCCTTACATTCTAGCCACCCAAGCAGAACAAGTTTTTTACGTTCGAAGTGTGAAGCAACCTAAATGGGCTACAGTTGTTAAAATGAAGCCACAAAACCTTTTTGTCATGCCCCCTGGAGACAGTGAAAATAATGTCACTGAGATGATGGAGGAAGAGACATTTGAGGATTGACGACTTACTGATATAAATGAGGATAGGACCGCATGGGATAGGAATGACATTGAGGGAGCCACCGGTGATGCTTCCGCTCTTCAAATGAGAACATGTGATCAGTTTGAGACACATAGAGTTCCATCAGAAAATGAAGATGACGACAACGACGATGATGATACATATATCAATGATGGTATTGTACCTCCAATATTGGGGGGGGGACAGCGAAGATGATGATTTTTTTATATAAGTACTATGTGAGCTAGCTGTACGTGAACTATTTGATTTCTTTGAAAAGATGGAAGCCGCTATTCTATTTAGCAGCAAGCTTAGAAGCAAGTCGATATTGAATCATGGAGAATCGTGGCAAAAGTTCCTAATGCAACGATTGTGTTCTGTGACGATAGATACTAACACCACGATCTGGTGAATCGTGGCAAAAGTTCGTAATGTAACGATTGTGTTCCGTGGCGATAGATCCTAATGCCACGAACTGGTGAATCGTGGTGAAAGTTCCTAATGCAATGATTGTGTTCCGTGATGATAGATCCTAACGCCAAGAACTGGTGAATCATGGCAAAAGTTCCGAATGCAACAATTGTGTTCCTTGGCGATAGATCCTAATGCCACGAACCGGTAATTTGTGGCAACAGATCCTAATTCAACGATTGTGTTTCGTGGCGACAGATCCTATAGCCACGAACTGGTGAATCATGGCAAAAGTTCCTAATGCAATGATTGTGTGTTTTGTTGTGATAGATCCTAACGCCACGAACTGGTGAATCGTGGCAACAGATCCTAATACAACGATTCTGTTCCGTGGCTATAGATCCTAACACCCCGATGAAAGTGCATCTAGGCATCCCTTGTGTGTTTTGGTTGATTTATGACAAACAAATGAGATCCTAACCAAATTATTGAGATGAGCGCGGGTTTTAATGAAATTATGTAGAAAGCGCGAAAAGAAAGGATAATGAGGATCTATACGGAAAAGAGCTCAAGAGCTGAATAGATTAGATCAGTGTGTTTGGAGAAACACACCCCAAGAGCTCAAGCACAAGAAAACGCATTCTCTGCACAAATTTACACAGGACAGGACTAGTCCGAATAACCTCGGACTAGTCCGATAATCCCTCTGTTCAAAATCAGGCAAGTCCGCCCTATGCGGACTTGTCTGCACAGTCCAGGTTTACACAGACCGGGCTAGTCCGATATCACCACGGACTAGTCCGATATCTTTCTGACTAAGATCAGACTAGTCCTCCCTTGTGTGGACTAGTCCTCAACACTTCACAACTTTGCACGACATCGGACAGGTCTGATAATATTCGGGCTAGTTTGATAACCTCTCTGACTAAAATCGGACAAGTCCTCCAAGTGCGGACTTGTCCTCAATTCACTAAGGGATTCACCACAGCCAGACTAGTCCGATAATGATCGGACTAGTCCAAACTTTTCTAGAGCCTAAATCAGACTAGTCTGCCCTAAGCCGGACAAGTCTGATCTTCCTTAGAATTTAGGGTTTCCTACATGCCGCACACCAGACTAGTCCGGACTCCACCACGGACTAGTCCGGACTCTCGAAACCCTAACGGTAACCTTTGGAAACCTCCATATAAATAGATGTGCACGACCCTACTTTCATAACTCTCGACTCCCAGCGCCGTCACACCCTCCAAGAGCCTAGAAAACACATCTCTCCACACAATCCAATGCAAGAAAGATCAAATCCTTGAGGATTAACTTTGGATCAAAGGAGAGACACGATTCTCACGTCTTGAGCTCTTGGTTTTGATTCTCTAACACACTCCTGTTGTTTAATTGTGGATCTTACAAGGGTGTTCTTGGTGGTGTTTGATTTGTAATCTTGGGGAGCCCTCAACTTGTGAGAAGGCCCCTTGAACTTGGTGATTTACCCTTTGTGATTAGTGGAAGAGAATCGGCCTCCGTGGCGATTCAATGAGGGTAGGGTTGGAGAAGACCCGGTCCTTTCGTGGGCTCCTCAACGTGGTCGTAGGATGCCTCTGTGGGAACCGAACCACGGGATAAACTCTTGCGTCAATCTTGTTCTTAGTTTTTCACATCACATTCTAGGGTTTATTTGATCTTGCATATCTTACGTTAAAACATTGAAACCAAAGTTATTTTGTGCTACATTGAATTTCATTGACTCAATACCTTCAAGTTACATACTATATTCCGCTGCGTATTGTTCTGGTATTGAGATCATTGATCTAACTAGATCAATCTAGTATGCACGCACCGGACTAGTCCGCACTCTATCGGACTAGTTCGATTTCTTGGTATTTTATCAAGTTGCTAAGTGTTGCAGGTTCCAACTAAAAATTAAAAAGGCCTATTCACCCCCCCCCCCCTCTAGGCCACATTCACCCGAACTGGTGAAGCGTGGAAAAATTTCCTAATGCAACGACAGTGTCTCATGGCGATAGATCCTAATGCCACAAACTGGTGAATCGTGGCAAAAGTTCCTAATGCAACGATTATGTTCCGCGGTGATAGATCCTAACGCCACGAACTGGTATTTCGTAGCAACATATCCTAATGCAAGGATCGTGTTTTGTGGCGATAGATCCTATCGCCACGAACTGGTGAAGCGTGGCAAAAGTTCCTAATGCAACAATTGTGTTTCATGGCAATAGATGCTAACGCTACGAACTAGTGAATCGTGGCAACAAATCCTAATGCAATGATCGTGTTCCGTAGCAATAGATGCTAACACCACGAATAGTGAATCGTGTCAACAGATCCTAATGCAACAATCTTGTTCTGTGGCGATAGATGATAATGCCATGAACTAGTGAATCGTGGCAACAGGTTCGTGGCGATAGATCCTAATGCCACGAACTATTGAATCGTAGGAACAGATCCTAATGCAACGATCGTGTTCCGTGGCGATAGATGTTAATGCCACGAACTAGTGAATCATGGCAACAGATTCGTGGCGATAGATCCTAATGCCACGAACTAGTGAATCGTAGCAACAGATCCTAACGCAACGATCGTGTTCCGTGGTGATAGATGCTAATGCCACGAACTAGTGAATCATGGCAAAAGACCAAGCTTACTGCAATGATTTAGTATTCGTTGCAGTACAATCGTTGCAACAGGGCGGAATCCTTGTAGTGAAGGGGTGTGATACAAGTTACCTCAAGTCTGGGTCCTCCCCCAATCTTGTTCTTGTTCAAGGTCTGCGCTAGGGGCTGAAACCCTAATGACGGATGTAGGCCATGAGGTTGGGCTAACCTTGTTGCAGCATGACTTTGACATTGGAGGGGTTGAGTGTCGATGTTAGATTGCCTTCCATGGGTTCCATGCGTGTGGTCGAGGAGAGTGTTGTCGATGTCGCTCATCCACACCTCAAGGTTTCCATAGGTTGGATGTACCTTGTTATTCCTTGGCTAAGGTAATGATATCCCTTGGCTACAAAGGAATGACTTGCACTCAACATGTGTTGAGTGTGTTTTATCATTCTTTGGCTAAGGTGTATCATACCTTCTTTCCATATAGGATAACTTGTACCTCTCATGCATTGGGTGTGATTCATCACTCCTTGGCTAAGGTAATGATAACCTTTAGTCACAAAGGAGTGACATGTACCCAACATGTGTTGAGTACGATCCGTTATTCCATGGCTAAGGTACAACATACATATAACCACAAAGGAATAACTTACACCCAATGATTGTGGCAATTCCCTTGAGCTTGAATGAGTGCTTAGAATAGTTGAGAGCATCATGCTTGTACATATTCGTTGCAGCCCATTGGTTGCTCATGGAGGGTTTCCATGTCAAATATCCGGCCTTGTATAGTTACGGTTGACATTCGGGCTTAATTTCTGATAGGTAGCAACCATCCTAATTTACTCCTTGGCCAAG
This sequence comes from Tuctoria greenei, assembly GCA_036927565.1. Lineage (NCBI taxonomy): Eukaryota > Viridiplantae > Streptophyta > Magnoliopsida > Poales > Poaceae > Tuctoria > Tuctoria greenei. The sequence goes on along the minus strand of JAYESD010000001.1, from coordinate 23,686,239 downwards.
AGATATTGAAATGGAATTCTTTTAGGGTTTCCAACAATTGAATCTTTGAATGCCTACATAGTTATTTTACTTTTGCAAACTTCTTCTCTATGATAGAGAGGAATGGTTAGCTCCCGATACTTATACAAATGAATTTTCGGGTTAGGTAACCGAATCTTCATTTGTACGCACAGTGAAGAACAAGACCAAAGATGCATTGGGTCCAATTTCCAGTGTATTCATGAACAATGTATGAATCATTGCTAGGAGTGTGGCTTTATGGATAAATCAAGTTGAACATTTTCTAAAGCACCTACCCATAGCAATGCAAGAGATATAAATACACTATATGGATCCCTTCATCTTCTAAAATTTATAACCATCATAGTTTTTTATAAGAGCAAATATTTATCATGAGGTTCATGGCAAGCAAGATTCTCAATTTTATCCTCCTGAACATTTTTAATTTCTTGCCTAGGAGTTTGAAATTTAGTGATCCATGCATGAATGAGTTTCAAATCAAAATTATGGACATCACTATTCCTAGGTTTCTACATACCAATTCAATCATTAAGTCATTCCATAAGCATTACCTAGACAGAAAATGTCTAAGTCAATTTTAGCAAGAAATTCTAGGTACTTGTTTAAATTTATTCCCAAGTAAGGTGACATTCCTTTTTGAAGAATCAAAAAGAGTAATGTCAACACTTACTCTCGTGAGGATGCATAAGAATTGAATGATGAGAAGGTGTAAACCTTCCTTACCAATGTAAGAAAAAATCATTCAATCCTAATGCAATTCAAACGACGGAAAATTTTAAACTTGTACCTCAATTGAAGAGCAGTTCGGGTTGAAGATCGTTGTGTGAGAAATTCGCGACCATGGATTTTGGTGTAGCCTTCATGTTCAGTGTCTCTTGCCAAGTTTAGGTTGGAGTTGAATGAGCTTCATCTTGTTCCTCCATTGGACCACCATCTTGAACATTCCTCCACCATGAGCTCAAAATGAGATCGATGGAGGGATATGAGCCTGATGGGGTCTTCCAACCTTTTTGCAAATTTTGTTTTGGCTGCACTAAAATCAAGAACAAACAAAACAACTCGAAAACGGGTTACGTTAGCTCTAAGCATGTTGTGCCCTTTGCCAAATTGTTTTGCCCAACTTGAAACAACTTGTAAATGCATTGAATATTAGGGAAAACATTTTTTTGTTTGAATTAGGTAGTTGAATTCAAGTGGTTATGCCCAAGGTTCATATTCAAATAAATTTATTTCCTAATTCATTAGTTTCATGAAGGTTGGAAATTTTACTTTCCAACATGCAAGTGTGAAAATTCAAACATGCTAAACGCAAATGCAAGATTTGATGGGAAATTCAAATATGCAATTTTGGAAATCAAATATGAGATAAATACCAATTAACCTATTGGCAAGGACTCATCGAATTTTTGATGTATGATGAGTGGGACTTACCTCCGTACTGTTTGATTCGATGATTTGTCGTCCAATCCCAAAGTTGAAGATGTGGACAACTTCTCTTGATTGACATGCCAAATCTACTTTGGCATGTTAGTTGGACATGTGGGCCACCTGGTGGCCCTAGCCTCTCCGTCGTCTTGATGAAGACTTGTTGATGTAGTGATGGCTTCTCAATTTTGAAGATATTCTCTTATGAGCATTGTGAGGTTTGTCCTTCTTTAGGGGTGCCACTTCGACCTTCTTGATATTCATTAAGGTCAACCCATACCTTGATAATGGATCAAAAGCTTCTTTGGGCATGATGGCATGTGGACTCCACAATCAAACAAGAAACGCTTCATGCACAATGTCACTTGCCCTAGGTTGCATGGGCTTGGTCGAAGGGTAGGAATCCCAACAAGTGATTGTAGGATATCTTGGATATTGAATGCTCTTTAAGTTTCTTGTCCTTGGACAAGAACTTCATGTAAATGTTGTCTTGATTTCTTGTTTGGCCATCGACAAGATACTTCAAGGTAGGCTAGTTAAACTTAAATCCCTTGAAATCCGCATAGCCTCATTGATTACATTGGTGATGTTGATTCACCCTTGACCTCCTTGTAGGTGATAGCCATTGGAGTTGTGTTTGGAAGGAAGAATCATCATGGGTCTTTAGGGAAATGATTCCCAAAGTGGCCATGATGACATGGATTTTCACAAATCATGTGAATATCCATGGCTTGGATCAACCAAACACTCCTCCATTGGCTTGGTCTTCATGATACTTTAGTGGGATGTGTAGTTCCATAGACAACATGTCCACCTTGCTAAGTGGTGTGCATGCCAAGCTAAGGGAACTAGAGCATTCTTAAACCCACCCTTGAGTAGACACCATATTCTCATCCATGATGAATGAGAATATGACTCCTTCAGCTCCAGCACAAATGTAGTCATGGATTGGTGGACCAACCCATGACAAGAATGTTAGATGAGGAGCCAACCATCCAACCTATGGTGGAGGCAAACCAATAAGAACTCTTAGAGCCTCCCCCAAGATTGGGAATGGATGTATTTGGCTCCTACTGGATGCTGAAATTCTTCTGCAAGAGGCAATGGTGTTGCCTAGCAGAAATTTGTTGAGGTACACCATGAATCATCTTGCAGTTGAGCACTAGCGTCCTCATCGTCCATCTCATGAAATGGGTTAGCCAACACTACCTATTTTCACCACAAAAGGAGAAAACAAACAAGGGTAATTCTGTCTAATAACTATTACCACCTATAGCTTAATCACAAGTGATAGCTATCCTTCACTTCCTTTGCCTTCCACGGCAACGGCGCCAGAAATGCTTGTTGACGGCTACTAGCGTCACAGATCATCTCTCGAAAAAGATGAGATCCGCAAGTGCACGGAAACTGTCGTGTATCATTTCACCCAAGAGTATTCCCATGGGTATCATATTTATCCCAAAGGAAGGCAATGTAGTAAAGTAAACACTAGTCTTATAATCAAGCTAAGGAATACTAATCAATTATCAAGACAGGGGTAAGTTGATAATATATGGGTAGTGTGACACCAAATCAATCTATTCTAAGGGGTAAATGGGTCCTAATGGAGGTTAGACTAAGAGTTGGGGAGTTGCTCCTACAATTCTTCTAATATACATATACATAGCCTAGGTTAGATACTAATGAGCATGTCAATGGTGAATACTTATGCTAAGTTGTTCAACACATCAGACACGGGTTTACCCCTAGCAACACTAGGTGACTCCCGCCAAGAGCCTGTGGCATAGCCGAACGTGGAGGATTACAAAGGACAGATAGGGCTATCACCACCTACTACCTACCTCTTCAATCTGTGGGTCTACGAGACATTCAATGCTACCTCCTATCCTAGCACCATGCTAGCATATTAAGTAATTACCTTAAGAGCCAGGACACAAGCCATCCTAAGGCAATGAACTAAATCATCGTTGAACCAATGTTGATACATAGCACAAGTGATTCATATTAACATGATCTTATAATAACTAATTAGACTATAGTGGGGGTTTGTAGTGTTTATGATGATAAATTAAGAGTGATATGGCATAATCATAAAGACTACTCCTATCACATACATGGAATGTACAATCAAACAAGAAATGCTTTGTCCAAGTATATGAATAAAAGAAGACTAAAGATAATATCTTTATTATGCATAAAGTCACAAATATAAGAAAAGATACATGAGCTATACCTTTTTGATGGCGACGTATAAGAATCCGTACCCTCCGATGGCTTTTGGAAAGGTCCCAAAATATCCATCCCCCACACAGCAAATGGCTAGGAGGGAGGAATCATCTGCAGTGACTGCGCCGGTGTATGAATTTGCTTCACGTGGAACTAGCACGCTTCACACTTCTTGACCAGCTCGACTGCATCCTGGAGTGTTGTAGGCTAGTAAAAACCATGCCGGAAGGCTTTTTATCGACCAGCGACAGGATGATGCGTGATTCCTACACTCGCCTCCATTGATCTCTACGAGAAGTTCACAACCTTCTTCCCGAGAAATGCACCGCATTAGAACGCCATTGGCACCACATCAGTAGATATCCCCTTCTACCAACGTGTATCTTTTAGCCAATCTAACAATTCGCTAACCGTATGCACCATCTTCAGAAAGGATGTTGTCCTTCAAGTAGTTCCAGACCCCCGAGATCCATGCATCGGGGCTGACTTGAGCTTCTGTATCTTGCGAGCTTGGTTGCTCGGAGCTTGCTGTAGCGCCTATGATCCTTGGTGGACGCCATGGTAATAGGGCCACCAGGACCGCCAGCTTCGAGGTGCTGGTCTCGCCTCCATCACTCAGTTCGGTAGGCTGAGCGGCAGGTGCCAATAACCTTTTAAAAAACTCAGTCGGGTGCCTGAGCCCCGGTTGAAGCCTTCATCAAAAGATCATCAGCTTTAGCGTTGTTGAGACACTATACATGGTAAAGGTCCAGGACGTGAAAGTCTTTTTGCAACTTCTGCACTTCAAGTAGATATGCAACAAGTTGAGGGTTATTGCAACTACATTCACCTTTGACTTGTTTGATGATGAGTTGCGAGTCAATCTTCATCGGCAGCTGTCGGACGCCATATGATAGCGCCACCTTGAGTCCAAGGATGAAAGCTTCATATTCTGCCATGTTGTTTGTTGCCTTGAAGTCGAGGCGCACCATGTACTTGACCTTCTCCCCGGTCGGAGCGAGGAGAAGGATTCTAGCTCCGGTCCCTTGCTTCTGCACGGATCCATCAAAGTAGAGAGTCCAGTGAGGATAAGTGAAGATCGGGACCTTAGGTTCCAGCTTCTGCTCGTTGAGCCCCCCGAACTTGATGAAGAAGGTGTCCACTCCGCCACGAAATCGGCCAGTGCCTGACTCTTGATTGCGTGTTGAGGCAGGAATTCGAGATCAAATTCTATCAACTCTGCTGCCCACTTGGCGATATTTCTCGTTGAATTGAGATTATGTAAAATAGCTTGCAGTGGATAAGAGGTTACCACTGATATCTTGTGAGCTTGGAAGTAGTGTCGTAGCTTCCTTGAGGCAATAAGGACTGCGTACAACAACTTATGCACTACAATGTATCGAGTCTTGGCGTCATGTAGTACTTTGCTAATGAAGTACACTGGCCCCTGGACAGTTCAGACCCTCCCGAAGGGGTCCGAAGCTTCTTCTTCATCAGTCTGGACCCTCCCGGAGGGGTCCGGACCTTCTTCTTAAGCAGTTGATACTCTCTCAGATGAGAGAGGTTGATCCACAAGCATATTGCCTTTAGGATCCATGCCTGGGGGTTGGGACCCAAACTCGCCTTCAGGTAGCTTCGGACCCTCCCGTAGGGGTCTATGCTCTTGAGTTGAAGATGTTTTTAGTCTTTCCGCAACTAGAACCATGCTGACAACCTCTGTAGTTGCAGCGATGTAAAGCAGAAGAGGCTCACCAGGTTCTAGAGCTACCATGATTGGTAGTGTGGTGAGGAGCTGCTTGAGCTCTTAGAACGCCTTCTCTGCTTCCTCATACCAATGCAATGGTCCGGACTTCCTTAACAACTTGAAGAAAGGAAGTGTCCGCTCTGCCATCCTTGAGATGAACCGGCTGAGTGAAGCTAAACACCTAGTAAGCTTCTGGATGTCCTTGATACGGGCTGGAGGCTGCATCACTTCAGTGGCTTTGATCTTAGCCGGATTTGCTTCAACTCCTCGGAGGGTCACCAAGAAACCAAGATGCTTTTCGGAGTTCCCGAAGACACAGTTGTCAGGGTTGAGCTTCGTGCGTGTCAAGCGCAGCTTGTCGAAGATGAATTGTAGGTTGTCGAGGAGTGAGTCTTTGTTCTTCACCTTGACAACAATGTCATCAACGTAGACTTCCACTAGGTCCTGAATGAGCTCCCCAAAGGTTTTGTGCATAGCTCGCACAAAGGTGGTGGGTGCATTTTTGAGACCATAAGGCATTGTTGTGTAGCAGTAGAGACCATCTACCGTAATGAAAGCAGTGTGCTCTTCATCTTCCTTAGACATTGGAATTTGATGGAATCCAGAATATGCGTCTAAGAAACATAAAAGCTCACAGTCGGAGTTAGAATCCACTATCTGATCTATTCTAGGTAGTGTAAAGGGGTCTTTTGGACATGCCTTATTCAAAGTGGTGTAGTTGATGCATCGAGGCTTCCCGCCATCCTTTGGCATGATGACTGGGTTTGCCAGCCATCGTGGATGATGAACCTCCCGGATGAATCCAGCATCAAGCAGCTTTTTGACTTCTTCTCGGATGAAGTTCTGCCGCTACACAGATTGCTTCTGAGGCTTCTGTTGTATAGGTCGTTGTTGGTACCCTGTGTATCGGATACCCCTTGGGACTCCAAAGAGCACAAAGGAACTCCACCTGTCTGAGTTGAAGACCTGCAAAGGCCCCACGTGTCATACGAAACCGGACTTGTCTCACTTCTATGGTTAGTCCTAGTGCCGCCACGTGTATCATAAAACTGGAGCTACATTCCATACATGGGGAAGCTCCGAACTAGATATCTGTGTGGCACACCCGGACCTAACCCCCGACAGAGGGAAGCTCCGATACTGACACGTGTACAACAACACTGGACCTACCCATCCAAGACGGTAAGATTCAGAGCTGCCACGTGCCCAACTGTCGGACCTTCAACTTCAACGAGCAGATTGGTGGACCTTCAACGGCTCGAACCTTCGAGGAACATTAAAGACTTCAAGACCCGATTAAGTGTCATTAATGCTATCTTAATGACACACAATCGGATTACCCTTAATACCAGTAACGCCACCATTAAGGGACGTTACCACGCTGTTAAGGGGAATTAAGTACATTAACTGTGTATTAAGCATCAGTAACCGCCAGGGCCACATGTCGGGCCAGGCTAACAATGTAACGACCAGCCCTTGTACTATAAAAGGACTGGCCGAACGATACACAGGTAGAGCCTTCCACACGTGCCTAAGACTCCCAGACACTCTGGTCTCTCACACTCAAGTGCTTAGACGCTCAATACAACAACAACACACACCCGTGGAGTAGGTATTACGCTCAGGCGGCCCGAACCATGTAAATACTCGTGTCAAATCGCCATCTTGCTCTGAATCTCCGTGCGCCCACAACCGAACTAAGAACTCCGCGGGCTTCCAACGGTAGTACCGGGAGAATTGCCGAAATCACACTCCGACAGTTGGCACGCCAGGAAGGGCGCTTGAGATTCGAAGATGGTGAATTTTGCTGTTGGATCATCCAACGGTAACCATGCTGCGCAACCTGGTGGAGGCAACCCCTCCAACAAGCAGCAACCATCAGGTGTTGTGGCTCCAGCAGGAGTCATGCCACCACCGCCACCATCCGCACCGGCGAATCAAGCTGGACAGCGAGATGGGGCGTCCGCATCGATCACTGCTTCGACGAACAACAACCCTGAACATGCGCTTCATGCTACGCGTGCTCTTCTCCAACGTCCATCACCTCCAGGAGCATCCCAGGGTGCAATGGAGCAGTGGAGAGCTGATGTGGATCATTTGGTTGCAGCAGTAGCCGATTGCATCAGCAATTAAGGTCCTCACCCCTCGGGGCGGGCCCAATCGCAGCATCAGACCTTGTCGGGTAGACTCGGTCTGCACACTTCACAACACAGGAGGCGTGCTGCATCTCAACAGGCGACATCGCTTCCTTCCGGGGCGCGACGTACTCATACGATAACAAGGCTTTGGACTCATGACCTCCGGGCAGAGCTCGATCGTCGTTACCGTCAACAGGACAGTCGCGTCCACATCGAGCGTGCTCACGAGAGGCAAGAGGCTCGGGACAGCCCTGCTCTTGAGGGAGTAGGAGGAGGCTGTTCTGCCTTGGCCATGCACCTACGCATGGTCAGATGGCCGCAAAAGTTCCAGCCTCACCTGCTAGGGAAATTTGACGGGACTGTCAATCTCGCTGAATTTCTTCAAATCTACTCCACCGCTATCCTTGCAGCTGGGGGCAATGAGGTCGTGATGGCCAATTATTTTCCTGTGGCTTTAACTGGGACCGCCAGGTCTCGGTTCATGAGCCTTCCGCCTGACTCCATCAACAGTTCGGCGGAGTTGTGCCAATAGTTCACCACCAATTTCGGGAGCTCATACACCCGAGCAGGCATGGAACTGGACCTTTTTGCTGTCAAGCAAAAGGGGGAGAGTCCTTACGATCTTTCATCCAAAGGTTCTCCCAGGTATGAAATACCATTCCTTCTATCTCAAGCGCTTCTGTTATTGTAGCTTTCAGACAGGGCGCTCGAGATAAGAAGATCCTAGAGAAGCTGGCGACCAAAGAAGTCACCAGCGTCACAGAACTCTTCAGCTTGGCAGACAAGTGTGCCAAGGCTGCGGAGGGCCATTAAATGCACTCCCAACCACCTCCGCAGGCCAACAAAAAATCCTCCAAGGGTGAAGCCACTACCTTCGGGAGTGGCAAGAAGAAGAAAGAGTCCAACGGCAAGAAGAAGTCGTCGGTCGACACACGTACTGCTGCAGCTCCGGGTGGTCGGGGGCCACACCCTGAGAAACGACCTCGGTCGTCATCACGTAATGGTGGACGGAGGTTTGGGCTTGAACCTCATAAGCTTCGAAGCTTTCGTCAAGCTTCAGCTCTAACCGTCTGATCTTCGCCCCTCACGACCTTTCTTCGGAGTAGGTCCGGGGGGCATAACTCCACTCGGTGCCATTACTCTCCCGGTGACCTTCGGGACTCGGGAGAATTACAGGATTGAGAAGTTGATCTTCGACGTGGCACAGATCAACTTGCCATTCAACGCCATCTTGGGCAGGCCAGCTTTGTACAAATTCATGGCTGCTGCTCATTATGGCTACTTGATGTTGAAGATGCCAACACCCTCAGGCGTTCTCCGGATCCGCACAGACCGCACTGCCAGAGTTACTACTCTGGAAGAACTCCACGTGCTTACTACAGCACAGGAGGAAGAATCCGGAAAGGAGCAAGCTTCGAAGCCACCGAGCATTTGTCATCGAGGCTCAAGCTCCGCACCCCGGGTGCAACCAAGCGATGACACCGACATTCCCGTCAAAGTCGTCCAAATTGGTTCTGACACCGCTCAGACCACTCGTATATCAGGAGGTCTGAACGACAAAGAGGAACCCATGCTCATCACTTTCCTCCGGGCTAATGTCGACGTGTTTGCCTGGCAACCGTCACAAATGCCTGGGATCCCTAGGGAAGTGATTGAGCACAATCTGAAGATTTATCCTGATGCTCGGCCTGTACATCAGAAGCCTCAGAAGCAATCAGTAGAGCGACAAAACTTCATACGTCAGGAAGTGAAGAAGTTGCTTGAAGTTGGATTCATCCGGGAAGTCTTCCACCCAAAATGGTTGGCAAACCCAGTCGTTGTACCTAAGGCCGGCGGGAAGCTTCAGATGTGTATCGACTACACAACACTGAATAAGTCATGTCCAAAGGATCCATTTCCACTACCTAGAACAGATCGGATAGTGGATTCCACCTCTGGGTGTGAATTACTGTGTTTCCTAGACGCATATTCTGGGTATCATCAAATCAGAATGTCTAGGGAAGATGAAGAGCATACTTCCTTCATCACAGTAGATGGATTATACTGTTACACTGCCATGCCATTCGGTCTCAAAAATGCTGCTTCAACATTTGTACGAGCTATGTACAAAACTTTTGGAGAGCTCATCAGAGATGTAGTGGAAGTGTACATCGATGACATTGTCGTCAAGATCAAGAACAAGGAGTCATTTCTTGACACCTTACAAGCCATCTTCGACAAGTTGCGAATCACATGCACAAAGCTGAACCCAGACAAGTGTGTCTTTGGGGTTAGCTCCAGAAAGCTTCTTGTATTCTTGGTGAACCACCGAGGAATAGAGGCGAATCCAGCAAAGATTAAAGCTATTGAAGACATGCGGCTACCAACCCGCATCAAGGATGTCCAGAAGCTGACTGGATGTCTAGCTGCCCTCAGCCGGTTCATCTCAAGACTGACGGAATGGGCGCTACCCTTCTTCAAATTATTGAGGAAGTCCGGACCATTCCACTGGTCTGAAGAAGCAGAAAAGGCTTTCCAAGAGCTAAAGCAGCTCCTCACCACTCTACCAACTTTGGTAGCTCCGAATCCTGGTGAGCCACTTCTGCTTTATATTTCAGCAATTGACGAAGTTGTCAGCATGGTCCTGGTTGCAGAAAGACCAGAACCATCTCCAGTTCAGGAATCCAGACCTCTCCGGGAAACTCCGGAACTACTTGAAGGCGAGTCTGGGTCCCAGCTCCCAGACCCGGATCCTCGAGGTGAAACGCCAAAGGATCAACCTTCTTCAAATGAAGGAGTTACGGTTGCTGAACAAGAAGATTTGGACCCCTCTCGGAAGGTCCTGATAACTTCAGAAGAAGCTCCAGGTTCCTCTAGCAAGGACCTGGAGGTCCTCGAAGAAGGTCCGGACCCCTGCGGGAGGGTCCCGGTTGATGAGGAGGAAGCTCCGAGCCCCTCCAGGAGGGTCCGGACAGTCCAGCGCCCAGTGTACTTCATCAGCGAAGTACTTCATGACGCCAAGACTCGGTACTTAGAGGTGCATAAGCTGCTCTATGCAGTTCTTATTGCCTCTAGGAAGCTTTGTCACTACTTACAAGCTCACAATATTTCAGTGGTAACCTCTTATCCACGACGTGCAATTCTGCATAACCCCAACTCTACTGGGAACATTGCAAAGTGGGTAGCGGAATTGGCCGAGTTCGATCTTGAATTCGTCCCAAGACAAGCGATAAGAGTCAAGCATTGGCACACTTTGTGGCGGAATGGACCCCCTCTCCATCAAATCATGGGGGCCCCAGTGAACAAAAGCCGTAACCCAAGGTTCCGATCTTCATCGAGCCTCACTGAACTCTCTACTTCGACTGCTCCGTGCAGAAGCAGGGGGCCGGAGCTGGAATCCTTCTCCTCGCTCCGACCGAGGAGAAGGTCAAATACATGGTTCACCTTGACTTCAAGGCGACCAACAACATGGCAAAATATAAAGCACTAATCTATGGGCTCAAGGTGGCACTATCATATGGTGTCAAGCAGCTGTTGGTAAAGGGTGACTCGCAGCTCATAATAAAACAAGTCAAAGGTGAATGCTGCTGCAACAACCCTCAACTAGTTGCATATCTACTTGAAGTCCAAAAGCTTCAGAAGGATTTCAAAGTCCTGGATCTTTGCCATGTACAGCGTCTCGGAGATCCGGAGCTACTTGAAAGACAACATCCTTTCTGAAGATAATGTGTCTGCTCACCGGATAGTCAGATTGGCTAAAAGATACACACTGGTAGAAGGAGATCTCTATTGGTGTGGTGCCAATGGAGTCCTAATGTGATGCATTACAAGGGAAGAAGGTCATGAGCTCCTCGTAGAAATCCATGGAGGCGAGTGTGGGAACCACACGTCTTCCCACATGCTGGTCGGTAAAGCCTTTCGGCATGGTTTTTACTGGCCTACAGCACTCCAAGATGCAACTGATCTAGTGAAGAAATGTGAAGCATGCCAGTTTCATGCGAAGCAAATTCACATACCAGCTCAACCTCTACAAATGATATCTCCTATACGGCCATTCGCTGTGTGGGGGATGGATATCTTGGGATCTTTCCCAAGAGCCGCCGGAGGTTACAAGTTCCTGTATGTCGCCATCGACAAATTCACCAAGTGGTCGGAAGGAACTCCAGTTGTGACAATAAACAAGCAATCAGGTATCAACTTCTTGCAGTCCATAGTATGCAGATTTGGAGTCCCAAACAAGATCATAACTGACAATGGCACCCAATTCACAAGCATTGCATTCCAAGGATATTGCGAAGACCTTGGCATTCAAGTCAGCTACACTTCTGTGGCTCACCCGGCAAAAAATGGCCAAGCTGAGAGAGCAAATGTAGAAATCCCAAAAGGACTCAAGACGCACACATATGAGCGCCTGAAAAAACATGGACCCAACTGGATTGAAAAGCTTCCGCCCACCTTGTGGGCAAATAGGACAACACCAAACCGGTCAACTGGAGAGACACCCTTCTTCCTGGTGTACGGAGCTGAAGCAAATCCTTCCTCCGGAAATCACCTTTGGATCGCTCTGGGTTCAGACCTTTGACGAAGACACGCAGGACCAGCTCCGGCGTGAAGACCTTGACCTCGTTGAAGAGGGAAGTTGCCGAGCAGCTGTTCGAAATGCACGATACCGCCAAGCGATTCGGCGCTATCACAAAAGGCATGTCCATAACTGACAACTCGAGGAAGGCGATCTGGTGCTACGAAGAATACAAACTCGAGAAGGGTTAAACAAACTTTCCCCCAGTTGGGAAGGACCCTTTCGAGTGACCAAAGTATCCCGTCCCGGATGCGTTCGCTTGGCAACCGAGGATGGGATACCGCTCCCTAATCCTTGGAACATTGAGCACCTCCATAAGTTCTACGCTTAATATCATGGAGGTGAGTCTGTAATTACGTATGATGTATGTTATAGCATCATTGTACAAAGTCAGGTAGCTCCTTCGGGAGAACAGCCGGACCTTTCCCGGAAGGTCCGCAAAGTTCAGGCAACACTTGACACAGTCTCGGAACTAAAAGTGTAGCTAGTTTTCATGGGTCAAACAAGAAATGTAACACACTTAGCCTGGCTCCATACCCTAAGAGTGTACTTGTTTCCCCTGTACCCCGAACCTATAATGAAAGACATCATTATGTGAAAACAGACTCCACGTGCATTTATTTTGTACATGCTCATTCTTTTTTATTTTTCTCTTTCTTGTCTATAACAAAGTTGTGCAATTCTAAAGAAACTTTAGCTCGAACAATTCCTATATAATTCAAGTTGCATTGTTAATTCTTTCGGGTCTTAACATTGTTGAATGGTCTACTCGCCTGAACGCCAAGCCAATCTAGGTCCGGAGTGTGCTATCGACTTAGCCTGGTCCTGCACCCTAAGTACGCCACTCTACCTACACCCCGGCAGGCATGAGTAAGATGAGTCCAAAAAACGATCAAACCTGGAGAAAATAAACAAATGCGTTTGATTGTATATAGGATTGCGGTCGACCTAAAAAATTCTTTCGGGAATAGTAAGCCGCAAATGAGTTATAGATAAGAAACGGATTTTACTGTTTTCCTTGACTTCAGTGTGCAGGAAAAATAAAAATCTCATAATGATGGTCAATGATGTCAGAGCTATCAAAGCTTCGACATCCCCTAAGGTGGCCCGCTGTCGATGCTTTAAGCATTGATGGTAGGCGTCGCCGGAGCTATCAAGTTCCGACAAATTCAGGGAGCCAGCAGTCAACGTGAAGAAAAGATGGCAGAAGGACACCCCAACGGGGTCTGCTGTCGATGCTCTACGTGTTGACAGTGGTCGCTGTCGGAGCTAATAAGCTCCGGCAACCCGAGAGGGCCAACTGTCGACGCTATACGTGTTGACAATGGTCACTGCCAGAGCTACTAAGCTCTGACAACCTCAGGGGACCCTGCTATCGACAACTTCGGACCTACACCCTACAAGTTCGAAGCACGCAAGTCTTCAACAAAATGCTACATCCTTTTGGTACATGTTCGCAATCAAATTGTGAACATCTACCAGGGCGGCAAGTGAAACAAAGGTTGAAGACAAAAATGAAATTCATTAATTTCTTGGATTTCATTCATCTGAGGATGAGAGATTACAAAATTGGAGAAAAGAAGAGAAGATACAAGTGGGAGCTACAAGGAGAAAGTCCTAGATCCTACGGAAGAACGAGGCAACCTTCTGGGCAACCTCCGATACATTGGCCTTGGCGGCATCTCCCTCTCCGTTGATGGGACCTTCAAGCACTGGATCTAGTGGGAAATGAGGATCCCAGCTTGTGTAGCACGTCAGCATGTACTCTGCGATGTTCTGCGCAAGGGATTTTCCTTCAGTATCCAACTGATTCGCAATGACATCACCCATCTTGTTGAGTTTGTTGCCAGCCGAGTGCAACGCCTTCAGCGCATGGTACAGCTACGACTCCGGATCATCCAGACGCACGGGACTAAAGCCCAGCGGCGTCAGCGCGTCATTGGCTTTTCCCAAGAAGTCCCATACTTGTTGGGACTCTGCAGCCCTTGAGCCTCGCACCTCTTCCAAGGACCTCTTGGTCGCCGCAAGCTTCGAACCCTCCCGGGCAAGACACTCAACCTCTTTGGCGTGCTGCTGAATCTTTTCAACAACTTGCCTTTCGGGTTTAGCAAGCTCCTCTTCCCAGACGTGGATCTTGTTTCGGCGGTTGACTAGGTCCCTCTCCCGGCCCCGCACTTTCTTCTCTCTGGAAGCAACTTCATTCTCCCTCTTGGTGAGGTCCTGTCCCCGCTGCCAGTCCTTCTTCTCCTCGCTCTTGCAGATCTCTTCCAGCTTCTTGGTGTGCTCCGCGAGGCTCTTGTCACCCAAAGCCAGCCTCTGAGCAAGCTCCTCCTCCCTCTTCACGAAGTCATCCTGCAGCTCCAGGAGTTTTTTCTCTTCATCTTCGAGCTTTTTCTCCCGCTCTTCAAGAGCCTCCTGGCGCTTGAAGAGGTTGTCGTGGATCGCACTGAGCTTCTCCTGGCGATCATTCGCTGCTTCATTAGCAGCCACGGCCTGTTCGTGGATGGCCCAGGACTGGTTGTTGAGGGATCGCACCATGCTTTTCCTCTCGTCCAATAGCTGGCCCCAGTACTCCATACGGGCCTTCTCCCTTTTGACCGACTCCTTGTCGTCAGCCAGCCTTATTTGCGTCAGCTTGGTCTCGAATTGGAGCCGGTTGCGCCACCTCCTAAGGGTTTGGCACTCCTCCTCGAGCATCTTGCTGTCGTGGTAAAGGCCAGCTAAACCTGACGAAGGCTGGAGCAGGCGTTGTCGATAGATAACGACAAGGGGATTGGCTTCGGACCTGTCGGGGTCTTCTCCGCTGGCTCCAGCGGGTTCTCCATAACAAAAATCGGGTCCCACTCTACAAGAGTGGTCACCTGAGCTTCCGCGGCACTAGGGCTGCCCTCTGGGATAGCCTCGGTCGCCACCAAGGAAGGTCCTGCAATGGAAGTTCCTAACTCTGGAGTCGGCTCTGAAGGTCCCGCCGCGAGGTCATCAGCAACTGGTCCCTCTGGCAAAGGACCGGTCGCTTCGTCTGGGCACCCTGGCTCGGGCACGGGTACCTCCAGAACCACCACCTCCGGGGCAGGCGTTGAAGATTCGCCATAGCTGAGGTCACTTTCGGCTCCGGTGCTGGTGCCTCCTCCACTGCCAGTTCAGGCGCCGGCACTTCGACCTCCGCCGGTTCTGGTGCCGGCACCTCCACGACAACCGGCTCAGACGCCGGAACTTCATCAGCCACCGGCTCCGCCGCCGGGGCTTCAACAACATCCGGCCCTAAGGACAGAACTGCAGCTAAGGCCTCAGCGTCCGTCATCACAGCATCCAAAACCGGAGCTTCAACTTCCGGAGCTGGTGCCACTGGTACATCTTCATTCCCGTGGTCCGGCGCTACCACGGGAGCTTCGAGAGATGAGTCGAGATCCACGACAGCCGGCGCCGGAGCTGCCACGACCTCAGGCACCACCTAAGGCGGCACTAGAACTGGAGCCGGAGCCTCCGCCTGCACAGCATCAGCTGATGTCACAGGAACCGGAGCTTCGGCCCCTTTTTTGGATACTCTGTGGATGAAGGACGAAGATACTCAAAATATGATTACAACAAAAACAATCAACTGAGGTAAAAAAGCAAATTTACCTTGGAAGACTTTCGCTCCATCTAGCCCAGAACCTTTTCGCCGGACGCTCGGAGCTCGACCCAGTCGCAATTGGGGTATTAGCTCCAAAAGGCCCTCTGGAGCTTGCTGCTGGCGCCAGCGACGTCTTGGTTGGGGCCCCCCTCGACTGGGAAGGACCCTCGGACCTAGAGCCCTTCGCTGGCTCTGGCGCCGGAGTCACCTGGGCGGAGCTGGCGTTCCGGAGAGACGTCGATGTTGGAGTGGTTCTCACCGTAGAAGACCTCCCCCATCGGTGAGAAGGAGCTGCTAAGGAAGGAGCAGGTTTGACGGGCCTCCCGTCAGAGTGCTTCAACTTCCTCTTTTGGCTGGAGGGCTCAGCCAACTCTTTGCCCTTGTCGACGACTTCAACTCTCTGTCTCGGGGCGGAAGAAGGGCCACCCTCAGAAGCTTCGGGGATCTCCAACCTGGTGGTCAGACGCCTCTCAACTTCACCGAGGTCGTCAAGCACCAGCATCTTCCGTCGGAGCTCCCTACTGAACCCTGCCTGCATATTCAAAGGGAGGAAAGACGCTGGTGGCGATAAGTCGTCACCCTCGACGTCGATGCCATGCTGGAACTTCTTGAGATGAAGCTCCAAAGCAGCGCCTTCCAGATTGGACTTCAGACCGGTTTCAATCCGCTCATCGTCCATCACGCTGTTGAGGGCCCATGCGAGCTTCTCCCTCTTCTTCAGCGGAGCCCACCTGTTGACCAGGAAGTTGCAGAAGACCGCCTGGGGGGTCACTCCTCCTTCCACGCATTTGCGGATCCTGGTCAAGGCAGGGTTGAAGGCCTCCGACAGCACTGGAACATCACTCCAGACTTCAGTGTCAACGTTGCGAAGGCCTTCGGACAGCTCCAACTTCTCGTGCTCCTCTGTCGTGACGACAATCCAATCCTTCATCCAGTCGTCCCACTTGCCAGAAGGGAACGACCTCAAGTAATTGTAAGGGAACTTCTTGTGCTTCACAAAATAGTAGAAGCCAAGATACTCATCGCTCTTGCCGGTAGTGTGGACGGTGAAGAAGGTACGGAAAAGCTCGACGCAGGGGGGGAATACCCACCCACATCTCACAGAAGTGGACGAATGTGGACACAAGAAGAATGGAGTGGGGGCCAAGGTGGTACAGCTGCAGACCATAGAAGTCTAACAGCATCAAGAGAAAAGTGGAGAAAGGTGGGATCAATCCCACCATGGCGTACGCGAAGAAGTACACCATGTCGCTGATGTGCTCCTTCTTGACCGGGAGCTTGCCGGCGCGGACCAGGTGGTTGAAGGAGTCGCTGGACCACCCCATATAGGCCCGGACCTTCTTCAAATCGCCGTCGGTCGTGAGACGGCTCTTGCGGAGACCCAAATCCATCGCAGCACGACGGGGCGAGAGACGAAAAGCAAGCAAAAGTTTGGAATATTCGAGCACAAGTTCAAATGAAGGCGTAAGGAATCCCCAAACGGTGCACGCTTTCCTTCTTAAGTAAGCCCCCTCAACGCTTGGATGGAAACCGCAGAAGGGACAATGACACAGTTCAAAAATCTCACCCTACCAATGACAAGGGAGCCCGGGGCCACCCAGACGATCAAGTCGAGGTCCTCACCCCAGGCGAACAGTTGTCATCATGAGAGGCGGGAAACCCGAGGGCGGTGGCCTGATAGGGCGCGCGGAACCGATACAGTTTTCGTATTGGGAACCGGCGACCTTCAATTGCGTGAGATCCGCACGCGCAGATCTCACCTGCTGCATCCTGAAGATGCCACGCGGCGATGGTTTAACTGCGAACCACCACCTCAATGGCACACACAAAGACCCTTGAAGACATGGCGCAAAAATAAAAAGATGGACCCACCTCCGGCAGAATGACTTAATCCAAAAAGTCTCTCCCAGAGGTGGGCCCAGGGGGCCACTATCAGTAGCCTACATACCGGATACCCCTTGGGAATGCAAAGAGCACAAAGGAACTCCACCTGTGTGAGTTGAAGACCTCCGAAGGCCCCACGTGTCATACGGAATCGGACCTGCCTCCCTTCTATGGTTACTCCCAGTGCCGCCATGTGTATCATAAAATCGGAGCTACATTCCATACATGGGGAAGCTCCAGACTAGATACCTGTGTGGCACCCCCGGACCTAACCCCCGACAGAGGGAAGCTCCGGTACCGACACGTGTACAACAACACCGGACCTACACGTCCAAGACTGTAAGCTCCGGAGCTGCCACGTGCCCAACCGCCGGACCTTCAACTTCAACGAGCAGATTGGTGGACCTTCAACGGCTCAGACCTTCAAGGAACAGTATAGACTTCAAGACCCGATTAAGTGTCATTAATGCTATCTTAATGACACACGATCGGATGACCCTTAATACCAGTAACGCCACCATTAAGGGATGTTACCACGGTGTTAAGGGGAATTAAGTATATTAATTGTGTATTAAGCATCAGTAACCGTCAGGGCCACATGTGGGGCCAGGCTAACGATGTAATGGCCAGCCCTTGTACTATAAAGGACTGGCCAAACGACACAAAGGGGAGGCTTCCACACACGCCTAAGACTCCCATACACTCTGGTGTCTCACACTCAAGCGCTTAGACGCTCAATACAACAACAACACACACCTGTGGAGTAGGGTATTACGCTCAGGCGGCCTGAACCACATAAATACTCGTGTCAAATCGCCATCTTGCTCTGAATCTCCGCGCGCCCACAACCGAACTAAGAACTCCGCGGGCTGCCAACGGTAGTACCGGAAGAATTGCCGGAATCACACTCCGACAGTCATGCATTGGGGTATATCTTCTGATGATGCTCGATCACCTCCCTAGGGATCCTAGGAATCTGTGACGGTTGCCATGCAAATACGTCGACATTTGCCCAGAGAAAAGTGACAAGCGCGAGTTCCTATTTGCCACCCAGACCTCTCGATATACGGGCGGTCTGAGTGGCATCAGAACCGATTTGGACGACTTTGACGGGAATGTTGATGTCGCCTCTTGGCTACACATGAGGTGCAGAAGTTGAGCCGCGCTGTCACGAGCTCGATGGTTACTGAGCAGATTTCTCCTTGTCAGATTCATCTTCTTGTGCTATTGTGAGTGCATGAAGTTTCTCCAGCGCAGTGACTCCAGCAGTGCGGTCCCCTCGGATCCGGAGAAGGTGTGACGGAGCTGGCTTCTTCAACACAATGTAGCCGTAGAGGGCCACAGCCATGAACCTATACAGGGCTGGCTTGCCTAGGATGGCGTTGAAGGGAAGTTTGATGTGTGCCACATCAAACACTAGCTTCTCAAACCTGTAGTTCTCTAGTGTCCTGAAGGTCACCGGCAGAGTAACTGACCCGAGAGGTGTGGTAGCTTCCGGACCCACTCCAGAGAATGGGCGTGAGGGCCTGAGGTCCGAGAGACTGAGTTGGAGCTTCACAAAGGCTACGAAGCTGATGAGGTTAAGCATCGCGCCTGCATCCACCAAGACATGGAAGAGTTGGATATTGTTGATAGTCGTGGAGACTATCAGGGGAAATTGTCCAGCTCATGCCATGTTCTTTGGACAGTCCAAAACGTTGAATGTGATGGGAGTGTCCATCCACTTCCGATGAGGTTCCTCCTTTGCAGTAGGAGCAGCAGCAGCCATCTCCGGACGCATAGTTTTCAGAATGCGTCGAGAGGTGATATCTCTGGACCCTTCATACATGATATGGAGAGTCCTCTGACGTTTGTTGTCGGAGTTGGTGTTGGAGTCGTCGATGGTGTTGTAGACCGCCTTTAACGCCTTCTTGGCATATTGGAAGCCTAGCTCCTGATCAGATGGAGCTTCATCGACTTTTTGTGTCCCTTCCCGCTGGCGAAAAGGGGTTTTTCTTGACGCTTGCTGTTGCGTTCAACAAGTATCTTGACCTCGCGACAGTCTTCAAGATTATGGCCCGTAGATTTTTGGATCGGATGCCACATCTTGTCACCGTACTCAGACGATTGTCGAAGTTGCGTGTCGGGGCGTGGCCCCCAACCACCAGGTGTTGCGGCAACGACAATGTTAGGTGTGCTGGGAAGTGACTTCTTCTTGCCACTTGACTCCTTTTCCCTTTTGCCACTACTGGTGGCAGTAGTTTCGGCTTTGGAGGCAGATTGATCAACCTTCGCAACTGGTTCGGAGTGCATCTCACGACCCTTCGCAGCTTTGGCACACTTGCCAACCAGGATGAAGAGTTCTGTGACACTACTGGCGTCCTTGGTTGCCAGCTTCTCCAGCATCTTCTTGTCTCGAACCCCCTATCGAAATGCAAAGACGACAAAAGCGTTGGAGATAGAAGGTATATTGTTGCGTACCTGAGAGAATCGCTGGATGAATGATCGCAGTGACTCTCCCGACTTCTGTTGTACGGCGAATAGATCCGGCTCGGTGTCAGGCCGGGTGTAGGAGCTCCTGAAATTGGCGGTGAACTGGCGACATCATTCCCCCCAACTATCATTGGAGTCGGGGGGTAGGATCATAAACCAGGACCTTGCAGTCCCGGTCAAAGCCACGGGGAAGTAGTTGGCCATGATAGCCTCATTACTTCCAGCCGCGAGGATGGCGATGGAGTAATTTGAAGAAACTCGAAAGGGTTGACTGTCCCGTCGTATTTCTCCTACAGATGAGGCTGGAACTTGGGTGGCCATTCCACCATGCGGAGATGCATGGCGAGAGCTGAACAGCTGCTGCCAACTCCCAGGGGAGAAGAGTTTTCTCGAGCAAGTCGCCTCTTGCAAGTACGCTCAATGTTGACGCGATCGTCCTGCCTCATGTACTGGCGGTCAAGCTCCGACCGAAAGTCTTGAGTCAGGAGCCTCAACGTTGTAGGAGTACAACGAGCCATGGAGGATAGAGACATCGCGTGCTGAGAGGGCACACGTCTCGTGGGCTGCGACACCGTAGGACCAAGTCTTTCAGACAAGGTCCTATTACGAGAAGATACCTGCCCTGCATGGGCAGACCCTGATTGTTGAGCGCAGTGGCTGCGGCTGCAACCAGGTGCTCAACGTCAGCGTGCCATTGTTCCAGCGCGGCCGGAGGAGCTCCCGCACTGGAGTATGCTGAAGTAGAGTCCGCGCTGCGTTCAGTGTGTTCTCCGGGTTGTTCGTTGATTATGTGACCGACGCGAATTCACCATCTGTTGTACATCATTAGCTACTGTAGCAGATGGTGGCGGTGGGGGAACGACATTCGCTGGGACAATGGTGGCCGACTGCTGAGCATTGGAGGGATTTCCTCCAACGGCTTGTGCAGCTGGTCCGTTGGAAGCAGCGGTTGAGTTCACCATCTTGAAGATCTTGAAAGCAACCCCTACCCTGAGCGCCAAATGTCGAAGTGTGCCAACGACACTTCCCCTGGTACTACTAGGAACTAGTCTGCGGATGTTCGTATTTAGGCATGGCGCTAAACAAGATCAAGAGGAAAGGTGAACACAGAGGAGTTTTACGTGGTTCGAACCGTCTGAACGTAATACCCTACTCCACGGGGTGTTTGTGAATTGTATGAGTATGGATGACTTGGGATTCGTTGAGCTTAGATTAGCTTGAGTTCTACTGTGTAGCACAACCCTTTTATATGACAAGGACTGGCTGTTAAAGTATGCGCCATGGCCCGACAGGTGGCCTCGGCTGTAATAACCGTCCTATACACGATCTACGGGTGTTAAGGGTGGTTAATAATGTGATAATGTGCCTTAATGGCATTGTTACCGGTATTGACAATCCTCTGATCGTGCGTCATTAATATAGCATTAATGACACATTAACCAGGTCTTGTAACGACCGATTGATAGCCCTTGAATGTTCGCACCGTTGGAGATCCCGCTGTCTTCTTGTTGCAGACATAGGTCCGGGCGTGTGACACGTGTTAGCACTGAAGCTTCCCTATGCGGGAAGGCAGTTCCGGAGCTACTGGACACGTGGCAACACTGGAGCTTCCCCTGTCGAGGAGGCAGGTCTGACGCCCCGAGACACGTGGCAGCACCAGAGCCACCATAAGGAGGGAAGCAGGTCCGGTACTGCGGGACACGTGGTAACACCGAAGCCACCCTATGGATGGAGGCAGGTCCGACACTGCTGGACACGTGGCTGCACTGGAGGCACCATAAGAAGGGAGGCAGGTCCGACACTACGGGACACGTGTTGCTTTCAGAAGTCCATAATACTGAAAGGTAGAACTCGACGTGTCCTCTTCTGGTACGAAGGGATACCTGTTATACAGAGTATTAACATGAACAAAACCAGATTTATGATACAACTGAAGGTGTATTGTAGTCCGGTTTTGAAAACCACAGAAAAAATTTGAACCAAATTATAGTTAGGAGGTTATGTGGACTAATGTTATAATTCAGAGTACTAATATTGACTTTTCTTTTTTTAACAATTCTATATATCCAGATATGCATTAAAAAAGTTCGCGAATTTTAGAAGATACAGTCACAAGTTCGGAAACACAAGTTCTGAAACACGTTCATGCACTTCGCTCAAAATAAAACTGTAAAACCCCACGGTGCATGCATGGCCCAACTGTCATGAAGCAAAATGGTTAATGTGGGCCCTGAGTGGCGGCGGGTGGTTGTTTGGTAGACAAGGCCAGACCATACGCGGAAGAAACCGCGGCAGCCAACGAGGGAAAAGGGCGTAACCCAACGGAAGCAATAAAAAAGCCAGCAAGAGCCAGACCAGACCTTTCCAATCTACGCGACCGTCCGGAGCGCCAACCGACGACCCGGCGAGCTCGCCGACGTTCCCTTTCCGCCGACTCCGCCGCCGCCTGCCGGTGGTAGTGGTACGGTTCTTCTCCTCGCTTTCGTTTTCCTTTGGGGGGGGGGGGGGGGGAGGGGGGGGTTCATTTACGCGGCGGTGACGTGGGGCGCTGGCCGGCGAGCGCGGTGTCTATTGGAGTCCAATCCATCGAAAGGTTATTTGAGGGATCTTTCCTTGACGATCCGCCTGGTTGAATCGATGGGGGTTGGTTCGCGGAGAGAGCTCTGCTATGAATGGGTCCCCAAGTGAGGGCCTGGCTTGATACGGTGTACTGTTACGAGCTACCTTTTTTCTAGAGTCGAATTCAGGAATGTCGGTCAAGTACAAGAGGTTGCTCGTTCATTTTTTGGATGTAGCTAAACGGTACTTTCTCTAGGATCGAATAATATGTAGAAACAATTTGCTACTTCGGCGGCAACCAGCCGTGCTAAATTCCCAGTTTGTTTCAGGCGTGATTGGAGGGGGTGATGGTTTAGTCAAAACTGAAAGTGTAATCTGTTTGGATCTTGCCTCAGAGCACAGGTAGGCAGGGTTACATGAAAAAGGTGAAACATATAGCGTATATCATTCAGTACCCAATAGTGTATCGTCTGGAAAGAACAATTGCCCCTGCTGCCCTGCATTTGCAGTTCTACAGATGTGAGATGTGAGGTATCCATCCAATTCGCTGCTGTATTATCACGGCTCCTTGTGCTTTAACTGCAATATCAATGTCTACCACACATATGTAGTTATATATCTGGGAGCCTTTCGTCAGCCAGTACATGTAGATTTATTTTTGTATGGAAGCTCCATATGTATTACCAACAATACCGTGTATGCTAAGTACATGCCTAACCTGTGATATGTGGCCCACCCTTCCTGTGTACTGAAGGTACTGTTGAAAATGTGGTTGATATTGTCTGGATTCAGAATGTTTTAGGACCTAAAAATACATGCAAATTATATTTGAGGAGAATGACGTCTGAGGTTCCATTAGAGGCATCGTTAACATGAAAATAATAAATATTTGGCACAAACGTGAATACATGCCAGTTATGTAAATCATTTCTCTACTTTCCCAATAAAAAATAGCTATACAGTAAACATTTTACAATTCAGTAACATGATATGCTACGCCTCTCATTTTTCCTGCAGTTGCTCTATTTTCCTGTTAATGATATATTTTGTTATCATGTACATGTACCTTGTTGGTTCCCTTTCATTCTTTCACTTCTATGGTTCTACTTGTAAACTATATATCCAATATTATTTCTTTCTTTCTAGTTTTAGATATTCTTGTTCATCCAGTAGTTCAAGGTCTCTACCCACACGTAAGCTTAGCGTCATTTTTTATGGCAACCTCTAGGTCAAAGATGACACACAGGTATCCAAATGAGAGTGCCTCATCCAGTTCGACATCTCTGAGCAGCCAAAGGAGTCAGACTGATGATGACAGGATGATTGCAATGGTTCTTACAGAAGAATATGCCAAGTTAGATGGTGCTATGGCCAAACGTCTAACGAATTTAACTTCGATTCCTGTAAGATGTTTCGTGATTTTCTGTTCATTGTACTTCTCTTGTTCGTTTTCTTTCTTGCACGCAACAGTCAATTGTCTTTTGGAAGGCACACTCTTCCTTCACCATTCTGGTTCAGATTTATTGATTGAATCAAAGCTTCTTTTCTGATACTCATTTTAGTTTTACTTGTGTAGCATGTTCCCCGGATTAACACATATTTCCCTACATATAATGATGCCACAACGGACCATTTTCGCCTTCTTGATAG
This sequence comes from Tuctoria greenei, assembly GCA_036927565.1. Classification (NCBI taxonomy): domain Eukaryota; kingdom Viridiplantae; phylum Streptophyta; class Magnoliopsida; order Poales; family Poaceae; genus Tuctoria; species Tuctoria greenei. Next base: position 23,661,970 of record JAYESD010000001.1, on the reverse strand, counting down.
GTAACTTTTCATGAACTCTAGTTTGTTTCGATCTGCTCGAGCATTCACAATTTTTCTCTTGTATGAATATATTTCAGTATTTTATCTTACTCTGCGAAGGCATGAACTTTCTAAACTTTAAACATTGGTTAATTGCATCATTCCATTTGTCTTTTGGCAAATATCTGGAGATCTTGAGGGTTTAGTGTAGTGCTTTCCTTGCTCATAAAATCTGTAGACCTTGAATTTAAGGCTCAAAGCACTTTTGAAATCAGAGGTTGTACCTAGGATCTTGGGAATACAATAAAACAAATTGGCAGCAAACGTATAAATCACATCCTTTTTTTCTTTTAGAAAATTTCGTCTATGGGACATGCAGTATAGCAAATCTTGTCCTCATTTACATGTTATATCAACATTTCCAAACAATTATTTACCTCTTCACAGTATGCACATTATGGAGATGGAAGTTCAGTCTCTTGTAATTACCTTCTGCCTGACCTCACTATCAGTATGATTTCATGACGATGATGTAAAAGTTTTTTGCAGGCTAAATGCATATGGCTTGTGTGAGGTGAGAGTATCTGGTGATGGAAATTGTCAGGTTCACCAACTTCTCGTGCTCATTCTATTTGACGAAATCAGATAATCTTATTACACTCTTAATCATACATCTGTGCGGTTGGTTTTCTTTTCCATGCAGTTTCGTGCACTCTCAGACCAGCTATATCGGTCGCCTGAATATCACAAGCACGTTCGAAAGGAGATTGTCAAGCAGGTATATCGATTACTTGGCCATATCGGAAGCACCACTTTTTTAGTTATTGGATGCTGCAACACATGCTTGTAACTTTCTTGTTGATTCTCGTCATTCTGTGTTGAACTGTATTAGTATTTCTTAGTGTAAGAAACATAATTTTCTCAATTATTGGTCTGATAATTCCCTTTGATGAGAGACCTGCATGCTTACATGTGATGTTCTTCTCCTTGTGCAGCTCAAGGAACGCAATTCCTTGTACGAAGGTTATGTTCCAATGAAATATAAACACTATTGCAAGAAAATGAAGAAGTATGTCTTTCTATTATTAATTTCGCCGCTTCATTAGAGACACTTCTTGAATGCCTATAAATGATAGGTCTGTTTTTTCTAGGTCTGGTGAATGGGGTGATCATGTCACGCTGCAAGCAGCTGCCGACAGGGTTAGTTCTCTTTCTACCTGGCTATGTTTTGACCATTACTTTCGTAGCTTAATTTTCGATCAATGTACTATTGTACTGCAATGATTTTAGCCTTTGCATTACTATGCCAGTACTTGCTATTACTTTTGTACCTACTGAAATAGAAGCCAAAGATAACCTCTGTTGTCTATGGAATAATAGGAATAGAATCTCTATTATCTCATAATTTATATTGTTGTTATGTATTTAGACTCATGGTTTGTACTTCTTTGGTAAATGCATACTCATGATTTCATAATCCGAGGGCACTTTATGTGTATCTGTACCGTTGTACAACATGGGATCCCTTGAAAGAGGATGTTTAATGGCTTTTTTTTTGACAGTTTGCAGCGAAAATCTGCCTTCTAACATCATTTAGAGATACCTGTTTTGTCGAAATTGTTCCACAGTACCAAGCTCCACAGAGAGGTAATGTTTTGGATCGCAACATGTCAGTTTCACTATGTCCTGTTTCAGCATATTTACCGTTTGGACTTTTTGCGACCTCATACATACACTTGTATGCCGCTGCACAACTGTGCAACACAAAAGCAAAGAAAAATTTCTGACCCCTCGAAATTTTGTGTTTTCAGAAATTTGGCTAAGTTTCTGGTCAGAAATTCACTATAACTCACTGTATGATGCTCGAGGTGAGATACACAATATACTTCTTATGTTTTGCTTATGGAACACCATAAATACATTAACATGATTGCCTAATCCAATGCCCCGTCTTTTAAGAAAAAGGATATTCTGGCTCCTTGCAGATCTGCCGAACAAATACAAGCCTAGGAAGAAGCACTGGTTGTTTTAGCATTCATGCGCAAGATTTGCTCCTGTTGTGGAAGCTTGGCCCATTGATGGTTCAATTGCTGTCCTTCCGTGCTCTTCCTGGTGACCACCTCTGCGATTTTCTCCCCAATATCTCTGAACCGATGGCCTGTTGCGCTTGCTGCTTCCTCATTATAGCGCCATATACAACATTAAATATAGTTCCTATACTGAAATGATTGCTCATTGTAAATGGATACTCCCTTCGTTCTAAAAAGTTTGTCGCTTTGTAGTTCATTTTTGAACTACAAAGCGACAAGCTTTTTCAGACAGAGTGAGTACACCTTTAGGACATACAAATTGATTGTACCTTATTTATTATTTGTTACATTATTTAAATAGGTATATTTATGTACTATTCATCCGTCATTCCTTCATTTGTTCAGAATTTCAGAGAAATTCGTTATTGTCATCCAGTGCCTGTTTATTGCCTTCAGCTGATAGTACGTTTTATTAGGCACGGCTAATATGCCTTTAGCTGATAGTAGTTTTGTATTTTTCCCGTCAATGAGTTTTTGAGTTTTCTTTACAAGTCGACATTTGTTTAAGAATCAATTTCCTTGCCAGTCTGATTATTTTTTCTTGGCAGAGTTTATTACTCCCTCCTCATCTTTTTATTTGTCATTAGGACAGTTCAGTTTTAGTTTATATCTTTGTTTGAAATGACAAATAAAAAGCTAAGTAGGGAGTATAGAATAAGTTTTGCATGAACTTAGCGATTTTGACATGGCGTTTGCTGTGAGCAGGACTATCTTTGTCTGGAATTCCAAACGCCTTCTAGCACAAGTGTACAACAAAGCCGCATCGCACAAGGAGAAAAGAAAAGTGGCTTGTTTAGTTGGGCTGTAAACGAATGGGCTTTTAAGGCCCAAGTGCTGCGGTTGTATGTGGTTCGGCCTAAGTGTCGTCCTATCATCTCCATGTGTGGTGTGTGGGAGCATTGGATACGTTCTCCGCGACTCTATACCGTATCTATAATGAAAGAACTAATAAAAGTTCAAAAAATAAATTAACCGGTGACAAATATTTTGAATTAGGAGAAAGTATTTCTGTCGAGTCCTCTTATCCATCTCTCTCTGGTCACTAGTTAGGAGCCACGGCTGTACGTAGTAATCATTTGGCTTGGAGTGGAGGGCTTGCAGGAAAGATGCTGCTGCTGGCGGAGTGGCCGAGTTACTAAACCAAAACTGTTAGAATGGATTAGCAGCGACGCGAAGCCGTGAAACGCAACTTCCCACGCAATGAGGAGGCAGAATCGGCACGTTGGACGACGGAGTACGAACAATAGCCGCATGGCAGGCGTTTCATTTCGGATACCAAAAGTTGAGCACGATACAGTCCACCAGTGCGGCGCATGCAGTCAGCCGCGAAGTGCGAACAACTCCCCTTCCCACGAGCTCCCTCTCGCGTCATCCTCAGGTCGTACGACTGTGCGCGCGCCAGCCAGACGAGACGTGGAAAAGAGCCAGGATATCTCCTCTCGGTTGGGACACGCGGTTTCCACGTCACTCTGACTCCGGTGCCCGGCGCGCGGAACACAGTGAGGGTGGTCTTGCGCTACTTGACTAACACGACGCGCCGCGCGTATCCGCGAGCTTCAACTGCGACGAACGTACGGCCAGATCGATGACCGGGAGGTCCAAGTCGACGGGCACCACCATCCACTAATTGATCATCACTCACTCCATATTCACCACTGCTGGAGTATCCAGGACTATCGGGGTGGGCAGTGGATGTCCGTCGTCGGGACCAGCCGCTACTACACGAGGAGCCAGCCTCTATCCACCACTACTCCTACGTACGATGCTCACGGCAACCAGCGAACCAACTGACCGAGCATGCATGTGGGTGGTTATGTTACCAGGAGGACTGCCGGGAGATCGGATCAGATCAACCAACTTCTTCATCTACTCCACTGCACCACCAGACTAGTATAACAGACTTTAACTAAGGCGCAAATGCATGTACCTGCCACCAAACACGCAGATCAACAAAGCAATCTAGGTCGACACAACTGTTCTGTTTGGCTCCACCAATTATTGAACCTCCCCCCATCAAAGAAAAAGAGAGACAAGTTATTACAGCGCAAATTGCAAAGCAACAACAGCACAGTGGCAATGTTACATATGGTGTACTCTTTCCCTTGTTTGGACTATTGCATTCATTCCTGGGGTAGCGCGCGATCGAATATCCGGAGGGGCACGCATCGAGCACATACATAACATAACAAGGTGACCTGTACGAACACCATACTTGATTTCTCTGCCTGATGGTATGACCTGATGAGAGTAAGACTATCTCCAACAAAGAAGGTAAAAAAGGAATCCTATTTGATTTTTTAGAGATGCTACAATTAAATTTTGTTAAGCAAATTTGGGTTTGCATCTCCTGTTGGTGATAGCCTAAGGACAGATTGGGACCCAGCAGGAGCGAGTACTGCTGCCACTGCTAATAATGAAGGGATCTCAGATCTGGGAAAGGGCTTGAGTATAGGAAGACACGCAGAGCGTGGCCTGCAGATTATCGACTAGTACACGACACGACGACCAGTCACCACCGGGATTGAAGCTTTAATTTCCAGCTTTCATGCTTGACGCCCTACTAATTGAAGGCACTGTTTGAAGCGTTTCCGGGAAGCGTGACTCACTGCTCGATGTATCGTGACGTCTTAACCGGAAGTGACCCAAGTAGTAGTTGCTGTACTACTACTCGCTTATTGAGCCGGCCGGATCATAACCATGGTGACCAATTTAATGAACCGACGAGCTGTTTAGTCGTGCGGTGTAGTCTTATCTCTATTCATTTTATGTTCTAGAAGATTATCTGTTAGGGACCTCGGTTGGTGTTGTTTCCATTCTGTAACAGCCTTCTCTTATGGCTGCACCGGACTCTATCCTATAACAACCGAAAATCAACTTTATCTGTACGAACCTCTTTATATATCAACACGTAAGCAAGACGTAGAGCGCTGCTTCAACGAGAGTATGTGTAGTTCTGGGTTATCGGTGCCCTCTATAGGAATCAACACCCTGTCGCATCTTGTAGAGAAATTAACCAGGGGAAATTTCCTTCTATGGAAAGCCCAGGTCTTGCCGTCCATTAGAGGCACCCAACTCTATGGTTTCATCGACGGCACAAACAAGAAGCCTGACAAATAGATTATTGTCGAGAAGGCTGACTGAACTACAGAGAAAGTCGCCAACCGGCGTACATGAGCTGGACGATCCAGGACCAACAGCTGCTGAGTTATCTCAACTCAACCTTGTCCAAGGAGGTTTGTCACAAGTGGCGATGTGCACAACTTCGGCCGACGTGTGGAAGGCCATCCAAGAAAGCTACACGTTCCAGTCTAGGGCTGGGGGCGCGCGTCATGCATCTTCGTGGGAAGCTGTCGAGCACGCGCAAAGGTGACTTAACTTTAGCTGCATACTTCGCAAAAATGAAGGAGTATGCCAATGAAATGGCAATAGCGGGACAGAAGCTAGATGATGAAGACGTGGTCTCATACATCCTTACCGGTCTCGACGCCGAGTACAACTCGCTGGTAGAAAATATCAGCAACCGAGCAGATCCGATCTCCTTGACAGATCTGTTCGCTCAGCTTATGGCAACCGAGGCAAGACTGGAGAGGCAGAACCAGACTCAATATCAGATGAATGCCAATGTTGCTGGTCATGGAAGTGGTGGCTTTCGCGGTAGAGGAGGACGTGACGGAGGACGTGGCGGTTGTGGTGGCTATGGACACGGAGGACAGAAAGGATCTGGGCGCGACACATCTGATCCAAAGCCGGTTTGTCAGCTCTGCGACAGAATTGGCCACACTGTGGAGATGCTACAAACGGTTTGATCGTGACTTCAAACCGGTTGAAGAAAAGTCCGCAAATAATGCCACTGCAAGCTACGTCATAGACACAAATTGGTACATCGACACTGGAGCGACATACCACATCACCAGTGAGCTTGACAAAATTTCAACAAAAGAGAAGTACATGGGTCCGAGAAGGTTCACACAGCAAGTGGTGCAAATATGAGAATCAACTCAATCGAAAATTCTACTTTGCACACCCCTGTTCGCCCTCTTCATCTCACAAACATCTTACACGTTCCTTCCACCAGCAAAATCCTTGTTTCCATTCACAAATTAACCATCAATAATTTTGTCGTCTTAGAATATCACTTACACTATTTTTTGGTTAAGGATCAGATTACGAAGAGGGTTCTTCTTCACGGCAAATGTGAAGGAGGTTTATACCCGTGGCCTTCTCTCCAACATTATTCCTCGTCAAAGTGTGCCTTCACAATCAATAAGCCATCGGTTGAAAGATGGCATGATAGGTTTGGTCATTCGTCTATGACGGTCGTCAATAAAGTCGTGAGTGATAATAAGTTGCCATGTTCCTCTAGGTCTAGATTAGATCGAGTATGTGATGCATGTCAACAGGGCAAAAGCCACCAGTTACCGTTTCCTAAGTCTAGTAGTGTGTCTCAAACTCCTTTGGAAGTCATCTTCTCTTATGTTTGGGGTCCTGCACCAGTTTCAGTTGGAAGGAATAAATATTACGTTAGTTTCATTGATGATTTTAGTAAATTCACTTGAATTTACCTTCTTAGAGACAGGCCCGAAGTGTTTCAAAAATTCCATGTTTTTCGATCTCTTGTTGGGCACACCTTCAACAAGAAAATCATCTTTATCCAAACAGATTGGGGGGGTGGATACCAGAAGTTGAACACCTTCTTTACCCAACTTGGCATAGCTCATCTAGTATCCCGTCCTCACACCCACTAGCAAAACGCTGCAATCGAAAGGAAACATAGGCATATTGTCGACATAGGACTCTCTCACTATAGGAAACGTGCAAAGAAATGTCGGCCTTATCGCCATCGGTAAGCTATAGTAACCGACGTATTTACAGTAAGACCGTCGGCCTACCGACAGCCATAGCCGTCGACTCGAGGTCGACGTTCTTAATGCATTAAAGTCACTGGGACCGACAGCTTTAACGACTTAAAGACGTCGGTGGGCTACCCCCGACAGCTTTACTGTGTAGGCGTAGTATGAACGCCGGATGTCGTAGACCGACGGTCATATCGGCTTAAGACTGTCGGCCCATATGCCCCGACGTCTTTAAAGCACTTTAAAGCCCTTGGCCCCGACGGCCATATGTATGCCATGTAGGCGCTCCAGGGACCTATAGTCGTCGGTTTTGCTGCTATACCGATGGCTTTAAGGTACTTATGACGTCGGTCACTAGACACCGACGACCATAATTGCAATTTTTTTAAAAAAAAAACCAGGTTGGTCCCTCCCTCCCCGGGTGGGAAGCCTCCGGTTACAGTTTATACAGCAGCCACAACAACTATGACAGATATAAACAACAGCCACAATGCAAAATAGCAACGGCACATATAAACAGTCACAAAACAGCACATACAACAATGCAATAAGTTTCATACACCAATAACAAATATAAACACATTCTTCACACAATGCAACTAAGTTCCATACTAAATTAGTCCAAGAGAAAGGCAACATAAACACGATTATGAAGATTAATTTGCATCCATGTAATTGTTCGAAGCTCCACCACTTGCACCTCCGACGTTCAAATTGAGGAAATCATTGCAACCATGAGCAGAACCCTATGAGAAACAAATAAAAGTTAACTTTGAATTAATAGTTACAATTCATATGTCTCAATCTTTCTAAAATTCATAAAGCCCAACTCACATGTGTAATTAATTTAAAGGTATTACCAACTATGTCTTTGAATAAGTCGCTAAGTATTATTGAAATTAAGCTATGCTTTCATTAGAGCTAATGATTTAGTAATCATACCGTTGTGGCGCCCGGAGGTGTTGATGGTTGACTATGCTCCGAAGCGAAGGGCAACGATGGGAGAATACTTGGATAAGGCTGCAATCCAGGGGCCACCATTGACATGAATCCCTGATGTGGAGGATAGGCTTGACCACTCTAGGAACCCTAAGAATATGATTAGTATTTCGTACTATCAGTCGAATTAGTAAGAAATACGGTTATACCTGTGATGATGGTACTTCCGGCTTTGTTTCCTTAGTGTCAACTAAAACTTTTCTCTAAAATACGTTGGACGACTATGAGGTCGACTAGGGGTCGACTACGGTTGACTAATCGCCCTAGTCGACGACTACTCTCCTAGTCGATCCTAGTCGCATAAATTTGATAACATTGTATATACATATAGTACATAAACAATAAAAAATTCAAATAAACATAATTGAACTCTAATAACTAACATCTATGATAATCAAGTTAACATACAAATATATGGATAAAATAAAATATGAAATTGCATAAGTAATGATATAGCAATGCGTAGAGACTAATCAATTTTACAATTTAAAACACAATACATTGTAATTTACAAGTTTAGATTTAAACCTTGTATTGAAGGAGTAGGGGCGTGGGGGAGCGCTGGCACCGCAGGGGCGCGGCGAGGAGGGGTGTGGGGGAGCGTCAGCGGCGTGGGGGGGGGGGGGGGGGGGGGCGGCAGCGGAGGGGCGCAGTGGCGCGAAGCGCGGAGCGAGGCGGCGCGCGGGGCGCGGAGCAGGCGGGCGCGGCGGTGCGGGGAGACCAGAGCAGCGGCGCGCGGTGCGGTGCGGTATGAGATAGGGTTTACACGCGCAGGGAGGAGTTAAGCTAACGTGGAAAGAAAGTTATGGACGTCAGCCGCCGCGGAGCCGACGAATTAAGCTGTTCGGGAAGATCCCACAGTAATGCCGTCGGCCAGACCGACGCCTTTAAGTTAAGACCGTCAGTCTTGTGATGTGGTCGACATCTTTAATGTTTGGGCCGTGGATTCAAAATCAGAGCCAGCCAGGCCCATGTTATGGTCGTCAGTCTCTTGGCCTGCACCGACGACCATAATTATGGACGTTGGCCTAGCGTGAGGAACCGACAACCGTAGGTAAGGTTGTCGGCCGACCGACGATTTTGAGTTTAATGACGTCGGTTCTTGGAGACCGGCGATTTTAGTGCACTTAAAGTCGACGGCCCCGACGATTTTACTTTTGCCGACACTTGTTTGCCCGATTCTTGTAGTGTCCCTTCTAGCACGAGCAGCCATGCCTCTAAAATGTTGGGACACAACCTTTGCCATAGCTACTTTCCTTACAAACCGTATGCCATCACTTGTCATAGAAAATGTCTCACCAATGAAAAAGTTGCTTGGAGTTACACCTGACTACACACGGCTTAGAGTATTTGGCTGTGCTTGTTGGCCCAACCTCCGCCCATACAACTCGCACAAGCTTTCTTTTCGTTTCAAGAGATGTGTATTCCTGGGATATTCTCCTCTCCACAAAGGGTACAAGTGCCTTGATGTAGCTCGTGGCAAGGTATATGTGTCCCGTGACGTAGTTTTTGATGTGTCCGAATTTCCTTTTGCTGATCTAACTCCAAACGCAGGTGCAAGACTCCAATCAGAGATACAACTCCTTCATCCGACGTTGTTAAATCCAGCAGAGTGCACTGTAGAAATTAATCCGCATGTTGATTCTCATAACCAGGCTGATTCAATGGTTTTTTCTAACCAAGTCTGTGAGGACAGTTGTGATTTCATGTGTGCAGCAGAAGGTGCGGATCACCCAGCCGCAAGTGATCGTGGACGCGATCCCGAGGTAGATTCGCGGGACAGGTTGACAACGGCCACATGAGAGCCCTCGGACCTGGTGCACCAACCGCCAGAATCGGCCTCGACGCGCATGCATGGTGCAACCGACAGATCAGCTGGGAGTCCGCGTGAGTTAATGCGCTGTACGGAGTTCGCATGCAGGGGGATGCCTCTGAGTCTGCGGCGAATCCAAATCCTGATGCTGATCCCTCTGGATCTTCTGCGCACTCTGCGCTGACTCCTTCTCATGCTCTGCATGTGCCATCATAGATTGCCTCTGATATGGTTTCCTCTGATTCGATCACATGATCTGATGTGGCAAATAACTCAAGGGAGGAAGAGCTATCTGTACAGGAAGATTCTGAAGTCCAGATGCACCCAAGAATGAGGCTTCAAAATAAAATCAGTAAGCCTAAGAACTTTGGTGAAGATTTCATATGCTTACTAACCGTGACAGGAGAGCCACAAAATCTGCAACAAGCTTTGGCAGACAAGAATTGGAAGAAGGCTATGGATGTGGAATTGCATGCGCTAGAGAAAAATAGAACCTGGCATTTGGTTCCAAGGAAAGGTTTGCATAATGCGATTGATTCAAAATGCGTTTATAAAATCAAGAGACATGCCGATGGTACTATTGATAGATACAAAACTAGATTCGTTGCAAAAGGGTTCAATCAAAGATATGACATTGATTATGAAGATACTTTTAGACATGTTGTTAAAGCAGCTACAATTCGAATAGTATTGTCAAATGCTTTCTCAAAAGGTTGGTCTCTAAGGCAACTTGATGTCCAAAATGCTTTTCTTCATAGAACTTTAGAAGAGGAGGTATATATGAATCAACCGCCAGGCTATGAAAACAAACTTCTTCCTAATCATGTGTGTAAGCTAGACAAGGCAATTTATGGACTAAAACAGACACCTCGTGCATGGTATGCTAGATTGAGCTCTAGATTGATTCAACTCGATTTTGTTGTCTCTAAAGGAGACACCTCTTTATTTATTTACCATAATGAGGGAGTCACTATATGTTTGCTTATATATGTCGATGATATTGTGGTGGCATGTTCTACTAATCAAGCTATCAATTAGTGATTGATGACAACCAATTGGGATTTCACAAATATGATAAAAATCTAGATTTTCATAAAGTGTGCATATATGAGTTTGGAATAAATTAAGCAATGAAAACATAAGACATATGTGCACTCTTTATGGTGGGGTGCAAAACAATATGTGTGTGAGCAATAATTGTGATGAGAATGAATGACATAATCATATCAACATTAAGCATGTATGCCAATTTCAGAGCATAAACATAGATCATATCAAAGCATCATCACGAACTTCGTAAACATGACTAGAAACATAATAAGAGTCTTACAATATCAAAAGAAGTCTTACAGCACCAAAAGCATAACAAAGAGCAAAAGATACAAATAGAGCTCTCATCTCTCATCTATTGCTACAACCTAATGCTACAACCTAATGACTCCCCCTCAATCTCTCCCGCTTTGGCATCAATACACCAAAAAGAAGGAGAAGAGGGATCTACTAGGCGTCGCCGACTCACTCCTCGCTGTCCGTCCTTTCATCGTCTTCATCGTTGGCAGCCTGAGGATGAGGATGAGAACCACTCGTCGAGCCCCCAATGCCAAAATAGGCAAGTTCAGAAGGAGAAAGAGGTAGAAGTTCCGAAAATTCAGAAGGAGAGTCCTCAGAGATAACTGGAGATCCAACAGGCTCAATCTCCAGCTTCTGGCATATGGCATATGGCCGCATCCTAGGTGGAGTAGGCGAATGCTCAGCAGCACGCTCTTGCTTTTTTTTAGTGCGAGACTTCGAGACTCGCGGAAACACATCTTGATCCATCTCATCTTCAAAGTCGGAGATGTTTTTATTCGACATTGTCCTGACAAGGAGGTTATACATGACATAGATAAGGATTGATGGCATTGTCTGGTGCTGAAGTGCGGACTAGTATGGATACCGGACTTGTCCGCACTGAGAACAGACTAGTCCGATATTAGGCCATTTGAACCCTAACTAGCAGAGCAATGGTGTTTCTCAATGCAAAAGTGGCTCAAAGTAGTTGTAATACAACAATGAATCATGTATTAACAAAAGGAACTAAGCTATTTGAGCAAAAAAAAAAGAGAAATCAAAGGTTCTAGGTTTTGAGAGAAACTTTACCAAACCATTCGATTCGCGGAGTTGGAGGAGTTCTTGATGCGGACAAGTTTGGGGTCCTCGATTCCCTTGCGATGAAGATCGTTTCCCACGGAGATTTGAGGAGATCTGGTGGAGAACTCTCCAAATCACATTGGGGGCACTTGAGTGAGGAGAGAGAACATGAGGTATGTTGTGAGGATGAAGAAGATTAGGTTTTGGCAGCCCTAGGGTTATGGAGTCAAAAAATCGGACTAGTCCGTTGTCGACCGGACTAGTCCGGACTACCGGAACCTTATGGACTAGTCTGCAGTGTGCGGACTAGTCCAGGTACCACGGACTAGTCTGTGGTTACCAAAATAGAAACAATTAGACCATTCGTATATATTCGAAGGTGCTTACAAAGAAAATAGGGGGCAAAACACACAAATAATCTTGATGAATATGATCAGTAAACATACAACAATCAAGCTATGACCATAATTCACCAAGATCAAGTAATTAACATAGTTCTTCGGAGAAAATAGAGAGAGATGATTTTCATAACACAATCAATATGATTTTGAAGATGGCATACAAGTATGCAAGTTTGCAAGCCACGTTCCGAGCATCAAGGATATTTAGTTCATTTCGGAGCTCACAAAAACGTTTTTCATAGTGGCTTGGTAAAGATATCGGCTAGTTGTTTTTTGGTGTTGACATGGGAAATGGCTATGTCTCCTTTCATTGAATGATCTCTCAAAAAGTGATGCCAGGTGTCTATGTGTTTAGTTCTAGAGTGATCAACGGGATTATGAGCAATTTTAATGACACTCTCATTGTCACAAAAGAGTGGAATACGACTCATATTGTAACCGTAATCCCTTAGAGTTTGTCCCATGCAAAGGAGTTGTGCACAACAACTCCCGGCTGCAACATACTCCGCTTCGGCCGTGGATAATGCAATGGAGTTTTGTTTCTTAGAGGACCAAGAAACTAGAGATCTACCTAGGAATTGGCAAGCACTGGAGGTACTTTTTCTATCTACTTTGCATCCGGCATAATCTGTATCTGAGTATCCAATGAGATTGAACTTTTGAACCTTTAGGATACCAAAGGCCTAGGTTGGGTGTATGAACTAAATATCGCAAGATCCTTTTTATGGCTGTCAAATGAAATTCCTTAGGATTGGCTTGAAATCTTGCACACAAACATACACTCAACATAATATCAGGCCCAGATGCACATAAATAAAGAAGGGAGCCAATCATGGAGCGATATACCTTTTGATCCACGTTTGGTCCATCTTCATTGAGATCCAATTGTCCATTTGTCGCCATGGGAGTCTTTATAGGCTTTGCTTTGTCCATTCCAAACTTCTTAAGTATGTCTTGAGTGTACTTTGTTTGGCTTATGAACGTCCCTTCCTTTTGTTGCCTAACTTGGAATCCCAAGAAATATCTCAATTCTCCCATCATGGACATCTCAAATCTAGCTGTCATGATCTCGACAAAAAGATTGGTTAGTTGAACCAAATATAATATCATCAACATAAATTTGACAGATAAATAGATCACTATCAACATGCTTAGTAAACAAAGTGTAATGAGCTTTACCAATATTAAATCCATTTTCAATCAAAAAATCTCTAAGGCACTCATACCAAACTCTAGGAGCTTGTTTGATGCCATAGAGAGCCTTACACAGTTTGAACACATGGTCGGGGAACTCTTGATCTTCGAAACCGGGGGGTTGCTCCACGTACACCTCCTCCTTGATCGGTCCATTGAGGAAGACACTTTTCACAACCATTTGATAAAGCTTGAAATCATGGTGAGTAGCATATGCAAGTAATATTCGAATCAATTCAAGCCTAGCTACGGGAGCAAAAGTCTCATCGAAATCCAAAGCTTCGACTTGTGAATACCCTTTGGCCACAAGTCGCACCATGTTCCTTGTCACCACCCCGTGTTCGTCTTGCTTGTTGTGGAAGACCCATCTAGCGCCGATGACGTTGAACTTAGGTCTTTCAACAAGTTCCCACACCTCGTTCCTTTTGATGTTTTTCTTCTTGCATCGCCATCACCCAATCCGGATCCTTTAATGCATTTTCAACCCTGTGTGGTTCCAAAGAGGATACAAACGAGTAATGTTCACAAAAAATAGGTATACGAGATCGAATTTTTACTCCCTTTTGGATGTCACCAATTATGTTGTCGACGGGGTGATCTCTTTAGATGCATTGATGTACTCTTGGGTGTGGCACTTGTGGTCTTGATTCTTCATGGTCATCATCTTCTACTCCACATGGATGGTTGTCTTCATTGATGTGTTGTTCATCTTGGTCTTCTTGAGGTTGATCTTGTGTGGAAGCTCCCCCTTGATCATTCTCCTCCACTTGTGGTTCATCTTCTTCATTTGCATTTGGAGGTGGCGCTTGTGGTCGAACATCGCCCAACGCCATTCTTCTCAACGCTTGACATGGAGCTTCTTCTCTATCTAGCACACATTGATCAAATTTCTCTCCTTAAAATCCGTTAGTTTCATCGAACACCACGTCACGTGCTACTTCAACAAGTCCGGAGGCCTTGTTGAAGACACGATAGGCGTAGGAGTTCGAATCATAGCCAAGTAAGAAACCTTCATCGGACTTCAAAGCGAACTTTGAAATCCTAGGCTTCTCGTTCAAAATATAACATTTAGAACCAAAAACTCGAAAGTAATGGAATATTCAGCTGGTTACCCGTGAGTAGTTCATACGATGTTTTCTCGAGTAGGCGATGAAGATAGAGTCAGTTTATGGCGTGACACGCGGTGTTGACTGCTTCAGCCCAAAACTGATCCGAAGTCTTGTATTCATCGAGCATTATCCTCACCATATCAATGAGTGTTCGATTCTTCCTTTCGGCTACTCCGTTTTGTTGAGGAGAATAAGGTGCTGAAAACTCGTGCTTTATCCCTTCTTCGTCTAGATACTCCTCAACTTGGGTATTCTTGAACTCCGTTCCATTGTCACTTCATATGTTCTTGATTGTTAATGAAAATTCATTTTGAGCTCGCTTGAGAAACTTCTTGAGGATTTCTTGAGTTTCTGTCTTATCATGCAAAAAGAAACCCACGTGAAGCGCAAAAAATCATCAACAATTACTAAACCGTATTTGTTACTGCCGATGCTTATGTAAGCAATTGGACCAAATAGGTCCATGTGAAGTAGCTCAAGCGGTCTTGTTGTTGTCATGACATTCTTCGCGGTATGGGGTGCTCCTACTTGCTTCCCGGCTTGGCACGCGCTACAAGGACTGTCTTTCTCAAAAACAACATCCTTTAAACCATGGATGTGATCGCTTTTTAGAAGTTTTTGAAGATTCCTCATACCAACATGTGCTAGCCTTCTATGCCACAACCAACCCATGTTGGTCTTTGCAATCAAATATGTGTCATGTTCGGCTTTATCTTTGTTGAAGTCAACTAGATAAAGTTTTCCCTTTAACACACTCTTGAATGCAACCGAGTTATCATTCCTTCTAAAGACGGTCACACCCTCATTAGTGAAACAAACAATTATAAACTTTGTCACATAATTGAGATATGTACAAAAGGTTATAATCCAAAGAATCAACATGTAAAACATGAGAAAGATTATGTTGTGATGAAATTGCTATTTTACCGGTACCGAGCACCCTTCCTTGACTGTTATCGCCAAAATAGATGCCTTCGCTTGGATCTTCATTTTCTTCATATTCAACGAGCATCGTTCTTTCTATGGTCATGTGATTGGTGCATCCACTATCTAGCACCCATTTAGCTCCACGGGATGAATAGGCTTGCAAAACACAAATTATGCCTTGGTCTTAGGTACCCAGGCTTGCTTGGGTCCTCTGAGGTTAGTCATAAGTTATTTGGGCACCCACACATGAGACTTGGTGTTCCCATGGTGTGGCCCAACATGTTTAGCATAAACTCTACCAAAAAATACTTTTTATAAGAACATATGATGCATCAAAAGTTTTAAACAAGAGTTGTTGCTCATACGTGTTAACAATGTTACTTTTATCAACATTATTAGGTTTTCTAACTTGAGAGGAATTTCCCTTGACAAAGGCAATGCGTTCCTTGTTATTCTTGTGGTTTCCAGCATTTGCTTTTCACCATAAGAATACCCAATGCCATATTTGACATTAGGAGGTCTTGTGACCAAGTATGCACTGCGTGCATACTTGACCTTCTCCTTGTCAAATATGCCACTTCGGGAAGGATGCTTATTCTTTGTCAAGTTTGACTTCTCCTTCAAGTTAGTGTCAATTTTAGCACATTCACAAGCAATAGTAGTTTTAGATTTTATAAGTTGAGAAGGTGAGCTTGAAGAGGATGAAGAACCACTTGACTTGAGTGACTCAACTTGTACCTCAAGGATCTTGTTAACTTTGGTTAAGTTAGCAAGTTCATCCTTGATAGCCATGTTTGAGTCTTGTAGCTTCAAACAAGCTTCATTGCTTGAAGCTAACTCATGTTCCAGTGAGTTGCTTCACTCCTTTTCAAGCTCAAGGAGCTTTTTGATCTTAAGATAATCTTCCTTTTGGAGGATGATCATATATTCTTGATGATCAACTAGCTCCTCCTTATCAACAAGCTTATCCATTAAAAATTTCATCTTAGCCGCAATTTTCGTATCTAAACCAACAAGCATATCTTCATCATCACTAGAGTTATCACTATCACTATTAAAAGAATGCGAGGAGGAAGATTTAGTTGTTACCTTCCTTTTACCTTCCTTGGCCATTAGACACGTATGATCGGTGTCTTTCCTTGCGCCGATGGTTGGGAAGAGGGTGGATTTGTTGGTAGGCTTCATGATGGCTATGGTAGCCATCTCCTCTTCTTCTTCGGATGAGGACTCATCATTAGAGTCCCACCCCTTCCCCAGTTGTGCTTGACCATATTGTTTCTTTTTCTTGAAAGTTTTCTTAGGTTGAGGCTTGTTGTCCTTGGTCTTCCTCTTACTTTCTTCATGTGGACAGTCTACTATGTAATAATCGTACTCTCCACAGTTATAGCAAGCACGCCTCATTTTTGTCTTGGCTTGTCCCTTTGTCTTCCTTCGCTTGGTCTACCACCTTTTCTTCTTCTCATCATTTTCTTGAATTTCTTCATGAATAGGATCATATCTTCTTCATCTATATCACTGCTCTGATCATCCCTGTCGTCTTTCTCTTGAGCTTCTCGAGCTTCTTTTGATATAGGTTTACAAGTGGACTTCAAAGCAACTCTTTTATTCTTTGCCGAGGTAAGGTCAGCAATTTATTTAACGTGCTTGGCTTTCTTCTCCATCATTTCAAAGTTGATAATCTACCCAAGAAGCTCGTCCGGGGTCATTTTTCGATACCCGGGGCTTTCTCTAATCATCGAGCATAGGGTTACGTTGTGAGGCATGAAAGCTCTAAGAATTAGCTTCACGACCTCATGATCATTCCACTTCTTGCTTCCATATGCTCGAACTTTGTTGATGAGATTCTTCAATCGATTGTACATGTCTTGCGGTGACTCATCTTCTTCTATAGCGGATCTTGCCAATTCGCCTTCAATCATTTCAATATTGGCTTCTCGCACATGACGATCACCTTCATGTGCAGTTTGTAAAGTGTCCCATATATCCTTAGCAATTTCGAGTCCATCCACCTTGGTGAACTCATCTTGGCTCAGTGACGATGTTATGACAACTGCAGCTTGAGTGTTCTGATGAATAGCTTGTTCTTGACTTGGTGTGAGCTCTTCATTGTCATCTGTGATATTATCAAAGTGGTTAAATGATACTACTAAATTATAGTCCACGGAGGTTCTTTGTTGGTTTGGGCACGCGAAGATCAGACACAAGATGGTGACGCAAGTGATTTATGTGGTTCAGGCCGCCTGAGCGTAATACCCTACTCCACGGGGTGTGTGTTGTTGTATTGAGTAAGTTTGTAACACTCGTATGTGTGTGAGCTTGGATCGGATGTCTCTGTACCGTGCGGCGCAATCCTTTTATAGTCCAAGGACTGGCCGTTACAATATTTGCCTGACCCGACATGTGACCCTGGTGTATTCAATAACCTAATACACAATCTATGAGTATTAAGTGTGATTAATAGGGTGATAACGTGCCTTAATGGCTGCATTACCCCTATTAACAATCCATGATCGTGTGTCATTAATATAGCATTAATGACACATAATTAGGTCTTGTAACTGACGCTTTAACTGTCCCTTGAATGTCCGTGCTATTGGATATCCACCAATGTATCTGTTGATGTTGTAGGTCCGGAAGCTCCACACGTGGCAGCCCCGGAGCTTCCCCTCGTGGGGAGATAGGTCCGAAACTGACATACACGTGGCGGCACCAGAGCTTTCCTCTATGGGGGGTTAGGTTCGGGGTCATTATCCACGTGTCAACGTCGGAGCTTCCATATGTCGGAAGTTCAACTACAGTCTTATATTACACGTGGTAGTCCTGGAGCTACCCATATGAGGGAGGCGGGTCCAATGCCATGTGACACGTGGGGCCTGAGGAAGCTTCCAACTCGGACAGGTGGAATTCTTTTGCACTTCTTGCGGTATCATGGGATACCCGGTACGCAGGGTACCGACAGTGGCCCCCGGGCCCACCTCTGGGAGAAACCCTTTGGGTCATTATTCTACCAGAGGTGGGGCCATCCTCGATTCCCGCCTTATATTTCAAAGGTCTTCGGATATGCCGTTGGGGTGATGGTTCGGGGTTAAACCATCGCAACGGGGCTTGCTTTGAATGCGACAGATGAGATCTTTGAGTGCAGATCTCACGCAATTGAAGGTCGCTAGTTCCCAATACAAAAACCGTATCAGTTCCAAGCGCCTTGTCAGGCTGCTGCCTTTGGGTTTCCCGTCGCCCATCATGACAACGGTTCACCTGGAGTAATAACCTCAACCTCTTCGTCGGGGTGGCCCCGGGACGATTCATTATTGACGGGGTAGATTTTTGAAATGTGACCCTGCTCTCGTTGCGGTTTCCATCCAAGCGTCGCGGAGGCTTACTTAAGAAGGAAAGTATGCATGGTTTGATGACTCTTTACGCTTTCGATCAAACTTGCGCTTAGAGTCTCCCAAACCTCGCCTAGCTTTCCTTTCCATTGCTCCACTTTGCCGCGATGGAGTTAGGTCTTAGAAAGAGCCGCATACAGAGCAAGGACAATCTGATGAAGGTCCGAACCTTCATGGGATGGTCCAGCGACTCCTTCAACCACCTAGTCCGCGCCAGCAAGCTCCCATTCGAGAAGGAGTGCCGCAGGGAGATGGTGTATTTTTTGGCGTACGACATGGTGGGACTGATCCCACAATTTTTGAGCTTCATCTTGATGCTGCTGGACTTATATGGCCTCCAACTGCATCACCTCGGCTCGCGCTCCCTTCTGCTCATGGCCACTTTTGTCCACTTCTGTGAGATGTGGGTGGGCGTGCCTCCCTGTGTCGAGTTGTTTTGAACCTTCTTCACAGCTCACACCACCGGCAAGGAGACAGAGTTGGTTGGCTTCTATTACTTCATGAAGTGCAAGAACTGCCCCTTCAAATACTTGAAGTCGTTCCCTTCTAGTAAGTGGGACGACTGGAAGAAAGATTGGATCGTCATTGTAGTGGAGGAGCACGGTAGGTTGGAGCTGCCCCAAGGACTCCCCAACGTCGACACTGAGGACTGGAACGTAGTTCCGAAGTTGTCAGATGCATTTAACCCTGTCCTGACCAGGATCCGAGAATGCGTGGAGGGTGGAGTGACCCCCCAGATTGTCTTCAAAAATTTCTTGGTAAATAGGTGGGCTCCGCTGAGGAAGAGGGAGAAGCTCGACTGGGCTTTAAATAGTGTGATGGATGACGACCGGATTGAAACCGGTTTGAAATCCAACTTGGATGACGAAGCTTTGAAGCTCCATCTCAAGAAATTTCAGCATGGGCTTGTTGACGGCGACGCCTTAGCTCCGCTGGCTGCTTTCCTGCCCTTAAACAAGATTCGAGAGATCAGCAGGGAGCTCCGGAGGAAGATGCTGGCGATAGACGACCTTGGCGAGGTAGAAAAACGCCGAACCTCCAGGGTTGTAATCCCCAGAGGTTCCGAGGAGTTGTCCGCCCCTGCTCCAAGCCAGAGGGTTGAAGACACTAGCAAGGGCAAGGGCAAGGAGCCAGCTGAGTCTTCCAGCCAGAAGAGGAAATTGAAGCATGCTGATGGGAGGTCAGTTATACCTACTCCATCTACAACAACACCTTGTCCTTGGTGAGGCAGATCTTCTACGGCTTCACCACCTTCGGGGCAAGCGTCTTCTAGAGTCGCCAGCTCCGAACAGTTGACTCTGGTCCCGATGCCAGCAAGGAGCTCTAGGTCCGGAGGTTCTTCCCGACCAAGAGAGACCTCAGTTGGGGCAACACCAACGATGACGGCAGGCTCTGGGCAACATTCTGGAGCTCCTCCCGCACCAGCCATAGCAAGCTCCGGTTCAGAGCCTCCGGCGAAGAGGTTCCACGCAGATTGGAGCGGTAGCTTTCCATGGTAAGCTTTGCTTTTTCACCTTGATTTGCCACTCTTGTTTTTATAATGTTTTGAATATTCCGATTTTTTTTACTGCAGGGCATCAAAGTCGGGTCTAAAGCCTCGCCCTCCATCGCATCGGCTGAAATAGTGCTGACGAAAACTCTTGCTTCAAGCCCCGTGCCTCCTCCAGTGGTGGATGAGGCCACGACAGCTCCGGCGCCAGCTGTCGTAGATCTGGATTCTGAATCATTGCCAGAGACTCTCGTGGTAGTGCCGGACCACGGGGAAGAAGTTGAAGATGTACCGCCGGCAATAGTGTCAGAGGCTGAGGCTCCAGTGCAGGAGGTGGAGATGTCGGAAGCTTTGGCATTTGAGCCAGGGGTTACTGAGGCTTCGGTTCCTGCACCAGAGGTTGTTGCGGGACCGGTGGTGCCAGAAGCTCCAATCCTCGAATCGAAAGTCGTCGAAGCCCTGGCCGTTGAACTGAAGATGATCAAAGTTGTTCAATGAGCTGGAGGTAGTTGAAGCTCCGACCCTCGGGCCAGAAGTTGTCGAAGCTCTGACAGTTGAGCCGGAAGTAGCTGATGTACCGGCACCTGAGCCAGCGATGGTAATGGCTTCGGGTGAAGCCCTGACAACCACCCCAGAAGTAACTGCTCCGGAGGTGCCCACGCCCGAGGCAAAACGCCATGAAGAGGAGGAAGCAGGCTCCTCTCCCGTGGAGCCAACAATTGAAGTTCATGCAGCAGGACCTTCGGCGTCGGCCCTGAAGGTAGGAATTCCCCCAGCGGGTTCTTCCTCTACTGCAGCCGAAGAGCTTCCATAGGGTGTCCCTAGTGCCATAGGAGCTGAGGGTACCTCACTCGATTCCCACGAAGGAAACCTACATCCACATTGAGGAGTCCACAGAGGACCGGGTCTTCACCAACCCTACCCTCATCGAATCGCCACAGAGGCCGATTCTCTTCCACTAACAAAGGGGCAAATAACTGAATTTAAGGGGCCTTCTCACAGGTTGAGGGCTCCCCAAGGTTTACAAAGATGAACACCACCAAACACACTCAAAATATATGCAGTAATCAACAAGAGTGTGCGAGAGAATCAAACCCAAGAGCTCAAGACGTGTGAAACAAGTCTCTCCTTTTAATCAATGCTAATCCTCAAAGATTTGATCTTCTTTTTGTTAGGATGTGTGGAGAGATGTGTTTTTAGGGCTCTTGGGAGGTGTGATGGCGCAGGGAATCGAGAGTGTTGGTTGTAGGGCCGTACACCTCTATTTATACTAGGGTTTTCAAAAGTCACCGTTAGGGTTTGCGATGTCCAGACTAGTCCGTGGTGTACTCTGGACTAGTCCGGTGTGCTGCGTGTAGGAAACCCTAAGCATTCTGATATATCAAACTTGTCCGACAAAGGGCGGACTAGTCCGATTTGGGCCCTGGAAGTGTTCTTACTAGTCCGACACATACTAGACTAGTCCGGTTTGGTGAACCTCATGTAGAATTTAGGACAAGTACGCAATGGGAGGACTTGTCCGATTTTAGTCAGAGAGTTTTCGGACTAGTCTGTGGTGATATCGGACTTGTCCAGTTGTGTGTAGAGTGTGATGTCCTGAGGACAAGTCTACACTGGGGCGGACTTGTCCGTTTTTAGTCAGAAAGATATCGGACTAGTCCGTGGTGATATCGAACTTGTTCGTTTTTGTACAGATGTGAAGTGCTGAGGACTAGTCCATATAGAGGGGACTAGTCCGATCTTAGTCAGAGAGATATCAGACTAGTCCGGTGAATATCGGACTAGCCCAGACTTGTGAAATTTTGTGCAGTGAGGGTGATTTATTTTGCTTGAGCTCTTGGGGTGTGTTTCTCCAACACACTCCATACACAACAAAGTCTTCTTTTCAACTCTTGAGCTTTTTTTCATATAGATTCCTCATTCTCTTTTCTCTTTGCGCTTTCTTCATAATTTCATTAAAACCTGCGCCCATCTCAACAATTTTGTTAGGATCTCATTTGTTTGTCATAAATCAACTAAACCAACAAGGGATGCCTAGATGCACTTTCAGTATCCTTTAAATTTGTGCTTCATGAATTTTTCTATGTGATCTTAATTGATGGGCTTGTTCTGTGCTTGGAAGAATATGATTATGCCCAGACACAAAGTGATAGACAGAGTAAGACATGTTCACAAGGTTGATGTTCATAGATGCTTCACACAGACATCATGTCTCAGATCGCACGTGACTTTTACTTTTATCACTTGATTCCAATCTTTTGTCAGGGCGTCGAGTTCCTGCTTGTGTAAAAATTGGTTCAGGATTTGATTTTGCTAAGAAATTTTGTTATAGCAACAATAGTTAACATATACGTACCTTCACGAGAGCAACAAGATTCTCTCGTCTTTATTACACAAGAGGTTCCCACATAGTGACATCTATTTCTTCAAATACTAAAATCCATCTTTCCAGCATAAGAATTGTAAAAATCATATGATGCTTGTTCTGAGTTAAGTATCATTCCAATTTTAGGGGTCATATCTTCTGGACAATTATCCATTTATACCTATTGAAAAGCATAAGCAATACTGTATAAAAAAAGAACATGTGCAACTCGCTGTTTAATGATAAGTTTTCAACTAAAACAAGATTCACATACTGTATTACTCGAGACATGTATAGATACTAAAGAAATAAGAATTCAACATATATTATACCTTTAGATCTAAATATAATCTTATTATACCCGCAGCAAGTATACTGGCATGGCCACTTCTTGGTGCGGCACGGAGTCAAGTGAAGCAGGTCTCAATGGATTGACAAGTCACCTCCAGGAAAAGTCTCTATCAATGATGCAGGTGCAGCTATTGGGATGCCACTCCTAGGGTGCGGCAGAAAGTCAGATGCATCAGGTCTCAAAGGATTGTCCAGTCACCTCCAGAAATTTTCTCCAGCGGCGGCAGGGAGTCAGTGTAGCAGGTCTACAGATCCTTTCTTTTTTCCTGCCGTGAACTTGTCTTCAATGTGGAAGTTGGATCTGGGAGACTAACATGTAACTATAAAATATGTTTTTCCATTTGTATAATAATTTGGCGGGAGTGGTTTATGCAATTTTTTTGTTTGCCCACACTCTACCACGCAGTGATCTCTGCGTCCGCCTGCCGTTTGCTGATGTGTGCGAGGAGGCAGTGTGGACCAATAAAATATGGACACATGGTGGGAGGGGGCATGGGAGGACGGAGTGAGGGGAGGGAAGCCGCATCCACCGGTCGATGAGGTCATATCGTATACTACATGCCGCCATGGGTGTGAACGTGATGTGGGGAATTTAGCTAGTCTTTCCGGGTTGGTGAGAAGTATAAATGTGAAATGTTTTTTCCTAGCTAGACTCTTTGTAATGGTACTGTTGAAGTGTTTTTGCAACACTTTTCCTGAACCTGCTATGCAAGCAGCCAAGCGGATGTTCTTGATCGGCAGAGCTTAGCCCTCAGGTGAGGTTGCACGTATGAGAGAAGGTGAGATGGTTATTTTACGTGGTTCGGGCTGCCAGATTGTAATACCCTACTCCACAATGTGAGTTGTATCGCTGGAGAGTGTGCTCTCCTGAGTGTGAATGCGTGTGTTTAGTGTAGTCGTCTAAGTCGGTGGCTGCCCGATCCTTTTATAGTCCAAGGTCGAACATCTTATAAGTGGGGTCCAGGGCATGACAGGTGGCACCGGGACGATCTTATCCTAAGGATCTAAGGCTTATCGCATAAGCTTCCTCTGACCGTGGCTTGAAGACCCACCGTATTTACACCTCAGACACCAGTGGTCCATGCATAGTCATTGATGATGGTAGGGGATGTCCTTTGTCCAACTGTCCTGTTGCCATAAGCTACCCACTTGGCGTAGTAGGGTAGGCCTGTGACGTCTGCACTGCGATGCGATTGGGCGTAGCAGTACCTGACAGTAGGCATGCACCATGTCATGCGCCTGGGGAAGGCGCGTGTCTTCAATTCCTAATTTATACAAGGCGCACCGCCCCTTAACTACCGCAACCCACCATCCAGGACAGGTTGCAGGGCACGTGGCAACACAGGAGCTAGCCTTCGCGGGGGCTGTCGGGTCTCGTACTGCAGGCCACATGGCAGCCCCAAAACCCGCCCCTGAAGAGAGCCGGGGATCCAGGACTGCAAGACACGTGGTAGAGCCGGAGCCCGCCCCCGTGGTGCTTCAGACCACATGGCAGCACCGGAGCCCACTCCTGTGGAGGAGCGGGGTCCCGTCTCGCTGGACACGTGTCCGCTTGGGAGCCCATCTCTTCGGAGGAGCTGGTCCCTGTCTTTAGGTCCATGTGGCAGCATCGGAACCCGTACCAGAGGTAGTCCAGGGAAAGGGCCTTCTGTACATCTGGCGCCATCAAACCCTGCCTTAGAAGGGAGGTAGGGTACTTAGGTGCTTTTAGCCTGTGCTCGAGGGTACCCGGTATGCTGGGTACCGACAGTGGACCTTGGGTCCACCCCGGGGGAGGTGATGAGCCTGAGAGTGGAGCCCTGTCCTTGCTTTCCCGCGCCATCTTTTTATTTCATCTTGGTCAGCTAAAGTGGTGCACGCCTCTAACATCGTCGCCACGCGTCCCCCTCTGGTTGAGGGGTCTTGGCGACCGGATCTTTGCTTGGCGCAACATCTTTATTGTGATAGTTCCCAATATGGCCATTGCGCTTCGGATGCTCTTGCTATGCCGTTATTGGAACCACCGCGTTACCTTCCCAATGTGGTTGCTATGAAGAAAGAGATCGTCTTCTTCACCTAGTACGCATACTCCGGGTTTGTTCCAACCATTTCCTTCTTCCTTGTGATGCTTCTGGAGGTCTTCGGGCTCCAGGTTCATTACCTGTCGCCCAACTCTTTGGTGGTGGTTGCGGTGTTCTCGCACTTCTGCGAGATGTTCGTGGGAGTGTACCAGTCCGAGCCGATGTTCCGACATTTCTTCATGCTGAGGCGGATTGGGAAGAGCAAGACGAACTTCCTCGGCGCCTACTACTTCCAGTAGTGGGCCAACAGTCCCTTCAAGTGCATCACCCCACTTTCTGCCACGAGGTGGGATGGCTGGAAGGGTGATTGGGTGATCCTACATGCTGATATCCATGATCGCATGGCCTTGCCCATCGACTGTCTGGTGCTCAAGAAGACGACCTGGGTGATGGTGAGGATCCAAAGTACACACCGATGATGGAGAGGATCCAATACCTGGCGGACCATGGTTTATCTTTGTTGATGGTGCTGGCGGACTTTGTGCGCCGACGCCTGCACCCCCTCTAGCATCGCTGCCGTGCGGCATGGCAATACTTTGAACTGCAGGACGACACCAGGCTGGTGAGGAGTCGTGACACAGAGATGACCCATTTAGAGGTGTTTGATGTGACGTCCAAGGCATGTGACGACCCGTTGTGTTCCGAGGTCTTCACCCTCCTGTGGCCTTGTCTGCCGCTTTGCACGGATCGAGACCTCAAGATGAAGATCTTGAGAGAGATACCAAACCTGGACACAATCGGACTTACGCTACGGTAGGTTGGAGACACGGACCTTGGGCTGATCAGCGCCAACTCTCTGCATGAGTCTGCACCTGCCCCGTGCTTCAAAGTGAGGAGGGCAGAAGACCCGTCCTCCGGTAGGGGGAAGGGCATTGCGTCGGTCCCTGATATGGGGAAGCGAAAGTCACTAGTGGTTGAGGTTGTGAAGGACAAATGTCCTAGGTCACCGCCGAGGGCATCACCGAGGGCGGCCTATGTCCCAAGCCAGTGTTCGATGGAGCGCCCATCCTCCGCCTCTGGTGTTAGCGTTTCTTCGGGCTGAGGGCACGCCTGCCAAGCGACGAGTCTGCTGTCAACCGGGGATAGCGCACCAACCAGCGTCTACACCGCCGGTGCAGTCCAAGGCACCGGTGAGGGCCCCAAGAGAGATAAATTCGCGAAGCCCCAAGCCAAGAGGCCTCGGGCTACTAGCGACCTTGTCACGAGCTTGGCGACGGATGTTGGCGGCAGCTCCGGAGGGGGCTCCGGAAGTGGCGCCATTGGTTTTGGTGGAGATACACCGATGTGTGTTGGCAGCAACGCCGGCGATTCTGGTGGAGGCCCATTCGGATCGAGACCATAGCCCTATAGTTATTGAAACTCGAGGCCCGCTGGAGCTTCTGAGGACGTCGGTAAGGCATTCTTATTGAAACTTGCATCATTGTTTCATTTGTTCTCTTGTTTGAACATACTTTGACTCCAATCCGCAGGTCTTCATTAGCTGTGGTGACGCCCTTACCGCCAAGGGTAGTGGTCTGGAGCGCTCCGAATTCGGCCCAGGGGGCCACAACTGCAACGGTGGAGCAGACTGCCAAACTGGTACAAGAGAGCGTCGCTTCGGCAACCGCACCTGGCGCGAGCAGTGAAGCACCTCTGGCTGCCGTGCCAGAGGTAATTCCGGATTCCGCTCAGCAAGCGGAGGGTCCGACCCTCGAGGCTGCTGTTCCAGCAAGCGGCGCCTCGGGCGATGGTGGTGGTGTTGCTTTGGGTGGCGCCACAACTTTTGCTCAGCTCCCGGCGGTGACGTCCCTGATGCTGGTGGCCTTGCCCTCATTGTTGCAGGGGAAGAGGTTCTTGAGATGATCATTGGGCGGCCCTTCATAGCTTTGGCAGAACCAGAGTGCCTTTCCGACATCATTGACTCGACGTAGTCCAACATAAACTTGGTGCAGTCCAACCTCCACAGAGCGCAACACACCCTTGTCACAGAGTGGGAGAAGCTGTGAACAGAGGACGGACACCTCCGGGCCTGGGAGGACCTTTTGAGGTCTAGGATCGATAAGGCGAAGGAGAAACACCGGATGGAGGATGAGGAGATGGAGTTGAGGTACCGCTTGGCGAATGCCATGGACGCGATGTCCCAGAAGATTCAGGATGATGCTAAGGTGACCAGTCGTGTGGCTGATGCCCTCCTCAGTTCCCTTGAAGATCTTCGAGTGACCCTTGGATGCCATGAGGCTGCTGTTGTTGAGCAAGAGGCAGTGGCCCAAGCGATAAAGACTCAGGCTGAGGTAGATCGGACAGGCTGCAGTCCCGCATCGGAGACCTTGAGCTTCACGAGGGCAACCTGGCGCGGGATCATGAGCAGCACCTAGCTGAGCGCCAATAACTCCTCATGGTAGAGCTTTATGTCCGAGCTTGGGAGCAGACTTCAGAGCGCTGCGCCCGGGGGCTTGATCTGCAGGAGTGACGACTAGCCCGCCGTCTCGAAGACGAGGGTAGAGCGCTGTCAAAGACAGTGGCATCAAACTTTCTGGTGTGCTACTGGAGTTGGTACCCGGAGATACCTCTGGACCCGGTAGTTGATGACCCCGTTGCAGCGCGTGAAGAGGCGGCAATGGCGGAAGTCAAGGATGCCGCCAAACATGTCGCTGCACAGTTCACGAGAGATTGAGGCAGGCGGCCCCTAGGCAGGGGAACATTTGAATTCATGTTTGACTTCTTGGCTGTGTCTTGTGCTTCTCGTCTTGTTCGCCTGGGCTCTTAGCAGCGTAAGGGTCTGAAGAACTTTGCCGACTTCGTTAGTTTTTTTTAGGAACCAACATTTGCACAGTTGGCATAACCGATCTGCATCAGTTGACGTCCTGCCTATGCAACCCCCTTAGAGGCCCCCTAGTAGATGTGGCCAGCTGGTTGGGCATGCCTACTACTTGATCGCAGGATGTCTTCGACGGGCCCCCAATGGAGTGGGGGAGGTTGAATAGTTTATTTCAGGGGGGCCCTTCAGGGGCGCCAAGCATTGTTTTGAAACTCGTGGTTGGGGCAGGCCCCTTGGAAGGTGCCAGAGCTGTTTTCTCTGGCGTTGCCCACCATCGTCGTAGAGGCGTCGACGGAAGCATGCCCCCTGGGGGTGCCAGAGCTGATTGCTCCGGTGTCGGCCACCATTATCGTAGAGGCATCGACGCCAGGCTCCCTAGGTGGTTGTTGACAGCTACTAACGCCACATATATAAATCCGCAAGCGCACATAAGATATTGATGTAGCATTTCCCCTTTAAGAGTATTCCCAAGGGTGTCATTTATATTTTCCCAAAGAAAGGCTAGGTGGAAGCAAAGCAATCAACAAATGGAGGGGGTAGGTTGGTCTAGGTAGTTCCATAACTAGCATGTCCACCTTGTCAAGTGGTGTGCATGCCAAGCTAAAGGAACTAGAGCAATCTTCAATCCACTCCTTGAGTGGAGACCATATTCTCATCCATGATGAATGAGAATATGACTCCTTTAGCTCCAGCACAAATGGGGTCATGGATTGGTTGAGTCAACCCATGACATTGTTGATGGACCCTAAGATATACTAACAAATCATCCCCGGCAACGGCGCCAGAAATGCTTGTTGGTATTACTTACGCACCATTAACTAAACATATCCAACTGATGTGTTAGAAATGCTTGTTAATGGTTCTATTGGATCACAGAGTGAATTCCGCAAGCGCACGGGGATATCATTGTAGCATTTCCCCTTAAGAGTATTCCCAAGGGTTTCATTTATTTGATCCCAAAGGAAGGCGGGGTAGAGATATAACAATCATCAAGTGAAAAGGGTAGAAAGGTCTAGGTGAGAATCTAGTAAGGATGGATTAAATAATAGTGGAGGTAGTGTGACACACACAAAATCTTTCAAGTCTAAGGGGGATAAGAGGATCCTAGAGGTTAGTTAAGGTTGAGAGTTATGGAGGTACTCCTACTATGCTCTATTGTACATATACATAGTCTAAACTAATTATTATAAGCTAGATCAATAGTGAATACTTATGCTATGTGGTTCAACACATCGGGCATGGGTTGATCCCTAGCAATACTAGGGCGACTCCCGCCAAGAGCCTGTGGCATAGCCGAACGTGGAGGATTACAAAGGACAGATAGGGCTGTCACCACCTACTGCCTACCTCTTCAATCCGTGGGTCTACGAGACATCCAATGCTACTTAGCTATCCTAGCACCATGCTAGCATATTAAGTAATTACCTTAAGAGCCTAGGCACAATTCATCCTAAGGCAATGAATTGAATCATCATTGAACCAATGTTGATACACAACTTAATTATCCATACTAACCTAGTTATGTTATAATTAACTAGACTATAGTGGGGGTCTATAGGTTCTATGATAATGAGATATGTTCATGATGAAACAGTCATAGAAGCTATACCTTCCACATACATGGACTCCACAATCAAACAAGAAACACTTTGCCCAAGTATATGTATAAGTAGAGACTAAAGACACTATCTTTATTATGCATAAAGTCACAAATACAAGAAAGAATACATGAGCCATACCTTTCCCAATGTAGGATTGGGAAGAGAGAGACTCCTTACTCCTTTCCCAATTTGGACTTGGGACTAGAGACTCTCCTCTCTACAACCTAACTCCTCTAAGACTATGGATGATAGTGTATACAATAGAGATGAAGCTCAAGTGGTGTGTGTTGAAGTGAGGGGTAGGGGGTCCTATTTATACTAGTGTTGAGGTCGGTTCCCGCCACCAAAAGCGTGCAAATCAGTCACCATTGACTCCAGGAAGCCAGGAGGAGCCAACACGTGGAGGCTGACCGAGTTTGGTGCAGAGACCAGGTCGGCTGACCCCCTGGTTCGGCCGACCTAGTCAGTGTACCAATTCTCGTGTGCTTTCTCCAGGTGGCTGCCAGATGGGTCCCGTTGATGTATATGGGTGATACACCATTGGATCTCCTCGGATACTTCTGTTTGTGGGCCATTTGATCCATAGGATGCCACGTGTCGTCGCCTGATTGGCTGGGATGATATTTTATAGGATTGGTCCCTCTACATTTCCTCATTTCCTGCATAAAATGCTGCATACACATATTTCTCCAAGTCCAAGTGGAATTTGGTTAGATAGAAAGGTGATGTGTGCAAGAAATGACAAATCCTTCACATAATTAAGTTAAACTGACGAATGAAATTGGTATATAACAGCCGTCAACAGATATTGGATGAAGAATTCTTGGAGCCTCCCCCAAGCTTGGGGATGGATGACTTTGGCCCCTACTGGAAGCTGAAATTCTTCTGCGAAAGGCAATGGTGTTGCCTAGCGGACATTTGTTGAGGTACACCTTGAATGATCTTGCAGTTGAGCACTTGCGTCCTCATTGGCCATCCCATAAAATGGGTTAGCCAACACTACTCTATTTTCACACAAAAGGAGAAAACAAACAAGGGTAATCCTGTTTCATAACTATTAGTACCTATAAATTAGTCACAAGTGATAGCTATCCTTCACTTCCTTTGCCTTTCCCTGCAACAGTGCCAGAAATGCTTGTTGATAGTTCTAAAAAACACCAACAAATCATCCCCGACAACGGCTCCATAAATGCTTGTTGACGTTTCTTAACGTCACAGGTCATCTCTAATAAGATATGAGGTCCGCAATCGCACGAAAATTGTCTTCGTAGCATTTCCCCTTTAAGAGTATTCACAAGGGTGTCATTTATATTTTCCCAAAGAAAGGCTAGGTGGAAGCAAAGCAATCAACAAATGGAGGGGGTAGGTTGGCCTATGTAGGCTTCTAGCAAGGAGGGTAAATGATAATTGGAGGTAGTGTGACACACACAAGAGCATTCTATCCTAAAGGGCGTAAATGAGGTAAAGAGGGACTAAGCTAAGAGTTAGGTAGATATTCCTACCGTGCTTCTAATATACATATACATAGCCCAAGTTAGTTACTAATGATCATATCAATTATGAATTCTCATGCTAAGTTGATCAACACATCAAGCATGGGTTTGCCCCTAGCAACACTAAGACGACTCCCGCCAAGAGCCTGTGGCATAACTGAACGTGAAGGATTACAAAGGACAAATAGGGCTGTCACCACCTACTACCTTTCTCTTCCATTTGTGGGTCTACGAGACATTCAATGCTACTTATCTGTCCTAGAACCGTGCTAGGATATTAAGTAATTACCTTAAGAGCCTAGGCACAAACCATCCTAAGGCAATGAACTAAATCATCGTTGAACCAATGTTAGTACATAGTATAAGTGATTCATATTAACATAATCATGTCATAGCTAATTAGACTATAGTGGGGGTTTGTAGTGCTTATGATGATATAATGAGAATGGTATAGCGTAATGACAAATACAACTCCTACCCCACATATATGGAATCCACAACCAAACAAGAAATGCTTCATCCAAGTATATGAATAATAGAAGAATAAAGATAACATCTTTATTGAGAGCAAAATTAAAAATACAAATAGGAATATGAGAGCCATACCTTTCCCAATTAGGAATTGGGAAGAGACTCCTTCTACTCCTCTCCTACTTGGACTATGGACTAGAGGCTCTTCTCTCTACAGCCTAAACTCCTCTAAACCTATGTATAGTAGTGGATACAATAGAATGAATACTCAAGTGGTGTGTGTGTGTGAAGTGAGCATAGGGGGTCCTATTTATAAGTGGAGAAGGGTCTGTTCCCGCAACCAAAAGTGCTCGAATCATTCACTACTGACTTCTTCAAGCCGGGAGGAGCCAACACATGTCGATTGACCGAGTTAGGCACCAGGACCAAGTCGGCCGACTAAGGGGTCGGCCGACCTGGTCTCTGCACCATTTCTCGTGTGCTTTCTCCAGGTAACTGTCAAGTGAGTCCCATCCCTTTATATGGCTGCTACACCGTTGGATGGCCTCAGATACTTCTGTTTGTGGGCCATTTGATCCATGTGGTGCCACATGTTGGCGCTTGATTGGCTGGGATGATATTTTATAGAATCTATCGCTTTGTTCACTTCAATTTTGTATAAAATACCTCCATGCACCAATTTCTCCAAGTACAAGTGGAAATAGGTTAAATAGAAAGGTGATGTGTGCAAAAATTAATATTTTCTTCACATAATTGAGTTATATTGACGGGTGAAATTGGTATATAACAACCATCAACAAACCCCCCAAGCTTATCCTTTGCTCGTCCCGAGCAAAGTCAAGACTTTAGGTTGATAATCAGGAGTTGCTACAATGTTCTGTTTTTCACAAGTACCATGTGCACAACAAAATACTCTACCTAGTATTGCAAAAATTGATATGATACTTCACCCATCCTAAGTCATTATGGGGCTTATGCCTTCTCCTATTCATGCATGGTTTAAAGATAGAACAAAAAATGGAGCACACATACCCTAGAGATCAAGTTCCACTCAAATTCCGGAGAGCTCAATTTAGATTTTAAGTTCCTCAAATTGACTCTCTCAATCACTACTTTATGTGTAGTGGAAATATTTTCTCACCAAGGCATTTTTCCTATACTCATCCTACCACTAAATAAGGCTTGTATGTGGAGCTTGGTAGGGAATATAGTAGGCATATTTGCAACACGTAATATGGCTAAGTCAAAAAAGCAAGCCTTAGGAGAAATCATTTTAAAACTATTGAATTCAAGACTTGTGCATGTGTGATGGAGTGGAAGTGGATGTGGATATTTGAGATAACTCCTTTTTGTGTGGACCCTCTTATTTTGCAGGGATGAAACATTGCTACTTCTCTCTCTCTCTCTCTCTCTCTCTCTCTCTCTCTTTTTAGCCATGTTTTCTGCTCCCTTTTTATGCAAGAAATTTGGAGAGAGTACTTAAGCATGAAGGATATAGAGTTTCTCTTCTTATTGTGGAAGGATGGTATGATGGGATTTTTTTCTAGTGTATAAGTATGGCATGTGCAAGTGAAGTCTTGAATTCAAAAAGTAATGAATGAAAACACACATAGGTCTATACTAGTTTGACAAAGCTCAATGTGAAGACACATAGCATATGCATAAGGTCTATCAATGTAATATATCATATGACTTTGGTAGGTATTTCTAATCAAATTAGGATAACTTAAATCTTTTTAGAATTTCTCTGAAAATCTAAGTTTCACATTCAAACTAGGAATAGCAGCCCTATCACTATATCGTATCTCACAACAACTTAGAATTTGATTAAGATTTTGCTATCCACAATTTCTAAATCAAGGAAGAAGTAATTCTAGCCAATGAATGTAATATTTTAGAGAGCAATAAGTTGTAAACTAGAGACTTATGAAAATTAAAATAGAGCAACTATTCATCATTTCATCTATGTGAATTCCAAGTCATTCTTACCGCACATCTTTTATTTTATTTGAAAGCAAATCTGCTATACTTATTTTTAAGTTTTTTTCCTTTTCTATATGCAAGGTGGATGATGGGTGAATGGAAAATAAATATGCAAGGGGTGTGATACAAGTTACCTCAAGTAGGGGTCCTCCCCCAAGATTGCTCTTGGTCAAGGTCCGCGCTAGGGGCTGAAACCCTAATGACAGATGTAGGCTATGAGGTTGGCCTAATCTTGTTGCAGCTTGACTTTGACATTGGAGGGGTTGAGTGTTGATGTTGGGTTGGCTTCCATAGATTCCACGAGTGTGGTCGAGGAGAGTGTTGGAGATGTCGTTCATTCACACCTTAAGGTTTCCATAGGTTGAATGTACCTTTTTATTCTTTAGCTAAGGTAATGATAACTCTTGGCTACAAAGGAATGACGTGCGCTCAACTTGCATTGGGTGTGTTTCATCATTCATTGGCTAAGGTGTATCATACCTTATTGCCATAAAGAAATAACTTGTACCCCTCATGCATTGGGTGTGATCCGTCATTCCTTGGCTAAGGTAATAATAACCTTTAGCCAAAAAGGAGTGACATGTACCCAACATGGGTTGAATACGATCCGTTATTCCTTGGCTAAGGTACAATATACCTATAACCACAAAAGAATGACGTGCACTCCATATGGGTTGAATGTGATCTGTTGTTCCTTGACTAAGGTATACCTTCTAGCCACATAAGAACAACTTGCACCCAATATACATTGGATGTGATCGTTGTCATTCCTTAGTTAATGTGCATCATATCTTTAAGCCACAAAGGAATAACTTACACCTAATGTGGTGGCAATTCCCTTGAGCTTGAATGAGTGCTTAGAATAGATGAGAGCTGTAACACCCTGATTTTCGAGTTTTGGCGATTAAAAACTTAAATAGGAATTTAGAGTTAATAAGGAAGAAATTGTTTTTATAAGAAAAAATATAAAATATATGCATCTCATCTTGCATTTGCATTCATCCTTAGATATTAAAATTTATTTACCAAAATAAATACATTAAAAGTAATTAAGTTGGCATAACAAATATGGAAGAAAAAAAAGGAAAAGTTAAGATTGAAGAAGAAATATTAATTATTAGGAATATTAAAATAAACTAAAACGTCTATGCATATGTGTTCACATTTAAGCATAGACTAAGTGACTAGATCTATTAAAATCAAATTAGAAATTTTATGCAATAGAAAAGTAATTAGAAAAGAAGATTATAGAAGCAGATGAATAATAATAATAAAAGATGGAGAAGTGTGTGTATATATATATACATATATATAATATAAATAATAAATAATTAAATAGAAAAAAATAAATAACAAATAATAAAGAAACAAAAATTGAAAGAAGATATAAAAATAACTAACTAACTAAATAAAGAATATATATATATGAAAAATAAACAATAATAATAATAAATAAAATGATAAATAAATTAATAAATAATAAATAACATTTAATAAAGAAAAGAAAATAATAAATAGATAATATAAGTAAATAAACAAGAAATAGAGAATATAACTAAATAAATAAAAATATAAAAAAGGGAAGCAAAAAGAAAAACAAAGTTTCCGGGGGAAGCTTTGCTTCCACCACGGAACCTTCTGGGCAAATAGTACAACGAGCAGGACTCACAGCACCGAGCCAAGCGGCTCCAGACGCGCCCGCGCGCCAACACACCCGCGGCCGAGCCGGATGGCCCGCGCGCCGCGTTTTGGGTCGCAACCGAGTCAGTTCCTGTGACGCCCGGTTCCGAAAATGAACCAAGCTAACGCATATGTGTGCCCAGGATGTTCAACACACATACACGAGTGATTCACAATTGATAAACAAATAATTACCACAGCTCAAATTATTAAATAAGTACTCTTATTACATAATTCATTATATCTTCGAATACAAGTTCTAATGAATATTAATGATAGTTTCAACTAATGCAGCGTAAATAACTAATTAGGCAACTAAGCAATTAAGCATAAGGGATAGCGCAACTCCATGCAACACCACAGGCAAAGCTGACGGTAGGCACGGCCTAGATCTCCATATTATCGCCATTAAACTCATAATTCTGACCTGCAACTGTTGGGGGGGATTGCAAGAGTGAGTACATGTCGTACTCAGCAAGTGTGGAAAGTATGACATGTGGCTGATTCAAATGACGACAATAATAATGGCTAAGTGCTGAAAAGTACAGTAAAACCATTTGAAAAAGCAATATATCATATTATGTGAAGTAAACCCATCATAAACCATGTAACCATAATAATACCAGTCCATAAATCACCATTACCAATAACCATAATCTATGTCATAAACCATAATTCCATTCCATAACCATAATCATAATATCAACCATAACCATTACCAAACCATAACCATTCCAAATCCCAATTTCCCTCTAATCATGTAGGTCATCCAGGCGCTCATAACCAGGAGCACGGCTATCATGATAGTTTTAATAGACTCTGCAGAGTTTGTACCACTTTACCCACGTGTTTGTGATTTCATCACCCGTCGGCGACTAAAGAGCCTCCCTTATGCCAATTACACTTCCTTTGGTGTATGGCCAAGAGATCACAAAATAGCCTTTATAAAGGGATTACTAGCCTATTCAGACCCCAATGAGGTTTCATCGGTGGCGATGTCTCCCACTGAGCACATCTTCAACCAAGGGCCCCCTCTTGAGCCATTCGGATCCCAGGGTAGTTGATGAGTAGGTTTAGGCCCGATCTTCCGAAAGGTATGTCGATTGGGGTGGAGAACTCGACGTTGATGATCCGCGGCACTCGAGCGGTTCGAGTACCCCTGCAATCACTACATCACGGCTCCGTTGGTTATCAACCGTGCTGCACATGCTTGACCTCGCCAAGAAGGCTAATCCCTGCAAGTGCAATCGAGAACACGAGCAAGAACGTAGAAGACACGATTGGAAATCGCGAAATTGGGGTCTCACAAACCGTAGAACGGCGATTTTATTGATCTAAGCAAAACCCACCGAATATGACCGGCGGCTGCAGTATTTATAGGCTAGGGTTCGACCAAAACACGATTAGACGCGTCCCTAATGGACTCTTACGGGATACAAGGCCCAAAGGCCCGATTCGGTGGCGCAGCACCGGACAGAAATCTGGACTCGACTTGTTTCGACGATTCCCAATGACTCCGGAGGAATTTTGAGGTAGGACCAGAGCCATTGGAAAGTTTATCTTCTCCTCTTTCGGTGCATATGTAGAATGTCGAAAACGGAGTCCGTATGCCTCCTGGGCGTCTGTTTTAAGGTGGACTGCTCCTGGACTCCGAGTTGAACTCGAGTCCGAGTTGTAAACTGTTTCCATCTACTTGTGGACGTCCCAGGTGGTTCTCCACGCTCCCAAGGCCTCCTTCCTTCACTTGTTGATCTTCTCCATTATTCCTAATAACAATTAAATCATCACATAGCAATCTATTCTCAAACTTACATGCAAAAGAAGTTAAGAACGAATTCACCTGCTGATTTAATAACCGTGCCCGTGCTCTTGTGATTGGTCCTTGCAGTTCAATGCGCGTCTCCGCTGTTGTGATGTCCTCATCAGTAGTCCCACCAATCATCAACAAACCCAATCCGACAACCCCTTCCCCGAGCATCCACAATGGTCCAAACAGCACTAGCAAAGCCCTAATTAATCAGCTACGCCGCACCCATACTTGGCCTCGTGGTGGCACTGTAGTCCTGGCCTATTCTCGCATGAACCGGTCCTTAGATCTAAAGCAAGCAAACCACCATAACATCCAACCCATCCACATACCAGGCTTGCTTAGATCACCCATTACCAAACCGTATTGACCAGTTCACATTAACCAGAATATTATTAATACATAATTAAATGTGTAGTGTTGTTTTCCATCCCAATTAATTAAGCGAAGCAAAAAGGTAAAAGCCCTTCCCGACCCTCTACCATAAATTCTAGGTGACAAGGGTGGTTAAACAAATCTAGTAAACTTCCTACCATAGGATTCCCATCAAATTGACACAAGCATGCAGTTTGCAAACAAAACATTTATTTTAAAAATAGGATCAATATGCTTCAAGGACACTTGCCTTGCTCCGACGGATGGGGTTGCTTAAGCACTTCGAAGTCTTGATTCTGAAAATCCTCGTACACGATCTCTTGAGCACTTCCCTCTACTCGTGATCACACATACAAGAAAATACATACAAATCAACATGATGTACACACATTAATCAACATGCGATGATATGCATGCATGCAAAGTTTAATTATTAATTAACTATGGTTGTTTATTAATTAGATGCAACTAGTTCATACGTGTTCATATGAGTTTACGGAGGTTTTAGAGTGGATTAATGCTGCTGAAAATAAAAAGACAATGCAACTAAAATCAATTTATGTCTATTAGATCTAATGTGTCGCTAAAATTTGCATCGGGAACGAATCCTACCGTAGGTGCGATGGCTTCGATGATCGCGGGATGGGGACAATGCGTAGACGAAGTAGATGCGCAAGGTCCTCCGGCGGCACGACGACGGCAACGATCTCCGTTGGACGACGGCACCCTCCTCTTTTTCTTCCTCTTCTTCCCCTCTTTTTTTCTTCCTTTTCTTCCCCTGGCGGCGCAGCCTCTGGTCCCTTTTTTTTTCTGGCGGCGTGGCTTTCTGGGCATCGGGGGATTACGAAGTCTCGATGGCTTTTATAGCCAGCGGGACACGGCCGCTAGGGCCGGCGCGGTGCGGGTGGGAGCGGGGCCGGGGCACGGGAATCGGGCGGGAGTTGGCGGGAATCGCGCGTGCGGCCGGTACGGGCGAGCGGGAGGCGTCGGGGCGCGGTGCGGTTGGCGCGGGGCGCGCTGGGCCGCGGGGGACGCGCGGCGCGAGCTGGGGTCGGGGACAGGCGGGACCCAGCGGGCGGCGGGGTGCGTGGGAGGCGGGGCGCCGGGGCGGGTCGTGGGAGGCGCAGGCGGCGTGGGGCATCGG
Source organism: Tuctoria greenei (assembly GCA_036927565.1). Taxonomy (NCBI): domain Eukaryota; kingdom Viridiplantae; phylum Streptophyta; class Magnoliopsida; order Poales; family Poaceae; genus Tuctoria; species Tuctoria greenei. Next base: position 23,623,473 of record JAYESD010000001.1, on the reverse strand, counting down.
GGCGCGGGCGCTATGCGGAAGGCTGGCGCAGGCGGCGTCGGTCGGGCGGGACACGGGGCAGGCGGCGGGGCGAGCGGGCCAGGCGGGTGGGGTCCAGCGCGGTACGGCGGGGGGGGGGGGGGGCGGGAGTCGAGGGCGCGAGAGCCGGGAGGGCGGCGCGTCGGTGGGAGCGCGGTCGCGTGGGCGTGGCTGGCTGGGCCGGTACGGCCTGGCCAGCGGGAGGTTTTTTTTATATACTATTATTATATATTGTTATTTATATATATTTTTTTATATTTTTTTATAAATATATTACTATTTATTTATTATTTTTATATTTTATTTTATTTATCTTATTCATTTTATTTATTTGTTTATTTATTTATTTATATATATAATTTATTTATATATATGTTTCTTTTTATATACTATTATTATTATTGATTATTATTTATCTATACTTATTCCCTAATACATGTTTTAGGCTATAAATATTATTTTCTATTTCTTCTTTTTGCTACACCATATATGTATGTTTTATCTTTTCTTTTATTCTTTTAGTATTTAATGCACGATCATGTATGCAATGCATGATGCGAAAATTTAGGGTGTTACAAACCTACCCCCTTAAAGTGAATCTCGCCCTCGAGATTCGATAGCGTGGAGAAAAGGTGAGGGAATTCTGCTTTCAGGTCTTCTTCACGTTCCCATGTAGCTCCGGCTTCTGTATGGTGTTTCCATTGCACTTTGCACCAACGGATCCTCTTATTCCTTGTGAATCCAAAACAATGAGGTTGGCGGAGAAGTCTACCCTCCTTATTCTAAGGCTTACTTTCGGACATACTATATTTGTCCTCATCTCTCCTCCAGGAGACTTAACCAATAGAGTAAACTTCATATGAGAGATAGGCAAACTATACTTGGCAACATACTCCGATGCAATGAATGAATGCGATGCTCCAGAATCAAATAACATAGTCGCGGGGTTGGAGTTAGCAAGAAACATACCAATGACCACGTCATCCGCTTGTTGAGCATCCTCCATAGAGACATGGTTCACGTTGCCACGAGCAAAATTCTGCTGTCCACGGCTTCCTTGTGGCTGTCCTCCATTGGGTCTTGGGTTTTGCCTCGACGCGTTGCTTCCTTGACCAAGGCCTGACTTAGGACATTGATTCGTAAAGTGTCCAGCTTCTCCACAAGTATAACACTTCTTAACTCCACCAGAATTATTGGGACGAACTTGGTTTTGAACATTGGCTCCAGGAAAATCAGCACGAGGTGCATAAGGCATTGGAGGCCTAGGTGCTTGCATGACAGGGCGTTGCTGCATGAACTGAGTTGGGCGTGGTGCATAACCAGGGCGCTGAGCAGGAATAGAGGAGCTGTAATAGGGTGCATTGGGCGGCACAAAGCGAGGGCGCACATTACTTCCTTGTTGCTGTCCTTGATATGGCGTCTTCCTCTTGATTTCTTGCTCCATCTCCCGGATCTTGTTCTCCACAACAATTGCTTTGTCCACAAGCTTCTGGAAGTTGGCATAGTCACAATTGAGTAGTTGCACTTGGATTTCATTGTTCAAGCCTCTCATGAACAAATACTGCTTCCGGCTGTCCCGACTAACATCCTCAGGCGCGTATCTTGAGAGTTGAGTGAACTTATTGAGATATTCACTCACGCTTGATCTTCCTTGCTGTAAGTTCTCGAATTCTTGCCTCTTCAAGATCATAACACCTTCCGGCACATAATGAGAACGGAAGTTCTCCTTGAATTCGGCCCAAGTGATTCTTTCTTGGTTCTCATGAGCACTACAATAAGCATCCCACCAATCTGCAGCTTCTCCAACGAGTTGATGAGAAGCAAATAGGACCTTCTCTCGGTCACTGCATTGGACAATAGCAAGTTTCTTCTCCACGGACTTGAGCCAATCATCAGCATCCATAGGGTCAGCAGCTTGAGCAAAGGTTGACGGCCTAGTCCTCATAAACTCTCCCAATCGGTTATGAGGAGGCGGAGGTGGCGGTGGAGGCATGTGGGGCTGATTGTTGTTATTGCCAGCCTGCAGCTGTCCCATAGTCTATATCATGGTCTGCATGAGCTGGTTTTGCATAGCCAATAGCTGCTCAATGTTGATAGCTCCATGAGCAGATCCTTGTCCAACGTTGTTCCGAGGTACTCCATGGTTCTCCTCCTCATCATTAGCATCCCTCTGGTTGCGAGTCCTCACCATCTAGAGAAAAGCAATAGGTAAGAGTTAAGAATGTCCCCAACTATATGCATCAAGGGATATGAAGCTAACCAACTAGCTATACTAGCCTAGGTGGACATGGCAATGCCAAAGCATCCCAAAATCCTCTATTAAGCAAACAAGCAAACAATATATATACAGCAAACAACACACCAATCAAATCGATTCCTGAGTGCTCCTATGTGCTCTAAAGTGTCCATTCTATCTAGGCCGCGTCCTACGGTCAACCTGTGGCTCTGATACCAATCTGTGACGCCCGGTTCCGAAAATGAACCAAGCTAACGCATATGTGTGCCCAGGATGTTCAACACACATACACGAGTGATTCACAATTGATAAACAGATAATTACCACAGCTCAAATTATTAAATAAGTACTCTTATTACATAATTCATTATATCTTCGAATACAAGTTCTAATGAATATTAATGACAGTTTCAACTAAAGCAGCGGAAATAACTAATTAGGCAACTAAGCAATTAAGCATAAGGGATAGCGCAGCTCCATGCAACACCACAGGCAAAGCTGACGGAAGACACGGCCTAGATCTCCACATTATCGCCATTAAACTCATAATTCTGACCTGCAACTGTTGGGGGGGATTACAAGAGTGAGTAAATGTCGTACTCAGCAAGTGTGGAAAGTATGACATGTGGCTGATTCAAATGACGACAATAATAATGGCTAAGTGCTGAAAAGTACAGTAAAACCATTTGAAAAAGCAATATATCATATTATGTGAAGTAAACCCATCATAAACCATGTAACCATAATAATACCAGTCCATAAATCACCATTAACAATAACCATAATCTATGTCATAAACCATAATTCCATCCCATAACCATAATCATAATATCAACCATAACCATTACCAAACCATAACCATTCCAAATCCCAATTTCCCTCTAATCATGTAGGTCATCCAGGCGCTCATAATCGGGAGCACGGCTATCATGATAGTTTTAATATACTCTGCAGAGTTTGTACCACTTTACCCACGTGTTTGTGATTTCATCACCCGTCGGCGACTAAAGAACCTCCCTTATGCCAATTACACTTCCTTTGGTGTATGGCCAAGAGATCACAAAATATCCTTTACAAAGGGATTACTAGCCTATTCAGACCCCACTGAGGTTTCACCGGTGGCGATGTCTCCCACTGAGCACATCTTCAACCAAGGGCCCCCTCTTGAGCCATTCGGATCCCAGGGTAGTCCCACCAATCATCAACAAACCCAATCCGACTACCCCTTCTCCGAGCATCCACAATGGTCCAAACAGCACTAGCAAAGCCCTAATTAATCAGCTACACCGCACCCATACTTGGCCTTGTGGTGGCACTGTAGTCCTGGCCTATTCTCGTATGAACCGGTCCTTAGATCTAAAGCAAGCAAACCACCATAACATCCAACCCATCCACATACCAGGCTTGCTTAGATCACCCATTACCAAACCGTATTGACCAGTTCACATTAACCAGAATATTATTAATACATAATTAAATGTGTAGTGTTGTTTTCCATCCCAATTAATTAAGCGAAGCAAAAAGGTAAAAGCCCTTCCCGACTCTCTACCATAAATTCCAGGTGACAAGGGTGTTTAAACAAATCTAGTAAACTTTCTACCATAGGATTCCCATCAAATTGACACAAGCATGCAGTTTGCAAACAAAACATTTATTTTAAAAATAGGATCAATATGCTTCAAGGACACTTGCCTCGCTCTGGCAGATGGGGTTGCTTAAGCGCTTCGAAGTCTTGATTCTGAAAATCCTCGTACACGATCTCTTGAGCACTTCCCTCTACTCGTGATCACACATACAAGAAAGTACGTACAAATCAACATGATGCACACACATTAATCAACATGCGATGATATGCATGCATGAAAAGTTTAATTATTAATTAACTATGGTTGTTTATTAATTAGATGCAACTAGTTCATACGTGTTCATATGAGTTTACGGGGGTTTTAGAGTGGATTAATGCTGCTGAAAATAAAAAGACAATGCAACTAAAATCAATTTATGTCTATTAGATCTAATGCATCGCTAAAATTTGCATCGGGAACGAATCCTACCGTAGGTGCGATGGCTTCGATGATCGCGGGATGGGGACAATGCATAGACGAAGTAGATGCGCAAGGTCCTCCGGCGGCACGACGACGGCGATGATCTCCGGTGGACGACGGCACCCTCCTCTTTTTCTTCCTCTTCTTCCCCTCTTTTTTTCTTCCTTTTCTTCCCCTGGCGGCGCAGCCTCTGGTCCCTTTTTTTTCTGGCGGCGTGGCTTTCTGGGCATCGGGGGATTACGAAGTCTCGGTGGCTTTTATAGCCAGCGGGACATGGCCGCTAGGGCCGGCGCGGTGCGGGTGGGAGCAGGGCCGGGGCGTGGGAATCGGGCGGGAGTTGGCGGGAATCGCACGTGCGGCCGGTACGGGCGAGCGGGAGGCGTCGGGGCGCGGTGCGGTTGGCGCGGGGCGCTCTGGGCCGCGGGGGACGCGCGGCGCGCGCTGGGGTCAGGTACAGGCGGGACCCAGCGGGCGGCGGGGTGCGTGGGAGGCGGCTCGGGCGGGGCGCCGGGGCGGGTCGTGGGAGGCGCAGGCGGCGTGGGGCATCGGGGCGCGGGCGCTATGCGGAAGGCGCGCGCAGGCGGCGTCGGTCGGGCGGGACACGAGGCAGGCGGCGGGGCGAGCGGGCCAGGCAGGTGGGGTCCAGCGCGGTACGGCGGGGGGGGGGGGGGGGGGCGGGAGTCGAGGGCGCGGGAGCCGGGAGGGCGGCGCGTCGGTGGGAGCGCGGTCGCGTGGGCGTGGCTGGCTGGGCCGGTACGGCCTGGCTGGCGGGAGGTTTTTTTTATACTGTTATTATATATTGTTATTTATATATTTTTTTATAAATATATTACTATTTATTTATTATTTTTATATTATATTTTATTTTATTTATCTTATTCATTTTATTTATTTATTTATATATATAATTTATTTATATATATGTTTCTTTTTATATATTATTATTATTATTGATTATTATTTATCTATACTTATTCCCTAATACATGTTTTAGGCTATAATTATTATTTTCTATTTCTTCTTTTTGCTACACCATATATGTATGTTTTATCTTTTCTTTTATTCTTTTAGTATTTAATGCACGATCATGTATGCAATGCATGATGCGAAAATTTAGGGTGTTACAGTTCCCTCGCTGGCTATATAAGTAGCCGTAGGCTCCGTTATTTTTCCAGAGAAGCGACCGCCAGAGCCACCAGAGACAGAAAAAACCCTAGCCGCCGGTAGAAACAGAGGTTGCGCCAGAGAGAAAAAGAGGAGAGAAAAGGGGAGAAATAAGAGGATGAGAAGGAAGGAGTCGTCGTCCGCTGGAGATCATTGCGCCGCCACCGTTGTGCCGCCGGAGGATCGCCACGCCGTATAATTCATCTACACCGCGTCTCCGTTTGAGGACCCACGAGATCGCTACACCTAGGTAGGTTATTTTCTAGTTCGTATTTCAATGGCGAAATTGATCTACAACCAGATATTAAATCATAGATAGGCCTATTTAATTTTTACAGCTCTAGTCGTCACAAAAGACACCATGATATGTACAAATACATGTGGATACTTGAGAATTTGTTGTGCATAATTAATAAACGGTAAGGTTGATTTAATACTCATATTAAGTGATGTGTAGTGTTTAATTTATTTATTTATGCGGCCGTCGATTGTCGTCAAATCATCTCAAACCACTTGAAACTTACATATTAGGTTAAATCATACAAGATCAATTGATTATTATAGATTTAACCAAAATTTATATTTTCAGTATTTTAATCTATTTTTTCATATTTAATAAATAAGATTAAAGCCCAGTTAATTAATAAAGTATCAAATTAAATCCAGAAAAATCCCTAAAAATTTAGAATAAATTCTAGTAAGTTATTAATAATATTTTCAGCATATTTAATGTTCTGAAATAATTATTTTGTTCCTGAATAAATTCTAGTTAATTACAAACTTGCTCAAATAAATAGGAATCATTATCGAAATTTATTAAAAAGCCATAGAAATTTATTTAGCATTAATACGAACTTATTTTCTGCATGCATCCATATTTTGCATATTGATTAGTATTTGCAATGCATTTATTGTGTATGTTTGCTTGTGTATGTGGTTGATTGCGAGTAGATGGGTACGCTCAAGTGGTTACGATCGAGAAGCGGATATCCGAGGATCTTCATGTGCAAGACTTTGATTTAATTGAGCACTGAATTGTGGAATATAAGGAAAGTGTCCTTGATCATATTAGTCCTATTTTTTTAAATGGTTTGTTTGCAAAATTTCATGCTTGTGTCAACTTGATGGAAACCTATTCATAGGAGTTTACTAGTATTGCTTGCCATCCCTTGTCGCTCGGGTTATGGTGTAGAGAGTCGGGAAGGGTATTTTACACTTTTGCTCTGCTTGCTAAATTGGGATTTGGAAATAACCAAATGGCTTAATTATGAACTATTGAACACTTGAATTATGTGGATTAATGATGATGGAATAATGGTGAATCATTTTGGTAACATGAGATTTGGGTGATCTAAGCAAGCATGGCATAGTGGAATGGGTTGGATGAGATGGTGGTTTGCTTGCCTTAGATCTAAGGACCGATTCATGCGAGAATATGCCAGGACAACAGTGCCACCACAAGGCCAAGTATGGGTGGGGCGTAGCTGAATAATTAGGTGTGCTACTAGTATTGTATGGACCATTGGATGGCGCGGGGAATGAGAGTCGAGTAGGGCTACCCTGGGATCCGCATGGCACAAGAGGGGGCCCGTGGTGGTAGAATGGGGATTCAAGCCTACCGGTGAAACCTTAGTGGGCCCATACATATTAGTAGTCCCTTTTAAAAGGCTATTTTGTGATCTCTTGGCCACACACCAACGGAAGTGTGAGACAGCATAATGGAGGTTTCTTTGTCACCGAAAGGTGATGAAATCACGAACATGTGGGTAAAGTGGTACAACCTCTGCAGAGTGTTAAAAAATATCATGATAGCCGTGCTCCCGGTCACGAGCACCTGGACAACTTCCATGATTAGAATTGAACTTGGGTTTGAGATGGTTTGGTAAGGGATTGGTAATGTCATATGAGCATGGTTTGGTTATGAGAAGATATGGAATTTGGATATGGTGATGATATTGATTGTTGGTCGGTTATAAATATATTATGATGGTAATTGAGAATGATGGATATGGATTATGATAATTACTTGGGATATGATTGGAATTAAACTCACATAGACATTTTAGGCTGCTTTTACAAGTTTATGAACTAATGTACTTTTCTGCAATTAGCCATTTATTATCATTCCTTGTTTTAGCTACATGTCATACTTTTCCACACTTGCTGAGTACGACATGTACTCACCCTTGCTATTCCCACAATTAATTCAGCTAAAAGTGATATTTTGGAAGACAACGTGGAGTACTAGGCGTGCGTGCTACTGTAGATTGCCTGTGGAGTTGGAGTCGCCTACGCTATATTATTTTCCGCTGCAATAGAATCAAGGTATTTGTTTTATTCGTGCCATGGTTATTTCTGTTTATCATTTGTCATGTTGTTGTGTATATGTGTTAAACATCCTGGGCACACATACTGTCGGTATCCTAGAAATCGTACACCCCTTGAGATTATAAATATCTCAAGGGAAAATCATCTACTTGGTTTGAAGACCCTCGAAGGCCCACATGTCAGACATAACCGGACCCACTTCTCCAACATGGTTAATCTCTGGGTCGCCACGTGTACTACCAAACTGAAGCTACCACTCACGACGGGGAAACTCCGGACCATGTACCGAAATGGCACCCCCGGACTTAGCCCCTGACCGAGAGAAGCTCCGGACCTGACACGTGTCGGGTAGTCCCGGAGCTACCTGTTTCCCACAGCAAGCTCCGGAGCTGCCACGTGTCCGATCGTCGGATCTTCAGCTTCTAACCTCCGGAAGACCCCACAACGGCTCCGGATCTTCAAAGGAGAACCAAGGACTTCAAGACCCGATTAAGTGTCATTAATGCCATATTAATGACACTTAAACGGACGATCTTAACACCAGTAACGGTGCTGTCAAAGCCCGTTACAGGATCATTAAGAGCAATTAAACGTGTATCAATACTAGTAACCGCCGGGGCCACATGTCGGGCCAGGCTAACTTGTAACGGCCTACCCTTGTACTATAAAAGGACAGGCCGACGACACGTTCGGGGGCGAAACACACACATACACGCGCCTCATACGCTCATCACAAGCTCATACTGCTAATACAACACCAACACACCCGTGGAGTAGGGTATTACGCTTAGGCGGCCCGAACCACGTAAATTCTTGTGTCTCCTGTGTCAATCCTTATTCACCTTCTTGAATCTCCGCGCGCCCACACCGAACATCAAACTCCCCTATCACTTTAGTAGTGTAGGGAGATCTGCCGGTTCCAAACCATCGACAGTTGGCGCGCCAGGTATGGGGCGCCTGAGATTTTGAGAATGGTGAACTCTGCTGCTGGATCATCCAACGGCCAACCTGCTGCTCCGGCTGTTGGGGGCAATCCCTCCAATAGGCAGCCACCAGCAGGAGCCTCAGCACCAGCAGGAGTCACACTCCCACCACCACCATCTCCTCCAACAAATCGTGCTGAGCAACGTGATGGTGCGTCGGCGTCGCTTACTGCGTCGGCAAATCATGACAACCCGGAACACGCGCTCCATGCAGCACGTGCTCTTCTCCAACGACCACCACCTCCGGATGCATCTCGGGATGCACTGGAGCAGTGGAGGGCCGATGTGGAGCATTTGGTTGCAGCAGCGGTCGAACGCCTCAGCAACCAGGGTCCTCCTCCTTGAGGAAGAGCCCCGTCGCAGCGGCGGACTTTGTCTGGAAGACTTGGTCCGCATGTCTCCAATAGTAGGAGACGTGCTGCATCACAACAAGTGACGTCGTTGCCCTCCGAGGCACGACGCACTCACACGGTATCCAGGCTTTCGACTCACGACCTCCGGGCGGAGCTTGATCGTCGATACCGCCAGCAAGACGACCGAGTCCATATTGAGCGTGCCCGTGAAAGACGGGAAGCTCAGGACCTTTCTACTCCTGAAGGAGTAGGAGGAGGCTGTTCATCCTTGGCCATGCATGTGCGCATGGTTAGATGGCCACAGAAGTTCCGGCCCAACCTGCCGGAAAAATTCGACGGGACTGTCAATCCCGCTGAATTTCTTCAGATATACTCCACTGCAATCTTGGCAGCCGGAGGAAACGAGGCCGTGATGGCCAATTACTTTCCAGTGGCCTTAACTGGGACTGCCCGGTCCTGGTTTATGAGTCTTCCACCCAACTCTATCAACAGTTGGGAGGAGTTGTGCTGGTTTACTGCCAACTTCGGGAGTTCATACACCCGGCCAGGCACTGAACTGGATCTTTTTGCGGTCGTGCAAAAAGGGGGAGAATCCTTGCGGTCATTCATCGAGAGGTTCTCTCAGGTACGAAACACTATCCCTTCTATCTCTAGCGCCTCTGTCATTGTGGCATTCAGACAGAGTGTACGGGACAAGAAGATGTTGGAGAAACTGGCGATCAAGGAGATCACCAGTGTCACGGAACTCTTCAGCTTGGCTGACAAATGTGCCCGAGCTACGGAGGGCCATGAGATGCACTCCAAACCAACCTCGGAGGGTCACAAAAAACCCTCCAAAGAAGAAGCCGCTACCTCCGGGAGTGGCAAGAAGAAAAAGAAGACCAACGGCAAGAAGAAGCCGTCGGCCGGCACATCCAACATTGCAGCTGCTGCAGCTCCGGGTGGCCGGGGGCCACGCCCCGAGAAGCGACCTCGACCGTCTTCTGAAGACGGTGGCAAACCCAAAGTGTGGTGTCCCATTCACAAGACGGGCAACCACAGTTTGGAAGACTGCCGGGAGGTCCAAAACCTTGCCGAGCGCTACAACAAGCGCCGGGAAGAATCTCCTTTCCGACAGAGGGAAGGAAAGCAAAAGGTCGACGAAGCTCCGGCCGAAGAGGAGTTAGGGTTTCAGGATCCCAAAAAGGTCCTGAAGTCCGTCTACACCTCAGTCGATGATAATTCTGACGTCTCTGACAACGAGCGTCGGAAGACCATGAACACCATTTTCGGTGGATCATGGGATATCACCTCCCGTCGCGTCATCAAGACTATGCGTCGGAATATGGCCGTTGTAGCTCCTACAGTCAGGCCGGAACCTCATCGAAAGTGAATGGACACAGCCATCACTTTTGATGCTTGGGATTGTCCCCGGAGCATGGTTGGAGCAGGACAGCTACCCTTGATGGTATCTCCTACCATCAACAACATCCAGCTCCACCACGTCATGGTAGACGGAGGTTCGGGGCTTAACCTCATCAGCTTCGAAGCTTTCACTAAGCTTCAGCTCCGACCTTCGGATCTCCACCCCTCTCGACCTTTCTCCGGAGTAGGTCCGGGGGCCATCACCCCACTCGGAGCTATTACTCTCCCTGTTACCTTCGGGACACGGGAGAAGTACCGCACCGAGAAGTTGGTCTTCGACGTCGCTCAGATCAACTTACCCTTCAATGCCATCTTGGGTAGACCTACCCTGTACAAATTCATGGCGGCTGCTCATTATGGCTATCTGGTGTTGAAGATGCCAATGCCAGTAGGCGTTCTCCGGATCCGCGGAGATCGCACTGCCGGAGTAACTGCCCTGGAAGAGCTCCATGCACTCACCACGGCGCAAGAGGAGGACTCCAGGCAGGAGCAAGCTCCAAAACCCCCGAGCATTCGTCAACGAGGCTCGACTTCTGCACCTCGAGTGCATCCAAGCGGTGACACCGACATTCCCATCAAAGTCGTCCAAATTGGTTCCGATACCGCTCAAACCACCCGTATATCGGGAGGATTGAACGACAAATAGGAATTCGCGCTCATCACTTTCCTCTGGGCTAACGTCGACGTGTTTGCTTGGCAACCGTCACAAATTCCTGGGATCCCCAGGGAAGTGATTGAGCACAATATGAAGATTTACCCCGATGTTCGGCCTGTGCATCAGAAGCCTCAGAAGCAATCCGTAGAGCGACAGAACTTCATCCAACAAGAAGTAAAGAAGTTGCTCGAAGCTGGATTCATCCGAGAAGTCTTCCATCCAAAATGGCTGGCAAACCCAGTCATTGTGCCCAAGGCCGGCGGGAAGCTTCGGATGTGCATCGACTACACCACACTAAATAAGGCATGTCCAAAAGATCCATTCCCACTACCTAGAATAGATCAGATAGTGGATTCCACCTCCAGGTGTGAATTACTGTGTTTCCTAGATGCATATTCCGGATATCATCAAATCAGGATGTCTAGGGAAGATGAAGAGCATACTTCATTCATCACAGTAGACGGATTGTATTGTTACACAACCATGCCCTTTGGTCTCAAGAATGCAGCTTCAACTTTTGTACGAGCTATGTACAAAACTTTTGAAGAACTCATTAGAGACATAGTGTAAGTGTACGTCGATGACATCGTGGTCAAGGTCAGGAACAAGGAGTCACTCCTTGACACCTAGCAGGCTGTCTTCGACAAACTGTGAGCCACCCGCACAAAGCTAAACCCAGACAAGTGTGTCTTCGGGGTTAGCTCCGGAAAACTTCTTGGTTTCCTGGTAAGTCACCGGGGCATAGAAGCTAATCCGGCGAAGATTAAGGCCATTGAAGACATGCGACCACCAACCCGCATCAAAGATGTCCAAAAGTTGACTGGATGTCTAGCAGCCCTCAGCCGGTTCATCTCAAGACTGGCGGAACGGGCACTCCCCTTCTTCAAGTTATTGAGGAAGTCCAGACCGTTCCAATGGTCCGAAGAAGCAGAAAAGGCATTCCAGTAGCTAAAACAGTTCCTCACCACCCTACCAATTCTGGTAGCTCCGAACCCTGGTGAGCCTTTATTGCTTTATATTTCAGCTACTGACGAAGTCGTCAGCATGGTTCTGGTTGCGGAGAGACCAGAACTATCCCATACTCAGGAATCCAGACCCCTTCGGGAGGGTCCGGAGGTTCCTGAAAGAGAGTCTGGGTCCCAGCTCCCAGATTCAAACCCACATGAAGTCGCTTCAGAAGACCTAGACCCCTCCGGGAGGGTCCAGGTCATTTCTGAAGAAGCTTCGGGTTCCTCCAGCCAGAACCCGGAGGTCCATGAAGAAAATCCAGACTCCTCCGAGAGGATCCAGATCAGTGAAGAGGAAGCTCCGGACCCCTCCGGGAGGGTCCGGACCATTCAGCGCCCAGTGTACTTCATTAGTGAAGTACTACATGATGTCAAGACTCGATACCTAGAGGTGCATAAGATGCTCTATGCAGCTCTTATTGCCTCCAAGAAGCTTCGCCATTACTTCCAAGCTCACAAAGTCTCAGTGGTGACTTCTTACCCACTTCGAGCAATTTCATAATCCCAATTCAACTGGGAATATTGCAAAGTGGGCAGCGGAATTGGCTGAATTTGATCTTGAATTTATCTCAAGACAAGCAGTCAAGAGTCAAGCATTGGCAGATTTTGTGGCAGAATGGACTCCCTCTCCATCAAACCCTGGGGGCCCCAGTGAGCAGAAGACGGAGCATCAAGCTCCAACCTTCACCGAGCCTCACTGGACCCTCTACTTTGACGGCTCCATGCAGAAGCAGGGGGCTGGAGCTAGAATCCTTCTCCTTGCACCGACTCGGGAGAAGGTGAAATACATGGTACACCTTGACTTCAAGGCAACCAACAACATGGCAGAGTATGAAGCACTCATCTACGGACTAAAGGTGGCACTGTCATATGGTGTCAAGCAATTGCTGGTCAAGGGAGATTCATAGCTCATCATTAAGCAGGTGAAGGGTGAATGCTCCTGCAATAATCTCCAGCTAGCTGCTTACCTCCTTGAAGTCCAGAGGCTTCAGAAGGACTTTGAAGTCCTAGATATCCACCATGTTCAGCGTACCCACAACGCTGAAGCCGACGAACTCTCGACGAAAGCGTCAACCGGAGCTCGGGCTCCTGATGGAACTTTTGTCCGGAGATTGTCGAAACCCACAGCTCAGCCTGCCAAACTGAGCGAGGGGGGCGAGATCAGCATCCCGAAGCTGACGGTCCCGATGGCCCTATTACCATGGCAGCCATCAAGGGTTGTAGGTGCTGCCGGAAGCTCCGAGCAACCCAGCACGCAAGACTCAAATGCTCAAGTTAGTTCCGATGCATGGATCTCGGAGATCCGGAACTACTTGAAAGACAACATCCTTCCTGACGACGATGTATCTGCTGACCGGGTAGTTAGATTGGCTAAAAGATACACGCTGGTAGAAGGGGATCTCTACCGGCGCGGTGCCAACAGCATCCTAATGCGGTGCATCACAAGGGAAGAAGGCTGCAAGATCCTCGCAGAAATCCATGGAGGGGAGTTTGGGAACCACGCGTCTTCCCGCACGCTGGTTGGTAAAGCCTTTTGGCATGGCTTCTACTGGCCTACATCACTCCAGGATGCAACTGAGCTGGTGAAAAAATGCAAAGCATGTCAATTTCATGCAAAGCAAATTCACACTCCGGCTCAGCCCTTACAAATGATACCTCCTACATGGCCCTTCGCCGTGTGGGGGATGGACATCTTGGGACCTTTCCCAAGAGCCGTCGGAGGTTACAAGTTCCTGTACGTCGCCATTGACAAGTTCACCAAGTGGCCGGAAGCAACTCCAGTTGTGACAATTAACAAGCAATCTGCTATCAACTTTCTGCAGTCCATTGTATGCAGATTTGGAGTCCCAAACAAAATCATCACTGAAAACGGGACCCAATTCACAAGCTCCGCATTCCAAGGATATTGCGAAGACCTCGGCATACAAGTTTGCTACGCCTCCGTAGCTCACCCAGCCAGCAATGGCCAAGCCGAGAGAGCAAATGCTGAAATCCTTGAAGGACTTAAAACGCACACTTATGAGCGCTTGAAAAAACATGGAGCTAACTGGATTGAAGAGCTTCCGCCCACTCTATGGGCCAACAGGACATCTCCAAACCGGTCAACCGGAGAGACACCCTTCTTTCTGGTGTACGGAGCTGAAGCAATCCTTCCTTCGGAAATCACCTTGGGTTCACTCCGGGTCCGGACCTTCGACGAAGCCGTGCAGGACCAGCTCCGGCATGAAGACCTAGACCTCCTTGAGGAGGGAAGGTGCCAAGCAGCTGTTCGGAATGCCCGATACCGTCAAGCCCTACGGCGTTATCACCAGCGGCATGTACACAACCGACAGCTCGAGGAAGGTGATTTGGTGCTACGGAGAATACTATCCAGAGAAGGGTTAAACAAACTCTCCCCCGGCTGGGAGGGACCCTTCCGAGTGATTAAAGTATCCCGTCCCAGAAGCGTTCGCTTGGCTACCGAGGATGGGACACCCCTCCCAAATCCTTGGAACATCGAGCACCTCCCTAAGTTCTACACTTAATACCACGGAGGTGAGTCTTGAGTAACTTGAGATGTATGTTATAGAGTCATTGTACAGAGTCGGGTAGTTCCTCTGGGAGAGCCGCCGGACCTTTCCCAAAAGTTCCGCAAAGCTCATGCAACGCTTGTCACAGTCTCAGGACTAAAAGTGTCGCTAACTACCCTGGGTCAAACGAGAAATGAAACACCCTTAGCCTGATTCCGTACCCTAAGAGTGTACTTGTTTCCCCTGTACCCCGGACCTATAATGAAAGACATTTTCATGTGAAATAGACTCCACATGCATTTATTTTGTACAGGCTCAACATTTTTATTTTTCTCTTTCTTGTCTATAACGAAGACGTGCAATTCTTAAGAAATTTTAGTTCGACTGGTTTATATACGATTCGAGTTGTATTGTCAATTCTTTTGGATTCAAATATTGTTCATGGCCAACTTTCCTGAAAGCCGCCAATCCAATCTAGGGCCGGAGTGTGCTATCGACTTAGCCTGGTCAAGCACCCTAAGGTCCATGTACAGTTGGATCTAAAAGAAAAGACATCACATTCGGTTGTATTTAGAATCATGTTTGACTTAAAATCTTCTTGAGAGTCATAAGTCGCGACGAAATTATAGACAATAAACAAATTTTACTATTTTTCTTGGGTTAAGTGTGCAGGAAAAATAAAATCTGCGTTGATGGAGAAAAGCCGGAGCTAACTAAGCTCCGACTCCCATAAGGGGGCCAGCCGTCGATGCCGAATAAAAGATGGTGAGAAGACCCCGTAAATGGAGTCTGCTGCCAACAAACCGAGTGTTGGCAAAGGTCACTGCCAGAGCTACTAAGCTCTGACACCCCAGAGGGTTAACTATCAATGCTCTACGCGTTGATAGAGGCTATTGCCAGAGCTACTAAGCACCAGCGATAGACAATGCCAGAGCTTCTATGCTCCGACAACCTCAGGGGGCCTTCACTATCAAAGACTTCGAACCTAAATTCTACAAGTTCGGAGCAAAAGAGTCTTCAACAATGCACAATATCCTCTTGGTACATGTCCACAATCAAATTGTGTACATCTACCAGGGGGCCAAGTGAAGATAAGAGTGTTGAAGACAAAAAGTGAAATTTGCAAAACTTGGGGATTTCATTTATCTGGAGACAAGAGATTACATCTGGAGACAAGGGATTACAAAATTGAGGAAGAAGAAGAGAAAATACAAGTGAGAATTACAGAGATGGTCCTAGACCCTATGGAAGAATTGGGCGACCTTCTGGGCAACCTCCGATACGCTGGCTCGGGTAGCTTCGCTTTCTCCTTCGACGGGGCCTTCAAGCACCGGGTCCAGAGGAAATTGGGAGTTCCGGCTGGTGTAGCACGTCAGCACATACTCTGCGACGTTCTTCGCCAGGGATTGCCCCTCAACCTCCAGTTGGTCTGCGATGACATCGTCCACCTTGGAGAGCTTGCTACCTGCTGCGCTCAACGCCTACAGCGCTAGGTCCGGCTCCGGATCATCCGGGCGCACGGGGCTGAAACCCATCAGTGTCAGCGCGTCGTTGGCCTTGCCCAGGAACTCCCAAATCTGTAGGGAGTCCGCAGTCCTCAAGCCCTTAATCTCTTCCAGGGATCTCCTGGCCGCCGTCAGTTCGGAATTCTCACGGGCGAGGCGCTCAACTTCGTTGACGTTTTGCTGAATCTTCTCAGCAACCCGCCTTTCGAGTTTTCCGAGCTCCTCCTCCCGGAGGTGGATCTTGTTCCGGCGGTCAACCAGGTCCTTCTCCCTACCTCTCAATTTCTTCTCCCGGGCAACAAGGGCACACTCTTGTTCGTAGAGTTCTTGCCCTCGCACCCAGGTCTTCTCCTCTTCCTCTTGGCAGCGCTCTTCCAATTTCTTGGCGCGCTCCTCGAGGCCCTTGTCAGCCAGAGCCAGTTTCTCGGCGAGCTCCTCTTCCCTCCTCAGGATGTCATCCCGCAGCTCTAGGAGTTTCTGCTCTTCATCCTCGAGCCGTTTCTCCCTCTCTTCAAGTGCCTCTCGGCGCTTGATGAGTGCGGTGTTAATGGCCTCAAGCTGTTCGTGGCGTGCATCGGCCGCGTTATTGGCAGCTTTGGCCTGATCGTAGATCTCCTGGGATTGAGCGTCGAGGGCGTGAGTCATACTCTCCCTCTCATCCAGTAACTTGCCCGAGTACTCCAGGCGGATCTTCTCCCGCTTGATCCATTCCTTGTCATCTGCTAGCCTCGACTGCACCAGCTTGGTCTCGAAGTAGAGCCGATTATGCCACCGCCTAAGGGTTTGGCGCTCCTCTTCAAGAGCCTTGCTGTCGTGGAAGAAGGCCAGTTGGAATTGACGCGGACTGGAACATGCGTTGTCAATGGACAGCGATAATGGGATTGATTCCGGACCTGCTGGGGTCTCCTCCGCTGGTTCCAGTGGATCTTCTGATACAAAAATTGGGTCCCACTCTACAAGAGTGGTTCCCTGGGTTTCCAAGGCACTAGGGCCGTCCTCCGAGATGGCCTCAGTCGCCATCGAAGAAGGCCCCGCCGCCAAGTCTTCGTTCACCCCCTCGGGCAGGGGGCCGGCGACTTCGCTTGGGCACTCCGGCTCGGCCGCAGGTACCTCCGATGTCGTCGCTTCCGGAGCAGGAGCCGCTACTGGCTCCGGTCTGGGTACCTCTTCCGAGGGAGGCTCGGGATCCGTCACCTCTTCAACAACCGGCTCAGGAGCTGGAAGGTCTTCAACTTCGACCGGCCCTGTGACCGGAACTCCAACAATGACCGGCTCAGCAGCCGGTGCTTCGGAGGTAGCCAACCCAACTGCTGGAACTACCTCGGTTTCCGGCTCGCACGCCGGGGCATCAGCCACCTTTGGCTCAACCGCCGGGGCTTCGACACTTACTGGCTCAAAGGCCGGGATTACTACTTCCTCCGGCTCAACAGCCGGAGCTTCCATCATTGCAGCACCAAGACCCGGAGCTTCAACCTCCGAGACAGGTGCTGCTGGCGCATCTTCACTCCCGTGGTCCGGCGCTACCACGGGAACTTCTGGGGATGAGTCGAGGTCCATGACCACGACAGCCGGCGCTGGAGCTATCGCAGCTTCAGCCACCACTTGGGGCGGCACCGGGACAGGAGCAGAAGCTCCCACCCTCATGGCCTCAGACACTGTGGCTGAGGGTGGAGACTCACTCCCCTTCTTGGGGACGCTGCAGATGATGAACGAAGAAAATTAACAAACAGTGGCTACAATTAAAATAATTGTCCAAGGTAGAGATTAGAAATTACCTTGGGAGGCTTTTGCACCAGCTTGCACGGAACCTTTTCCCCGGGCGTTCAGGGCTGGCCATAGTCGGCGTAGAAGCTCCGGAAGGCCCCCCGGAACTTGTCGCGGCCGCGGGCGTTTCCCGGGCCGAGGCTCTCCTCGATCGGGAAGAACCCCCGGACCTGAAGGCCTCCACTGGCCCAGGTGCTGGAGTCGTGCGCCTGGAGCTAACACCTCGGGAGGACCCTACTGCGGGGACAGCCGCGCTTCGAGAGGACCCTACTGCAGGAACGGTCTCGTTCCGGGAAGACCCCATTACGGGGACAACCGCCGCGGTTGTAGAAGACCTTCCCCTCCGAGGAGAAGGAGCCGAGGCGGAAGTAGCGGGCCTGCCGGACCTTCCGTCGGCATGCTGCAGCTTCCTCTTCCGGCTCTCGGGTTCGTCCGCCAGCTCCTTGCCTTTGCCGACGACCTCAACCCTCGGCCTTGGGGTAGGAACAGAGCCATCTTCTGGCATTCCGGGGATCGCCACCCGGGTGGTTGATCTTCTCTCGACGACACCAAGGTCGTCAAGTACGGACATCTTTCGCCGGAGCTCCCTGCTGAACTCCACTTCCACGTTCAGAGGGAGGAAGGCCGACGGGGGAGTCAAGTCATCACCGTCGACGTCGATGCCGTGCTGGAATTTCTTGAGGTGGAACTCCAAGGTTTTCCCCACCATGTTGGACTTCAACCCGGTCTCAACCCGGTCGTCGTCCATCACGCTGTTGAGGGTCCAAACGAGCTTCTCCCTCCTCTTCAGCGGCGCCCACCTGTTGACCAGGAAATTGCAAAATACCGCCTGAGGAGTCAATCCTCCCTCCACGCAATGGCGAATCCTGGTCAGAGCAGGATCGAAGGCATCCGCCAGCACCGGAGCTTCACTCCAGATCGTTGTGTCAATGTTGGGGAGGCCTTCGGGCAGCTCCATCTTCTCGTGCTCCTCCACCCGGATGACTATCCAGTCCTTCTTCCAGTCGTCCCACTTCCTAGAAGGGAACGACCGGAGGTACTTGAATGGGCACTTCTTGTGCTTCACGAAGTAGTAGAAGCCAAGGTACTCATTGCTCTTACCGGTGGTATGAACGGTAAAGAAGGTCCGGAAGAGCTCGATGCAGGGGGGAATGCCCACCCACATCTCGCAGAAGTGGACGAAAATGGATACAAGGAGAATGGAGTGGGGGCCGAGATGATACAACTGCAGACCATAGAAGTCTAGCAGCATCAAGAAAAAGGAAGAAAAAGGTGGGATCAACCCCACCATGGCGTACGAGGATAAGTACACCATTTCGCCGGAGTGCTCCTTCTCGAACGGGAGCTCTCCACCGACGCGGACCGAGCGGTTGAAGAAGTCCGAGGACCACCCCATGAGGGCTCGGACCTTCTTCAAATCACCGTCGGTCTTCAAGCGTCTCTCGCGGAGACCCAACTCCATCGCAGCACAGATAGGCAAGAGAAGAAAAGCGAAGCACAAGTTGGGAGTTTGATCGCAAGAACGGATGAGAGGCGTAAAGAACTCCCGACGGTGCGCACTTTCCTTCTTAAGTAAGCCCTCACGACGCTCGGATGGAAACCGCAAGGAAGTCGAAGGTACCACCCAAAAATTTCACCCAACCGATGAAAAGCAGGCCCGGGACCACCCCGACGATCAAGTCGAGGTTCTTGCCCAGGTGAACGGTTGTCATCAAGAGGCGGGAAGCCTAAAGGCGGCGGCCTGACAAGGCGCGCGGAACCGATACGGTTTTCGTATCAGGAACCAGCGACCTTCAATTGTGTGAGATCCGCACGCCAAAGATCTCATCTGCCGCACGCGGGATACGCCACGTGGTGAGGATTTAATTCCAAGTCCTTGCCAACGGCACCCTCCAAGACCCTTGAAGACTCAGTTCAAAGGTCGCAAAGATGGACCCACCTCCGACAGAATGACTTCCCCAGAGGTAGGTCTAGGGGGCCACTGTCGGTATCCTAGAAACCGTACACCCCTTGAGATTATAAAGATCTCAAGAGAAAATCATCTACTTGGTTTGAAGACCCTCGAAGGCCCACATGTCAGACATAACCGGACCCGCTTCACCAACATGGTTAATCTTTGGGTCGCCACGTGTACTACCAAACTGGAGCTACCGCCCACAAGGGGGAAGCTCCGGACCATGTACCGAAATGGCACCCCCGGACTTAGCCCCTGACCGAGAGAAGCTCCGGACCTGACACGTGTCGGGTAGTCCCGGAGCTACCTGTTTCCCACAGCAAGCTCCGGAGCTGCCACGTGTCCGATCGTCGGATCTTCAGCTTCTAACCTCCGGAAGACCCCGCAACGGCTCCGGATCTTCAAAGGAGAACCAAGGACTTCAAGACCCGATTAAGTGTCATTAATGCCATATTAATGACACTTAAACGGATGAGCTTAACACCAGTAATGGTGCTGTCAAATCCCGTTACAGGATCACTAAGAGCAATTAAGCGTGTATCAATACTAGTAACCGCCAGGGCCACATGTCGGGCCAGGCTAACTTGTAACGGCATGCCCTTGTACTATAAAAGGACAGGCCGACGACACGTTCGGGGGCAAAACACACACATACACGCCCCTCATACGCTCATCACAAGCTCATACCGCTAATACAACACCAACACACCCGTGGAGTAGGGTATTACACTCAGGCGGCCCGAACCACGTAAATTCTTGTGTCTCCTGTGTCAATCCTTATTCACCTTCTTGAATCTCCGCACGCCCACACCGAACATCAAACTCCCCTATCACTTTAGTAGTGTAGGGAGATCTGCCGGTTCCAAACCACCGACACATACACTGCACTTGGTTCGTTTTTCAGAACCGGGTGTGACAAGAGCATAATGCTCTCACATATTCATAGCAGCCCATTGGATGCTCATGGAGGGTTTCCATGTGAAATCTCCGGCCTCATATAGTTATGATTGACCTTCGGGCTTAATTTTTGATAGGTGGCAACCATCTTAATTTACTCCTTGGCCAAGAGATGTTGAAATGGAATCCTCTAGGGATTCCAACGATAGAATCTTTGAATGCTTGCATAGTATTATTACTCCTGCAAACTTCCTGTCTATGATAGAGAGGGATGGTTAGCTCCCGATACTTGTACAAATGAATTTTTGAGTTAGATAACAGATTCTTCATTTGTACATACGGGGAAGATAAAAATCAAAGATTCATTGGGTCCAATTTCAAGTGTATTCATGAACAACATTGATAGGAGTGGGGCTTTATGGATAAATCAATTTGCACATTTTCTAAAACTCCTACTCATAACAATGCAAGTGATACATTACACGGATCCCATCACCTTGTAAATTTTCTAACCATCATAGTTGTTTTACACAAGTGCAAATGTTATCATTTGGATCATGGCAAACAAGATTCTCAATTTTATCCTCCTGAATATTTTTAATTTTTTGCCTAGAAATTTGGAATATAGTGATCCATGCATGAATGAGTTTCAAATAAAATTATGGACATCACTATTCCTAGGTTGCTACATACCAATTCAACTATTAAGTTATTCCGTAAGCATTACTTACTAAACCTGGGCAGGAAATGTCAAAGTCAATTTTAGCAATGCTCATGAAATTCTAGGTACTTGTTTAAATTTATTCTCAAGTAAGGTGACATTACCTTTGAAGAATAAAAAAGAGCAATGCCCACACTTACTCTCGTGAGGATGCATAAGAATTGAATGATAAGAAGGTGTAAACCTTCCTTACTAATGTAAGAAAAAATCATTCAATCCTAATGCAATTCAAACGACGGAAATTTTGAGAAACAACCATGAATTTTGGTGTAGCCTTCATGTTCAATGTATTCTGCCAAGTTGAGGTTGGAGTTGAATGAGCTTTATCTTGTTCCTCCATTGTACCACCATCTTGAGCATTTCTCCATCGAGAACTCAAAATGAGATTGATGGAGGGATATGAGCTTGATGAGGCCTTCCAACCTTTTTATAATTTTTGTCCTAGCTGCACTAAAATCAAGAACAAACAAAACAACTCGAAAACGGGTTACGTTAGCTCAAAAGCATGTTGTACCCTTTGTCAAATTGTTTTGCCCAACTTTAAACAACTTGCAAATGCAATGAATATTTAAGGGAAATATTTTTGGTTTGAATTAGGAAGATGAATTCAAGTGATTATGCTCAAGGTTTATATCAAAATAATTGATATCCTAATTAAAAATTTTAGTTTTATGATGGTTAAAATTTTACTCTCCAACATGCAAGTGTGAAAGTTCAAACATGCTAAATGCAAATGCAAAGATTGATGGGAAATTCAAACATGAGATAACTACCAATTTATCTATTGGCAAGGACTCACCGAATTTTTGAAGTCCGATGAGTGAGACTTACCTCAGTCCTGTTTAGTTCAATGAATTGTTGTCTTCTCCTAGAGTTGAAGATGCGGACAACTTCTCCTGCTTGACACACCAAATCAACTTTGGCATGTTAGTTGGACATGTGAACCACAAGATGGTCCTAGCCTCTCCGTCATGTTGATGATGACTTATTGATGTAGTGATGGCTTTCTCCCTCTTGAAGGTATTCTTCTTATGAGCATGGTGAGGCTTGTTCTTCTTTAGGGGTATCCCTTTGACCTTCTTGATATTCTTTGGAGTTAACCCATACTTTGGTCATAGATAAAATGTTTTCTTGGGTATTGTCGGTACCCTGCATATTGGGTACCCCACGATACCACAAGTAAATTCGCGGAGTTCCACCTGTCCGAGTTGAAGAACTCCAAAGGCTACACGTTACTCGCAGCACTGGACCCGCCTCCCTCGTTCGGGTAGCTCCAACACTGTCGGGTGTAACGCAAGGCCGGACCTAACTCCCTGTATACAGAAGCTCCAGTCATGCCACGTGTCTAGTGTCCCCGGACCTAACCCCTAGTAGAGGGAAGCTCCGGTGCTGCCACGTGTATAGCAGCTCCAGACCTGCCTCCCCACAGAGGGAAGCCCCATAGCTGCCATGTGTCGAGCCTCCGGACCTAATCCTACAACGGGAAGACTGCCGGATCTCCAACGGCGCAGATATTCAAGGGGCAGTTAAAGCAGCGGTTACAAGACCTGATTACGTGTCATTAATGCCATGTTAATGACACACGATCAGAGGGCTGTTAATATTGGTAACGCTGCCATTAAGGCATGTTATTACCCTGTTAATTACACTTAATACATGCAGATCATGTATAGGTGATTGAATACCGCCAGGGCCACCTATCGGGCCAGGCAAACATTGTAACAGCCAGTCCTTGGACTATAAAAGGACTGCGTCGCACGAACAGTGACAACTAAGCTCACACGCACATAAGCTCACACACACACAAACTTACACACACTCATACAATCAACAACCACCCCGTGGGGTAGGGTATTATGCTCAGGCAGCCCGAACCACATAAAACTCCCTGTGTCATCATCTCATTCATAATCTCACGCGCGCCCCAACTGAATACGAACCTCCGCAGGCTATGCTTTAGTACTACTGGGGGAAGTGTCGTAGCAACACTTTGACATTTGGCGTGCTAGGTAGGGACGCCTGAGATTTTGAGATGGTGAATTTTGCCGCAGGATCGTCTCACGGCCGCGCTGAGCAGCCTGCTACAGAAAATCTCTCCAACATGCAGGAGCTAGCGAACGCTGTTGTCCCTGCGGGTGTTGTACCACCACCACAACCGTCGTAGCAAGATGGCGTCTTTGCGTGGTCACTGCATCAGAGAACAACCCTGAGAATGCGTTGAATGCAGCACAAACTCTTCTTCAGCGTCCAACTACACCCGGAGCACCGCAGAGTGCGATGGAGCAGTGGCGTACTGATGTGCAGCATTTGAATGTAGCCGCAGCCAATGCCATTAGTAACCAGGGTCCGCCCCCTGCTGGTCAGGTACCTTCAAGAAATAGGACCTTGTCTGGAAGACTTGGTCCTCAGGTGTCACAGCACCGGAGGCGTGCACCCTCCCAGCAAGTGACGTCACTGCCCTCCGGGGCACGTCGTACTCACACGACATCGAGACTCTCGATCCATGATTTGCGGTCGTTGCTTGACCGCCGATATAGGCAGCGGGATGGCCATGTTTTCATGGAGCATGCTCGCGAGAGGTGAGCTGCACGTGAGAACCCTTGTCCCTTGGGAGTAGGAGGTGGTTGTTCGGCCCTGGCCATGCACCTTCGCATGGTCCAATGGCCACAGAAGTTCTGACCTCATTTGTCAGAGAAGTATGATGGGACTGTCAACTCCGTTGAGTTCCTCCAAATCTACTCCACCGCCATCCTCTTAGCTAGGGGCAACGAGGTCGTGATGGCCAACTACTTCCCTGTGGCTCTAACTGGGACAACCAGGTCCTGGTTCATGAGTCTTCCGCCTGACTCCATCAACAGTTGGGCAAAGCTATGCTACCAATTCACCGCCAACTTCGGGAGCTCCTACACTCGAACCGACACCGAGTTGGATCTATTCGCCGTGCAACGGAAATTGGGAGAGTTTCTACAATCATTCATCCAGCAATTTTCTCACGTACGAAACACAATCCCTTCTATCTCCAATGCTTCCGTCATTGTCCCTTTTCGACAGGGGGTTAGAGATAAGAAGATTCTTGAGAAGCTGGCAACAAAAGAAGTCAGCAGTGTCATGGAGCTCTTTAGCCTAGCTGACAAATGTGCTAGGGCTGCGGAGGGTCGAGAGATGAACTCCAAACCAGCTCCGGAGGCTAGTAAAAACTCCTCCAAGAATGAAGCCACTGCATCTGGCAGTGGAAAAAAAGAAAAAAAAGTCCATCGGCAAGAAGAAGTGTCGGCTGGCATGCCTACTGCTGCTGTAGCTGCATCTCCGGGTGGTCGGGGGGCTATGCCCCAAAAAATGTCCTCAACCATCGTCTGAAGATAGCGGTGGTCAAAAGATGTCATGTCTGATCCACAAAACAGACACTCACAATCTTGAAGTTTGCCGTGAGGTCCAAAACCCTGTTGAGTGCTTCAACAAGCGCTGAGAAGAAGCTCCTTTCCGCTAACGGGAAGGAAAGTAGAAGGTCGACAAAGCTCCGACTTATCCGGAGCTAGGATTCCAGGACCCCATAAAGGTCCTGAAGGTTGTGTACAACACCGTCGACGATGATTCTGACATCTTCGAAAACGAGCATCGAAAGACTCTCCATACGATATATGGAGGGTCCTCGGATATTACCTTCCGCCACATCCTCCCGATCATGCATCGAGACATAGCTTCCACAGCTCTCACCGCCAAGGCAGAACCCCATCGGAAGTGAATGGACACTCCCATCACTTTTGATGCTTCAGACTACCCGAGGAACATGATCGGAGTTGGTCAACTGTCGTTGATGGTTTCTCCTACCATCAATAACGTCCAGCTCTACCATGTCTTGGTGGATGGAGGTGCGGCGCTCAACCTCCTCAGCTATGAAGCATTCGTAAAGATCCAGCTGAAGATCTCGAACCTTCGTCCCTCATGTCCCTTCTCCAGATTAGGTCCGGGAGCTATCTCTACTCTCAGATCAATTACACTCCTGGTGACCTTCAGGACTCAGGACAATTACAGTATCGAGAAATTGGTCTTCGACGTAGCGCACATCAGCCTACCCTTCAGCGCCATCCTCGGCGGGCCAATCCTTTACAGGTTTATGGCCGCAGCACACTATGGATATTTGGTGTTGAGGATGCCGACACCTTCAGGTGTTCACCGGATCTGCGAGGATCGTACTATGGGAGTGACCGTGCTGGAAGAACTCCATGCGCTTGCAACAGCGCAGGAGGAAGCATCCAGCAAGGAGCAAGCTGCTCAACCTCCAAGCTCTCGTCACCGAGGTCAACTTCTGCACCACGCGTGCAACCAAGTGGCGACCGTCAAAGTCGTCCAAATCGGTTCTGATGCTAACCAAACCACTTGTATATCGGGAGGACTGGACAAAAATAGGAACTCGCGCTCATCACTTTCCTCTGGGCGAATGTTGATGTGTTTGCATGGCAACCGTCATCGATGCCTGGGATTCCTAATGAAGTGATTGAGCACAACATGAAGATATATCCCGACGCATGACCAGTACATCAGAAGCCCCAGAAGCAATCAGTTGAACGACAGAACTTCACCAGACAAGAGATCAGGAAGCTGCTCAAAGCTGGTTTCATCCGGGAGGTTCACCATCCACAGTGGCTGGCAAACCCAGTCGTTGTACCCAAGGCTGGCGGGAAGCTTCGGATGTGTATCGACTACACCACCTTGAATAAGACATGTCCAAAAGACCCATTTCCACTACCTAGGATAGACCAGGTAGTGGATTCCACTTCCAGGTGCGAACTATTGTATTTCCTAGATGCATATTCTAGATATCATCAGATCCAAATGTCTAGGGAAGATGAAGAGCATACTGCCTTCATAACAGTAGATGGGTTGTATTGTTATACTGCCATGCCATTGGATTGAAAAAATGCCGCTTCAACTTTTGTGCGAGCCATGCACAAAACATTTGGAGAGCTCATCAGGGACTTGGTGGAGGTATACATCGATGACATCGTCGTGAAGGTGAAGAACAAGGAGTCACTCCTTGACAACTTGCAAGCCGTCTTCGACAAGCTGCGCATTACGCGCCCAAGCTAAACCCAGACAAATGTGTCTTCGGGGTTAGCACTGAGAAGATCCTTGGATTCTTGGTGACTCACTGAGGAATTGAGGCGAATCCGGCGAAGATCAAGGCTATTGAATACATGCGGCCCCCAACCGGCATTACAGATGTCCAAAAGCCAACTAGATGTCTAGCTGCGCTCAGGCGGTTCATCTCTAGACTCGCAGAGCAGGTGCTTCCCTTCTTAAACTTATTGAGGAAGTTCAAACCATTCCACTGGTCTAAAGAAGCAGAAAAGGCATTCCAAGAGGTCAAGCAACTCCTAACCACACTACCAATCTTGGTAGCTCCAAATCCCGTGAGCATCTTTTGCTTTACTTTTCGGCAACTACGGAGGTTGTCAGCATGGTCTTGGCCGCGGAGAGACCGGAGCCACCTATAGTTCAGGAGCCCAGACCCCTTTGTGAAGGTCCGAAGCTACCTGAGGCGAGTCCAGGTCCGAGCCTCCAGGCGCGGATCCTCAAGGAAAGCTCCCAGAGGATCAACCTCTCTCAACCAAGGAAGTTCTCACGACTGAAGAAGAAGTTCTGGACCCCTCTAGGAGAGTCCGAGAAGCTCAAGAAGAAGCTCCGGACCCCTCCTGGAGGGTCCGGGTTGATGAAGAAGAAGATCCGGGCCCTTTCAGGAAGGTCTGGACCATCCAGCAGCTAGTGTACTCCATCGGTAAAGTACTCCACGATGTCAAAACTCGATACATTGAGGTGCATAAACTGCTCTATGCATTTCTTATTGCCTCAAGGAAGCTACGTCACTATTTCCAAGCCCACAAGATATTAGTGGTAACCTCCTATCCACTGCGTGCTATACTGCAACTCTACTGGAAACATGATATCAAGAGTCAGGCATTGGCTGACTTCATGGCAGAGTTGACTCCTTCATCAAATCCAGGGGGCCCTAGTGAGCAAAAGTCAGAACCTAAGGCCCTAGTCCTAATCGAGCCTCACTGGACTCTCTACTTCGACGACTTTGTGCAGAAGCAGGGGGTCGGAGCTGGAATCCTTCCTCGCTCTGAATGGGGAGAAGGTCAAGTATATGGTGCACCTTGACTTCAAGGAAACCAACAACATAGCGGAGAATGAATCTCTCATCTACGGGCTTAAGGTGGCGCTATCATATGGCGTCAGGTAGTTTTTGGTGAAGGGTGACTCGCAACCCATCATCAAGCAAGTAAAAGGTGAATGTATTTGCAACAACCCTCAACTCGCATCTTACCTCCTTGAAGTCCAGAAGCTGTAGAAGGACTTCGCGTTCTAGACCTCTGCCATGTCCAGCGTCTCAACAACGCTGAAGCTGATGAACTCTCGACGAAAGCTTCAATCGGAGCTCAAGCTCCTGACGAAGTTTTTGTCAGGAGATTGTCAAAACCCACCGCTCAGTCCACCGAACGGGGCAAAGGGGGCGAGACCAGCACCCAAAAGCTGGCGGTCCCGGTGGCCCTATTACCATGGCGTCCACTAAGGGTTGTAGGCACTACAGGAAGCTCCGAGCAACCCGGCGCGCAAGATCCGGAGGCTCAAGTTAGCTTTGATGCATGGATCTCAGAGATCCGGAGGTATATGAAAGACAACATCCTTCCTGAAGACGGTGCTTCTGCTGACCGAATCGTCAGGTTGGCTAAAAGATACACGCTCGTAGAAGGGGAGCTCTACTGGTGTGGTGCCAATGGCATTCTAATGCGTTACATTGCCTGGGAAGAAGGCCGCGAGCTCCTCACAGAAATCCATGGAGGCAAGTGTGGGAACCACGCATCTTCCTGCACATTGGTTGGTAAAGCCTTCCGACATGGTTTTTCTGGCCTACAACACTCCAGGATGCAGTTGAGTTGGTAAAAAAGTGTGAAGCATGCCAGCTCCACACAAAACAAATTCACACACCAGCTCAGTCGCGGCAAATGATACCTCCTACATGGCCATTCGCTATGTGGGGGATGGACTTTTTGTGACCTTTCACAAAAGCCATCACAGGTTACAAGTTCCTGTACGTTGCCATCGACAAATTCACCAACTGGCCGGAGGCTACCCCAGTTGTGACAATCAACATGCAATCTGCCATCAAGTTCTTGAAGTCCGTAGTCTGCAGATTTGGAGTTCCGAACAAAGTCATCACTGACA
Organism: Tuctoria greenei; assembly: GCA_036927565.1. Classification (NCBI taxonomy): domain Eukaryota; kingdom Viridiplantae; phylum Streptophyta; class Magnoliopsida; order Poales; family Poaceae; genus Tuctoria; species Tuctoria greenei. Next base: position 23,594,705 of record JAYESD010000001.1, on the reverse strand, counting down.
ATGGAAACCAATTCACAAGTGCAGTATTTTAAGAATATTGCGAAGACCTCGACATACAAGTCAGCTATGCATCACTAGCTCATCCAGCAAGTAATGGCCAAGCCTAGAGAGCAAATGTAGAGATACTGAAAGGACTCAAGATGCGCACATATGAGCGCCTGAAGAAACATGGAGCCAACTAAATAGAGGAGCTTCCGTTTGCACTGTGGGCGAGCAGGACAATACCTAACCGGTCAACTTGAGAGACACCCTTATTCTTGGTGTACGGAGCTGAAGCAGTCCTTCCGGAGATCACCATGGGGTCGCTTCGGGTCTAGACCTTCGATGAAGCCGCACAGGACAAGCTTTGCCGTGAAGACATTGACCTCATCGACGAGGGAAGGTGCGATGCAGGTATTCGAAATGCACGATATCGCCAGGCGCTCCAGCGCTATCACCAAAGGCATCTGCGCAACCGACAGCTTGAAGAAGGCAATCTAGTGCTACGGAGAATACTAACTCGTAAAGGGATGAACATACTGTCCCCCAGCTGGGAAGGTCCCTTCCGAGTGATCAAAGTATCCCGTCCTGGATGCGTTCGCTTGGCAACAAAGGATGGGACTCCGCTTCCCAATTAATGGAACATCAAGCACCTCCGTAAGTTTTATGCTTAGTTTAACGGAGGTTAGTCTGTAATTACACATAATGTAAATTATAGATTCTATGAACAAAGTTGGGTAGATCCTCAAGGAGAACATCCAGACCCCTCTGGGAGGGTCCGGACAGTTCAAGCACACTTAACTTGGTCCTAGTACTTAAAGTGTAGCTTACCTACCCTGGGTTAGAACAAGATGAATAACACACTTGGCTTGGTTCCGTACCCTAAGTGTGTCCTTGTCTCCCCTGTAATTCGGACTTATAATGAAAGACATTGTTGTGTGAAAACAGACTCCACGTGCATTAATTTTGTACAGGCTTGTTTGTTTTATCTTTTCCTTTTTGTCTATAACAAAGTTGTGCAATTCTTTTGGAGATTTAGTCCGAGTTATTCATATGATATACAAGTTATATTGTTGATCTTTTTCGGATCTTTGCATTGCTAGATGGTCTACTCTCCCGAACGACAAAGCCAATGACAGGTCCGAAGTGTGCTATCGACTTAGTCTGGTCAAGCACCCTAAGTACGCCACTCTACCTATATTCCAGTAGGCCTGAGTAGGGCGGGTCCGGAAGGCATTCACATCTGAAGAGATTATATCGATATACTTGTTATAATGTTGAGTTCCTTTGGATCTAAAATTCAAATAAGAACAGTAAGTCGCAAACAAGTTATAAATGAGAGGACAAATTTTAGTGTTTCTCTTGTCTTTAGTATGCAGGAAAAATGCAAAACTTATGGCGATGGTGGTCGATGCTGGAGCTGCTAAGCTCCGACAACCCCAAGGAGGCCCACCGTCGACGTTTTATACGTTGAAAGTGGGCGTCCTTGGAGCTGACAAGCTCCAAAAACACCCTTGGGGGCCAGCTGTCGACATGAAGAATTAATCACGAATCTAAATGAAAATGGTGGAGAATCACCACAGGGGGTCCACCGTCAATGTATTATATACTGACAGTGGACACCGTCGAAGCCAGGAAGCTCCAACGATCCCAGAGGGCCCGTCGACGATGTTCTATGCATTGACAGTGGACACAGTCGAAGCTACAAAAGCTCTGACAACCCAGGGGGGCCGCCGTCAATTTTTCTAAGCGTTGATAGTGGGCGCCGTCGGACCTACCAAGCTCCGACGACCCCTAGGGGGCCCGTCGTTGACGTTCTATGCGTTGACAGTGGGCGCCGTCGGACCTACCAATCTCTGATAACTCTCAAAGGTCCCGTCGTCGACGTTTCTAAGCGTTGATAGTGGGCACCGTCAGACCTACCAAGCTCCGACAACCCCCAGAGGGCCCATCGTCGACGTTCTACGTGTTGAAATTGGGCGCCGTCTAACCTACCAATCTCCGACAACTCCTAGGGGGCCACCGTCGATGTTTCTAAACGTTTATAGTGGGTGCTGTCGGACGTACCTAGCTCTGACAACCCTCAGGGGGCCCACTGTCGATGCAACAAAGGGTCCCTAGAGATGTTGGAGGTAAACTTCGGACCTCGGAGCTATCGATTTGACTACAAGCGAGAAGTGAAGTCATCAAGACATTGTCATAATCCTTTTGGTACATGTTCGCAATCAAATTGTGTACATATACCAGGGGGACAACAATATAGAAGACAATGCTTTGAAGACACACAAAAATTGGAATTCATTCATTCAAAGGATTGGATTTCATTGATTCAAAATGAGGATTACATGTGAGGGTAGAAGAAAATAAGATCTAATAACTGGAGGTACTATGGAAAAATGAGGCAACTTTATGGGTAGCTTCTTGAACGCTGGCCCTCTCGACATCTTCTTCTTCAATAATGGGTCCTTCGACTACCGGATCTTGATATACTTGAGGGTCCTGGCTTTTGAAACACATCAGCACGTATTCGAAGATGTTCTTGGCCAGATACTTCCCCTCCATCTCCAGTTGGTCGACGATGAAGTCACCCATTGCATTCATCTTGTTGCCGGTAGAGCTCAATGCGACCAGCGCGTTGTCCAGCTCCGGCTCCGGGTCAGCCGGACGTACCAGACTGAAGCCCAATGACACCAAAGCTTTGTTAGCATGCCCTAGGAAGTACCAGACTTCATGGGACTGAATCGCCCTTAGGTTCCTAAGTTCCTCTAGCGACCTTCTAGCGGCCGTAAGCTCCAAACCTTCTCAGGCGATGCGCTCAACCTCCTTGGAATGTTGCTGAATACTTTCAGCCACCTGCTTTTTGCGGTCAACAAGCTCCATCTCCCGGATGTGGATGCGGTTCCGACGGTTCTCCAGATCCTTCTTCTTGCCCTTTAATTTTTCCTCTCTGGTCGAGACTTGAGTCTGTCTCTTGGAGAGTTCCTATCCCACCTACAAAATCTTCTCCTCTTCTTGCTTGCACCGCTGTTCAAACTTTTTGGTGCAGTCGGCCAAGCTTTGCTCTCCCAGAGACAACCTTTGAGCAAGCTCTTCCTCCCTCCTCAAGATGTCCTCCTGCTTATCCAGGAGCTTATCCTCCCTCTCGTCGAGGGCCTCCCAGCGCTTGAGGAGTATATCATTCAGCTCTTTGAGGCTGTCCTCACCCTCATCAGTAGCCTCGTTTGTCTCCCGAGCATGCTCGAAAATCTCTCGAGTCTTCTCGTCGAGAGCCTTAATGGAAGCCTCCCGCTCATTCGGCAAGCGGTCCAACAACGCTAATCGAGTCTTCTCCTTGGCCACCCATTCCTTCTGATCAGCCAGCCTTGACTGTGTTAGCTTCATCTCAAAGTGAAGTCTATTGCGCCAACGCCTTAAAGTGTTGCACTCTTCTTCGACGACTTTGCTGTCGTGGTTACAGGCGAGCTGGACCTGACAGAGACTGGAGCAGGCATTGTCTATAGACAACGACAAAGGAATTGGCTCCGGGCCATCCTGGATCTCTCCCACCGGCTCGAGCGGATCTTCCAAGACAACTGAGGGTCCGCAAGGCACGAGTTCCCTCTCTAGCAACTCTACGTCGGCAGGACCTGTTGACAGAAGCTCCTCCATGTCCACAACACTCGGAGCTGATGGGGAAGGTCCCCCAGCTGGATATTCTACTGGTGGCTCAGTGGATGGAGGATCCACCACCGGATCTTCAGGATGCTCCGGCTCGAACATAGACACCTACGGAGTGATCACCTCTGGGGCTGACGCAATAGCTTTGCCTGGAGCCCCCTCTACCTCCGACTCATGTGCCAGGACTTCAACTACCTCTGGCTCGGGTGCCGGAGCTTCAACTTCTTCCAGCTCAGGTGCTGAAGCTTCAACCACTTCTAGCTCTGGAGCTGGAGCTTCAGTTACCTCTGGCTCAGGTGCCGGAGCTTCTGCCATCTCTGGCTCCCATGCCGGAACTTCAGCTGCCGACTCTGAGACCGTCAACGCTTCATCATGAATTTCTCCACCATGCTCCGGCACTACCATGGGAGCTTTTGGTGTCGTCACTGGATCCATATCCATGACAGCTGGCGTCAGTGCTATCGTGTCATCAGCCACCACTTGGGGATGCACCGGGATTGAAGCAGGAGCCTTTGCTTGCACAGCCTCAGTTGCTGCAACAGGCGTTGAAGCTTCGGCTTTCTCCTTCGACATCCTGGAAGCAAAGATAAAAAAATTCAAAACAGGAAAATGATAGAAACAACAACTCAAGGTGAGAAGATAATGCTTAACTTGGGAGGCTTTCGCCCCAGTCGCCATAGAACTTCTTCTTCTAAGGTCTGGGGTCGGAGCCCACCTGACCTGGTGAGGATGAAAACTCGGACCTCGGCTGGGAGCTTGCCGCAGCGGCAGGAGTCGCCTCAACCAGGACTTCCCTCGGCTGCGAAAACCCCCCTTGGACCTAGAGCCCGCAGCTGGCACTTGGGTCGGGGTCGACTTGCCGGAGCTAGCGCCCTTCGAGGATGTTGACCCCTAAGAAGGTGTCGTCGTCGAAACTCTGCTTGGTCGGGGGGAGGAATCTGCTGGAGGAGGAGCCGACCTGAGGGAGCTCCCGTCAGCATGCCTCATCTTCCTCTTTTGGCTAGAATATTCGGTCGACTCCTTGTCCTTGCCTTTGCCCCTACCGGCGTCATTGACCCTCTAGCTTGGAGCTGTGGGAGTGATCCTTTCTGAATCTCCGGGAATGGAAATCCCAATGGTCCTACGTCTCTCCACCATGCCAAGGTTGTCCAGTCCGGCATCCCCCTTCGAAGTTCCTCTGATCTCCAGAACCATGTTCAGAGGGAGGAATTCCGCCGGCGGGGTCAATGCGTCACGGGTGATGGCTCCGTGTTGAAACTTCTAGAGATGGAGCTTCAAAGATTCATCGTCCAAGTTGGTTTGAAAACCGGCTTCTATCCAGTTATGATCCATCTCACTGTTGAAGGCCCATGTGGGCCACTTCCTTGTATTCAGTGGAGCCCACCTGTTCACCAAGAAGTTGCCGATGACCATCTGAGGGGTCACTCCACCCTCCACGCATTGTTGGATCCTTGTCAGGATGGGCTTGTATGCTTCTGACAACTTCGGAACTGCATTCCAAGCGTCGGTGTCAACATTGGGGAGGCTCTTGGGCAACTCCAACCTGTTGTGCTACTTCACAGCGATGATCACCCAATCCTTCTTCCAATTGTCCCACTTCCCGGAGGGGAAGGTCCTCAAGTACTTGAAGGGGCAATTCTTGCGCTTCACGAAGTAGTAGAAGCCAATCAACTCACTCCCCTTCCCCGTGGTGTGGACTGTGAAGAAGGTCTGGAAGAGATTGATGCACGGCGGCACACCCACCCACATCTCGCAGAAGTGGACGAAGGTCGCCACTAGCAAGAAGGAGTGGGGGCCGAGGTGATGAAGCTGGAGTCCTAGAAATCTAGCAGCATCAGCAGGAAGCTTGAGAAGGGCGGGATCAGACCCACCATGGCATAAGCTGAGAAGTAGATGATCTCTCCGATGTGCTCCTTCTTGAAGGGAAGCTTGCCGAAGCGGATCGCGTTGTTGAAGGAGTCGCTAGACCACCCCATGTAGGTCCGGACTCTCGACAGATCTTCGTCGCTCTTGATCTTGCTGTGGGGAAGACCCAACTCCATCATGGCAAAGTGGAACAAAAGTTGGGAAGGCTATGCAAAGGTGGAGAGGCTCTGAGCGCAAGTTCGAATGAAAGCGTAAAGAGTCCTCAAACCGTGCAGGCTTTCCTTCTTAAATAAGCCTCCACAACGGTTGGATGGAAACCTTGTCGTGATCAAGATTTCATTTCCAAATATTAGCCCGTCAATGACAAATGGGCCTGGGCCTACTCCGACGAAAAAGTCAAAGTTATCACACCAGGTGAACCGTTGTCATGATGGGAAGTTGGAAGCCCGAGGGCGACAGCCTGACAGGGCACTTGGAACCGATACGATTTTCGTATTGGGAACCAGTGACCTTCAATTGTGTGAGATCTGCACGCCAGGATCTCACCTGTCGCATCAATAAGAGCCATGTGTCAATGGCTTAACTACAGACCGTCGCCGCAATAGCCCATGAAAAGACCTTTGAAGTCGCAGCACGGTAATCGAAGATGGCCCCACCTCTAGCAGAATAACTTCACCCAAAGAGTTTCTCCAAGAGGTGGGCTCGGGGGCCACTGTTGGTACCTTGCGTACCGGGTACCCCACGATACCGCAAGTAAATTCCCGGAGTTCCACCTGTCCGAGTTGAAGACCTCCAAAGGCTACACGTGTCCCGTAGCACTAGACCCGCCTCCCTCGTTCGGGTAGCTCCGACACTGCCGCGTGTAATGCAGGACCGGACCTCACTCCCTTTATAGGGAAGCTCCGGTCATGCCACGTGTACAGTGGCCCCGGACCTAACCCCCAGTAGAGGGAAGCTCCGGTGCTACCACGTGTATAGCAACTCCGGACTTGGCTCCCCACAGAGGGAAGCTCCAGAGCTGCCACATGTCGAGCCTCCGGACCTAAGCCTACAACAAGAAGACTGTCGGATCTCCAACGGCGCGAACATTCAGGGGGCAGTTAAAACAACCATTACAAGACCTGATTACATGTCATTAATGCCATGTTAATGACACACGATCAGAGGATTGTTAATACCGGTAACGCCACCATTAAGGCACGTTATTACCCTGTTAATTACACTTATTATATGCAGATCATGTATAGGTGATTGAATACCGCCAGGCCACCTGTCGAGCCAGGCTAACATTGTAACGGCCAGTCCTTGGACTATAAAAGGACTGCATCGCACGAACAATGACAACTAAGCTCACACGCACACAAGAACACACGCACACAAGCTTACACACACTCATACAATCAACAACCACCCCGTGGAGTAGGGTATTACACTCAGGCGGCCCAAACCACGTAAAACTCCCTATGTCATCATCTCGTTCATAATCTCACACGCGCCCCAACTGAATACGAACCTCCGCGAACTACACCTTTGTAGTACTGGGGAAAGTGTCGTAGCAACAACTTCAACAATTGGTGCGCCAGGTAGGGACACTTGAGATTTCGAAATGGTGAATTCTGCCGCAAGATCGTCCAATGGCCACGCTGAGCAGCCTGCTAGAGAAAATCTCTCCAACATGCAGCAACCGGGAAACGTTCGGGTGTTGCACCACCACCACCACCACCATCATAGCAAGATGGTGTCTTTGCATTAGTCACTGCATCGGCAAACAACCCTAAGAATGCATTGAACACAACGCAAACTCTTCTTTAGCGTCCAACTGCACCTGGAGCGCCTCAGAGTGCGATGTAGCAGTGGTGTACTGATGTGCAACATCTGGTTGTAGCCACAACCAATGCCATCAGTAACCAGGGTCCACCCCCTGCTGGTCAGGTAACTTCAAGAAACATGACCTTGTCTGAAAGAATTGGTCCTCAGGTGTCACAGTACCGTAGGCGCGCGTCCTCCCAACAAGTGACGTCACGGTCCTCTGGGGCACGTTGTACTCACACGGCGTCGAGACTCTCGATTCATGATTTGTGGTTAGGGCTTGACCGCCGATATAGGCAGCAGGATGGCTGCGTTCTCATGGAGCGTGCTCGGGAGAGGCGAGCTACACGTGAGAACCCTTGTCCCTTGGGAGTAGAAGGTGGCTGTAGGATCGAAGAGCACGTGAAAAGCTACCAGAGGGGGGTGAATGATAGATTTAAAAATCTTACACAGCGGAAACAATTAAGGGGCCTTTTGGTTTATATACTAAGGTTGCCATAATTTTCCACAAATTTTTGCCTAACTTGACTAAGGTTAGGTGCTCAAATTTTCAGCCACAGCTTGGCAAGCCTAAGGGAATCTTGCCACACTTTTTTGAGACCTAGACATGTGGGACCTAGTTAGATGGCAAGGAATGTTGCCACAATTGTTGCTATGAACCAAACACATGACTAAGGTGGTCAAACTTGACTAACTTTAGGTGTGGCAAAGTGTGGCAAAGTGTGGCTCCAAACCAAACATCCCCTAAACCCCAACCCCTTCGGCAGAAAAACGATATGTTAAGGAAATCGTGTGTGAGACTAATCTAAACGTGTTTCACTATGACAAAAGTGATATATATCAGAGAGAATGAAGTCACGAAGACAACACAACAAGAATCACTCAAATCCGTTGAGAAAAACTCAAGTTATGATCGAAAGATCAAACAAAGGTCAATCTGCCCTACACTAGAAAAAACAGTTCTGGAACGCTGCAAAGAAACTCGTGTAGATCATAGACCAAAAATCCAATGACCGTGAAATTTTGACAGATGATATATAATCAAGTTGTGAAGACAATACAAAAACAATCAAGTCAATTGGATCAGTAAAACTCGAGTTATGATAAAACCACCGACGAAAGGTAGTGCTGTCCAGAAACTCGACGAGTAAAACTTGTCTGGAACAAGTCTGACGAACAAGGCACAAAAGTTCCTTCAAACTACGAATTTTATTCAATAGAACACAAGAGGAACAGCCCCCAAAGTCGTGCACCACAATCTCTGGGCTCCCTTGCTTATATAACCAGCTCGAAAGCCAACTCAACTCAAATCAGGAACCTAATCCTACTCTGTTCACGAATCATAACTTTCCATAACTGCTTAGGATTCTTCTATATGCAAATAGAAGCAATATTAAGACTTACAAACACCTTAGGAATGTATCCCACATTCCTAAACAACTCAAATTCGTGACCCACACGAAGTCCTATCATAACCAACTCAAATCTTTCCATATTTGAGTCAAACCTGACTCAGCCGCAGCCTGATTCCATAACCTAGTCGGTTGGACCTTTCCGACCAACTCTTTACGTCCACATCTCTTCATCACGTCTCGGAACCATGTATCCACGTCCGTGCACTCGTTGCACACGTGCAAACATCTTCCAATGATGTCCACGATTCCTTCACATGCATTGTTCTTGATTCAATCATGCTGCGCAACCTCCTGATCAACTCAACCATAATTCCTCCTGAATTTGGTTGTTGGAACCTCATCTCCTCCCTGAGACTAGTCCAATGGATCCCATCACTAGCCATGTCTTGAACTCAAGCAACACCTACACATGAATAAACAACCAATCCATACGAGCCCAAGTCCTCGACTTGACTCAAGATAGTTCCAAACATAACACCTTACGTGAGAACCTCACATAAGCATGTTGCAAAACCACAGTAACACGATATCATCCATGTCAACCAAAAACACACCAAAGACTTAGCAAATGACTACTAAGCAATCTTTCCAGAGATGTAACGCAAGTACGAAACATTGCAAATGAAAAACAGAAGCACTGCAGTCAAGTTCCGGACCTTGCCAGAGCAACCCGGACCTTGAGCCGGAGCTAACAAAATCTAGTAGAACCTAGCGTCGAAACTTACCAAAACTAGTATAACCAAGCTCCTGCCGGAGCTTACAAAACTAGCAGGACCTTAATAAAAAGGTGTTTTGGTGATATTCAAAACTTTTATCGTCAAAGCAAGTGTATTCACTACAAGCCAATGTATTCAGCACACATAGGTCTTACAATCTCCCCCTTGATGAATGCATTGGCAACACCATTTAAAATTCGAACATTGGCTTATTCACATAAAAGTTTTGAAGGAAATTTCTCCCCCTTTGTAAATCAAAAGTAAAATAAGAAGGAAATCCAAAAATTATCCCATATTATCTCTCCCCCTTTATTATCTCTCCTTATGCACATATTTTCTTCCTCTTCATGTTTATCTCTCCCCCTTTGACAATGTATTCAGCAAGTCATGAGCATATAAACAAATTATATCTCCCCCTTTAGTTGTTATGAGCATATTATAACATATACATATAAACAAAGCTCATCCAAGTCATACTATCAAGTACCTTATATTATCACATCAATGAAATACATAAAGTAGTGTAAGCCATGCTAGAGATCAAATGTAATTTTCAATTTAAGTAAGTCATGATCTCACAAACTTAACTATTTCAAAACCTGAAATCATGACACTAGTTGCTGCATTTTACTATTTTTCAAAGTATAAATTTAGATCATATGATATTTGCAAGAGCTTATATGCGCATATGCCTTATTCTAACCAACCAAGCCAAGCGTATGTCATTTGACAATCAGAAGCTTAAGGACATGGTTTTAGTCATACACAACTTCTTCCAAGTTCATATCTAAGTGCAATGATAAGCCATCTCAAAAGAAGAAGTGCGATGCATGCATATTCTCTTGATCTTTTCTCAATTTATATTTGTTCATAAAAACTCAACATGTGAGTTGATTACTTGATTAATTCTTAATGATTAAAAGCACTTGTGAACACGTAACAAGTTCAAAACAGCAAGAAAGTTCGACCATGACCAGTTTTAGTGTAAGTAATTATTCCAATTACTAGACATGGCAAAAACTACAAAATGTATAACACGAGTAATGTAGTAAGAACTTTCAGCATGTAAAAGGAATCACAAAGTCATATATATATGAAATACTATGCTCATATTATTTTAATTTCTGATTCACGCATAGACTTCCCAAGTTTCAAAACTCCCCCTCAATTTAAGCCATGAGGATGCATAACCCCTATTTCACTACGAATGTAACAAAAATGAGTGAAATCCAAAGGTTTTGTAAAAATGTCAGCCAATTGTTGTTCGGTATCTACATGGTGAAGCACAATGTTTCCTTTTTCAATATTATCTCGGAGAAAGTGATACCTAATGTCAATGTGCTTAGTTCTAGAATGTTGCACGAGGTTTTTAGCAATGCAAATGGAACTAGTGTTATCACAGAATAGTGGAACACTATCTAGATCAACCCCATAGTCCTTAAGTGTTTGAACAATCCAAAGAATTCGTGAGCAAGCACTAGCAGCAGCTACATATTCAGATTCGGCTGTGGATTGTGCAACTGAATTTTGTTTTCTAGAGGACCAAGCAACAAGAGAATTACCAAGAAAATGACAAGCACCGGAAGTACTTTTCCTATCAATCCTACAACCCCCAAAGTCAGCATCCAAAAAAGCTTTCAAAGTAACGGTTGAGGAAGAAGGAAGAAAAAATGCCAAATTCTTGAGTTCCATGTAAGTACCTGAGAATCCTTTTGACGGCTTGACGATGTGAAGCACGTGGGGAGGCTTGAAACCGTGCACAAAGACATACGCTGAATTGTATGTCTGGTCTTGATGCCATGAGGTACAAAAGTGATCAAAAGATTGATTTTTAAATTCAGTTCCATTATCACTTCTAATTGCTTTTAAAGATCCTGGGTAATCAATTGATAATCTAAGAAATAAAGTTCTAAAGTGACTAAAAACTTCATTCTTAGACGCCATAAAGTAAACCCAAGAGTATCTAGAATAATCATCAACAATCACAAGTACATACCATTTACCTCTGAAGGATTGAACACGTGAAGGTCCTACGGTGTCAAGATGCAAAAGTTGACATGGTTCAGTTGTCATGATCATTGTGAGAGGAGTATGTGAACTTGCAACCATCTTAGCATGTCTACAAGAAGAGCACACAATTTCTTTGTCCCCTTTAAGCTTAGGCAGCCCACGTATGCGATCAAGAGCACTAATACGCGTTAGGTGATCAAAGCCTACGTGACCAAGTCTACGATGCCAAAAATATAGGTCCTTTGAATCATTAGCAACTAGACACCTATGCTTAGAGGAAGACATATCAAAATCATCTTTAAAAACTCTTCCAAACCGAGACATGTTAAAAATAAGCTCACTATTTGAACCTACAACTTTGCAGCAGTTTTTATTGAAAATAATTTCTAGATTTTCATCTAGCAATTGTGCAACAGAAAGCAAGTTGTATTTCAAATTTTTGACAAGTGCCACATCCTTCAAAGTGTAGTGATCATTTACTCTAACCGAACCCTTAGCAATTATAGGAGGTGAAGAATTATCGGCAAAAGTAACATTCTCTACACGTGACACAAATGAGAGGGAGGAGAACCAACCTTTGTTACCGGTCATGTGGCGTGAGCAACCTGCATCCACAATCCAAATGTTCTCCTTCCTCAAACGTGTAACCTACATAGAAGCACAATACGTCGATGACTCAATACTGGGGTTAGTCAAAAGGCATTTAGGAAGCCAGTACTGAGTCACGCGATGTGCAGCAGGAAAAACACACGAAAGCTGAGACAAAACAGCAGGTTTATGAGTCAAAGTTTGAGATTTTTTATTCTTAACTACTGACCAATAAGGTGTTACTTGTGTAGCACGAAAATCAGTAGCTCCGGAGGCAAAAATAGAAGGTCCGGAGGTAAACTTTGAATGTTTTTGACTCAAAATAGCAGGTTGTACATTCGGTTCAATATGTGCAGCAAATTTTGCATGAAAGTTATGAGATCTAGCAACCATTCTTTCCCTTTTCTATTGTTTAACTAGTCTATAACAAAAATCTATGACATGACCATCTCTACCACAGTAGGTACAATGAAATTTAACTTTGTGTTCATGTCTAGATGAGCAAACAATATTTTTATTTGAAATCGAATGAGACAACGCTCCTGCAGATTTGAAAACCACTTCTTTTTGTTTAGGAACTGTTTGAATCAAACCACTTCCTATTGACTTTACAATTTTAGGTGGATGTGCCTTAGCATGAGAATGAGAATCAAAACCTAAACCAGTTTTATCATTGCAAGACTTGGATGAATTCAGCAGCAAGTTAAGGTTCTTATTCCCATTACAAAACCGATCAAATGTCTTATGCATGTTATCAAGTTTATTGGACAGATCAAGGCAATTTTCACATGAAGTTTTTCCTTTTAATTTGCAATTGGAACAATATTTAACTTAGCATTGTTCAATATAAAGATTTCATTCATAGCATCTTGCAGTTTCTTATCAAGATCATCACAACTAGAACAATGCAAATCAATTGTAGATAAAGAAGCATCTTTTAAGTTTCCAATATTAAGTGCAGCAAGCTTTTTGTTCTTTTCAATTTCAAGTTCAAGTTTATCAAGTGTGGAGGTATGTGCACTTCTTAGGGAGGACAATTGTTCATATATTAAGTCACATGAGGAACAAGAATCATCTCTAGGAATCAAGGATTTCAAACGATTAATTTCAGATTCTAGTGACTCAATTTTAACAACATTGTCCCTAAGCTTTTTGTCTTTTTTCTTAACAATAACTGTGGCACGAGAAATATCATTACACATTTCTTTGCAAGTCGGACATACCTCTTCATTGTCGCTGTTGTGTTCTGCCTCCTCCATACTTGATCTTGACTTGCCTGCCATGAAGCACAAGTTTGCCAAATCATCTTCATCTTCATCACTTCCAATGTCCACGTCGCTTGAGCCAAGTTCCTGGAGTGCTGAGATAAAACTGCTCTCCAATTGACGTTCGGTAAAACCCTTCTTTTTCTTCGTATCTTTTGCAGAGGAGTGCTTCGTTCTTTTTTTCTTTTCATCCCGAGAAGTAGGACCTGAAAGGTTAGGGCAATCTGAACGAAAATGTCCTGTCTTACCACATTCAAAGCATCGTTGAGGTCCGGAGCTTCCTCTCCTTCTAGTTCTCACATTTTGCAATGCTTTTGAGAACCGGGTAGAGATGAGCGCTAGCTCCTCCTCTGGAAACTCCTCAATCTGTTCAAGGATTAGAGAGGACAGCAAAGCAAGTGTACCACAAGATGATGTTTGACCAGAACTAGGCATGTCACATTGAGAAACAAAAGCAATAGACTTGTTGGGGTTCTTAAGTGAGATTATGTCAATTTCATGAGTTTTTAACTTGGAATATAGCACATCTAAAGTAAGTGAACTCATGACAGTAGATTCATGAATAGATGTGACTTTCATCTCCCAAATTGACATATCTAATGCACTTAGAAATTGCCTAGCATTTTCAGCATTTGAAAAATTAACATTGACACTACGCAAGTTGCTAAAAATATTATTAAAGCGAGCAAAAAGGTCATCAATAGAGTCACCGGGTTGCATCTCGAAGCGCATGTATTCTTTCTTGAACAGGTCTTGCCTTACCTCTTTGATCATGTTGGATCCTTCGTGGTAGTCACAAAGTGCTTTCCACACATCGTATGCAGATCGTAGGTGTGCAACACGGTCGAAGTCGCTTTGTGTTAATCCTTGTATGATCAAGTTCCGAGCCTTGTTGTTGTTGTCGACATCTCTCAGATTTGTAGTTGTAACTTGATCGTTTGATGGCACTTCATAAGGCTTGTATACCTTCTCCCATATTGCAAAGCCCTGTGCCTAGATGAAAGCCACCATGCGTGCCTTCCAAACCTGAAAATCAATACCAGTGAACACACAAGGTTTGGCAGAGTACTTCTCCATGATGATTAGTTAAAACACGCGCAAATCACAAAGATTAGAGCATTGTGGCTCTGATACCAATTGTAGGATCGAAGATCACGTGAAAATCTACCATGGGGGGGTGAATGGTAGATTTAAAAATCTTACGCAGCGGAAACAATTAAACCCCAACCCCTTTGGCAGAAAAACAATCTGTTAAAGAAATCGTGTGTGAGACTAATCTAAACGTGTTTCACTGTGACAAAGTGATAGATATCAGAGATAATCAAGTCACGAAGACAACACAACAAGAATCACTCAAATCCTTCGAGAAAAACTCAAGTTATGATCGAAAGATCAAACAAAGGTCAATCTGCCCTACTCGAGAAAAAATAGTTCTGGAATGCTGCAAAGAAACTCATGTAGATCATAGACCACAAATCCAATGACCGTGAAATTTTGATAGATGATAGATAATCAAGTTGTGAAGACAACCTGAAAATAATCACGTAAATTGGATCTGACTCAAGTTATGATAAAACCACCGACGAAAGGTAGTGCTGTCCAGAAACTCGACGAGTAAAACTTGTCTGGAACAAGTCTGACAAACAAGGCACAAAAGTTCCTTCAAACTATGAATTTTATTCAATAGAACACTAACAGCCCCCAAAGTCATGCACCACGAGATCTGGGCTCACTTGCTTATATAACCATCTCAAAAGCCAACTCAACTCAAATCAGGAACCTAATCCTACTCTGTTCACGAATTGTAACTTTCCATAACTGCTTAGGATTCTTCTATACGCAGATAGAAGCAATATTAAGAATTCAAAACACCTTAGGAATGTATCCCACATTCCTAAACAACTCAAATTCGTGACCCACACGAAGTCCTATCATAACCAACTCAAATCTTTCCATATTTGAGTCAAACCCGACTCAGCCGCAGCCTGAGTCCATAACCTAGTTGGTTGGACCTTTTCGACCAACTCTTTACGTCCACATCTCTTCATCACGTCTCGGAACCATGTAGACACGTCCATGCACTCCTTGCACATGTGCACACATCTTCAAATGATGTCCATGAACCTTCACATGCATTGTTCTTGATTCAATCATGCTGCGCAACCTCCTGATCAGCTCAACCACAATTCCTCCTGAATTTGGTTATTGGAACCTCATCTCCTCCCTAAGACTAGTACAATGGATCCCATCACCAGCCATGTCTTGAACTCAAGCAACACCTGCACATGAATAAACAACCAATCCATACGAGCCAAAGTCCTCGACTTGACTCAAGTTAGTTCCGAACACAACACCTTACATGAGAACCTCACATAAGCATGTTGCAAAACCACAGTAACACGATATCATCCATGTCAACCAAAAATGCACCAAATACTTAGAAAATGACTACTAAGAAATCTTTCCAGAGATGTGAAGCAAGTACGAAACATTGCAAATGAAAAACAGAAGCACTGCGGTCAAGTTTCGGACCTTGCTAGAGCAACCCGGACCTTGAGCCGGAGCTAACAAAAGCTAGTAGAACCTAGCGCCGGAACTTACCAAAACTAGTATAACCAAGCTCCCGCCGGAGCTTACAAAACTAGCAGGATCTTAATAAAAAGGTGTTTTGGTGATATTCAAAACTTTTATCGTCAAAGCAAGTGTATTCACTACAAGCCAATGTATTCAGCACACATAGGTCTTACAGTGGCTGTTTGGCCCTGGCCATGCATCTTCGCATGGTCCAATGGCCACAGAAGTTTCAGCCTCATTTGCCGGAGAACTATGACGAGACTGTCAACCCCGTTGAGTTCCTCCAAATCTACTCCACCGCCATCCTCACGGCTGGGGGAAATGAGGCCGTGATGGCCAACTACTTCCCTGTGGCTCTAACTGGGACAGCCAGGTCCTGGTTCATGAATCTTCCGCCTGACTCCATCAACAGTTCAACAAATCTATGCTGCCAATTCACCGCCAACTTCGGAAGCTCCTACACCCGAACCGACACCGAGTTGGATCTGTTCGCCGTGCAACAGAAATTGGGAGAGTCGTTCATCCAGCGGTTTTCTCAGGTATGAAACACAATCCCTTCTATCTCCAATTCTTCAATCAACGTCGCTTTTCGACAGGGGGTTAGAGATAAGAAGATGCTTGAGAAGATGGCAACGAAAGAAATCAGCAGCATCATGGAGCTCTTCAGCCTAGATGAAAAATATGCTAGGGCTGCGGAGGGCCAAGAGATGCACTCCAAACCAGCTCCGAAGGCTCGTAAAAACTCTTCCAAGAATGAAGCCACTACATATGGCAGTGTAAAAAAGAAGAAAAAGTCCAACGGCAAGAAGAAGTTGTCGATCGACATGTGTAACACCCTCATCTTCATGCATCATGCCTTGCATACATCCTAATATATGTTTAACATTAACCCACATAAAAAGAAGAAAGTTTAAAATGAATTAGAAACAAAACCGCACTTAAGAATTCTGGAAAGTGCGGACTTGTCCATTTTTGGTACGAACTAGTCTGATTTCTCTCTGACCTCGATCGGACATGTCCGTCTTTATGTGAACTAGTCTGTTGTTTCCTCTGGACACTTTCGGACTTGTCCAGTCTTGTGCGGACTATCCCGGCGTTCCAAGAATCCTTGAAAATTTGCTAAGTCCCTGGACTTGTCCGGACTAGTCCGGTACTCCAGCGGACTTGACCGTTTTCCTCTCTGACTAAAGTCGGACTTGTTTGATTTTAGGCCATACTTGTCTGTTTTTCCCCCTCTAGATATGTTCGGACATTTCTAATGCCAGAGCGGACTTGTCCGATTTTTCTCTAGACAACTTCGGACTAGTACGACCCTTTTCGGACTTGTCCGATAAATCGTGACTCCAAGTTGATCTTTTGTTTCACGACTTGTTTCTTGGGTTTTACATTAAGTGGTCCTAGAGACGTCGTGCCTAACTCTTTTAGAGCCCATGTGGGACTCTAAACCAGCCCCTACTCATCTCAAACTCGAAATCCATCTAACCCTACCTTCCACCTCTATAGAAATAACCCCACCCCTTGGCTTGACATCTATTTGCCACTTTTCCACCTCCCCCAAACCCTAGTTCGTGGAGAGCCACCGTCAAGGAGGGAGAAGGAGGTCCCAAGCAAGAGGAAGAAGAGGAGGAAACGAAAGAAGATCAAGATCTCCATCAACTTCACGTTCTTCGTCAACAATCCACCATCAAGTTCTTCATCAACCATAGATCGTCAAGATCGAAGTGTTGCCTCCAAGATCCTTGATTCATCGGAGTTCTAAACACCTGGTATACCTTCTATTCTCTTTTCCTTACATGAATTCAACCATAAATATCCAAATTCACGTCGATCTAGAAAACCCTAATATGCTGATCTCGCGCAGTGCGGACTTGTCCGGTCCCTAGCGGACTAGTCCGATTTTCCTGGTTAAATTGTGATGAATTAATTCCAAAATTTGATCTAATCCACTCCAAACCTGTATGAACTTGTTAAAAACTATTAGAACTAGTTAGTGATCATTAAAATCAACTCATTAACAAGTTCCACCTTGCATTTGCATCAATCATTCATGTCATGTCATATTAAGTAATATATGTACACTCTTTGATTGTGTTTCTTGTCTTGTATGATCTTTGTGCGCATTAGATGGATTTGCGCTAGAGATTGCCGCGGAGGATCTACATCACCAAGAGTTTGAAGGCTTTGACCCAAACCAAGCCGAAGAGCAAGGCAAGTGTCTTTGAAGCATATTGATCCTATTTTTGAAATAAATATTTTGTTTGCAAACTGCATGCTTGTGTCAATTTGATGGGAATCCTATGGTAGGAAGTTTACTAGAATTGTGTGACCACCCTTGTCACATGGAATTCATGGTAGAGAGTCAGGATGGGCTTTTTACCTTTTTGCTACGCTTAATTAATTGGGATGGGAACACAACTATACCACTTAACCTAATTATGCATTTATGAGATTTGATTAACATGAACTGGTTAATATGATATGGTAATGGGTGATCTAAGCAAGCGTGTTATGCGGATGGGTTGGATGTTATGGTGGTTCGCTTGCTTTAGATCTAAGGACCGGTTCGTAGAGCGATCATCTAGGATTTACAGTGCCACCACGAGGCCAAGTATGGGTGCAGCGTATCTGATTAATTAGGGATTTGCCAGTGCTATTTGGACCATTAAGGATGCTCGGGGAAGGGGTAGTCGGAATGGGTTTGTTGATGATTGGTGGGACTATCCTGGGATCCAAATGGCTCAAGAGGGGGCCCTTGGTTGAAGATGTGCTCTGTAGGAGACATCGCCATAGGTGAAACCTCAGTGGTGTCTAAATAGGCTAGTAATCCCTTTGTAAAGGCTATTTTGTGACTCTTGGCCATAGACCAAAGGAAGTGTAATTGGCATAAGGGAGGTTCTTTAGTCGCCGACGGTGATGAAATCACAAACACGTGGGTAAAGTGGTACAAGCTCTGCAGATTCTAATAAAACTATCATGATAGCCGTGCTCCCGGTTATGTTCAACCTAGACCCTCACATAATTAGATGAAACTTGGTATTGGATGGTGTGGTAATGGTTATGGTTAATAATATGGTTATGACTGGTTATGAGTTAATTTCTGGTATTGGATATGGTTAATGGCAATGGTGAAATCTGGACTATGGATGATGGTAATGAATATGGACTGATATTATGATGATTACATGGTTTATAACGGGCTTGTTTCACATACATATGATATATTACATTTCAAATGTTTTAATGTACTTTTCAGCACTTAGCCATTATTATATTTGTCATTTGCATCAACTACATGTCATACTTTCCAACTTGCTGAGTATGACATGTACTCACCCTTGCAATTCCCCCACCAATAGTTGCAGGTCGGAATTGGGAGTTTAACGGTGATAATGTGGAGTTCTAGGTCGTGTCTGCCGTAAGCTTGCCTGTGGAGTGTTGGAGCTGCGCTATACCCTATTTGCTTAGTTGCTTAGTTTGCTCAGTTTAGTTTATTTCCGCTGCATGAGTTCAAATTTGCCATTAATATTAATTAGAGCTTGTATTTGAGGATATTATGAATTGTGTAATAAAAGTACTTAATTAATCTTGTTCTGTGGTAATTTTTTGTATATCCTTTTGTGAATGCACTCGTGTATGTGTGTTGAACGTCCTGGGCACACGTATGTGTTCACTTGGTTCATTTTTAGAACAGGGTGTCGCAAATTGGTATCAGAGCCACAGGTTGACCGTAGGACGCAGCCTAGATAGAATGGACACTTTAGAGCACATGGGAGCACTCAGGAATCGATGTGTTTTTGCTTGGTGTGTTGTTTGCTATATATTGTTTGCTTGTGTGATTAATAGAGGGTTTTGGGATTCTTTAGCATTGCCATGTCCACCTAGGCTAGTTAGTTGCTTAGTTTCATATCCCTATAGTTGGGGACGTTTCTAAATTCTTATCTCTTGCTTTCCATTAGATGGTGAGGACTCACAACCAGAGGGATGGCAATGATGAGGAGGAGAACAATGAAGCACCTCAGAACAACAATGCACAAGGACCTGCTCATGGAGCTATCAACATTGAGCAACTTTTGGCTATGCAAAACCAGCTCATGCAGACCATGATACAAACTATGGGACAACTACAGGCTGGTAACAACAACAATCATCCCCACGTGCCTCCACCGCCACCCCCACCTCCTCATAACCGATTGGGAGAGTTTATGAGGACTATTCCACCGACCTTTGCTCGAGCCGCTGACCCTATGGATGTTGATGATTGGATCAAGTCTGTGGAGAAGAAGCTAGCTATTGTCCAATGCAGTGACCGGGAGAAGGTGCTCTTTGCTCTTCATCAATTGGTTGGGGCATCTGCCGATTGGCGGGATTCGCTATGCAATGCTCATGAGAACCAAGAGAGGATTACTTGGGCAGAATTAAAGAGTTTGCATTCTCATTATGTGCTGAAAGGTGTCATCATCTTGAAGAGACAAGAATTTGAGAACCTGAGGCAAGGAAGATCGAGTGTGGGTGAATATCTCAATAAATTCACTCAACTTTCAAGGTATGCGCCTGAGGATGTGAGCCGGGACAGCCGGAAGCAATATCTGTTTATGAGGGGCCTTAACAATGAGATCCAAGTGCAATTGGTCAATTGTGATTATGCCAAATTCCAGAAGCGTGTGGACAAACCATTGTTGTGGAGAACAAGGTCTGTGAGATGGAGCAAGACAACAAGAGGAAGGCGCCATATCAAGGACAGCAACAAGGAAGTAATATGCGCCCTCGCTTTGCACCACCCAATGCGCCGTATTTCAGATCTTCTGTGCCTGCTAATCATCCTGGTTATGCACCGCGCCCAACTCAGTTTATGCAGCAGCGCCCTGTTATGCAAGCACCTAGGCCTCCAATGCCTTATGCACCTCGTGCCAACTTTCTTGGTGTCAATGCGCAGAATCAAGTCCGTCCGAATTCTGGTGCAGCAAAGAAGTGCTATACTTGTGGAGAAGCTGGACACTTTGCACATCAATGTCCTAAGTTAGGCCTTAGTCAAGGAAGCAATGTGCCTAGGCAAAACCCAAGACCCAATGGAGGACAACCGCAAGGAAACTGTGGGCAGCAGAATTTTGCTTGTGGCAACGTGAACCATGTCTCTACGGAGGATGCTTACCAAGCGGATGACGTGGTCATTGGTATGTTTCTCGCAAACTCCAACCTGACGACTATGTTATTTGATTATGGAGCATCGCATTCATTCATTGCATCGAAATATGTTGCCAAGTATAGTTTGCCTATCTCTCATATGAAGTTTACTCTATTGGTTAAGTCTCCTGGAGGAGAGATGAGGACAAATATAGTATGTCCAAAAGTAAGTCTTAGAATAAGGGGGGTAGACTTCTCCAACAATCTCATTGTTTTGGATTCCCAAGGATTGGACATTATACTTGGTATGGACTGGTTGAAGAAACACAATGGAGTTACTGAGTGTGCCACGAAGATGGTGAAGTTGAACAATGAAGAAGGGATCACTGTAGAATTTGAAGCATCTCAACACACACCGAAGCAATTGGAGCTGAATCACATGGACGGTGCCGCAATTGAGGAGATTCCAGTGGTGTGTGAAATTTTGGATGTGTTCCCGGATGAGTTGTCAGGTATGCCACCTGACCTAGACATTGAGTTTGTTACTGATTTAATACTTGGAACTGCACCTATAACTAAGAGGCCGTATAGGATGCCTCCTATGGAATTAGCGGATCTCAAGAAGCAGATTCAAGAGCAATTAGAGAAGGGTTTTATTCGCCCAGACTCTTCACCTTGGGGGCGCCCATTTTATTTGTGGACAAGAAGGATGGATCGAAAAGAATGTGTGTCGATTACCGAGCTCTCAGTCAGGTGACCTTCAAGAATAAGTACACCTTGCCCCGCATAGAAGACTTGTTTGATCAGATGAAGGGTGCTTGTGTCTTCTCTAAGATTGATTTGAGGTCGGGATACTTTCAAATGAAGATTAGACCATCAGACATACCCAAGACGGCTTTTAGAACATGGTATGGATCATATGAGTACACCGTGATGTCCTTTGGATTGACAAATGCACCTGCCTATTTTATGTACCTCATGAATAAGGTTTTCATGGAGTACTTGGATAAGTTTGTAGTGGTGTTCATTGATGACATTATGATCTACTCGAAGGATGAGAAAGAACACGAGGAACACTTGAGTCTTACGTTGCAGAAATTGAGGGAGCATCATTGTATGCCAAGTTCAACAAGTGTCAGTTTTGGTTGAGAGAAGTAACGTTTTTGGGTCATATCATTTTAGGAGGAGTATCGGTTGACCCAGGAAAGGTGAGAGACGTGTTAAAATGGGAGCCGCCGCAAAATGTCAAGGAAATAAGGAGTTTTCTTGGAATGGCTGGATATTACCGTAGATTCATCAAGGACTTTTCCAAGATAGCCAAGCCAATGACGGAGTTGCTAATGAAGGGGAAAGCTTTTCAATGGACCAAGCTTGTCAAGAAAGTTTTGAGGAGTTGAAGAAAAGGTTAACTACAACTCCGGTTTTGGTTCTGCCAGACGTAAGCAAGAGTTTTGATATTTATTGTGATGCATCGAGACAAGGACTTGGATGTGTGCTTATGCAAGAAGGTCAAGTGGTTGCCTATGCATCGAGACAATTGAAGAAACACAAGCAGAATTACCCAACGCATGATTTGGAACTTGCAGCCATGGTTCATGCATTAAAGATTTGGAGACATTATATTCTTGAACATAGGTGTGAAATTTACACGGACCGTAAGAATCTTAAGTACATTTTCACACAAATGGATCTGAATTTGAGGCAACAAAGATGGTTGGAGATCATCAAGGATTATGATTTGGGGATCAACTATCATCCAGGAAAAGCCAATGTAGTGGTCGATGCTTTGAGTAGGAAGGGAGTAAGTCATCAACTCACGGTTCAAGAGCTGCCATCCGAGCTATTTAAGGAGTTTGAACGGTTGAATCTTGGATTTGTGAATGGGACGGGGACGATGGAGTTAAACCCGACCTTGGAGCAAGAAATTAGAGAGGGTCAAACAAAGGATGAGGAAATCCAGGAAATCAAGGAAAGGACCCAAGAGAGGAGAGAATTCAGATTTGATGAGGACAAACAAGGTACTCTATGGCTTGGTAAGAGGATTGTCGTGCCTAATGTGAAGCATATTCGGGAGACAATACTAAAGGAGGCACATGACTCAACTTACTCCATTCACCCCGGTTGTACCAAGATGTACAAAGACTTGAAGACATGTTATTGGTGGGCTAGAATGAAAAAGGGCATAACTGAATATGTTTCATTGTACAAAGGCCACCCGGATTATTGCAACCATTAAAGACCCCAGAATGGAAGTGGGAAGAAATTAGTATGGACTTCATAGTTGGTTTACCGTGTACACAGTCCGGTTATGGCTCAATATGGGTAATTGTGGATTGGTTGACTAAATCGGCTCACTTTATTCTCGTCAAGACCACCTTTAATGGAGTGAAATTGGCGGAACTGTATATGAGAAGAATAGTATGTTTGCATGGAGTTCCAAAGAAGATAGTATCGGATAGAGGTTCTCAATTTACTCCAGGTTTTGGCAGAAATTGCATGAAGCATTGGGAACAAGGTTGAATTTCAGTTCAACATATCATCCTCAAACAGATGGACAAACAGAAAGGACCAATCAAATTTTAGAGGACATATTAAGGGCTTGTGCTTTGAAGCATGGGAAGAGTTGGGACAAGAGCTTGCCATATGCAGAATTTTCATACAACAATAGTTACCAAGCAAGTTTGAAGATGTCACCTTATGAAGCACTATATGGAAGGAAGTGTAGCACACCTTTGTTCCGGAATGAGACAGGAGAAACTCAAGTATTTGGCCTGGATGTGTTGCAAGAAGGTGAAAAACAAGTTCAGGTAATCCGTGAGAACTTGAAGGCCACTCAATCAAGGCAAAAAGGCTATGTGGAAAATAGAAGAAGGAAACTAGCCTTTGAAGTAGGAGACTTTGTTTACTTTAAGGTGTCACTAATGATAGGTCATAAGAGGTTTAACATAAGAGGCAAGCTAGCACCTCGTTACATTGGGCCATTCAAGATTTTGGACAAAAGAGGAGAAGTAGCGTATAAGTTGGATATGCCAGCTCATATTTCAGATGTCCATGATGTGTTTCATGTTTCCCAGCTCAAGAAGTGCTTGAGAGTAACGAAAGAACAAGTGCTAATGGAAGAATTAGACCTAGAGGAAGATTTGACTTATGCCGAGCAACTGATCAAAATCTTGGAAATCGGGGAGAGGGTCACAAGGAACAAGACTATTAGATGGTGTAAAGTTCAATGGAAGCATCATATAGAATCAGAGGCAACATGAGAGTTGGAGGATGATCTCAAGAAAGAATTATCCTATCTCCTATCTTCCGCGTCAAATATCGAGGGTGAGATTCATTTTAAGGGAGATAGGTTTGTAACACTCTCATTTTCATGCATCATGCCCTGCATACATCCTAATATGGGTAAAAATAAAAAGTTTAAAATGAATTAGAAACAAAACCGCACTTAAGAATTTTGGAAAGTGTGGACTAGTTCGTTTTTGGTGCGGACTAGTCCGATTTCTCTCTGACCTCAATCGGACTTGTCTGTTTTTATGCGGACTAGTCTGTTCTTGCCTCTGGACACTTTCGGACTTGTCTGGTCTTGTGCGGACTAGTCCGGTGTTTTAAGAATCCTTGAGAATTTACTAAGTCCCTGGACTTGTCCGGACTAGTCCGGTACTCGAGCGGACTTGTCCGTTTTCCTCTCTGACTAAAGTCGGACTTGTCTGGTTTTAGGCCAGACTTGTCTGTTTTCCCCCTCTGGATAAGTTCGGACTTGTCCGATGTCCGGAGTGGACTTGTCCGATTTTTCTCTGGACAACTTCGGACTAGTCTGGCCCTATTTGGACTTGTCCGATAAATCGCGACTCCGAGTTGATCATTTATTTCACGACTTGTTTCTTGGGTTTTACGTTAATTGGGCCTAGGGACGTCGTGCCTAACTCATTTAGAGCCCATGTGGGACTCCGAACCGGCCCCTACTCATCTCAAACTCCAAATCCATCTAACCCTAGCCTCCACGTCTATATAAACAACCCCACCCCTTGGCTTGACATCTATTTGCCACTTCTCCACCTCACCCAAACCCTAGTTTGTGGAGAGCCACCGTCAAGGAGGGAGGAGGAGATCCCAAGCAAGAGGAAGAAGAGGAGGAAAGGAAAGAGGATCAAGATTTCCATCAACTTTGCGTTCTTCGACAATCCACCATCAAGTTATTCATCAACCTAGATCATCAAGATCCAAGTGTTGCCTCCAAGACCTTGATTCATTGGAGTTCTAAACACCTGGTATACCTTATATTCTCTTTTCCTTACGTGAATTCAACTCTAAATCTCCAAATTCACGTTGATCTAGAAAACCCTAATTTGCTGATCTCGCGCAGTGCGGACTTGTCCGATCCCTAGCGGACTAGTCCGATTTTCCTGGTTAAATTGTGATAAATTAATTCCAAAATTTGATCTAATCAACTCCAAACCTGGATAAACCTGTTAAAAACTATTAGAACTAGTTAGTGATCATTAAAAGCAACTCATTAACAAGTTCCACCTTGCATTTCCATTAATCATGCATGTCATGTCATATTAAGTAATATATGTGCACTTTTTGATTGTGTTTCTTGTATTGTATGATCTTTGTGCGTATTAGACGGATTTGCGCTAGAGAGTGCCGCGGAAAATCTACAGCACCAAGAGTTTGAAGGCTTTGACCTGAACCAAGCCCAAGAGCAAGGCAAGTGTCCTTGAAGCATATTGATCTTGTTTTTGAAATAAATGTTTTGTTTACAAATTGCATGCTTGTGTCAATTTGATGGGAATCCTATGGTAGGAAGTTTACTAGCGTTGTATGACCACCCTTGTCACCTGGAATTCATGGTAGAGAGTCGGGATGGGCTTTTTACCTTTTTGCTACGCTTAATTAATTGGGATGGGAACACAACTATACCACTTAACTTAATTATGCATTTATGAGATTTGATTAACATGAACTGGTTAATATGATATGGTAATGGGTGATCTAAGCAAGCCTGGTATGCGGATGGGTTGGATGTTATGGTGGTTCGCTTGCTTTAGATCTAAGGACCGGTTCGTGGAGCAATCATCCAGGATTTACAGTGCCACCACGAGGCCAAGTATGGGTGCGACATAGCTGATTAATTAGAGTTTTGCCATTGCTATTTGGACCATTAAGGATGCTCGGGGAAGGGGTAGTCGGAATGGGTTTTTTGATGATTGGTGGGACTACCATGGGATCCGAATGGCTCAAGAGGGGGCCCTTGGTTGAAGATGTGCTCTGTAGGAGACATCACCACAGGTGAAACCTCAGTGGTGTCTAAATAGGCTATTAATCCCTTTGTCAAGGCTATTTTGTGATCTCTTGGCCATACACCAAAGGAACTGTAATTGGCATAATGGAAGTTCTTTAGTCGCCGACGGGTGATGAAATCACATACACGTGGGTAAAGTGGTACAAACTCTGCAGAGTCTAATAAAACTATCATGATAGCCATGCTCCCGGTTATGAGCAACCTGGACCCTCACATGATTAGAACAAACTTGGTATTGGGATGGTTTGGTAATGGTTATGGTTAATAATATGGTTATGGCTGGTTATGAGTTAATTTTTGGTATTGGAAATGGTTAATGGCAATGGTGAAATCTGGACTATGGATGATAGTAATGAATATGGACTGATATTATGATGATTACATGGTTTATAATGGGCTTATTTCACATACATATGATATATTGCTTTTCAAATGTTTTAATATACTTTTTAGCACTTAGCCATTATTATATTTGTCATTTGTATCAGCTACATGTCATACTTTCCACAGTTGCTGAGTACGACATGTACTCACCCTAATTCCCCCACCAACAGTTGCAGGTCAGGATTGGGAGTTTAATGGTGATAATGCGGATTTCTAGGCCATGTTTGCTGTCAGTTTGCCTGTGCTGTGTTGGAGTTGCGCTATACCCTATTTGCTTAGTTTGCTCAGTTTAGTTTATTTCCGCTGCATTAGTTCAAATTTGCCATTAATATTCATTAGAGCTTTTATTCGAGGATATTATGAATTGTGTAATAAAAGTACTTAATTAATCTTATTCTGTGGTAATTTTCTTTATATACTTTTGTCAATGCACTCGTGTATGTGTGTTGAACGTCCTGGGCACACATATGTGTTCACTTGGTTCATTTTTGGAATCGGGTGTCACAACATGCCTACTGCTACTACAGCTGCAGCTCCGGGTGGCTGGCGGCCACGCCCCAAAAAAATGTCCTCAACCATCGTCTGAAGAAGGCGGCGGTCAAAAGATGTGGTGTCCGATCCAAAAAACGGACACTCACAATCTTGAAGATTGTCGCGAGGTCTAGAACCTTGTTGAGCGCTTCAACAAGTGCTGAGAAGAAGCTCCTTTCCGCTGGCGGGAAGGAAAGCAGAAGGTCTGCGAAGCTCCAACTTATCCGGGGCTAGGTTTCTAGGACCCCAAGAAGGTCCTGAAGGTTGTGTACAATACCGTCAACGATGATTCTGACATCTCTGACAACGAGCATCGAAAGACTCTCCATACGATATATGGAGGGTCTTGGGATATTACCTTCCGCCGCATCCTCAAGACCATGCGTCGAGACATGGCTACCACAGCTCTCACCGCCAAGGCAGAACCCCATCGGAAGTGGATGGACACTCCCATCACTTTTGATGCTTCAGACTGCCCGAGGAACATGATCGTAGTTGGTCAACTATCGTTGATGGTTTCTCCTACCATGAATAACATCCAGCTCTACCATGTCTTGGTCGATGGAGGTGCCGCGCTCAACCTCCTCAGCTTTGAAGCATTCGTAAAGATCCAACTGAAGATTTCGGACCTTTGTCCCTCATGTCCCTTCTCCGGAGTAGGTCCGGGAGCTATCTCTCGTCTTAGATCAATTACACTCCCGGTGAGCTTCGGGACTCGGGACAATTACAGAACCGAGAAATTGGTCTTCGACGTCGCGCACATCAGCCTACCCTTCAAATCCATCCTCAGCAGGCCAACCCTGTTTAGGTTTATGGCCGCAGCACACTATGGCTACTTGGTGTTGATGATGCCGACACCTTCAGGCCTTCATCGGATCTGCGGGGATCGTACTGTGGGAGTGACCGTGCTAAGAACTCCATGCGCTTGCAACAGCGCATGAGGAAGCATCCGGCAAGGAGCAAGTTGTTCAACCTTTGAGCTCTCGTCATCGAGGCTCAACTTTTGCATCACGCGTGCAACCAAGCGGCGACTATCAAAGTCATCCAAATCGGTCCTGATGCTACCCAGACCACCCGTATATCGGGAGGTCTGGACAACAAATAGGAACTCATGCACATCACTTTCCTCTGGGCAAATGTTGATGTGTTTGCATGGCAACCATCATAGATGCCTGGGATCCCTAGGGAGGTGATTGAGCACAGCCTAAAGATATATCCCGATGCACGACCAGTACACCAGAACCCATGGAAGCAATCAGTCAAACGGTGGAACTTCATCAGACAAGAGATCATGAAGCTGCTAGAAGTTGGTTTCCTCTGGGAGGTTCACCATCCACGGTGGCTGGCAAACCCAATCGTTGTACCGAAGGACGGTGGGAAGCTTCAGATGTGTCTCGACTACACCACCTTGAATAATGCATGTCCAAAAGACCCATTTCCACTTCCAAGGATAGACCAGATAGTGGATTCCACCTTTGGGTGCAAACTATTGTGTTTCCCAGATTCATATTCTGGATATCATCAGATCCAAATGTCTAGGGAAGATGAAGAGCATACCGCCTTCATAACAGTAGATGGGTTGTATTGTTATACTGTCATGCCTTTCGGTTTAAAAAACGCTGCTTCAACTTTTGTGTGATCCATACACAAAATTTGGAGAGCTCATCAGGGACTTGGTAGAGGTTTACGTTGATGACATCATCGTGAAGGTGAAGAACAAGGAGTCACTCCTTGACAACTTGCAAGCCGTCTTCAACAAGCTGCCATTACGCGCACCAAGCTAAACTCGGACAAATGTGTCTTCGGGGTTAGCTCCGGGAAGCTCCTTGGATTCTTGGTGACTCACCGAGGAATTGAGGCAAATCCGGCGAAGATCAAGGCTATTGAAGACATGCGCCTCCAGCCCGCATTAAAGATGTCCAAAATTCAACAGGATGTCAAGCTGCACTCGGGTGGTTCATTTCGAGACTGGCAGAGCGGGCACTTCCCTTCTTCAATTTATTGAGGAAGTGCGGACCATTCCACTGGTCTGAAGAAGCAGAAAAGGTGTTCCAAGAGGTCAAGAAACTTCTCACCACACTACCAACATTGGTAGCTCCGAATCCGGGTGAGCATCTTTTGCTTTACTTTTTGGGAACTACGGAGGTTGTCAGCATGGTCCTGGTCGCGGAGAGACCGGAGTCACCTATAGTTCAGGAGCCCAGACCCCTCGAGGAGGGTCTGGAGCTACCTGAAGGCGAGTCTAGGTCCCAGCCCCCAGGCGCGGATCCTCAAGGAAAGCTCCCAGAGGATCAACCTCTCTCAACCGAGGGAGTTTTCAAGGCTAAAGAAGAAGTTCCGGATCCCTCCAGGAGGGTTCAGGAAGCTCAAGAAGAAGGTTCAGACCCCTCCGGGAGGGTCCGGATTGATGAAGAATAAGATTTAGGCCCTTTCGGGAAGGTCTGGGCCATCCTGCGGCCAGTATACTTCATCAGTGAAGTACTCCATGATGCCAAAACTCGATACATTGAGGTGCATAAACTGCTCTACGCAGTTCTTATTGCCTCAAGGAAGCTACGTCACTATTTCCAAGCCCACAAGATATCAGTGGTAACCTCCTATCCACTGCATGCTATATTGCATAACCCCAACTCTACTGGAAACATGCTATCAAGAGTCAGACATTGGATGACTTCGTGGCAGAGTGGACTCCTTCTTCATCAAATCTAGGGGGCCCTAGTGATTAGAAGTCGGAACCTAAGGTCCTGGTCTTAACCGAGCCTCACTGGACTCTCTACTTTGACAGCTTTGTGTAGAAGCTGGGGGTCGGAGCTGGAATCCTTCTCCCCACTCCGACCGGGGAGAAAGTTAAGTATATGGTACACTTTGACTTAAAGGCAACCAACAACATGGCTGGGAATGAAGCTCTCATCTACGGGCTCAAGGTGGCGCTATCATATGGCATCAGGCAGTTGTTGGTGAAGGGTGACTCGCAAATCATCATCAAGCAAGTCAAAAGTGAATGCAGTTGCAACAACCCTCAACTCCATGCTTACCTCCTTGAAGTCCAGAAGCTGTAGAAGGACTTCGGCGTTCTGGACCTCTGCCATGTCCAGCGCCTCAACAACGCTGAAGCTGATGAACTCTCGACGAAAGCTTTAATCGGAGCTCAAGATCCTGACGAAGTTTTTGTTAGGAGATTGTCAAAACCCACCGCTCAGTTTGCCAAACTGGGCGAAGGGGGCGAGACCAGCACCCAAAAGCTTGCGGTCCCGGTGTCCCTGTTACCATGGCATCCACTAAGGGTCGTAGGCACTACAAGAAGCTCCGAGCAACCCAGCGCGCAAGATCCAGAGGCTCAAGTTAGCTTCAATGAATGGATCTCAGAGATCCGTAGGTACTTGAAATACAACATCCTTCCTGAAGACGGTGCTTCCGCTGACCAAATCGTCAGGTTGGCTAAAAGATACACGCTGGTAGAAGGGGATCTCTACTGGCGCGGCGCCAACGGCATTCTAATGCGGTGCATTGCCTGGGAAGAAGGTTGCGAGCTCCTCACAGAAATCCATGGAGGCGAGTGTGGGAACCACGCGTCTTCCTACATGTTGGTTGGTAAAGCCTTCCGACATGGTTTTTACTAGCCTACAACACTCTAGGATGCAGTTGAGTTGGTAAAAAAGTGTGAAGCGTGCCAGTTCCACGTGAAACAAATTAACACACCGGCTCAGTTGCTGCAAATGATACCTCCTACATGGCTATTCGCTGTGTGGGGGATAGACATTTTGGGACCTTTCCCAAAAGTCGTCGGAAGTTATAGGTTCTTGTACATCGCCATCAACAAATTCACCAAGTGGCCGGAGGCTACCCCAGTTGTGACAATCAACATGCAATCTGCCATCAAGTTCTTGAAGTCCATAGTCTGCAAATTTGGAGTTCCGAACAAAGTCATCACATACAAAGGAACCCAATTCACAAGTGCATCATTTCAAGAATATTGCGAAGACCTCGACATACAAGTCAGCTACGCATTAGTAGCTCATCCGGAAAGTAATGGCCAAGATGAGAGAGCAAATGTAGAGATACTGAAAGGACTCAGGATTCACACATATGAGCACCTGAAGAAACATGGAGCCAACTGGATAGAGGAGCTTCCATCCGCACTATGGGCGAGCAGGACAATACCTAACTGGTCAACTGGAGAGACACCCTTATTCTTGGTGTACGGAGTTGAAGCAGTCCTTCCTCCAGAGATTACCATGGGGTCGCTTCGGTTCTGGACCTTTGATGAAGCCGTGCAGGACAAGCTCCAGCGTGAAGACCTTGCCCTCGTTGATGAGGGAAGGTGCAAAGCAGCTATTCGGAATGTATGATTTTTCCAGGCTATCCGACGCTATCACCAAAGGCATGTGTGCAACCAACAGCTTGAAGAAGGCGATCAGGTGCTACGGAGAATACTAACTCATGAAGGGATGAACAAACTGTCCCCCAGCTGGAAAGGTCCCTTCCGAGTGATCAAAGCATCCCGTCTCGGATGCATTCGCTTGGCAACAGAGGATGGGACCCCGCTTCCCAATCCATGGAACATCGAGCACCTCTGTAAGTTTAATGCTTATTTTCACGGAGGTTAGTCTGTAATTATACATAATGTAAAGTATAGATTCTATGAACAGAGTCGGGTAGGTACTCAAGGAGAACATCCAGACCCCTCTGGGAGAGTCCGGATAGTTCAAGCACACTTAACTTGGTTCCAGTACTTAAAGTGTAGCTTACCTACCCTGGGTTAGAACAAGATGAATAGCACACTTGGCCTGGTTTCGTAACCTAAGTGTGTCGTTGTATCCCCTGTAATTCGGACCTATAATGAAAATACATTGTTGTGTGAAAACAGACCCCACGTGCATTAATTTTGTACATGCTTGTTTCTTTTATCTTTTACTTCTTGTCTATAACGAAGTTGTGCAATTCTTTTTGAGATTTAGTCCAAGCTGCTAAGCTCCGACAACCCCAAGGAGGCCCGCCATCGAGGTTTTATACGTTGAAAGTGGGCATCCTCGGAGCTAACAAGCTCCGAAAACACCCTTGGGGACCAGCTGTCGACATAAAGAATTAATGGCGAATCTAAACGAAAATGGTGGAAATCATCAGAGGGGGTCCGCCGTCGATGTATTCGTGAGACCTATGTGTGATGAATACATTGTCTTGTATTGAATACATTGACTTTGATGATATAAGTTCTAAAATTCTGCCAAAACACACTTTTTAGCAAGGTCTGACTCTAGCTCCGAGCTTCCGCAAGGTCCGACAATAGGTCTGACTTACTTTGTCAAAGTCCAACATGTTTTTCTAGCTCGGGCGCTAGGTTGTACTAGCTTTTGTAAGCTCCGACACTAGGTTATACTAGCTTTGGTAAGCTCCGGCTCAAGCTCCAGTTAGATTTGGCAAGATTCGGAGTTTGATCGCAAAGTTCCTGCTTTTACTGTGAAATGTTTCGAACTTGCTTTACTTTGTTGGAAATATTACTTATTATTCATTTGATAAGTTTTTGGTGTGTTTTGGTGGTTATAGCTGATATCATTTTGCTATTTTTGCAACATGCTTATGTGAGGTGCTCACGTAAGGTGTTGTGGTTTCGGAACTAACGTGAGTCAAGTCGAGGACTTATGCTCGGAAGTATTGGTTGTTTTTTCATGTGCAGGTGTTGCTTGAGTTCAAGTAATGGCTGGTGACGGAATCCATTGAACTAGTATTAGAGAGAAGATGAGGTTCAACAACCAAGTTCGGGAGGATTTGTGGTTGAGTTGGTCAGGAGGTCGTGCATGATGATTGAATCAAGGGTAGTGCATATGAAGGTTACTGGACGTCGAAGGAAGGTGTTCACACGTATGCATGCAGTGCACGACATGGCAACATGGTTCCTAAGATGGCCTAAGGAAGGAAAGATCTAGTTGGAAGGATCAGATCGTATCGGTTGATGACTTCGACTGCGGCGGAGTCGGTTATGGCTCGGTATGGAAAGTATCGAGTTGGTTATGATAGGATTCTGTGTGGTTCACGAATTTTGGTTGTTTTAGGAATGTGGGATACATTCCTAAGGTGTTTGGAAGTCTTAAAATTGATTCTATCTGCGTATAGAAGAGTCCTAAGCAGTTATAGAAAGTTTCGATTCGTGAACGGAGCAGGATTGGAGTCCTAATTTGAGTTGAGTTGGCCTTCGGGCTGGTTATATAAGCAAGCGAGGCCAGAGCTCATATGAGAAGACTTTGTGGGCTGTTCCTCTTGTGGTTTGATCAATAAAATTCGTAGTTTGAAGGAGCTTTTGTGCCTTGTTCGTCCAACTTGTTTTCATCAAGTCTTTCTCGTTGAGTTTCTGCACAACACTACCTTTCTTTGGTGGTTTTATCATAACTCAAGTTTTACAGATCCGATTGATGTGATTCTTTTTGGGTTGTATTCAAAACTTAATTTTCTATCATATGTAAAAATTTCACGATCATTGGATTTGTGGTTTCAGATCTACACGAGTTTCTTTGTAGTGTCCAGAACTGTTTTTCTCGGGTAGGACAGATTGATTTTTGTTCGATCTTTTGATCGTAACTTGAGTTTCTCTCGACAGATCTGAGTGATTCTTGTTGCGTAGTATTCATGAATTCATTCTCTATGATATCTATCACTTTTGTTACGGTGAAACATGTTTATATTAGTCGCACACATGGTTCTTTAACAGATCTGTTTTCTGCCGAGTGGTGTTTCCGTTGCTTCCGCTGAAAAGTTTTAATCTACCATTCACCCCCCCCTCTGGTAGCTTTACACATGCTCTTTGATCCTAAAATTATTATCAGATCCACGGTGCTTTAATCTTTGTGATTTGCACATGTTTTAACTAATCATCATGGAGAAATACTCCGCAAAACCTTGTGTCTTTAGTGGTATTGATTTTCAGGTTTGGAAAGCACGCATGGAAGCTTTTATCTAGGCGCAAGGCTTTGGCATATGAGAAAAGGTATACATACCTTATGAAGTGCCACCAAATGATCAAGTTACGGCTACAAACCTACGGGACGTTGACAACAAGAACAAAGCCCGAAACTTGATCATCCAAGGACTCACTCAGAGTGACTTCGACCGCATTGCACACCTCCGATCGGCATACGATGTGTGGAGAATGCTTTGTGACTATCATGAAGGATCCAACATGATCAAGGAGGTGAGACAATATATGTTCAAAAAGGAATACATGCGTTTTGAGATGCAACCTAGTGAGTCTATCGATGACCTTTTTGCTCGATTTAATAAAATTCTCAGCAACCTGCGTAGTGTCAATGTTAACTTTTCTAATGCTGAGAATGCTAGGCAACTTCTTAGTGCATTAGACATGTCAATCTGGGAGATGAAAGTTACATCTATTCGTGAATCAACTGTCATTAGTTCTCTTACATTAGATGTGCTTTACTCTAAACTAAAAACTCATAAAATTGACATCTTATCACATAAGAATCAAAATAAGTCTATTGCATTTGTCTCACAACGTGATATTCCTAGCTCCGACCAATCATCATCTTGCAATACTCTTGCATTGTTGCCCTCACTAACCCTGGAGCAGATTGAGGAATTTCCAGAAGAAGAACTAGCACTCATCTCTACTAGATTCTCAAAAGCATTGCAAAATGTGAGAACTAGAAGGAGAGGAAGCTCCAGACCACAGCGCTGCTTTGAATGTGGTAAGATAGGACACTTTCGTACAGAATGCCCTAATCTTTCAGGACCTACTACCCGTGATGAGAAGAAGAACAATGTCAAGACCATCTCTGGAATCTCCAACAAGAAAAAGAAGGGTACCATAGGACGCAAGATGATAAACGGCTTCATCACCGCACTTCAAGAGCTTATTTCAAGTGATGTAGACTTTGGAAGTGATGAAGATGATGACGATCTGGCCAACCTATGCTTTATGATGGGCAAAACAAAATCAAGATAAAGTTAGAAGGATGTAGAACACAATAGTGACGATGATGAGGTATGTTCTACATGTAATGAAATGTGTGATGCAATTTCTCGTGCAACTATTATTGTCAAGAAAAAGGACAAAAACTTAGGGATGATGCTGCTAAAATTGAATCACTAGAATCAGAAATCAACCATTTGAAAACCTTGATTCCTAGTGATGATTCATGTCCCTCATGTGACTTAATCTATGAACAATTGTCCACATTAAGAAGTGCACACTCCTCCACTCTAGATAGACTTGATGAAGAAATTAAAAAGAACAAAAAGTTGTCTGATTTTAATGTTAAACACTCAAGAAATGCTTCTTGTTCTACAGATGATTTGCATTTTTCTGCATGTGATAATCTTGATAAGAAACTAAAAGATTCTATGAATGAAATTTCCATTCTGAACATGTAACACCCTCATTTTCATGCATCATGCCCTGCACACGTTCCAATACATGTTTAATATTGACCAACATAAAAAGGAATATGTTTAAAATGAATTATAAACAAGATCGCACTTAAGAATTATGGGAAGTGCGGACTAGTCCATTTTTTGGTGCGGACTAGTCCGATTTCTCTCTGACTTCGATCGGACTTGTCCGTTTTTCTGCGGACTAGTCTGTTTTTGGCTCTGGACACTTTCAGACTTGTCCGGTCCTGTGCGTACTAGTCCATTTCTAAGAATACTTGAAAATTTGCTAAGTCCCTGAACTTGTCCAGACTAGTCCCGTGTTCCAGCGGACTTGTCCGTTTTTCTCTCTGACTAAAGTCAGACTTGTCCGATTTTAGGCCAGACTTGTCTGTTTTTCCCCTCTGGATAAGTTCAGACTTGTCCGATGTTTAGTTCAGACTTGTCCAATTTTTCTCTGGACAACTTCGGACTAGTCCGTTCCTTTTCGGACTTGTCCAATAAATTGTGACTCCGAAATGATCTTTTGTTATACGACTTAATTCTTGGTTTTTACGTTAAGTGGGCCTAGGGACTTCGTGCCTAACTCTTTTAGAGCCCATGTGAGACTCTAAACCGGCCTCTACTCATCTCAAACTCGAAATCCATCAAACCCTAGCCCCCACCTCTATATAAACAACCCAACCCATTGGATTGACATCTATTTGCCACTTTTTCTCCACACCCAAACCCTAGCTCGTGATTAGCTGCCACCAAGGAGGGAGAAGGAGATCTAGAACAAGAAGAAGAAGAGGAAACGAAAGAGGATCAAGATATCCATCAACTTTGCGTTCTTCAACAATCCACCATCATGTTCTTCATCAACCCTAGATCGTCAAGATCCAAGTGTTACCTCCAAGATCCTTGATTCTTTGGAGTCCTAGACACCTGGTACACCTCCTATTCTCTTTTCCTTACGTGAATTCTATGAGACCTATGTGTGCTGAATACATTGTCTTTGATAATGTAAGTTCTGAAATTCTGCCAAAATACCCTTTTTAGCAAGGTCCGACTCTAGCTCTGAGCTTCTGCAAGGTCCGACAATAGTTCGACTTGCTTTGTCAAGGTTCAACATGTTTTTGGGTAGCTCATGTGAGCTTTGTCTTTAGATCCGGCATGTCTTTGATAGCTCCTGCATGTCTTTGTTAAGCTTCGATATGTTTTGTTAGGTCCGACTTATGTTGGTTAGCTCCGGCGCTAGGTACGACTAGCTTTGGTTAGCTCCAGTGCTAGGTCCGACTAGCTTTGGTTAGCTCTGGCGGTAGGTCCGACTAGCTTTGATATGCTCTGGCGCTAGGTTGTACTAGCTTTGGTAAGCTCTGGCTCAAGCTCCGATTAGCTTTGGCAAGGTTTGGAGCTTGATCGCAATGTTCCTGCTTTTATTGTGAAATGTTTTGAACTTGCTTTACTTTGTTAGAAATTTTGCTTAGTATTCATTTGCTAAGTTTTTGGTGCGTTTTGGTTGATATGACTGATGTCGTTTTACTGTGTTTTTGCAACATGCTTATGTGAGGTGCTCACGTAAGGTGTTGTGTTCGGAACTAACTTGAGTCAAGTCGCGAACTTGGGCTCATACGGATTAGTTGTTTATTCATGTGCAGGCGTTGCTTGAGTTCAAGACATGGCTGGTGACGGGATCCATTGAACTAGTCTTAGGGAGAAGATGAGGTTCAACAACCATGTTCGGGAGGAATTGTGGTTGAGTTGATCGGGAGGTCGCGCAACATGTTTGAATCAAGAACAATGCATATGAAGGTATTTGGTGGATACGGAAATCAAAAGTGAGGAAATTTGGATGCATGGTTCCAAGGCGTGATGAAGAGATGTGGACATAAAAATTGGTCAGAAAGGTACAACCGACTAGGTTGTGGACTCAGGCTGCGGCTGAGTCGTGTTTGACTCAAATATGAAAAGTTTTGAGTTGATTATGATAGTATTTTGTGTGGGTCACGAATTTGAGTTGTTTTAGGAATGTGTAATATGTTCCTAGGGTGTTTGTAAGCCTTAAGATTGCTTCTATATGCATATAGAAGAGTCCTAAGTAGTTATAGAAAGTTTCGATTCGTGAATTGAGTAGGATTAGAGTCCTAGTTGAGATTGGGTTGGCCTAATGGCTGGTTATATAAGCAAGAGAGGCCAGAGATCGTAGTAGACGACTTTGGGGCTGTTCCTATTGTTTTCTATTGAATAAAATTCGTAGTTGAACGGAACTTTTGTGCCTTGTTCGTCTGACTTGTTTCTGTCAAGTTTTTCTCGTCAAGTTTTCTGCACATCACTACCTTTCTTCGGTGGTTTTATCATAACTCGAGTTTTACAGATACAATTGACTTGATTCTTTTTTGTTTGTCTTCACAACTTGATTATATATCATCTTTCAAAATTTTACGGTCATTGGATTTGTGGTTTTTGATCTACACGAGTTTCTTTGTAGTATTACAGATCTGTTTTTTTCTCGGGTGGGACAGATTGACCTTTGTTCAATCTTTCAATCGTAACTTGAGTTTCTCTCGATGGATTTGAGTGATTCTTGTTGTGTCATATTCGTGACTTGATTCTCTCTAATATCTATCACTTTTTTCATAGTGAAACACATTTAGATTAGTCTCACACACGATTTCTTTAACAGATTGTTTTTCTACCAAAGGGGTTGGGATTTAATTGTTTCCGCTGCGTAAGATTTTTAAATCTACCATTCACCCCCCTCTGGTAGCTTTTCACGTGCTCTTCGATCCTACAATTGGTATCAGAGCCACGGTGCTCTAATATTTGTGATTTGCACGTGTTTTTGATTAATCATCATGGAGAAATACTCCGCCAAACCTTGTGTGTTTAGTGGTATTGATTTTCAGGTTTGGAAGACACGTATGGAAGCCTTCATCCAGGCTCAAGGATTCGCAATATGGGAGAAGGTATACAAGCCTTACGAAGTGCCGTCAAACGATCAAGTTACAGCTACAAATCTGAGAGATGTCGACGACAACAACAAGGCTCGGAACTTGATCATACAAGGATTAACTCAAAGCGACTTCGACCGTGTTGCACACCTCCGATCTGCATACGATGTGTGGAAAACACTTTGTGACTACCATGAAGGATCCAACACGATCAAGGAGGTAAGGAAAGACATGTTCAAGAAAGAATACATGCACTTCGAGATGCAACCCGGTGAGTCTATTGATGACCTTTTTGCTCGCTTTAATAAAATTCTCAGCAACTTGCATAGTGTCAATGTTAATTTTTTAGATGCTGAAAATGCTAGGCAGTTGTTAAGTGCATCAGATATGTCATTTTGGGAGATGAAAGTTACATCTATTCGTGAATCTACTGTCATGAGTACACTTACTTTAGATGTGCTTTATTCCAAGTTTAAAACTCATAAAATTGACATAATATCACGTAAGAACCCCAACAAGTCTATTTCTTTTGTTTCTCAACGTGGCATGCCTAGCTCCGGTCAATCTTCATCTTGTGGTATACTTGCTTCGTTGTCCTCTCTAACCCTTGAACAGATTGAGTAGTTTATAGAAGAGGAGTTAGCACTTCTCTCTACGAGGTTCTCAAAAGCATTGCAAAATGTGAGAACTAGAAGGAGAGGAAGCTCCGGACCTCAACGATGTTTCGAATGTGGTAAGATAGGACATTTTCGTTCAGATTGCCCTAACCTTTCAGGTCCTACTTCCCGGGATGAAAAGCAAACAAGGGCGAAACACTCCTGTGCAAAAGATAAGAAGAAAAAGGAAGGTTTTACAGGACGTCAATTGGTCATGTAGGCTTTGATCATCTAACGCGTGTTAGTGCTCTTGATCGCATACGTGGGTTGCCTAAGCTTAAAGGGTACAAAGAAATTGTGTGCTCTTCTTGTAGACATGCTAAGATGGTTGCAGGTTCACATAGTCCTCTCACAATGATCATGACAACTGAACCGGGTCAAATTTGCACCTTGACACTGTAGGACCTTCACGTGTTCAATCCTTCGGAGGTAAATGGTATGTTCTTGTGATTGTTGATGATTATTCTAGATACTCTTGGGTTTACTTTATGGCATCTAAGAATGAAGCTTTTAGTCACTTTAGAACTTTATTTCTTAGATTATCAATTGATCACCAAGGATCTTTAAAAGCAATTAGAAGTGATAACGGAACCGAATTTAAAAATCAATCTTTTGATCACTTTTGTGCTGAAAATGGAATAGATCATCAATTTTATTCACCATATGTACCTCAACAAAACGGTGTTGTAGAAAGAAAGAATAGAACCTTAGTTGAGATGGCTAGGACTATGCTTGATGAATATCAAACTCCTAGAAAATTTTGGGCTGATGCGATTGCAACTGCTTGTTATGTCTCAAATCGTGTTTTCTTGCGTGCTAAGCTAGGTAAAACACCGTATGAGCTCCGGTTTGGACATAGGCCTAGTGTTACACACTTTCGGGTCTTTGGTTGCAAATGCTTTATTAAGAAACATGGTAATCTTGATAAATTTGAACCTAGATCTGTTGATGGCATGTTCTTGGTTATCCATCTCATACTAGAGGCTACCGTGTCCTTTTACTTGACACTAACAAAATTGTGGAGACTTGTGAGGTGTTTTTTTTATGAAGCTAGCTCAGGTACTAGCTCAAACATTGCAGGTCCAGATCCATATCTGCAGGGGGAGAGCATTTTCGTTGAAGATGAGGAAGAAGTGGTGTTGCTGCCCGAAAATTCAGCAGCTAATGACATTGTTCCAGCTCCTAATTTTGATTCATAGCCAGCACTGATGATCAGCATTGCTGTTCCAGATCCTCCTCAAGTCACAAGCTCATCGATTTGTGATGAACATGGAAAAGAAGAAGCTTGTGAAGTGTCCACTCCCATCCGGGTTCTCAAAAGTTATCCTCCACAACAAATTATTGGAAGCTTGCATGAACGAGTCACACGGTCCAGGTTTTGCGATCCAAACTCTCATGCTCATTCTGCTTTTGTTGCTTCTTTTGAACCCAAAGATATATCACATGCACTCACTAATGAATCTTGGATTATTGCCATGCAAGAAGAGTTAGAAAATTTTGAAAGAAATAATGTTTGGAAACTTGTACCTCCACGTCAAGGTCACACTTTAATTGGAACTAAATGGGTATTTAAAAATAAACAAAGTGGGGATGGAGTTGTGGTTAGGAATAAGGCTAGGTTGGTTGCTCAAGGTTTCACTCAAGTTGAAGGTCTATATTTTGATGAAACTTTTGCTCCTGTTGCTAGATTAGAAGCCATAAGAATTTTGTTAGCTTTTGCTGCATCTAAAGGTTTTAAGATTTATCAAATGGATGTTAAAAGTGCTTTTCTTAATGGCTACATAGATGAGGAGGTTTATGTCAAACAACCACTAGGTTTTGAAAATTTAGATTTTCCTAATCGTGTTTACAAACTGTCCAAAGCCTTGTACGGTCTCAAACAAGCCCCTAGAGCATGGTATGATAGGTTAAAAACATTCTTACTTGAAAAGGGGTTTAGCATGGGCAAGGTTGATAAAACTCTTTTTGTGCTTAAGCATGGCAATGACTCATTATTCGTTCAAGTGTATGTGGATGCTATTATCTTTGGTTGTGCTTATCATGATCTTGTGTCCAAGTTTTCAGCTATGATGAGTTCAGAATTTGAGATGAGTATGATGGGAGAACTCACGTACTTTTTGGGGCTGCAAATCAAGCAAACCAAGGAGGGTATTTTTGTGCATCAAACAAAGTATACAAAAGACCTCCTAAGGCGCTTTAACATGGACAAAAGCAAGCCTCTTCGGACACGAATGGGAACAACAACAAAACTTGAACTTGATGAAGATGGTGAACCCGTGGATCAAAAAGAATATAGAAGCATGATCAGATCACTTTTGTACCTCACGACATCAAGACTGGACATACAATTCAGTGTATGTCTTTGTGCACGGTTTCAAGCCTCCCCACGTGCTTCACATCGTCAAGCCGTGAAAAGGATTTTTAGGTACTTACATGGAACTCAAGAATTTGGCATTTTTCTTCCTTCCTCAACCATTACTTTGAAAGCTTTTTCGGATGCTGATTTTGGGGTTGTAGGATCGATAGGAAAAGTACTTCCGGTGCTTGTCATTTTCTTGGTAATTCACTTGTTGCTTGGTCCTCTAGAAAAGAAAACTCAGTTGTACAATCCACAGTCGAATTTGAATATGTAGCTGCTGCTAGTGCTTGCTCACAAATTCTTTGGATTGTTCAAACACTTAAGGACTATGGGGTTAATCTAGATAGTGTTCCCCTGTTTTGTGATAACACCAGTGCCATTTGCATTGCTAAAAACCCCGTGCAACATTTTAGAACTAAGCACATTGACATTAGGTATCACTTTCTCCATGATAATGTTGAAAAAGGAAACATTGTGCTTCACCATGTAGATACCAAACAACAATTGACTGACATTTTTACAAAACCTTTGGATTTCACTCGTTTTTGTTTTATTCGTAGTGAAATACGGGTTATGCATCCTCATGACTTACATTGAGGGGGAGTTTTGAAACTTGAGAAATCTATGTGTGAATCTGAAATTAAATTAATATGAGCATAGTATTTCATACATATATGACTTTGTGATTCCTTTTACATGCTGAAAGTTCTTACTACATTACTCGTGTTAGAAATTTTGTAGTTTTTTCCATGTCTAGTAATTGGAATAATTACTTACACTAAATCTGGTCATGGTCGAACTTTCTTTCTATTTTGAACTTGTTGCATGCTCACAAGTGCTTTTAATCATAAAGAATTAATCAAGTAATCAACTCACATGTTGAGTTTTTATGAACAAATATAAGTTGAGAAAAGATCAAGAGAATATGCATGCATCACACTTCTTCTTTTGAGATGGCTTATCATTGCACTTAGATATGAACTTGGAAGGAGTTGTGTATTACTAAAACCATGTCCTTAAGCTTCTGAATGTCCAATGACATAGGCTTGGCTTGGTTGGTTAGAATAAGGCAGATGCGCATATAATCTCTTGCAAATATCATATGATCTAAATTTGTGCTTTGAAAAATAATAAAATGCAGCAACAAGTGTCATGCTTTCAGGTTCTGAAAGAGTTAAGTTTGTGAGATCATGACTTGCTAAATTGGAAATTACATGTGATCTCTAGCATGGCTTACACTACTTTATGTATTTCATTGATGTGATAGTGTAAGTTACTTGATAGTATGACTTGGATGAGCTTTGTTTTATATGTATATGTTATAATATTCTCATAACATTTGAAATTTCTCTTTTGAACCTTGATGAATACATTGTCAAAGGGGGAGAGATAATATGTGAATTTTTAAAGATAAGTATGCAAGGGGGAGTGTTGGAGTGTTTTTCCGGCAATTCTACCGATACTACCGTTGGTAGCTCAAGGAGTTGTAGTTCGGTATTGGGTGCGCAGAGATTCCAAAGAATATGGTGAATGGACACAAAGATTTACGTGGTCCGGGCCACCTGAGCGTAATACCCTACTCCACGGGGTGTGTAGCTGTTGTATTGAGTGTCTAAGAGCTTTCAGTAGGAGACTGTGTGTGTCTGAGGGCGTCCGAGCCTCACCTGTGTATCGTTGACCAGTCCTTTTATATTTCAAGGACTGGTCGTTACACAGTTAGCCTGACCCGACATATGGCCCTGGCGGTTACTAATGTTTAATACACAATTAATGAGCTTAATTACCCTTAATAGAGTTGTAACGGGCCTAGACAATGTCGTTACTAGTATTAAGGGCCCTCTGATCGTGTGTAACTAAGATAGTATTAATGACACTTAACCGGGTCTTGAAGTCTTTGATTACCCCTTGAAGTTCCGAGCCGTTGGGGGTCCTCCAGTCGGCTTGTTGAAGTTGAAGGTCCGGTGGTTGGACACGTGGCAGCTTCGGAGTTTACCGTATGAGACAGGTAGGTCCAGTGCTGTTGTACACGTGTCAGGACCAGAGCTTCCCTCTATCGAGGGTTAGGTCCGGAGGTGCTGCACAGGTATCTGGCCCAGAGCTTTCCCATGTGTGGGATTTAGCACCGGTTATAGGATACACGTGGCGGCACCTGAGCTAACCATAGATGGGAGGCATGTCCAGTCCTGTATGACGTGTGGGACCTTCACAGGTCTTCAACTCAGACAGGTGAAGTCCTTTTGGTCTTTTTGTAGTCCCAAGGGGTATACGGTACGTAGGGTACCGACAGGGAGAAATTGATTACACATTGCACATATTCACAATTATTTTGGCACGACTCTTCACAGGGGGATAATTTCTTTTTCTTATTTTATTTCTATTTTACAAATGGGGAGAAATTGTTTTCAAAACTTCTAATGTGAATAAGACAATGTTCGGATTTTAAGTGGTGTTGCCAATGCATTCATCAAGGGGGAGATTGTGAGACCTATGTGTGCTGAATACATTGGCTTTGATGATATAAGTTCTGAAATTCTGCCAAAACGCCCTTTTTAGCAAGGTTCGACTCTAGCTCCGAGCTTCTGCAAGGTCCGATAATAGGTCCGACTTGCTTTGTCAAGGTTCAACATGTTTTTGGGTAGCTCCGGTCAGCTTTGTCTTTAGCTCCGGCATGTCTTTGATAGCTCCAGCATGTCTTTGTTAAGCTCCGATATGTTTTGCTAGGTTCGACTTATGTTGGTTTGCTCCGGCACTAGGTACGGCTAGCTTTGGTTAGCTCCGGCCCTAGGCACGAATAGCTTTGGTTAGCTCTGGCGCTAGGTCCGACTAGCTTTGATAAGCTCCGGCGCTAGGTTGTACTAGATTTCGTAAGCTCCAGCTCAAGCTTCGGTTAGCTTCGGCAAGGTACGGTGCTTAATCACAATGTTCCTGCTTTTATTGTGAAATGTTTCGAACTTGCTTTATTTGTTAGAAAGTTTGCTTAGTATTCATTTTCTAAGTTTTTGGTGCATTTTGGTTGATATGAGTGATATCGTTTTACTGTGTTTTTGCAACATGCTTATGTGAGGTGCTCACGTAAGGTGTTGTGTTCGGAACTAACTTGAGTCAAGTCGCGAACTTGGGATCGTACGGATTGGTTGTTTATTTATGTGCAGGTGTTGCTTGAGTTCAAGACGTGGCTGGTGACGGGATCCATTGAACTAGTCTTAGGGAGAAGATGAGGTTCAACAACCAAGTTCAGGAGGAATTGTGGTTGAGTTGATCGGGAGATCGCGCAGCATGTTTGAATCAAGAACAATTCATATGAAGGTATCGTGGACGTCATCGGAAGATGTTTGCACGTGTGCAAGGAGTGAATGGATGTGGATGCATGGTTCCAAGGCGTGATGAAGAGAT
The DNA here is from genome assembly GCA_036927565.1 of Tuctoria greenei. Taxonomy (NCBI): domain Eukaryota; kingdom Viridiplantae; phylum Streptophyta; class Magnoliopsida; order Poales; family Poaceae; genus Tuctoria; species Tuctoria greenei. The sequence continues at coordinate 23,549,765 of JAYESD010000001.1, read as the reverse complement.
GTGGACATAAAAATTGGTCGAAAAGGTCCAACCGACTAGGTTATGGACTCATGCTGCGGTTGAGTCGTGTTTGACTCAAATATGGAAAGTTTTGAGTTGGTTATGATAGGATTTGATGTGGATCACGAATTTGAGTTGTTTTAGGAATGTGAGTATGTTCATAAGGTGTTTGGAAGTCTTAAGATTGCTTCTATCTGTGTATAGAAGAGTCCTAAGCAGTTATAGAAAGTTTTGATTCCTGAATTCAGTAGGATTAGAGTCCTATTTGAGATTGGGTTGGCCTAAGGGCTGGTTATATAAGCAAGGGAGGCCATAGATCATGGTAGACAACTTTGGGACTGTTCCTCTTGGGTTCTATTGAATAAAATTCGTAGTTGAAAGGAACTTTTGTGCCTTGTTCGTCCGACTTGTTTCTGTCAAGTTTTTCTCGTTGAGTTTTCTGCACAGCACTACCTTTCTTTGGATGTTATATCATAACTCGAGTTTTACAGATCCAATTGACTTGATTCTTTTTGGGTTGTCTTTACAACTTGATTATCTATCATCTCTAAAAATTTCACGGTTATTAGATTTGTGGTTTTTGATCTAAACGAGTTTCTTTGTAGTATTACAGATCTGTTTTTCTCGGGTAGGGCAGATTGACCTTTGTTCGATCTTTCGATTGTAACTTGAGTTTCTATCGACGGATTTGAGTGATTCTTGTTGTGTCGTCTTCGTGACTTGATTCTCTCTGATATCTTTCACTTTTGTCACAGTGAAACACGATTAAATTAGTCTCACACATGATTTATTTAACACATCGTTTTTCTGCCGAAGGGGTTAGGATTTAATTGTTTCCGCTACGTAAGATTTTTAAATCTATCATTCACCCCCCTCTGATTGCTTTTCACGTACTCTTCGATCCTATAACACCTAATCTCCAAATTCACGTCGATCTAGGAAAACCTAATCTGCTGTTCTCGCGAAGTGCAGACTTGTCCGGTCCCTAGCGGACTTGTCCGATTTTCCAGATTAATTTCTTTTGAATTAATTCTATAATTTGATCGAATCAACTTCATACCTGTATAACCTTGTTAAAAGCTATTAGAACTAGCTAGTGATCATTAAAAGCAATTCATTAACAAGTTCCACCTCGCATTTGCATTATTCATGCATGCCATGTCATATTGAGTAATATATGTGCACTCTTTGATTGTGATTCTTGTCTTGTATGTTTATTGTGCAAATTATACGGGTTTGCACTTGAGAGTGCCACGGAGGATCTCCAGCACCAAGAGTTTGAATTCTTTGAACCTAATCAAGCCCAAGAGCAAGACAAGTGTCTTTGAAGCATATTGATCCTCTTTTAAAATAAATGTTTTGTTTGAAAAACTACATGCTTGTGTCAATTTGATGGGAATCCTATGGTAGGAAGTTTACTAGATTTGTCTAACCACCCTCGTCACCTGAAATTTATGGTAGAGAGTCGGGATGAGCTTTTTACCTTTGGATTTGCTTAATTAATTGGGATGGGAGGACAAATGTACTATTCAATATGCATTAATCAGATTATTGTTGACATGAGCTGGTTAATATGATGTGGTAATGGGTGATCTAAGCAAGCCTGGTATGTGGATGGGTTGAATGTTATGGTGGTTTGCTTGGTTTAGATCCAAAGACTGGTTCATGCGAGAATAAGCCAGGACTACAGTGCCACCACGAGGTCAAGTATGGGTGTGGTGTAGCTGATTAATTAGGGCTTTGCCAGTGCTATTTGGACCATTAAGGATGCTCAGGGAAGGGGTAGTTAGATTGGGTTTGTTGATGATTGGAGGGACTACCCTAAGATCCGAATGGCTCAAGAGGGGGTCCTTGGTTGAAGATATGCTCTGCAGGAGACATCACCACCGGTGAAACCTCAGTGGGGTCTAAATAGGCTAGTAATATCTTTGTAAAGGCTATTTTGTGATCTCTTGGCCACACACCAATGGAAGTGTGAGACGGCATAATAGAGGTTCTAGTCATTGAAAGGTGATGAAATCACAAACACGTGGTTAAAGTGGTACAAACTCTGTAAAGTCTAATAAAACTATCACGATAGTCATGCTCCCGGTTATGAGCACCTGGACAACTTCCATGATTAGAGGGAACTTGGTATTGGGATGGTTTGGTAATGGTTATGGTTAATAATATGGTTATGGCAATGAATATGGTCAATGGTAATGGTGAAATCCGGTATATGGATGATGGATATGGATATGGACTGGTACTATGGTAATTATTATGGTTTATAATGGGTTTAGTTCACATACATATAATATATAGCTTTTCAAATGTTTTAATGTACTTTTCAGCACTTAGCCGTTGTTATTGTCGTCATTTGAATCAGCTACATGTCATACATTTCCACACTTGCTGAGTACAACATGTACTCACCCTTGCAATTCCCCCCGCCCCCCCTAACAGTTGCAGGTCAGGATTGGGAGTTTAACGATGGTAATGCGGAGTTCTAGGCCGTGTCTACCGTCAACTTTGCCTGTGGAGTGCTGGAGCTACGCTATACCCTTTTGCTTAGCTGCTTATTTGCTTAATTAGTTTATTTCCGTTGCATTAGTTGAAACTTGTCATTGATATTCATTAGAGCTTGTATTTGAGGATAATCTGGATGTGTAATAAAATTTGGTTAAATAATCTTGTTCTGTGGCAATTTTCTGTATATCCTTTTGTGAATGCACTCGTGTATGTGTGTTGAACATCCTGGGCACACATATGCGTTCACTTGGTTCATTTTCAGAACTGGGTGTCACAAGTTGGTATCAGAGCCACAGGTTGACCGTAGGACGCAGCCTAGATAGCATGGACACTTTAGAGCACATAGGAGTACTCAGGAGGCGTTGTGTTTTTGCTTGGTGTGCTGTTTGCTATACATTATTGCTTGTGTGTTTAATAGAGGATTTTGGGATGCTTTAGCATTGCCATGTCCACCCAGGCTAGTATAGCTAGTTTTTTAGTTTCATATCCCTTGATGCATATAGTTGGGGACGTCTTCTAAACTCTTATCTCTTGCTTTTCTTCAGATGGTGAGGACTCGCAACCAGAGGGATGGCAATGATGAGGAGGATAATAATGGAGCATCTCAGAATAACCATGGACAAGGACCTGCTCATGGAGCTATCAACATTGAGCAGCTATTGGCTATGCAGAACCAGCTCATGCAGACCATGATACAGACTATGGGACAGCTGCAGGTTGGTAACATCAACAATCAGCCCCACATGCCTCCACCGCCACCCCCACCTGCTCATAACCGGTTGGGAGAGTTCATGAGGACTAGGCCACCAACCTTTGCTCAAGCCGCTGACCCTATGGATGCTGATGATTGGCTCAAGTCCGTGGAGAGGAAGCTAGCTATCATTCAATGCAATGACCATGAGAAGGTCCTATTTGCTTCTCATCAACTAGTTGGAGCAGCCGCGGATTGGTGGGATTCTTTATGCAATGCTCATGAGAATCAAGAGAGGTTCACTTGGGCCGAATTCAAGGAGAGCTTCCGTTCTAATTATGTGACGGTGGGAGTTATGATTTGAAGAGGCAAGAATTTGAGAACTTTAGGCAGGGAAGATCGAGTGTAGGTGAATACCTCAATAAATTCACTCAACTTACAAGGTATGCCCCTAAAGATGTTAGTCGGGACAGCCGGAAGCAATATTTGTTCATGAGGGGCCTTAACAATGAGATCCAAGTGCAATTGCTCAACTGTGATTATGCCAACTTCCAGAAGCTTGTGGACAAAGCAATTGTGGTGGAGAACAAGGTCCGTGAGATGGAGCAAGACAACAAGAAGAAGGTGCCATATCAAGGACAACAACAAGGAAGTAATGTGCGCCCTCGCTTTGCACCACCCAATGCGCCATATTACAGTTCTTCTGTGCCTGCTTATCGCCCTAGATTTGCACCGCGCTCAACTCAGTTTGTGCAGCAGCGCCCTGTCATGCAAGCACCTAGGCCTCCAATGCCTTTTGTGCCTCGTGCCAACTTTCCTGGTGCAAATGTTCAAAATCAAGCTCGTCCAAATAATTCTGGGGGAGTAAAGAAGTGATATACATGTGGAGAAGTTGGACACTTTGCGCATCAATGTCCTAAGTCTGGCCATGGTCAAGGAAGCAATGCACCGAGGCGAAACCCAAGACCTAATGGAGGAGCACCACAAGGGGAACCGTGGGCAGCAGAATTTTGCTCGTGGCAACGTGAACCATGTCTCAACGGAGGATGCTCAACAAGCGGATGACGTGGTGATTGATATGTTTCTCGCAAACTCAAACCCGGTGACTATGTTTTTTGATTCTTCAGCATCACATTCATTCACTGCATCGAAATATGTTGCCAAGTATAGTTTGCCTATCTCTCATATGAATTTTACTCTATTGGTTAAGTGTCCTGGAGGAGATATGAGGACAAATATAGTATGTCCAAAGTAAGCTTAGAATAAGGGGGTAGAATTCTTTGCCAACCTCATTATTTTGGATTCTCAAGGATTTGACATTATACTTGGTATGGACTGGTTGAGGAAGCATAATGGAGTTATTGAGTGTGCCACGGTGATGGTGAAGTTGACCAATGAGAAAGTGATCATCGTAGAGTTTGAAGCATCACAACACGCACCGAAGCAATTGGAGTTGAATCATATGGATGGTGCCGCGATTGAGGAGATTCCAGTGGTGTGTGAATTTTTGGATGTTTTTCCGGATGAGTTGCCCAGTATGCCGCCTGATCGAGACATTGAATTTGTTATTAAACTAATACCTGGAACTTCGCCTATAGCTAAGAGGCCATATAGGATGCCTCCTATGGAATTAGCGGAGCTCAAGAAGCAGATTCAAGAGAAACTAGAGAAAGGTTTTATTCGCCCCAGTTCTTCACCTTGGGGAGCGCCCGTTCTATTTGTGGACAAGAAGGATGGTTCGCAAAGGATGTGCTCGGATTACCGAGCTCTCAATGAGGTAACAATCAAGAACAAGTACACCTTGCCACACATAGCAAACTTGTTCGATCAGATGAAGGGTGCATGTGTTTTCTCTAAGATTGATTTGAGGTCAGGATACTTTCAAATGAAGGTTAGACCATCAGACATACCCAAGACACCTTTTAGGACACGGTATGGATCTTATGAGTACACCGTGATGTCCTTTGGATTGACAAATGTGCCTGTGTACTTTATGTACCTTATGAATAAGGTCTTCATGGAATACTTGGATAAGATTGTCGTGGTGTTCATTGACAACATTATGATCTACCCGAAGGATGAAAAGGAGCATGAGGAACACCTGAGGCTTACATTGCAGAAGTTGAGAGAGCATCAATTGTATGCCAAGTTCAACAAGTGTCAGTTTTGGTTAAGTTTTTCTCGTCGAGTTTTCTGCACAGCACTACCTTTCTTTAGATGTTATATCATAACTCGAGTTTTACAGATCCAATTGACTTGATTCTTTTTGGGTTGTCTTTACAACTTGATTATCTATCATCTGTAAAAATTTTACGGTCATTGGATTTGCGGTTTTTGATCTACACGAGTTTCTTTGTAGTATTACAGATCTGTTTTTTCTCAGGTAGGACAGATTGACCTTTGTTCGATCTTTCGATCGTAACTTGAGTTTCTATTGACGGATTTGAGTGATTCTTGTTGTGTCGTCTTTGTGACTTGATTCTCTCTGATATATTCACTTTTGTCATGGTGAAACACGTTTAAATTAGTCTCACACAAGGTTTCTTTAATATATCGTTTTTCTGCCAAAGGGGTTAGGATTTAATTGTTTCCACTGCGTAAGATTTTCAAATCTACCATTCACCCCCCCCTATGATAGCTTTTCATGTGCTCTATGATCCTACAACCCCTAATCTCCAAATTCACGTCGATCTAGGAAACCCTAATATGCTGTTCTCGCGAAGTGCGGACTTGTCCGGTCCCTAGCGGACTAGTCCGATTTTCCTGGTTAATTTATGTTGAATTAATTCTATAATTTGATTGAATCAACTCCAGACCTGTATAACCTTGTTAAAAGCTATTAGAACTAGCTAGTGATCATTAAAAGCAACTCATTAACAAGTTCCACCTCGGCATTATTCATGCATGCCATGTCATATTGAGTAATATATGTGCACTCTTTGATTGTGATTCTTGTCTTGTATGTTTATTGTGCAAATTAGACGGGTTTGCGTTAGAGAGCGCCACGGAGGATCTCCAGCACCAAGAGTTCCAAGTCCTTGAACCTAATCAAGCCCAAGAGCAAGACAAGTGTTCTTAAAGCATATTGATTCTATTTTAAAATAAATGTTTTGTTTGAAAAACTACATGCTTGTGTCAATTTGATGGGAATCCTATGGTAGGAAGTTTACTAGATTTGTCTAACCACCCTTGTCACCTGGAATTTATGGTAGAGAGTCGGGATGAGCTTTTTACTTTTGGCTTTGCTTAATTATTTGGGATGGGAGGACAAATGTACTATTCAATTATGCATTAATGAGATTATGATTGACATGAACTAGTTAATATGATGTGGTAATGGGTGATCTAAGCAAGCCTGGTATGTGTATGGGTTGAATGTTATGGTGGTTTGCCTGGTTTAGATCTAAAGACTGGTTCATGCGGGAATAAGCCAGGACTATAGTGCCACCACGAGGCCAAGTATGGGTGTGGCGTAGCTGATTAATTAGGGCTTTGCCAGTGCTATTTGGACCATTAATGATGCTCAGGGAAGGGGTAGTCGGATTAGGTTTGTTGATGATTGGAGGGACTACCCTAGGATCCGAATGGCTCAAGAGGGGGTCCTTGATTGAAGATATGCTCTGCAGGAGACATCACCACCGGTGAAACCTCAGTGGGGTCTAAATAGGCTAGTAATATCTTTGTAAAGGCTATTTTGTGATCTCTTGGCCACACACCAATGGAAGTGTGAGACGGCATAATAGAGGTTCTAGTAATTGAAAGGTGATGAAATCACAAACAAGTGGTTAAAGTGGTACAAACTCTGCAGAGTCTAATAAATTTATCATGATAGCCGTGCTCCCGGTTTTGAGCACTTGGACAACTTCCTTGATTATAGGGAACTTGGTATTGGGATGATTTGGTAATGGTTATGGTTAATAATATGGTTATGGCAATGAATATGGTCAATGGTAATGGTGAAATCTGGTATATGGATGATGGATATGGATATGGACTCGTACTATGGTAATCATTATGGTTTATAATGGGTTTATTTCACATACATATAATATATAGCTTTTCAAATGTTTTAATGTACTTTTCAGCACCTAGCCATTATTATTGTCATCATTTGAATCAGCTACATGTCATACATTCTCACACTTGCTGAGTACAACATGTACTCACCCTTGCAATCCCCCGCCCAAATAGTTGCAGGTCAAGATTGAGAGTTTAACGATGGTAACACGGAGTTCTAGGTCGTGTCTACCATCAGCTTTGCCTGTGGAGTGTTGGAGCTACGCTATACCCTTTTGCTTAGATGCTTATTTGCCTAATTAGTTTATTTCTGCTGCATTAGTTGAAACTTGTCATTAATATTCATTAGAGCTTGTATTTGAGGATAATCTGGATGTGTAATAAAATTTGGTTAATTAATCTTGTTCTGTGGTAATTTTCTGTATATCCTTTTGTGAATGCACTCGTGTATGTGTGTTGAACATCCTGGGCACACATATGCGTTCACTTGGTTCATTTTCAGAACCGGGTGTCACAAATTGGTATCAGAGCCACAACCGTAGGACACATCCTAGATAGAATGGACACTTTAGAGCACATAGGAGCACTCAGGAGGCGTTGTGTTTTTGCTTGGTGTGCTGTTTGCTATACATTGTTGCTTGTGTGTTTAGTAGAGGATTTTGGGATGCTTTAGCATTGCCATGTCCACCCAGGCTAGTATAGATAGTTCTTTAGTTTCATATCCCTTGATGCATATAGTTGGGGACGTCTTCTAAACTCTTATCTCTTGCTTTTCTTCGGATGGTGAGGACTCGCAACCAGAGGGATTGTAATGATGAGGAGGAGAATAATGGAGCATCTCAGAATAACCATGGACAAGGACATGCTCATGGAGCTATCAACATTGAGCAACTATTGGCTATGCAGAACCAGCTCATCCAGACCATGATACAGACTATGGGACAGCTGCAGGCTGGTAACATCAACAATCAGCCCCACATGCCTCCACCGCCATACCCACCTGCTCATAAACTGTTGGGAGAGTTCATGAGGACTAGGCCACCAACCTTTGCTAAAGCCGCTGACCCTATGGATGCTGATGATTGGATCAAGTCTGTGGAGAAGAAGCTAGCTATCGTTCAATGCAACAACCATGAGAAGGTCCTATTTGCTTCTCATCAACTAGTTGGAGCAGCTGCGGATTGGTGGGATTCTTTATGCAATGCTCATGATAATCAAGAGAGGATCACTTGGGCCGAATTCAAGGAGGGTTTCCGTTCTCATTATGTGACGGTGGGTGTTATGATCTTGAAGAGGCAAGAATTTTAGAACTTTAGGCAGGGAAGATCGAGTGTGGGTGAATACCTCAATAAATTCACTCAACTTTCAAGGTATGCCCCTGAAGATGTTAGTCGGGACAGCCGGAAGCAATATTTGTTCATGAGGGGCCTTAACAATGAGATCCAAGTGCAACTGCTCAACTGTGATTATGCCAACTTCCAGAAGCTTGTGGACAAAGCAATTGTGGTGGAGAACAAGGTCCGTGGGATGGAGCAAGACCACAAGAAGAAGGTGCCATATCAAGGACAACAACAAGGAAGTAATGTGCGCCCTCGTTTTGCACCACCCAATGCGCCATATTACAGTTCTTCTGTGCCTACTTATCGCCCTAGATATGCACCACGCTCAACTCAGTTTGTGCAGCAGCGCCCTGTCATGCAAGCACCTAGGCCTCCAATGCCTTTTGCACCTCGTGCCAACTTTCCTGGTGCAAATGTTCAAAATCAAGCTCATCCAAATAATTCTGGGGGAGTAAAGAAGTGATATACTTGTGGAGAAGCTGGACACTTTGCGCATCAATGTCCTAAGTTAGTCCATGGTCAAGGAAGCAATGCGCCGAGGCAAAACCCAAGACCCAATGGAGGAGCACCACAAGGGGAACCATGGGCAGCAGAATTTTGCTCGTGGCAACGTGAACCATGTCTCAACAGAGGATGCTCAACAAGCGGATGACGTGGTGATTGGTATGTTTCTCGCAAACTCGAACCCGGCGACTATGTTATTTGATTCTTCAGCATCGCATTCATTCATTGCATCGAAATATGTTGCCAAGTATAGTTTGCCTATCTCTCATATGAAGTTTACTCTATTGGTTAAGTCTCCTGGAGGATAGATGAGGACAAATATAGTATATCCAAAATTAAGCCTTAGAATAAGGGGGTAGACTTCTTTGCCACCCTCATTATTTTGGATTCTCAAGGATTTGACATTATACTTGGTATGGACTGGTTGAGGAAGCATAATGGAGTTATTGAGTGTGCCACGAAGACGGTGAAGTTGACCAATGAGGAAGGGATCACCGTAGAGTTTGAAGCATCACAACACGCACCGAAGCAATTGGAGCTGAATCATATGGATGGTGCCACGATTGAGGAGATTGTGGTGGTGTGTGAATTTTTGGCTATTTTTCCGGATGAGTTGCTCGGTATGCCACCTGATCGAGACATTGAATTTGTTATTAAACTAATACCTGGAACTTCGCCTATAGCTAAGAGGCCGTATAGGATGCCTCCTATGGAATTAGCGGAGCTCAAGAAGCAGATTCAAGAGAAACTAGAGAAAGGTTTTATTCGCCCCAGTTCTTCACCTTGGGGAGCGCCCGTTCTATTTGTGGACAAGAAGGATGGTTCGCAAAGGATGTGCGCGGATTACCGAGATCTCAATGAGGTAACAATCAAGAACAAGTACACCTTGCCACGCATAGCAGACTTGTTCGATCAGATGAAGGGTGCATGTGTTTTCTCTAAGATTGATTTGAGGTCAGGATACTTTCAAATGAAAATTAGACCATCGGACATACCCAAGACTCCTTTTAGGACACGGTATGGATCTTATGAGTACACCGTGATGTCCTTTGGATTGACAAATGCGCCTGTGTACTTTATGTACCTTATGAATAAGGTCTTCATGGAATACTTGGATAAGTTTGTCGTGGTGTTCATTGACAACATTATGATCTACTCGAAGGATGAGAAGGAGCACGAGGAACACCTGAGGCTTACATTGCAGAAGTTGAGAGAGCATCAATTGTATGCCAAGTTCAACAAGTGTCAGTTTTGGTTGAAAGAGGTGTCGTTTTCGGGTCATATAATCTCAGGAGGAGGAGTATCAGTTGACTCAGAAAAAGTGAGGGACGTGTTGAAATGGAAACCCCCGCAAAATGTCAAGGAAATAAGGAGTTTTCTTGGGATGGATGGATATTACCGTTGATTCGACAAGGACTTTTCCAAGATAGCCAAGCCGATGACGGAGTTGCTAATGAAGGGGAAAGTGTTTCAATGGACTCAAGCTTGTCAAGAAAGTTTTGAGGAGTTGAAGAAGAGGTTAACAATAACCCCAGTTTTGATATTGTCGGACGTGAGCAAGAGTTTTGATATTTATTGCGATGCATCGAGACAAGGACTTGGATGTGTATTGATGCAAGAAGGTCAAGTGGTAGCCTATGCATCGAGGCAATTGAAGAAGCATGAGCAGAATTATACGACACATGATTTGGAACTTGCAGCTGTGGTGCACGCATTGAAGATTTGGAGACATTACATCCTTGGACATAGGTGTGAAATTTATACGGATCACAAGAGTCTTAAGTATATTTTCACACAAACGGATCTGAATTTGAGGCAACGAAGATGGTTGGAACTCATCAAGGATTATGATCTGGGAATCAACTATCACCCGGGAAAAGCCAATGTAGTGGCCAATGCTTTGAGTAGAAAGGGAGTAAGTCACCAACTCACAGTTCGAGAGTTGCCATCCGAGTTATGTAAGAAGTTTGAACGGCTGAATCTCGAATTCGTCAACGAGATGGGGATGATGGAGTTAAGTCCGACTTTGGAGCAAGAAATTCGAGAGGGTCAAACTAAGGATATGGAAATTCAAGAAATCAAGGAAAGGACCCAGGAGGGGAGAGAATTCAGATTTGATGAGGACGAACAAGGTACTCTATGGCTTGGTAAGATGATTGTTGTGCCTAACGTGAAGCATATTCGGGAGACAATACTGAAGGAGGCACATGACTCGCCTTACTCAATTCATCACGGATGTACCAAGATGTACAAAAACTTGAAGACATGCTATTGGTGGTCTAGCATGAAAAAGGACATAGCTGAATACATAGCCTTATGTGATGTGTGTCAACGAGTCAAGGCGGAACATCAAAGGCCAGCTGGATTATTGTAACCATTGAAAATTCCGGAGTGGAAGAGGGAAGAAATCGACATGGACATTATAGTTGGTCTACCGCATACCCAGTCCGGGTATGACTCAATTTGGGTAATCGTGGATCGATTGACCAAGTTAGCTCATTTTGTTCCTGTCAAGACCAAGTATATAGCTGCACAATTGGCCGAAATATACATGGAGCATATTGTGTGTCGACACGAAGCACCCAAGAAGATAGTCTCGGATAGATTTTCTCAATTCACCTCCAGATTTTGGCAGAAATTGCATGAAGCATTGGGATCAAGGTTGAACTTTAGTTCTGCATATCACCCTCAAATGGATGGACAAACTGAGAGGACCAATCATATTTTAGAAGACATGATAAGAGCTTGTGCTTTAAAGCATGGGAAAAGTTGGGACAAGAGTTTGCCATATGCAAAATTTTCATACAACAATAGTTACCAAGCAAGTTTGAGGATGTCACCATATGAAGCACTATATGGAAGGAAATGTAGGACACCCTTATTCTGGAATGAGACAGGAGAAACTCAAGTATTTGGTCCGAATGTGTTGCTAGAAGCTGAAAAACAAGTTCAGGTAATCCGTAAGAACTTGAGGGCCGCTCAATCAAGACAAAAAGGCTATGCGGACAATAGGAGAAGGACACTAGCCTTTGAAGTGGGAGACTTCGTTTACCTCAAGGTGTCACCAATGAGATGTCATAAGAGGTTTAACATAAGAGGAAAGCTAGCACCTCGCTACATTGGGCCATTCAAGATTTTGGACAAAAGATGATAGGTAGCATATAAGTTGGAGATGCGAGCTCATCTTTCAAATGTCCATGATGTGTTTCATGTTTCCCAGCTCAAGAAGTGCTTGAGAGTACTGAAAGAACAAGTGCCAATGGAAGAATTAGAATTAGAGGCAGATTTGACTTATGTCGAGCAACTGGTCAAAATCGTGGAAACCAAGGAGAGGGTCACAAGGAACAAGGTCATGAGGTAGTGTAAAGTGCAATGGAAGCATCATACAGAAAAAGAAGCAACATGGGAGCTAGAAGATGATCTCAAGAAGGAATTTCCCTATCTTTTCTCTTCCGCGTCGAATCTCGATGGCGAGATTCATTTTAAGGGGGGTAGGTTTGTAACACCCTCATTTTCATGCATCATGCCCTGCACACATTCCAATACATGTTTAATATTGAGCAACATAAAAAGGAATAAGTTTAAAATGAATTAGAAACAAAACCGCACTTAAGAATTCTGGGAAGTGCGGACTAGTCCATTTTTGGTGCGGACTAGTCCAATTTCTCTCTAAATTCGATCGGGCTTGTCCGTTTTTCTGCAGATTAGTCTGTTTTTGCCTCTGGACAATTTCATACTTGTCCGTTCCTGTGCGGACTAGTCTGGTGTTCCAAGAATCCTTGAAAATTTGCTAAGTCCCTAGACTTGTTCGGACTAGTCCGGTGTCCCACCGTACTTGTCCGATTTTAGGCCAGACTTGTCTATTTTTCCCCTCTGGATAAGTTCGGACTTGTCCGATGTCCACTTCGGACTTGTACAATTTTTCTCAGGACAACTTCGGACTAGTCCGTTCCTTTTCGAACTTGTCCGATAAATCGTGACTCCGGATTGATCTTTTGTTATACGACTTGTTTCTTGGGTTTTACGTTAAGTGGGCCTAGGGACGTCATGCCTAACTCTTTTAGAGCCCATGTGGGACTCTAAACCGGCCTCTACTCATCTCAAACTCGAAATCCATCAAACCCTAGCCCCCAGCTCTATATAAACAACCCACCCCTTGGCTTGACATCTATTTGCGACTTTTCCTCCACACCCAAACCCTAGCTCGTGATTAGCCGCCACCAAGGAGGGAGAAGGAGATCTCGAACAACAAAAAGAAAATGGGGAAACAAAAGAGGATCAAGATCTCCATCAACTTCGCGTTCTTCAACAATCCACCATCAAGTTCTTCATCAACCCTAGATCGTCAAGATCTAATTGTTACCTCCAAGATCCTTGATTCTTTGGAGTCCTAGACACCGGGTACACCTCCTATTCTCTTTTTCTTATGTGAATTCGACCCCTAATCTCCAAATTCACGTCGATCTAGGAGACCTTAATCTGCTGTTCTCGCGAAGTGTGGACTTGTCTGGTCCTTAGCGGACTAGTCTGATTTTCCTGGTTAATTTCTTTTGAGTTAATTCTAAAATTTGATCGAATCAACTCCAAACCTGTATAACCTTGTTAAAAGCTATTAGAACTAGCTAGTGATCATTAAAAGCAGCTCATTAACAAGTTCCACCTCGTATTTGCATTATTCATGCATGCCATGTCATATTGAATAATATATGTGCACTCTTTGATTGTGATTCTTGTCTTGTATATTTATTGTGCGAATTAGACGAGTTTGTGCTAGAGAGTGTTGTGGAGGATCTCCAGCACCAAGAGTTTGAAGTCTTTGATCCTAATCAATCCCAAGAGCAAGACAAGTGTCCTTGAAGCATATTGATCCTATTTTAAAATAAATGTTTTGTTTGAAAAACTGCATGCTTGTGTCAATTTGATGAGAATCCTATGGTAGAAAGTTTACTAGATTTGTCTAACCACCCTTGTCACCTGGAATTCATGGTAGAGAGTCGGGATGGGCTTCTTACCGTTGGCTTTGCTTAATTAATTGGGATGGGAAGACAAATGTACTATTCAATTATGCATTAATGAGTTTATGATTGACATGAACTGGTTAATATGATGTGGTAATGGGTGATCTAAGCAAGCCTGGTATGTGGATGGGTTGGATGTTATGGTGGTTTGATTGCTTTAGATCTAAGGACCAGTTCATGCGAGAATAAGCCAGGACTACAGTGCCACCACGAGGCCAAGTATGGGTGTGGTGTAGATGATTAATTAGGGCTTTGCCAGTGCTATTTGGACCATTAAGGATGCTCAGGGAAGGGGTAGTCGGATTGGGTTTGTTGATGATTAGAGGGACTACCCTAGGATCCGAATGGCTCAAGAGGGGGGCCTTTGTTGAAGATGTGCTCTGCAGGAGACATCACCACCGGTGAAACCTTAGTGGGGTCTAAATAGGCTAGTAATCCCTTTGTAAAGGCTATTTTGTGATCTCTAGTCCACACACCAATGGAAGTGTGAGACGGCATAATAGAGGTTCTAGTCATCGAAAGGTGATGAAATCACAAACACGTGGGTAAAGTGGTACAAACTCTGCAGAGTCTAATAAAACTATCATGATAGCCGTGCTCCCGGTTATGAGCACCTGTACAACTTCCATTATTAGAGGGAACTTGGTATTGGGATGGTTTGGTAATGGTTATGGCTAATAATATGGTTATGGCAATGAATATAGTCAATGGTAATGGTGAAATTCGGTATATGGATGATGGATATGAATATGGACTCGTACTATGGTAATCATTATGGTTTATGATGGGTTTATTTCACATACATAAAATATATTACTTTTCAAATGTTTTAATGTACTTTTAGCACTTAGCCATTATTATTGTCGTCATTTGAATCAGCTACATGTCATACTTTCCCACACTTGCTGAGTACGACATGTACTCACCCTTGCAATCCTCCCAAACAGTTGCATGTCAGGATTAGGAGTTTAATGACAATAATGCGGAGTTCTAGGCCGTGTCTACCTTCAGCTTTGCTTGTGGAGTGTTGGAGTTGCACTATACCCTTTTGCTTAGCTGCTTAGTTGCTTAATTACTTTATTTCCGCTGCATTAGTTAAAACTTGTCATTAATATTTATTAGAGCTTGTATTTGTGGATAATCTGGATGTGTAATAAAATTTGGTTAATCAATCTTGTTCTGTGGTAAACTTTTGTATATCCTTTTGTGAATGCACTCGTGTATGTGTGTTGAACATCCTACGCACACATATGCGTTCACTTGATTCATTTTTGGAA
Source organism: Tuctoria greenei (assembly GCA_036927565.1). Classification (NCBI taxonomy): domain Eukaryota; kingdom Viridiplantae; phylum Streptophyta; class Magnoliopsida; order Poales; family Poaceae; genus Tuctoria; species Tuctoria greenei. The sequence continues at coordinate 23,534,407 of JAYESD010000001.1, read as the reverse complement.
CCGGGTGTCACAGAACAATGCTTTATGAACACATGAAGTTAAAAATTGTTCTAATTGCAAATTTAGGATAAAGCTTCATGTGAAAATTGTCTAGACTTGTCTAAAAAGCTTGATGACATGAATAGGACACTAGAGCGGTTTAACAATGGGAATAAGAACCTAGACTTGCTATTGCATTATTCTAAATCTTACAATGATAAAACTTGCTTATGTTTCGATTCCCATGCTTATCTTAAAACACATCCACCACACATTGTAAAAACATTTGGAAGAGGTTTAATCAAAACTATCCCTAAACAAAAGGATGTGATTTTTAAATCTGTAGGAGTGCTTTCTAATTCTGTTTCTAATGTTGAAAGCTCATCTAAACATGATTACAAAATTAAATTTCATTGTAGTTATTGTGATAAAGATGGTCATGTCGTAGATTTCTATTATAGACTAGCTAAGCAAATTAAAAAGGATAAAATGTCTGCTAGATCTCGTAACTTTCACGATAAATCTGCCATGCTTGCTAAACAGAAAATTATAAACATGCAACCTGCTTTAATGAGTCAGAAATTTGCAAAGGTAGGTCCGGTAGTTCCGATAGCTCCGAGAGCTCCCGGACTTTTTGTTGTTTCCTCTGGAATGTTAGTTTTTACATCTGGAGCTTCAGCTTTTTCTACTGGAACTTCTGCGTTTACCTTCGGAGCTACTGATTTTCGTGCTAAACGTGTAAAATCTTTTGAATCAGTGGTTAAGAACAGAAATCCTAAATTCTTGACTCATAAACCTGCTGTTTTGTCTCAGCTTTCACGTGTTGTTCCTACTGGACGTCGCATGGCTCAGTACTGGATTCCCAAATACTTATTGACTAACCCCGGTATTGAGTCATCGACGTATTGTGCTGCCGTGTAGGTTTCACGTTTGAGGAAGGAAAACATATGGATTGTGGATTCAGGTTGCTCACGCCACATGACCGGTAACAAAGAATGGTTCTCCTCCCTCTCTTTTGTGTCACATGTAGAGAATGTTACTTTTGCCGATAATTCTTCAACTCCTATTATTGCTAAATGATCGGTTAGAGTAAATAATCACTACACTTTAAAAGATGTGTCACTTGTTAAAAATTTGAAATACAACTTGCTTTTTGTTTCTCAATTGCTTGATGAGAATTTGGAAATAATTTTCTCTAAAGTTGCTGCAAAGTTGTAAATTCAAATAGTGAGCTTTTTTTAACATGTCTCGCTTTGGAAGAGTTTTTAAAGCTGATTTTGATATGTCAACTTCTGAGCATAGGTGTCTAGTTGCCAATGATTTAAAAGATTTATTCTACTGGCATCGTAGACTTGGTCACATAGGATTTGATCACCTCACTCGTGTTAGTGCTCTTGATCGCATATATGGTTTACCTAAACTCAAAGTGGACATAGATATTGTATGCTCTTCATTTAGACATGCTAAGATGGTTGCAGGTTCACACGCGCCTCTTACGATGATAATGACAACTAAACCTGGTCAACTTTTGCACCTTGATACCGTTGGTCTGACACGTGTACAATCCTTTGGAGGTAAATGGTACGTGCTTGTAATTGTTAATGACTATTCCAGGTACTCTTGGGTCTATTTTATGGCATCTAAGAATGAAGCTTTTACTCATTTTAGGACTTTATTTCTTAGATTATCAATTGATCACCCAAGATCTTTAAAAGCAATTAGAAGTGATAACGGAATCGAATTTAAAAATCAATCTTTTGATCACTTTTGTTCTGAAAATGGAATAGACCATATGTACCTCAACAAAATGGTGTTGTAGAAAGAAAGAACAAAACCTTAGTTGAGATGGCTAGGACTATGCTTGATGAATATCAAACTCCTATGAAATTTTGGGTTGATGCGATTGCAACCGCTTGTTATGTCTCAAATCATATTTTCTTGAGCACTAATCTTGGTAAAACACCTTATGAACTTCGGTTTGGACATAGGCCCTGTGTTTCACACTTTAGGGTTTTTGGTTGCAAATGATTTGTTAATAAACATGGAAATCTTGATAAATTTGAAGCCAGATCTGAAGATGGCATGTTTCTTGGTTACCCAACTTGGTTAGAGGCTACCGTGTGTTTTTACTTGACACTAAAAAAAATGTGGAGACTTGTGAGGTGTCTTTTGATGAAGCTAGCCCAGGTACTAGATCAAATATTGCAGGTCCGGATCCATATCTGCAGGGGAGAGCATTTTCGTTGGAGATGAGGAAGAAGTGGTGCTGCTGCCCGGAAATTCAGCAGCTAATGACATTGTTCCAACTCCTGATTTTGAGCCAGCACGGACGACCACCATTGTTGATCCAGATCCTCCTCAAGTCACAAGCTCATCGATTTGTGATGAACATGAAGAAGAAGAAGCTTGTGAAGCGTCCACTCCTCGCCAAGTTCTCAAAAGTCATCCTCCACAACAAATTATTGGAATCCTGCACGAACGAGTCACAGGGTCCAGGTTTTGTGATCCAAACTCTCATGCTCATTCTGCATTTGTTGCTTCTTTTTAACCCAAATCATACGCACTCACTAATGAATCTTGGATTATTGCCATGCAAGAAGAGTTAGAAAATTTTGAAAGAAATAGTGTTTGGAAACTTGTACCACCATCTCAAGGTCACACTTTAATTGGAACTAAATGGGTGTTTAAAAACAAACAAAGTGAGGATGGGGTTGTGGTTAGGAATAAGGCTAAGTTGGTTGCTCAAGGTTTCACTCAAGTTGAAGGTCTAGATTTTGATGAAACTTTTGCTTTTGTTGCTAGATTAGAAGCCATTAGAATTTTGTTAGCTTTTGCTGCATCTAAAGGTTTAGAGCTATATCAAATGGATGTTAAAAGTGCTTTTCTAAATGGCTATATAGATGAGGAGGTTTATGTCAAACAACCACCAGGTTTTGAAAATCCAGATTTTCCTAATCAAGTTTACAAATTGTCCAAAGCCTTGTACGGTCTCAAACAAGCCCCTAGAGCATTGGTATGATAGGTTAAAAACATTCTTACTTTAAAAGGGGTTTACCATGGGCAAGGTTGATAAAACTATTTTTGTGCTTAAGCATGGCAATGACTCATTATTCGTTCAAGTGTATATGGATGATATTATCTTTGGTTGTGCTTCTCATGATCTTGTGTCCAAGTTTTCAGCTATGATGACTTCATAATTTGATATGAGTATGATGGAAAACTCATTTACTTTTTGGGGCTGCAAATCAAGCAAACCAAAGAGAGTACCTTTGTGCATCAAACGAAGTATACAAAGGACCTCCTAAGGTGCTTCAACATGGACAAAAGCAAGACTCTTCGGACACCAATTGGAATAGCAACAACACTTGAACTTGATGAAGATGGTGAACCCGTGGGTCAAAAATAATATAGAAGCATGACCGGATCACTTTTATACCTCACGACATCAAGACCGGATATACAATTCAGCGTATGTCTTTGTGCACGATTTCAAGCCTCCCCACGTGCTTCGCATCGTCAAGCCGTCAAAAGGATTCTCAGGTACTTACATGGAACTCAAGTATTTTTCATTTTTCTTACATCTTCCTCAACCGTAACTTTGAAAGCTTTTTCGGATGCTGGTTTTGGGGGTTGCAGGAGTGACAGGAAAAGTACTTCCGGTGCTTGTCATTTTCTTGGTATTTCACTTGTTGCTTGGTCCTCTAGACAATTGGCTGACATTTTTACAATACTTTTGGATTTCACTCGTTTTTGTTTCATTTGTAGTGAAATAGGGGTTATGCATCCTCATGGCTTACATTGAGGGGAAGTTTTGAAACATGAGGAGTCTATGTGTGAATCTGAAAATAAAATAATATGAGCATGGTATTTCATACATATATGACTTTGTGATTCCTTTTACATGCTAAAAGTTCTTACTATGTTACTCATGTTATACATTTTGTAGTTTTTGCCATGTCTAGTAATTGGAATAATTACTTACACTAAATCTGGTCATGGTCGAACTTTCTTGCTGTTTTGAACTTGTTGCATGCTCACAAGTACTTTTTATCATAAAGAATTAATCAAGTAATCAACTCACATGATGAGTTTTTATGAACAAATATAAATTGATAAAAGATCAAGAGAATATGCATGCATCACACTTCTTCTTTTGAGATGGTTTATCATTGCACTTAGATATGAACTCGAAAGAAGTTATGTATGACTAAAACCATGTCCTTAAGCTTCTGATTGTCAAATGACATAGACTTGGCTTGGTTGGTTAGAATAAGGCAGATGCGACATATAATCTCTAGCAGATGTCATATGTTAAAATTTGTGCTTTAAAGAAAAAATTGCAGCAACAAGTGTCGTGCTTTCAGGTATTGAAATAGTTAAGTTTGTGAGATCATGACTTTCTTAAATTCAAAATTACATTTGATCTCTAGCATGGCTTACACTACTTTATGTATCTCATTGATGTGATAGTGTAAGTTACTTGATAGTATGACTTGTATAAGCTTTGTTTATATGTATATGTTATAATATGCTCATAACATTTGAAATTTCTCTTTTGAACCTTGTTGAATACATTGTCAAAGGGGGAGAGATAATATGTGAATTTTAAACATTTTTAAAGATAAGTATGCATGGGGGAGAAATTGATTACACATTGCACATATTCACAATTGTTTTGGCATGATTGTTCTCAGGGGGGGAATTTGTTTTTCTTCTCATTTTATTTCTATTTTATAAAGGGGGAGAAATTGTTTTCAAAAATTTTCATGTAAATAAGCCAATGTTCGGATTTTAAGTGGTGTGCCAATGCATTCATCAAGAGGGAGATTGTGAGACCTATGTGTGCTGAATACATTGGCTTGTACTGAATACATTGGCTTTGATGATATAAGTTCTAAAATTCTGCCAAGACACCCTTTTTAGCAAGGTCCGACTCTAGCTCCGAGCTTCTGCAAGGTCCGACTTGCTATGTTAAAGTCCAACATGCTTTTCAAGCTCCGGCGCTAGGTTGTACTAGCTTTGGTAAGTTCCGGCGCTAGGTTGTACTAGCTTTGGTAAGCTCCAGTGCTAGGTTGTACTAGCTTTGGCTCTGGCTCAAGCTCCGGTTAGCTTTGGCAAGATTCGGAGCTTGATTGCAATGTTCCTGCTTTTACTGTGAAATGTTTCGAACTTGCTTTACTTTGTTAGAAAGATTGCTTAGTATTCATTTGCTAAGTTTTTCGTGTGTTTTGGTGGTTATAGCTGATATCATTTTGCTATGGTTTGCAACTTGCTTATGCGAGGTGCTCACATAAGTTATTGTGGTTTCAGAACTAATGTGAGTCAAGTCGAGGACTTATGCTCAGAAGTATTGGTTGTTTATTCATGTGCAGGTGTTGCTTGAGTTCAAGTCATGGCTGGTGACGGGATCCATTGAACTAGTATTAGAGAGAAGATGAGGTTCAACAACCAAGTTTGGGAGGAATTGTGGTTGAGTTGGTCAGGAGGTCGCGCAGGATGATGGAATCAAGGGCAGTGCATATGAAGGTTACTGGACGTCGAAGGTAGGTGTTTGCACGTATGCATGCAGTGCATGAAGTGGCAACATGGTTCCAAAGATGGCCTAAGGAAGGAAATATCTAGTTGGAAGGAGCGGATTGTATTGGTTGATGACTTCGGCTGCAGCGGAGTCGGTTATGGCTCGATATGGAAAGTATCGAGTTGGTTATGATAGGATTTCGCGTGGGTCACGAATTTTGGTAGTTTTAGAAATGTGCGATACGTTCCTAAGGTGTTTGGAAGTCTTAAGATTGCTTCTATATGCGTATAGAAGAGTCCTAAGCAGTTATAGAAAGTTTCGATTCATGAACGGAGTAGGATTGGAGTCCTGATTTGAGTTGAGTTGGCATTTGGGCTGGTTATATAAGCAAGGGAGGACAGAGCTCATAGGAGACGAGTTTGGGGGCTGTTCCTCTTTTGGTTTGATCAATAAAATTCGTAGTTTGAAGGAACTTTTGTGCCTTGTTCGTCAGACTTGTTTTCGTCAAGTCTTTCTCGTCGAGTTTCTGAATAGAACTACCTTTCTTCGGTGGTTTTAACATAACTCGAGTTTTACAGATCCGATTGACGTCATTCTTTTTGAGTTGTCTTCAAAAATTAATTTTATATCATATATAAAAGTTTAACGGTCATTGGATTTGTGGTTTCTGATCTACACGAGTTTCTTTGCAGTGTTCCAGAACTGTTTTTTTTTGGTAGGACAGATTGACCTTTGTTCGATCTTTCGATCGTAACTTGAGTTTCTCTCGACGGATTTGAGTGATTCTTGTCGTTTCGTTGTCGTGACTTTATTCTCTTTGATATATATCACTTTTGTCACGGAGAAACACATTTAGATTAGTCGCACACACGGTTCTTTAACAGATCTATTTTCTGCCAAGTGGTGTTTTCGTTGCTTCTGCCGAAATGTTTTAATCTACCATTCACCCCCCCCCTTTGGTAGCTTTACACGTGCTCTTCGATCCTAAAGTATTATATGCTGACGGTGGACATCGTCGAAGCCAGGAAGCTCCGAAGATCCCAAAGGGCCCGCCGTTGATGTTCTACGCATTGACAGTGGACGCAATCGAAGCTACAAAAGCTCCGACAACCCCCAGGGGCCCGCCGTCGACGTTTCTAAGTGTTGATAGTGGGCTTCGCCGGACCTACCAAACTCTAACAACCCCCAGGGGGACCGTCATCGACGTTCTACGCATAGACAGTGGGCGCCGTCGGACCTACCAATCTCTGACAACTCCAGAGGGCCCGCCGTCGACGTTTCTAAGCGTTGATAGTGAGCGCTGTCGGACCTACCAAGCTTTGACAACCCCCAGGGGGACCGCCATCATATGTTCTACGTGTTGACAGTGGGCACCGTCGAACCTACCAATCTCTGGCAACTCCTAGGGGGCCCGACGTCGACGTTTCTAAACGTTAATAGTGGGTGCTGTCGGACCTACCTAGCTTCGACAACCCCCAGGGGGCCCATCGTTGATGCAACAAAGGGTCCCTAGAGATGTCAGAGGTAAACTTCGGACCTTGGAGCTATCGATTTGGCTACAAGAGAGAAGTGAAGTCATCAAGACATTGTCATAATCCTTTTGGTACATGTTTGCAATTAAATTGTGTACATATACCAGGGGGCCAACAATATAGAAGACAATGCTCTGAAGACACACACAAAATGGAATCCATTCATTCAAAAGATTGGATTTCATTGATTCAAAATGAGGATTACAAGTTAGAGCAGAAGAAAATAAGATCTAATTACTGGAGGTACTATGGAAAAATGAGGCAACTTTTTGGACAACTTATTGAACGTTGACCCTCGCGGCATCTTCTTCTTCAATTATGGGTGCTTCGACTACCGGATCTAGAGGTAGTTGAGGGTCCTGGCTTTCAAACACATCATCATGTATTCGTGGATGTTCTTGGCTAGAGACTTCTCCTCCGTCTCCAGTTGGTCGACGATGACGTCACCCATTGCATCCATCTTGTTGCCGACAGAGCTCAACGCCATCAGCACTTTGTCCAGCTCCGGCTCCGGGTCATCTAGACTTATCGGACTGAAGCCAAGCGGCACCAAAGCTTTGTTAGCATGCCCTAGGAAGTCCTAGACTTGCTAGGAATCGATCGCCTTCAGGTTCCTAAGTTCCTCTAGCGACCTTCTAGCAGCTGCAAGCTCCAAACTTTCTCGCGTGATGCGCTCAACCTCCTTGGCATGTTGTTGAATACTTTCAGCCACCTGCTTTTCACGGTCAGCAAGCTCCATCTCCCAGAGGTGCATGCGATTCCAACGATTCGCCAGATCCTTCTCCCTCCCCTTCACTTTTTCCTCTCTGGTTGAGTCTTCAGTCTCTCTCTTGGAGAGTTCTTGTCCCACCTACCAAATCTTCTCCTCTTCTTGCTTGCACCGCTGTTCAAACTTTTTGGTGCAGTCGGCCAAGCTTTGCTCTCCCAGAGACAGCCTCTGAGTGACCTCTTCCTCCCTCCTCAGGATGTCCTCCTGCTTCTCCAGGAGCTTCTCCTACCTCTCGTCGAGGTCCTCCCAGCGCTTGAGGAGTATATCATTCAGCTCTTTGAGGTTGACATGACCCTCATCAGCAACCTCATTTGTCTCCCAATCATGCTCGAAAATATCTCGAGTCTTCTCGTCGAGAACTTTAATGGCAACCTCCCGCTCATTCGGCAAGCGGTCCAACAACGCTAATCGAGCCTTCTCCTTGGCCACCCATTCCTTATGATCAGCCAACCTCGACTGCTTTAGCTTCATCTCAAAGTGAAGTCTGTTGTGCCAATGCCTTACAGTGTTGCGCTCTTCTTCGACAACTTTGCTTTCATGGTCTCAGGCGAGCTAGACCTGATGGAGACTGGAGCAGGCATTGTCTATAGACAATGCCAAAGGAATTGGCTCTGGACCATCCTGGATCTCTCCTGCCGGCTCGAGCGTATCTTCCAAGACAACTGAGGGGCCGCAAGCACGATTTCCCTCTCCAGCAACTCCACATCGGTAGGACCTATCGATAGAAGCTCCTCCACGTCCACGACACTCGAAGATGATGAGGAAGGTCCCACAGCTAGATCTTCTGATGGTGGCTCAATGGGTGGAGGATCCACCACCGGCTCTTCGGGATGCTCCGTCTCGAACATAGACACCTCCGGAGTGATCACCTCCGGGACTAACGCAGTAGCTTCGTCCAGAGCCGCCCCCACCTTTGACTCATGTGCCAGGACTTCAACTACCTTCGTCTTGGGAGTCGGAGCTTCAACTTCTTCTGACTCAGGTGTCGAAGCTTCAACCACTTCCGGCTCTGGAGCCGGAGCTTCAGTTACCTCCGGCTCAAGTGTCGGAGCTTTTGCCTTCTCTGGCTCCAATGCTGGAACTTCAGCTATCGGCTCCGAGACCGTCGTCGCTTCATTATGAATTTCTCCACCATGGTCCGGCAATACCACGAGAGCTTTTGGTGTCATCACTGGATCCAGACCCACGACGGCTGGCGCCGAAGCCATCGTGTCATCAGCCACCACTTTGGGATGCACTGGGATCGAAGAAGGAGCCTCTGCCTGCACATCCTCAGTTGGTGCAACAGGCGCTGAAGCTTCGGCTTTCTTCTTCGACATCCTGGAAGCAAAGATCAAAAAATTCAAAATAGGAAAATGATAAAAAAAACAACAACTCAAGGTGAGAAGATAATGCTTACCTTGGGAGGCTTCTGCCCTAGTCACCACAGAACTTCTTCTTCTGAGGTCTGGGGTTGGAGCCCACCGGACCTGGTGAGGCAGAAAACCTGGAAATCGGCTGGGAGCTTGCCGCAACGGCAGGAGTTGCCTCAGTCGGGACTTCCCTTGGCTGGAAGATTCCCCTCAGACCTAGATCACACAACTGGCACTTGGGTCAGAGTCGACTTGCCGGAGCTAGCGCCCTTCGAGGATGTCGGCCTCAAAGAAGGTGTCGTCGTCGAAACTCTGCTTGGTCGGGGGGAGGAATATGCTGGACGAGGAGCCGACCTGAGGTAGCTCCCGTCAGCATGCCTCAGCTTCCCCTTCCAGCCAGAAGATTCGGTCTGCTCCTTGCCCTTGCCTTTGCCCCTACCGGCATCATCGACCCTCTAGCTTGGAGCAGTGGGAGGGATCCTTTCCGAAGCTCTGGGAATGGAAATCCCGACGGTCCTATGCCTCTCCACCAGGCCAAGGTCGTCCAGTCCGGCATCCCCCTTCGAGGCTCCCTCATGATCTCCAGAACCATGTTCAGAGGGAGGAATTCCGCCGGCAGGGTTAATGCGTCGCGGGTGATGGCTCCGTGTTGAAACTTCTAGAGATGGAGCTTCAAAGCTTCATCATCCAAGTTGGTCTGAAAACCGGCTTCTATCCAGTTATGATCTATCTCACTGTTGAAGGCCTATGCGGGCCACTTCCTTGTCTTCAGTGGAGCCCTCCTGTTCACCAAGAAGTTGTCGATGACCATCTGAGGGGTCACTCCACCCTCCACGCATTGCGGGATCCTTGTTAGGATGGGCTTGTATGCTTCGGACAACTTCGAAACTGCATTCCAAGCGTCGGGGTCGACATTGGGGAGGCTCTTGGGCAACTCCAACCTGTTATGCTACTCCACATCGACGATCGCCCAATCCCTATTCCAGATGTCCGACTTCCCGGAGGGGAAGGTCCTCAAGTACTTGAAGGGGCAATTCTTGCGCTTCACGAAGTAGTAGAAGCCAATCAACTCGATCTCCTTCCCCGTGGTGTGGACCATGAAGAAGGTCTGGAACATCTTGATGCACGGCGGCACACCCACCCACATCTCGCAGAAGTGGACGAAGGTCGCCACTAGCAAGAAGGAGCGGGGGCCGAGGTGATGAAGCTGGAGTCCTAGAAATCCAGCAGCATCAGCAGGAAGCTTGAGAAGGGCGGGATTAGACCCACCATGGCGTAAGCCGAGAAGTAGACGATCTCTCTGGTGTGCTCCTTCTTGAAGTTAAGCATGCTGAAGCGGTCGCGTTGTTGAAGGAGTCGCAGGACCACCCCATGTAGGTCCAAACCCTCGACAGACCTTCGTTGCTCTTGATCTTTCTACGGGGAAGACCCAACTGCATCGCGGCAAAGTGGAGCAAAAGTTGGGAAGGCTATGCAAAGGTGGAGAGGCTCTGAGCGTAATTTCAAATGAAAGCGTAAAGAGTCAATGGTTTAAATGTAGACCGTCGCCCCAACGGCCCATGAAAAGACCTTTGAAGCTGCAGTACGGTAATCAAAGATGGCCCCACCTCTAGCAGAATAACTTCACCCAAAGAGTTTCTCCTAGAGGTGGGCCCGGGGGCCACTGTCGGTACCTTGCGTACCGGGTACCCCATGATACCGCAAGTAAATTCACGGAGTTCCGCTTGTCCGAGTTGAAGACCTCCAAAGGCTACACGTGTTCCGCAGCACTGGAGCCGCCTCCCTCGTTTGGGTAGCTCCGACACTGCCGCGTGTAACGCAAGGCCGGACCTAACTCCCTATATAGAGAAGCTCCGGTCATGCCATGTGTCCAGTGGCCCCGGACCTAACCCCCCATAGAGGGAAGCTCCGGTGCTGCCACATGTATAGCAGCTCCGGACCTACCTCCCCACAGAGGGAAGCTCCAGAGCTGCCACTTGTCGAGCCTCCGGACCTAAGCCTGCCACGAGAAGATTGCCGGAGCTCCAACAGCGTGGACATTCAAGGGGCAATTAAAGAACCCATTACAAGACCTGATGAGTGTCATTAATGTCATGTTAATGACACACGATCAGAGGACTTTTAATACCGGTAACACTGCCATTAAGGCATGTTATTACCCTGTTAATTACACTTATTACATGCAGATCGTGTATAGGTGATTGAATACCGCCAGGGCCACCTATCGGGTCGGGCTAACATTGTAACGGCCAGTCCTGGAACTATAAAAGGACTGCGTCGCACGAATAGTGACAACTAAGCTCATAGGCACACAAGCTCACATGCACACAAGCTTACACACACTCATACAATCAACAACCACCCGTGGAGTAGGGTATTACGCTCAGGCGGCCCGAACCACGTAAAACTCCATGTGTCATAATCTTGTTCATAATCTCACGTGCACCCCGACCGAATACAAACCTCCGCGGACTACACTTTAGTAGTACCGGGGGAAGTGCCGTAGCAACACTTCGACATACGTGATGACATGTGGACTCCACAATCACACAAGAAACGCTTCATCCACAACGTCACTTGCCCTAGGTTGCACGAGCATGGTCGAAGGGTAGGAATCCCAACAAGTGATTGTGGGATATCTTGGATCTTGAATGCTCTTTAAGTTTCTTATACTTGGCCAAGAGCTTCATGTAAATGTTTTCTTGATTTCTTGCTTGGCCATGGACAAGATACTTCAAGATACTTCAAGGTAATCCCTTGAAATCCCCATAGCCTCCTTGATTATGAGGGTGATGTTGATTCACACTTGACCTCCTTGTAGGTGATATCCCTTGGAGTTGTGTTTGAAAGGAAGAATCCTCATGGGTCTTAGGGAATGATTCCCCAAGTGGCCCATGTTGATATGGATTTTTACAAATCATGTGAATATCCATGGCTTGGATCATCCAAACATTTCTCCATTGGATTGATCTTCATGTTACTTCAATGGGAGGTGTAGTTCCATAACTAGCATGCCCACCTTGTCAAGTGGTTTGCATGCCAAGCTAAAGGAACTAGAGCACTCTTCAATCCACCCCTTGAGTGGAGACCATATTCTCATCCATGATGAATGAGAATATGACTCCTTCAGCTCCAGCACAAATGGGGTCATGGATTGGTTGAGCCAACCCATGACACGAATGTTGGATGAAGAACCAACTATCCACCCCATAATGGAGGCAAGCCAAGAAGAACTCTTGGAGACTCCCCCATGTTTGGGGATGGATGACTTTGGCTCCTACTGGAAGCTGAAATTCTTCCGCGAAAGGCAATGGTGTTGCCTAGCAGACATTTGTTGAGGTACGCCTTGAATCATCTTGCAGTTTAGCACTTGTGTCCTCGTTGTCCATCTCATAAAATAGGTTAGCCAACACTACCCTATTTTCACACAAATGGAGAAAACAAACAAGGGTAATCCTGTCTAATAACTATTAGTAACTATAGATTAATCACAAGTGATAGCTATCTTTCACTTCCTTTGCCTTCCCCGGCAAGGGCACCAAAAATTCTTGTTGATAGTTCTAAAAAACACCAAAAAATCATCCCCGGCAACGACACCAAAAATGCTTGTTGACGTTTCTTAACGTCACATGTCATCTTTAGTAAGAGATGAGGTCCACAAGCGCAAAGAAACTATCGTTGTAGCATTTCCCCTGTAGGAGTATTCCCAAGGGTGTCATTTATATTTTCCCAACGGAAGGCTAGGTGGAAGCAAAACAATCAACAAATGGAGGGCGTAGGTTGGTCTAGGTAGATTTCTAGCAAAGATGGGTAAATGATATTTGGAGGTAGTGTGGCACACACAAGAGCATTTTATCCTAGAGGGGGGTAAATGAGGTAAAGAGGGACTAGGCTAAGAGTTAGGTAGACACTCCTACTGTGCTTCTAATATACATATACATAGCCTAAGTTAGTTACTAATGATCATATCAATTATGAATTATCATGCTAAGTTCATCAACACATCAGACACAGGTTTACCCCTAGCAACACTAGGACGACTCCTGCCAAGAGCTTGTGGCATAGCCGAACGTGGAGGATTACAAAGGACAGATAGGATTGTCACCACCTACTGCCTACCTCTTCAATTCGTGGGTCTACGAGACATTCAACGCTACTTTTCTATCCTAGCACCATACTAGCATATTAAGTAATTACTTTAAGAGCCTAAGCACAAGTCATCCTAAGGCAACGAACTAAATCATCGTTGAACCAATGGTAATACATAGCATAAGTGGTTCATATTAACATAATCATGTCATAGCTAATTAGACTATAGTGGGGGTTTGTAGTGCTTATGATGATATAATGAGAATGGTATAGCATAATCATAAATACTACTCCTAACACATATATAGAATCCACAATCAAACAAGAAACGCTTCATCCAAGTATATGAACAATACAAGACGAAATATAACATATTTATTAAGAGCAAAGTCACAAATACAAATAGGAATATGAGAGCCATACCTTTCCTAATTAGGAATTGGGAAGAGACTCCTTTACTCATCTCCTACTTGGACTATGGACTAGAGGCTCTCCTCTCTACAACCTAAACTCCTCTAAATCTATAGGGAGTAGTGGATACAATGAATGAATACTCAAGTGGTGTATGTGTGAAGTGAGGGTAGGGGATCCTATTTATATGTGGAGAAGAGTCGGTTCCCGCCACCAAAGGCGCGCGAATCAGTCACCACTGACTTCTTCAAGCTGGGAGGAGCCAACACGTGGCGATTTACCGAGTTTGGCACCAGGACCAAGTTAGTCGACTAGGGGGGTCGATCGACCTGGTCTCTGCATCGTTTCTCGTGTGCTTTCTCCAAGTCACTGCTTGGTGGGTCCCATACATTGATATGAGTGCTACACTGTTGGATGGCATCAGATACTTCTGTTTGTGGGCCATTTGATCCATATGGTGCCACATGTCGACGCTTGATTGGCTGGGATGATATTTTATAGTATACATCCCCTTGTTTTACTTCAATTCTATATAAAATACCTGCATGCACCAATTTCTCCAAGTACAAGTGAAAAAAGGTTAAATAAAAAGGTGATGTGTGCAGGAAATGATATTTCCATCACATAATTGAGTGATATTGATGGGTGAAATTGGTATAGAACAGCCGTCAACAGTGGTGCCGGAGCTGGCTGCTCCGCATCGCCTGCCATCATCGCAGGGACGTCGACAGCAGGCCCCCTAGGAGGTGCCAAAGTGGATTGCTCCAACGTCACCCACCATCATTGCAGGGACGTCAACGGCAGGCCTGCTGGAAGGTGCTGGAGCTGGCTGCTCCAGTGTCGCTTGCCATCATCGCAGGGACATCGACGGCGGGCCCCTATGAGGTGCCAGAGCTGGCTACTCTGGCGTCGCCCACCATCATCGCAGGGACATCGACAGCGGGCCCTCTAGGAGGTGCCGGAGCTGATTGCTCCAGCGTCACCCACCATTATCACAGGGACATCGACGATAGGCCCCCTGGGTGGTGCCAGAGTTGGATGCTCCGGTGTAGTCCACCACCGATGTGTAAAAACATCAACGGCAGGCCCCCTGGGAGGTGCCGGAGCTGATTGCTCCAGTGTCTCCTACAATTGTGACAGGGACGTTGACAGGAGACCCCTTGGGAGGTGTCGGAGCTGATTGCTCGGCGTCGCCCACCATCGTCGCAGTGACATCGACGGCAGGCCCCTTGGGAGGTGCCAAAGTTAGATGCTCCAGCTTCGTCCACCACCAATATGTAGAAACATTGATGACAGGCCCCCTGGGAGGTGTCGGAGATGATTGCTCTGGTGTCGCACACCATCATCACAGGAATGTGACACCCGGTTCTGAAAATGAACCAAGTGCAGTATATGTGTGCCCAGGATGTTCAACACACATACACAAGTGGATCACAAACGATATACAAACAATTGCCACGGCTCAAATTATTAAATAAGTACTTTTATTACACAATTCATAACATCCTCGAATACAAGCTCCAATGAATATTAATGATAAGTTTAAATTAATGCAGCGGAAATAAACTAAGTAGGCAAACTAAATAGCTAGGAAGCATAAGCAATGTGGTAGCGTAGCTCCAATCAACACCACAGGCAAAGTTGACGGTAGACACGGCCTAGAATTCCACATTATCATTGTCATTAATTTCCCAATCCTGACATGCAACTGTTTGGGGGGGGGGGGGGGGGATTGCAAGAGTGAGTACATGTCGTACTCAGCAAGTGTGGGAAGTATGACATGTAGCTGATACAAATGACGACAATAATAATGGCTAAGTGTTAAAAAGTACATTTAAAATATTTGAAAAGCAACATAATGTATGTATGTGAAGTGATCCCATCATAAACCAAGAAATCATCATAATACCAGTCCATATTCATTACCATCATCCATATTCCAGATTTCTCATTACCAATAACCATAATCAATATCCAAATTTAATTCATAACCAGCCATTACCATTATTAACCATAACCAATACCAAACCATAACCATAACCATCCCAATGCCAAGTTTCCTTCTAATCATGTAGGTCATCCAGTCACTCATAACCGGGAGCACGACTATCATGATAGTTTATTAGGCTCTACAGAGTTTGTACCGCTTTACCAACGTGTTTGTGATTTCATCACCTTGCAGTGACTAGAACCTCTATTATGCCGTCTCACACTTCCGTCGGTGTGTGGCCAAGAGATCACAAAATAGCCTTTACAAAGGGATTACTAGCCTATTTAGACCCCACTAAGGTTTCACCGGTGGCGATGTCTCCAACTGAGCACATCTTCAACCAAGGGCCCTCTTTTGAGCCATTCGGTTCCCAGAGTAGTCCACCAATCATCAACAAACCCAAACTGACTACCCCTTCCCCGAACATCCTTAATGGTCCAAATAGCACTGGCAAAGCCCTAATTAATCAGCTATGCCGCACCCACACTTGGCCTCGTGGTGGTACTGTAGTCTTGGCTTATTCTCGTATGAACCGGTCCATAGATCTAAAGCAAGCAAACCACCATAACATCCAACCCATCCACATACCAGGCTTGCTTAGATCACCATTTAACATATTACATTAACTAGTTCATGTTAATCATAATCTCGTAAATGCATAATTAAGTTAAGTTGTATAGTTGTTTTTCCATCCCAATTAATTAAGCGGAGCAAAAGGTAAAAAGCCCTTCCCGACTCTCTACCATATATTCCAGGTGACAAGGGTGGTTAAACAAAGCTAGTAAACTTCCTATCATAGGATTCCCATCAAATTGACACGAGCATGCAGTTTTACAAACAAAAAATTTATTTTAAAAACAGGATCAATATGCTTCAAGGACACTTGCCTTGCTCTTGGGATTGGTTTGGGTCAAAGCCTTCAAACTCTTGGTGTTGGAGATCCTCCTCGACACTCTCTAGCGCAAATCCGTCTAATCCGCACAATAAACATACAAGACAAGAAACACAATCAAATAGTGCACATATATTACTCAATATGACATGACATGCATGATTAATACAAATGCAAGGTGGAACTTGTTAATGGGTTGTTTTTAATTATCACAAACTAGTTCTAATGGATTTTAACAAGTTTATACAGGTTTGGAGTTGATTAGATCTAATTTTAGAATTAATTCAATAGAAATTAACCAGGAAAACCGTACTAGTCCGCTAGGGACCGGACAAGTCCACACTTCGCGAGATCGGCGGATTAGGATTTTCTAGATCGACGTGAATTTGGAGATTTGGGGTTGAGTTCACGTAAGGAAAAGAGAATAGAAGGTATACCAGGTGTTTATAACTCCAATGAATCAAGGATCTTGGAGGTAACACTTGGATCTTGGCGATCTAGGGTTGATGAAGAACTTATGGTGGATTGTTGACGAAGAACGCGAACTTGGTGGAGATCTTGATCCTCTTTCATTTCCTCCTCTTCTTCTTCTTGCTTGGGATCTCCTTCTCCCTCCTTGATGGCGGCTACTCACGAGCTAGGGTTTGGGTAGGGTGTAAAAGTGGCAAATAGATGTCAAGCCAAGGGGCGGGGTTGTTTATATAGAGGTGGAGGCTAGGGTTAGATGGATTTCAAGTTTGGGATGAGTAGAGGCTGGTTTAGAGTCCCTCATGGGCTCTAAAAGAGTTAGGCACGACGTCCCTAGGCCCACTTAACATAAAACCTAAGAAACAAGTCGTGAAACAAAAGATCAACTCGGGGTCACGATTTATCGGACAAGTCTGAAAAGGACCAGACTAGTCCGAAGTTGGACAAAGAAAAATCGGACAGGTCCGGACAATACATCGGGCAAGTCCGAACTTATCCAGAGGGGAAACGGACAACTCTGGCCAAAAATCGAACAAGTCCGACTTTAGTCAGAGAGGAAAATGGACAAGTCCGCTGGAACACCGGACTTGTCCGGACAAGTCTAGGGACTTAGCAAAATTTTCCAAGGGTTTTGGAACACCGGACTAGTCCGCACAGGATCGGACAAGTCCGAAAGTGTCCAGAGAGAAAAACAGACTAGTCCGCAGTAAAACGGACAAGTCCATTTGAAGTTAGAGAGAAATCGGACTTGTCCGCACCAAAATCGGACTAGTCTACACTTTCCAGAATTCTTATGTGCGGTTTTGTTTCTAATTCATTTTAAACTTGTTCCTTTTTATGTTGATTAATTTTAGGCATGTATATGAATGTATGCAGGGCATGATGCATGAAAATAAGGGTGTTACAAACCTACCCCTTTAAACTGAATCTCGCCCTCGAGATTCGACGAGGAAGAGAAGAGATAGGGAAATTCCTTCTTGAGATCATCCTCCAACTCCCATGTTGCCTCTGATTCTGTGTGATGCTTCCATTGAACTTTACACCATCGAATACCCTTGTTCCTTGTGACTCTCTCTTTGGTTTCAAAGATTTTGATCGGTTGCTCGGCACAAGTCAAATCTTCCTCTAGTTCCAATTCTTCCATTGGCACTTGTTCTTCTGGTACCCTTAATCACTTCTTGAGCTGGAAAGTATGAAAAACATCATGCACATTTGAAAGATGAGCTGGCATCTCCAACTTATATGCTACTTCTTCCCTTTTGTCCAAAATCTTGAATGGTCCAATATATCGAGGTGCTAGCTTGCCTCTTAGGTTAAACCTCTTATGACCTGTCATTGGTGACACCTTGAGGTAAACGAAGTCTCCCACTTCAAAGGCGAGTTTTCTTCTCCTATTGTTCGCATAGCCTTTAGCCTTCATTGAGCAGCCCTCAAATTTTCACGAATAATCTGAACTTGTTTTTCAGCTTCTAGCAACACATCCGGACCAAATACTTGAGTTTCTCCTGTCTCATTCCAGAATAAAGGTGTCCTACACTTCCTTCCATATATTGCCTCATATGGTGACATCCTCAGACTTGCTTGGTAACTATTGTTGTATCAAAATTCTGCATATGGCAAGCTCTTGTCCCAACTTCTTCCATGCTTCAAAGCACAAACTCTTAACATGTCCTCTAAAATCTGGTTGGTCCTCTCGGTTTGTCCATCCGTTTGGGGGTGATATTCTGAGCTAAAATTTAATCTTGTTCCCAATGCTTCATGCAATTTCTGCCAAAATCTGGAGGTAAATTGAGAAACTCTATTCGAGACTATCTTCCTCGGAACCCCATGTCGGCACACAATGTGCTCCATGTACAACTCTGCTAGCTTCGCGGTGGTATAAGTGGTCTTGACAGGAACAAAATGAGCTGATTTGGTCAACCGATCAACAATTACCCAAATTGAATCATAACCGGACTGAGTACGCGGTAATCCAACTATAAAGTCCATACTGATTTCTTCCCACTTCCACTCCGGAATCTTCAATGGTTGCAATAATCCGACTGGCCTTTGATGTTCCGCCTTGACTCGTTGGCACACATCACACAATGATACATATACATATATGTCCTTCTTCATGCTAGCCCACCAATATCAAGTCTTCAAGTCCTTGTACATCTTTATACAACAGGTATGAATCGAGTATGGCAAGTCATGTGCCTCCTTTAGTATTGTCTCACGAATACGCTTCACATTAGGCACGACAATTCTCTTACCAAGACATAGAGTACCATGTTCGTCCTCATCGAATCTGAATTCTCTCCCTTCTTGGGCCCTTTCTTGATTTCTTGTATTTCCTCATCTCTTGTTTGACCCTCTCGAATTTCATGCTCCAAGGTCAGATTTAACTCCATCATCCCCATCTCATTTACAAATCCAAGGTTCAACCGTTCAAACTCCTTACATAACTCGGATGGTAACTCTCGAACTGTGAGTTGATGACTTACTCCCTTCTTACTCAAAGCATCGGCCACTACATTGGCTTTTCCCGGATGATAGTTGATTCTCAAATCATAATCATTGATGAGCTCTAACCATCTTTGTTGTCTCAAGTTCAGATCCGTTTGTGTGAAAATATACTTAAGACTCTTGTGATCCGTATAAATTTCACACCTATGTTTAAGGATGTAGTGTCTCCAAATCTTCAATGCATGTACCTCCGATGCAAGTTGGGTCGGATAATTCTACTCATGCTTCTTCAATTGCCTCGATGCATAGGCGACCACTTGACCTTCTTGCATCAATACACATCCAAGTCCTTGTCTCGACGCGTCACAATATATGTTGAAACTTTTGCTTACATCCAGCAAAACTAAAATTGGGGTTGTAGTTAACCTCTTCTTTAGCTCCTCAAAACTGTTTTGACATCCTTTAGTCCATCAAAAAGCCTTTCTCTTCATTAGAAATTCCATCATTGGCTTGGCTATCTTGGAAAAGTCCTTGATGAACCTACGGTAATATCTAGCCATTCCAAGAAAACTCTGGATCTCCTTTACGTTTTGCGGTGGCTCCCATTTTAGCATGTCTCTCACCTTTCTGGGGTCAAGCGATACTCCTCCTCCTGAAATGATATGACCCAAATACGATACTTGTCTCAACCAAAACTGACACTTGTTGAACTTGGCATATAATTGGTGTTTCCTCAATTTCTGCAATGTGAGCCTCAAGTGTTCCTCATGTTCCTTATTATCCTTCGAGTAGCTCATAATGTCATCAATAAACACCACAACAAACTTATCCAAGTACTCCATGAATACCTTATTAATGAGGTACATAAAGTACGCTAGCGCATTTGTCAATCCAAAGGACATCACGGTGTACTCATAAGATCCATATTGTGTCCTAAAAGTTGTCTTGGGTATGTCAGACGGTCTAATCTTCATTTGAAAGTATCTCGACCTCAAATCAATCTTAGAGAAGACACAAGCACCCTTCACTGATCAAACAAGTCTTCTATGCGTGGCAAGGTTGAATGTAGGCCTAGAGGGGGGGGTGAATAGGCCTTTTTGTTTTTCTCGGTTCCTGTAGCACTTCAACAACAAGGTCAAAACCAGATATATCGGACTAGTCCGGTAAAGTGCGGACTAGTCCGGATTTCACGGGCTAGGTTGGTCAAGTTAGGTCAATTTGATTGTTTTGTAGACGTTTGCAGCGGAAATATAAACTTTAATAACAGTTCAATAGTTGTATGTCAAGTTCTATTGCAAGTATGATTCTTGTTCAACTATTTTAACTTGAATTCAACAAAATGAATCAAACCCTAGATAATGTTGATCAACTAGAATGATAAACACAAACGAACAAGACACAAGACTTATCCCGTGGTTCAGCTACCACGAAGGCAACCTACATCCACGTTGAGGAGCCCACAAAAGGACCGGGTCTTCACTAACCCTTCCCTCGTCGGATCGCCACGAAGGCCAATCCTCTTCCACTAATCACACAGGGGTAAATCACCAAGTTGAAGGGGCGATCTCACAAGTTGAGAGCTCCCTTGATTACAAGTTTCAAGACCACCAATAACACACTTCGAAATATACAAATTGAGATACAAGAGTGTGTTAGAGATTCAAACCAAGAGCTCAATCGTGTGCCAAGTGCCTCTCCAATGATCTACAAGTGATCTTCAATGGATTGATTGATTTTGCACTTAATTTCGTGGAGAGAGATGGTTTTTGAGTCTCTTGGGAGGTGTGACGGCGCTAGGGTTCGAGAGTTGGTGAAAGTGGGCCGTGCACCTCTATTTATATGGGGTTTCTAAAAGTTACCGTTAGGGTTCAGAAAGATCGGACTAGTCCGTGGTGGTGACCGGACTAGTCCGGTGTGCTGTGTGAAGCGAACCCTAAGTGTCCAGGAATCTCGGACTAGTCCGGTTCAAAACGGACTTGTCCGATTTCGCTACTGGAAAGCTTCGGACTAGTCCGATTGTCATCGGACTTGTCCGGACATATGAAACCCTAAGTGTTTAGGATGACAAGTCCGCACTTGGAGGACTTGTCCGATTTAGATCAGGGTGTATATCGGACTAGTCTGTGTGGACACCGGAGTTGTCCGAAGTGGATCAGAATGAATATCGGACTAGTCCGGGTCACAACGGACTGGTCCGATTTTATGTGACTTGTGCATTGATAAGGACTAGTCTGCACTGGGGAGGACTAGTCCGAAGTGGAACAAAAATATATCGGACTAGTCCGGTGGTGACCGGACTTGTCCGATCTGGTGCAGAATGTGATATCGGACTAGTCCGGCTGATATCAGACTAGTCCGGTCCTGTATAGCTTTGTGCATTGTGTGTGTGTGATTAAGTGAGATTGAGCTCTTGGGTGTGTTTCCTTAACACACTCCATACATACTAAACTACTAATTTCTTCTCCTTGAGCTCAAATTCATTTTCCTTCTCAATTTTCCTCTTTTTGGTACTTTGCTCATTTTTCATCATTTTCCTGCGTTCATCTCAACAAAAGGATTAGGATCCCAATTGCTTGTCATAAATCATCCAAAACCCACAAGGGAGTCCTAGATGCACTTTCAATCTCCCCCTTTTTGGTGATTGATGACAACCAATTGAGATTTAACAAAATGAGGTATAAAATGAGATTTTCATAAAGTATGCACATATGACTCAAAAATACATCAAGCAACAAGATAATTATTCATATGTGCATTCTTTATGGTGGGATGCATACTAAGAGCATGAGTGCATTAAGAATGATCGAATTTGCATTTATCGACTAATATCAAGTGAATATGGCACTTCAGGGGCAAAAACTCAGATTTCATCACACACTTGCAAATTAATAGAGCAATTCATAACAGGACCAAACATGATATGAAAATAGAGTTAAGCAAATGCAATCACAATTAAAAAAAAGAGAGCTCTCTCCTCGCATCCTATGCAGCTAAAGCTAAGACTAGAGACTCCCCCTCAATCTCTCCCCCTTTGGCATCAAGACACCAAAAAGAGAGAGAGGAAGGTCCTAGGGCTTCACTCTTCGCTGTCAGTCCTCTCGTCGTCTTCATCGTCTTCATCACTTTCCGCTTGACGAGGTTGAGAGGTAGGAGGAGGAGCGGAGCTGCTCGAGCCCCCAACGCCAAAATAGGCAAGCTCGGAGGGAGTCAAGGGGCTGAGCTCGGTGATGTCCGGATCAGAATCTTCGGAAAGTACTGGAGATCCAATTGGGTACACCAGCTTCTCACTCAGCTGCTTCACATTGGCTTTTATGTATCTCATGTTCTCCTTCCTCTTCTGATTTAGCTTGTGAAGCTTCACTTCAGTTTTCTTGCATGAGGAGAAAATTGCAGCCAAGTACTTGAGGATCCCACTGGCGGATCCATTCTGAGGGGCTTCCCTGGAGGGAGGAGTAGCCCTAGCAGCTTCTTCTTGCCTTGCCGGTGCCTCGGGGCTTGAGGCCGGTGATGGAGCAGCCTGGACACTCACTGACTGAGGCTTTTGAGGCCTCAGTGGAGTGTGCTCCACATCCTTCACAAACTCGATTCCTGTGACCTTCTCAATCATGAACATCAAGTAAGGGGCATAGCCACAGGATCGGTTGGGGGTACTTGAGATATTGACCATATCATTCCAAATATAGTCTGCAACATCGAATTGCCTTTTCTTGCTAATGACCCTCATCAGTGTCCGGAGGTAGCCTTGCACACTCCCTGCATCCCCATCCTTGGGGGCAATCGTCTTCCTGAGGACTCTGTTGAGGACCACAAAGAAAGGCTTCATATTCTTTGTGGAGGGAGGGACATACTTGGAGGTGGGCTCATACATGAACTTCATTCCATCCCTCTCAATGACCCCAATGTTGTGGATAATGAGGTGGTCATGTCCTTCAGAGTCAAGGTGCAGCAGGCGGGCAAACTCTTCCTGAGTAATAGAATACTTGGATCCATGAGTCATCCAAGTCACACTTTCTTCGTCTTCGCTTGAGAAGTGGCACGTTGCATAGAATTGTGCAATCACTTCATCATTCCAATTATATCTGAAGGCAAACAGATCCTTCAGCCCATGTCTCTCTGCAGCTGCTATCACTTCATCAAAAGCTGCACATTTCCTCTTCTCAAGGTGGGCCCAGTCAATCCATTGACTGCGCACCAACGGGGTCTTCATCAGCAAATAGACCAGCTTGTAGAAATCAGCATGGAAATTTGACCAAAACCTGCCATCAGCTGCTTGCTTGGGCCTTGCATAGCAATCAACACTTCTCAACTTCATAGCCACATCGCTGCCCTTGCCATTGAATCTTTCCTCATTGGGGTCCCGGACCCCTTCTCTGGGAGTATGCAGCTTTAGGGGCCCAACAGGCCCTGTGGCAACCCCCTTGCCCTTCCCTTTAGCTTGGCGAAGGCCACTTGAAGGAGTAGCAGCCTTCGAGGCGGGCTTCTTGACACACACCTTCCTCCGAACCTGGGGAGGTGAGGGAGCAGGCTCGGAGGGTCTCTCTTGGCGTTTCTTGCCAAGACCCGCCGAGGACCGAGGTGCCACCTCGTGGTCCAACTCGGCCTCGAAATCGGAGATTTCGTTGTCGGAGCTCGACATGATCTGAGAATGAGTGATCAAGAGAGAGGACAAGTTATACAAGGTATTGGTGAGGTAAGATGGCAATGGAAGGCATTAGGGAATTAAAGAATTAGGTTTTGGTTCAGAAACAACGGACTTGTCCGGTGCACAGGCACGGACTAGTCCGCGGGGGACCGGACTTGTCCGTACCTGGACTGGACTAGTCCGGTGTTCATCCGCAAAAACCTAACAGACTGGACAAAAATTGATCCCTAAGATAAAACTAGTCTAGCATACACATAGTACATCAACTAGACATGTAACTAGTGAAGAATGCTAGGCCAAACGATAAGCAATAGAGAAATTTGTGATTTCTTAGGGTTTTGAAGAAAATTTACCAAGAAATCAAAGGAAGCTTGAGATTTTGGGGGTTGGCGGCCGGACTTGTCTGCTAACTTCAATCCACGAGTCTTCAAGCTTGATCTCCGCCCAAGATTGAGGCTGTTCGACGGAGGAAGCAAGGATTCGCCTTGGGAGCTCGAGCGCAAGAGAGAGAAAGCTTGGGGGTGAGTGTGGGGTGAGGGAATTAGGGTTTAGTGGCGGCTAGGGTTATGGACACGAAAAATCGGACATGTCCGGACATGACCGGACTAGTCCGAAGTCCTCCAGAGACCTAAGTCGGACTAGTCTGTGGTCTGTCGGACTAGTCCGGCCTAACCGGCACACTGTGGACTAGTCTGCAATGGCGGACTAGTCCGGGTAACCACGGACTTGTCCGTGGTCACCAGGAAAGAATTGCATAGCCCATTCATATATATTTGAAGGTCCAATAATTGAGAGCAGAGAGAGGCAAAACAATTCAAATAATCTTGATGAATTTGACCAGTAAGCAAACAACAATCATACTATGATCAAAAATTCATCAAGATCTAATAATTGGCATAGTTTTTCAAGAGAAAAATGAAGAGGGATGATTTTCACAATTCAATCAATATTTTGAAGTAATCATACAGGTATGCAAATTTTCAAGCCACACTCCGAGAATCAAGAATGTTTAGCTCATTTCGGAGTTCGCAAAAATGTTTTTCATCAAGTGGCTTGGTGAATATGTCGGCCAATTGCTTTTGGGTATTGACATGAGAGATGGATATGTCTCCTTTCATGGAATGGTCTCTCAAGAAATGGTGTCTTATGTCAATGTGTTTAGTCCTAGAGTGTTCAACTGGATTGTGGGCTATTTTAATGGCATTCTCATTATCACAAAGGAGAGGAATACGGTTCATATTGTAACCGTAATCCCTTAGAGTTTGTCGCATCCAAAGGAGTTGTGCACAACAACTCCCGGCTGCAACATACTCTGCTTCGGCAGTGGATAATGCAATGGAATTCTGTTTCTTGGATGACCAAGAAACTAAGGATCTTCCTAGGAATTGGCAGGTGCCGGAAGTGCTTTTTCTATCAACTTTGCACCCGGCATAGTCTGCATCGGAATACCCAATGAGATTGAATTTTGAGCCTTTTGGGTACCAAAGACCAAGGTTGGGTGTATGAACTAAATATCTTAGGATTCTCTTTACGGCTGTCAAATGACATTCCTTAGGGTTGGCTTGAAATCTTGCACACAAACATACACTCAACATAATATCTGGCCTAGATGCACATAAGTATAGTAAGGATCCAATCATAGAGCGATATAACTTTTGGTCGACGCTCGGTCCATCTTCATTGAGATCCAAGTGGCCATTCGTTGCCATGGGAGTCTTTATGGGCTTTGCCTTGTCCATGCCAAACTTCTTGAGGATGTCCTGTGTGTACTTGGTTTGGCTTATGAATGTTCCTTCCCTTTGTTGCCGCACTTGGAATCCCAAGAAGTACTTCAATTCTCCCATCATTGACATTTCAAATCTGTCTGTCATGATTTTACTAAACTCTTCACAGAAAGATTGATTAGTTGATCCAAAAATTATATCATCAACATAGATTTGGCAAATAAAAAGATCATTGTCCAGATTTTTTGTGAATAATGTATAGTCTACTTTGCCAATTTGAAAACCATTATCAATTAAAAAATCTCTAAGACACTCATACCAAGCTCTATGAGCTTGTTTGAGGCCATAGAGAGCCTTACGCAGTTTATACACGTGGTCGGGGAACTCTTCGTCTTCAAATCCGGGTGGTTGCTCCACGTACACCTCTTCCTTGATCGGTCCGTTGAGGAAGGCGCTTTTTACGTCCATTTGGTACAGCTTGAAATCATGGTGAGTAGCATATGCAAGTAATATTCTAATTGATTCAAGCCTAGCTACTGGAGCAAAAGTCTCATCGAAATCCAAACCTTCGACTTGTGAGTAACCTTTGGCCACAAGTCGTGCCTTGTTTCTTGTCACCACTCCGTGTTCGTCTTGCTTGTTGCGGAAGACCCACTTGGTGCCCACTATGTTTGCATTGGGTCTTTCCACAAGTTCCCAAACCTCGTTTCTCTTGAAGTTGTTCAACTCTTCTTGCATTGCCACCACCCAGTCCGGATCCTTCAATGCATCCTCAGTCCTGCGGGGTTCCAAAAAGGAGACAAACGAGTAATGTTCACAGAAATTTGCTATACGAGATCTAGTGGTTACTCCCTTTTGGATGTCGCCGATGATGTTGTCGATTGGATGATCCCTTTGAATGCATTGGTGTACTCTTGGGTGTGGCACTTGGGGGGTCGTATGTTGGTGCTCATCTTCTTCTCCCCCTGAGTTGTTGTCCTCGTTGATTTGTTGATCATGTTCATATTCCTGTGATTGATCTTGTATCGAGTCTCCCCCTTGATTGTTGATCTCCTCTCGTGGTTCACTTTCCTCTTGTATTTGTGCCGATGACTCTTGTGGTCGTACTTCGCCTAGAGCCATCCTCTTCAATGCTTGATAGGGGGCTTCCTCTTTACCTAATTCACATTGATCAACTTGCTCCTTTTGGGAGCCATTAGTTTCATCGAACACCACGTCACGTGCCACTTCAACAAGTCCGGAGGTCTTGTTGAAAACACGGTAGGCGTAAGTGTTCGAATCATAACCAAGCAAGAAACCTTCATCGGACTTCGAAGCGAACTTTGAAGTCCTGGGCTTCTTGTTCAAAATATAGCAAGGAGAACCGAAAACTCGAAAATATGAAATGTTCGGTTTGTTACCAGTGAGTAGCTCATAGGGAGTCTTCTTTAGTAGTCGATGGAGGTAGAGTCGATTTGTGGCATGGCAAGCGGTGTTGATTGCTTCCGCCCAAAATTGATCCGAAGTCTTGTATTCATCGAGCATTGTTCTTGCCATCTCTATGAGCGTTCGGTTCTTCCTTTCGGCAACTCCGTTTTGTTGTGGAGAGTATGGTGCTGAGAATCCGTGCTTGATTCCTTCCTCATCAAGGTATTCCTCCACTTGTATGTTCTTGAACTCCGTGCCGTTGTCGCTCCGAATACTCTTGATTGATAGTGAGAACTCGTTTTGCGCTCGCTTGAAGAATTTCTTGAGTGTTCCTTGTGTTTCTGACTTGTCATGCAAAAAGAACACCCAAGTGAACCAGGAAAGATCATCAATAATAACTAAACCGTATTTGTTACCGCCGATGCTTATGTAAGCAATTGGACCAAACAAGTCCATATGAAGTAGTTCGAGCGGTCTTGTCGTGGTCATGATGTTCTTCGCAGGATGTTGTGCTCCAACTTGCTTTCCTGCTTGGCACGCGCTACAAGGCCTGTCTTTCTCAAACACAACATCTTTCAAACCTCGGATGTGATCGCCCTTGAGGAGTTTTTGAAGGTTCCTCATACCAACATGTGCTAGCCGTCTATGCCACAGCCAACCCATGTTGGTTTTTGCAATCAAGCATGTGTCGAGTTCGGCTTTATCCTTGTTGAAGTCAACAAGGTAAAGCTTTCCCTTTAACATACCCTTGAATGCAACGGAACCATCACTTCTCCTTGAGACGGTCACACCCTCGTTAGTAAACAGGCAATTGTAACCTTTGTCACATAACTGAGATATGGACAGCAGGTTATAATCTAAAGATTCAACGTGTAAAACATGCGAAAGAGTATGTTCAGAGGATATTGCTATTTTACCGGTACCGAGGACCCTTCCTTGACTGTTATCCCCAAAGTAGATGCCTTCGTTTGGGTCCTGGTTCACTTCATACTCCACAAACATCCTCTTTTCTCCGGTCATGTGGTTGGTGCATCCACTGTCTAGCACCCATTTGGATCCACCGGAGGAGTAGGCCTGCAAAAACAAATTACGCCTTGGTTTTAGGTACCCAAGCTTGCTTGGGTCCTTGGAGGTTAGTAACAATACATTTGGGCACCCACACATGGGATTTTGTGTTCCCATGGCGTGGCCCAGCATAATAATCATACACTTTACCAACATTATTTTTCATTAATACATAAGAAGCATCAAAGGTTTTAAACAAGAGTTGCTGTTGATTATGGGTCGGACTAGTCTGTGTGACCGGACTTGTCCGGACGACCGGACTTGTCCGGACCATAACCGGACTAGTCCGGTTTTCATGAGAGCTCAGATTTTTAGTTTTCGAGTTACCAGGTTGTGAGGGTCCTCCCTTCACAAAGGTAATCCTTCCCTTGTTATTTTTATGATTTCCAGCTCTTTGCTTTCCATCATGAGAGTAACCAATGCCGTACTTGACATTTGGAGGTCTTTGGACCAAATATGCACTACGTGCATAGTTGATCCTCTCCTTGTCAAATATTACACATTGGGTAGGATTTTTGTCCTTTGTGGAGGTAGAATTTTCTTTCAACCTGGTGTTAATTTTATCACATTTGCAAATATGAGCGATATTAGTTGAAGTGGGTTGACAAGGTAGGGTTGAAGAGGAGGAAGGTTCACTAAGCTTGAGTGACTCAACCTGCACTTCAAGGATCTTGTTGACCTTGATTAGGTCATCAAGTTGATCCTTGATTGCAACGTTTGAGTTGGTTAACTCCAAGCAAGTTTTCTTGCTTGAAGCTATCTTAAGCTCTAGTGAGTGGTTTCTCTCCTTTTCAAGAGCTAGTAGATTGTCAAGTTCGACATGCTTCTCCTTTTGGGAGATAATTGATGAGGACATCACAACAGCAAAGACGCGCATTGAACTGCAAGGACCAATCACAAGAGCACGGGCACGGTTATTAAATCAGCAGGTGAATTCGTTCTTAACTTCTTTTGCATGTGAGTTTGAGAATAGATTGCTATGTGATGATTTAATTGTTATTAGGAATAATGGAAAAGATCAACAAGTGAAGGAAGGAGGCCTTGGGAGCGTGGAGAACCACCTGGGACGTCCACAAGTAGATGGAAACAGTTTACAACTCGGACTCGAGTTCAACTCAGAGTCCAGGAGCAGTCCACCTTAAAACAGACGCCCAGGAGGCATACGGACTCCGTTTTCGACGTTCTACATATGCACGGAAAGAGGAGAAGATAAACTTTCCAATGGTTCTGGTCCCACATCAAAATTCCTCCGGAGTCATTGGGAATCGTCGAAACAAGTCGAGTCCAGATTTCTGTCCGGTGCTGCGCCACCGAATCGGGCCTTTGGGGCCTTGTATCCTGTAAGAGTCCATTAGGGACGTGTCTAATCATGTTTTGGTCGAACCCTAGCCTATAAATACTGCAGCCGCCGGTCATATTCGGTGGGTTTTGCTTAGATCAATAAAATCGCCGTTCTACGGTTTGTGAGACCCCAATTTCGCGATTTCCGATCGTGTCTTCTACGTTCTTGCTCGTGTTCTCGATTGCACTTGCAGGGATTAGCCTTCTTGGCGAGGTCAAGCGTGTGCAGCACGGTTGATAAGCAACGGAGCCGTGGTGTAGTGATTGCAGGGGTACTCGAACCGCTCGAGTGCCGCGGATCATCAACGTCGAGTTCTCCATCCCAATCGACATACCTTTCGGAAGATCGGGCCTAAACCTACTCATCAATTGGTATCAGATTTCCAGGTTGCCCGTGAGGTATCTTTGTTTTCCTTCCTTCCATTAGATCGATTTTGTTTCGTACCTAGAGTCCACAAAAAAGCCACAAAAAAAAATATTAGATCGTTTTTACCGCTTCCCAGACTATAGTGCCTGCAGTTTCGTTTTTCAGTTTGCATTGTTGAGTTTGCATTCGTGTGGTTGAGTCTTGTTGCTGGTTTAGCTTTGTGTTTTTTGATCCTAGTTATCGTGTTTCGTCCTTGTTTTCTTGCTATTCGACACCTATTCCACAATCCCTAAATAACAAACCGATCCGCCACGTTCATCGGTTTGCCCTAGCTAGCCGCCTTGCGTGAACTCCCGCATCGCCAGCCCTAGATTAGGTGACAAATCTTTGTGCCATTCATCCTTGAATCATCACACACCACCCCATTAGTTGCTGTGCAAATTCCCGATCGTTTTCGTATCCGTTTGCGAGTTCTGTTCTCAAACCGAGTTGGAATCAACATCCAAAAAAACGTAACTCGGACAGCCTACCTTAAAACGGCCATAACTTTCGCATACGAACTCGAAATCGGGCGAATTTTTTTTTCAAATTCATCTACGCGAAATTTCGCATCTGATTTTCCACCGTGTAGCCGCGTTCGGCGAAATTAGATTGCCCAAATTCCCCTCGGAAGATAGGCTATCCGGCCTCCGAAGTTTCATCACGAATTTTAAAGAACCTTCTTGATTTTCTATAGGCCGCATATTACATCCAATTGAGCTGCAAATTTGTGTGCTTCCTATATTTGTGCTACTGAGTAAAGAAAAAATATCAAAAAAATATTACAAAAAGAAAAAAAATAGTGAAGAGCACGCATATTAAAGCAATTGGCCTATACCACTTGGTGCTGTTTGTTTGGTTATATCATTCTGTCTTTCTTTTGCTTTGATACTTCCTTGTGTTGTGCTAGGCTCTAGGGCACTCAGTTGACCAGCAACAGTTTCCTACATTGAATACTTATTCAACTTTGTTTAGCTGTTAACGATTTTCTGCTTATTAGCCACCATATTGTGCCATCCAAGCTCCACCTTTCTCTTGAGCATAACAGGTACCTTTGCAATCACCCCACGCTTCATTGGTTCATCTCACCGTCCACACCACCTGTTGTGTCGGTAAGAACACTTGTAAGAGCGTGGTAAGACGCTTGAGCGAGAGAGATTGTTTTCTTCCACCTTCCACATTGTCACTGTAGTTGATAGGGATAACATTTTTTTTGTTGTCTTTTGTTTCCTACTAACAATGGCAGGAGAAGAAAATAATGACGAATGTGTTCAACATGTTGAGTTACGTGATATGTTCGCCAAATTCAACGCATCAACGGAGGAGTCATTGGCGAACTTGACTCGCAAACTGGATGACCTTGCTCTTCGGATGAATACTTTTGAGGCTCGGTTGCCTCTCGCTGGAAGACAAGAAGACAATGCTTATGATGAACTGGAAGATCACAGTAATCAGCCAAGACTGCCACTTTATCGTCGAGGTATAGGAGGTAATAATCATAACAATTATAACCGCCCTCCTGATGATCCTTTTGCTAAAGTGAAATTTACTATACCCTCTTTTTCTGGTGCTTATGATGCTGAGGCTTATCTTGATTGGGAGATGACAGTAGAGCAAAAATTTAATTCCCATCTTGTTCCTGAACAACATAGAGTTCGTCAAGCCACTAGTGAGTTTAAGGACTTTGCTATCATATGGTGGAATGAACTTGTTAAAACTAGAACTGATCCTCCAACATGGGATAGATTAAAGGAAGCTATGCGTGTTCGATTTGTTCCTCCATCTTTTCAGCGGGACCTTCGCAAAAAATTGCAGCGTTTAGACCAAGGTAACATGTCCGTAGAGGAGTATTATCAAGAGTTACAAAAGGGTATGCTGCGTTGTGGGGTAGTAGAGGACATGGATGATAAAATAGCTCGTTTTTATGGGGGGTTGAGGCGTGAAATTCAGGACATTGTTGATTACAAAGAATATGATACTGTTAACAGATTGTTTCAGCTTGCTATGTTGGCAGAAAAAGAATTGCAGGGCCGACAACAACAGCAACAACGCATGAGGAGCAACTTCACGCCGCGTGCAGCAACTACACCATCCAAAACAGCACCATCTTCGGCCCCCCGTGCAGCGACTACACCACCCAATGGCGGCCAACGAACTATACCTGTTGCTCCACCTTCTCGCGTGTCGGAAGGCAGCAAGGCGACATCATTCAAGCCTTCGTCGACCACTCCTTCTACGGGTCGTACTTCCGATATTAAGTGTCACCGCTGCCAGGGACTTGGTCATATGATGAGAGATTGCCCGAGCAAACGAGCATACATAGCACGCGACGATGGCGGGTATGATAGTACTTCGGATGTTGAAGATGAATATTCTCTTGCTACTGACTTTACAGATCCAAATGACGAACACACCGAAGAAGAGGTACTTGGTACAGCGGCGACGGAGAACTATAGGAGCATCATTGTGCAGCGTGCCTTGAGCTCCAAAGTGGAGACCGATGACAAGCTACAACGATACAACCTCTTCCACATGTTTCTCGTCATCAAGGACTGCCGTGTACACACTATAATTGATGGAGGTAGCTGCAATAACTTGGTAAACACGGACGTCGTCAAGAAACTCGGTTTGACAACAAGAGCACACCCTCATCCGTACCACATTCAATGGTTCAACAATAGCGGTAAGGTTCGGGTAACACAAACAGCGAGAATCCATTTTTCAATTGGTTCATACCATGATTTTGCTGATTTTGATGTTGTTCCTATGGATGCTTGTTCTCTTTTATTGGGTCGTCCTTGGGAATTTGATACAGATGCTATTCATCATGGTAGAACCAATAAATATACTCTCATGCATAAGGGAAAGAAAATCACTTTGCTCCCCATGACTCCTGCTGAAATTGTGCTTTTTGAGAAGAGTAAAATTCGTGAGGGCAAAGCAACTAAATTAGAATCTGAAAAACAGCAAGTTATTAAGTTAAAATCACCATCATTGCTCGCAACTAAATCTGAACTTGCTGATTTATTCGATGCTAAGGGGATGTGCTATGCTTTAGTTTGCAAAGAAGCCATGTTTTCACTTCATGAATTGTCTATTGCATTGCCCCCTGCTGTTGCTAACCTTTTGCAGGAGTTTGAGGATGTGTTTCCCTCCGAGGTACCCCCTGGTTTACCACCGATGAGAGGCATTGAACACAAGATCGATTTGATTCCAGGAGCAAGTTTGCCAAATCGTGCAGCATACAGGGCGAATCCACAAGAAACTAAGGAAATTCAGCGACAAGTCCAAGATCTTCTGGACCGCGGGTACATTTGTGAAAGCCTTAGCCCTTGTTCTGTTCCTGTTCTTTTGGTTCCTAAGAAAGATGGTAGTTGGCGCATGTGTGTTGATTGTCGAGCGATTAATAACATCACCATTCGATATCGTTATCCTATTCCTCGATTAGATGACATGCTTGATGAATTGAGTGGTGCTATCATCTTCACAAAAATTGACTTGCGTAGTGGTTACCACCAAATTAGAATGGCACTAGGAGATGAATGGAAAACTGCATTTAAAACCAAGTTTGGACTTTATGAGTGGTTAGTCATGCCTTTTGGTTTAATAATGCACCCAGCACCTTTATGCGATTAATGAACGAGGTTTTACGTGCTTTCATTGGACAATTTGTGGTGGTTTACTTCGATGATATCCTCATTTACAGCAAGTCATATGATGAACATCTTGATCATTTACGTGTTGTTTTTACTGTTTTGAGAGATGCACGTTTGTTTGGTAACCTCAAAAAGTGCGTTTTTTGCACCAATCGAGTCTCGTTTCTTGGCTATGTCGTTTCCTCGCAGGGAATTGAGATGGATGAGGCAAAAATTGAAGCAATCACCAGCTGGCCAGCCCCAACTACCGTCACACAGGTTCGTAGTTTTCTTGGTCTTGCAGGATTTTATCGGCGCTTTGTGCGGGATTTCAGCACCATTGCAGCACCTCTACATGAGCTAACAAAGA
Source organism: Tuctoria greenei (assembly GCA_036927565.1). NCBI lineage: Eukaryota > Viridiplantae > Streptophyta > Magnoliopsida > Poales > Poaceae > Tuctoria > Tuctoria greenei. The sequence goes on along the minus strand of JAYESD010000001.1, from coordinate 23,500,369 downwards.
AGGGAGTTCCATTTCGATGGGGCGAACAGCAGCAACAAGCTTTTGATGCTCTCAAATAGAAGCTTACACAAGCACCATTACTACAACTTCCTGATTTTTACAAGACCTTTGAGCTAGAATGCGATGCAAGCGGCATTGGTATTGGAGGCGTTCTCATACAAGGAGGTAAACCCGTTGCTTTCTTTAGTGAAAAACTTCATGGTCCTTCTCTGAATTATTCCACTTATGATAAGGAATTGTATGCCTTAGTCCGTGTATTACAAACTTGGCAACATTATCTTTGGTCTAAGGAGTTTGTCATACATTCCGATCATGAATCATTGAAGTATCTTAAGTGTCAAACCAATCTGAATAAACGACATGCTAAATGGATTGAGTTCATAGAGTCGTTTCCATACATCATTAAGCATAAGAAAGGGAAGGAAAATATCATTGCCGATGCATTATCTAGGCGTTATACTATGCTGTCCCAACTTGATCATAAAATCTTTGGTTTGGAAACAATTAAAGCATTATATCCTACTGATTTGGACTTCAAAGATGCTTTTGAAAATTGTAGAGAAGGAAGAACTTGGAATAAATATGTGCTGCGAGAGGGTCTCCTCTATCGTGCTAACAAGCTATGCGTTCCAGCTAGCTCCGTTCGTCTATTGCTTTTGCAGGAAGCACATGGAGGAGGTTTGATGGGACATTTTGGAGTGAAGAAAACTGAAGACGTGCTGTCCACACACTTCTTTTGGCCAAAGATGAGGCGTGATGTCGAACGCTACGTGACACGATGCACTACTTGCAACAAAGCTAAGTCTCGCCTTAACCCACATGGTCATTATATGCCTCTTCCTGTTCCTAGTGTACCTTGGGAGGATATTTCTATGGACTTTGTTTTGGGATTGCCTAGGACTAAGAGGGGGAGGGATAGTATTTTTGTAGTTGTTGATCGTTTTTCCAAAATGGCACACTTTATACCTTGTCATAAGAATGATAATGCCTCACACATTGCTGATTTATTTATGACGGAAATTGTTCGTTTACATGGTGTGCCAAATACCATTGTTTCTGATCGTGATGCAAAATTTTTAAGTCATTTTTGGAGAACTTTGTGGTATAAATTGGGAACCAAGTTGCTGTTTTCAACTACATGTCACCCACAAACGGATGGACAGACCGAGGTAGTTAATCGTACTTTATCCACTATGTTACGGGCTGTCTTGAAAACAAATTTGAAGTTGTGGGAGGAGTGTTTACCACATATAGAATTTGCTTACAACAGATCCGTTCACTCCACGACAAAGGTAAGTCCATTCCAGGTAGTGTATGGTTTCAATCCCCGTGCTCCTATTGATTTACTACCTTTGCCTCCTTCTGAAACTATAAATTTGGATGCTACACAACGATCTGAATTCATTCTTAAGATGCATGAAACTACAAAGAAAAATATTGAAATGATGAATGAGAAGTATAGGATTGCAGGTAGTAAAGGTAGAAAAGAAGTAAAACTTGAACCGGGCGATTTGGTGTGGTTACATTTGAGAAAAGAGCGATTTCCCAACTTGAGAAAATCTAAACTTATGCCACGAGCTGCTGGTCCATTTAAGATCGTTGAAAAGATTAATGATAATGCATATAAGCTTGAATTGCCTCCCGATTTTGGGGTTAGTCCTACATTTAACATTTCAGATTTGCGACCGTACATGGGAGAAGAAGATGAACTTGAGTCGAGGACGACTCCAATTCAAGAGGGGGAGGATGATGAGGACATCACAACAGCAAAGACGCGCATTGAACTGCAAGGACCAATCACAAGAGCACGGGCACGGTTATTAAATCAGCAGGTGAATTCGTTCTTAACTTCTTTTGCATGTGAGTTTGAGAATAGATTGCTATGTGATGATTTAATTGTTATTAGGAATAATGGAAAAGATCAACAAGTGAAGGAAGGAGGCCTTGGGAGCGTGGAGAACCACCTGGGACGTCCACAAGTAGATGGAAACAGTTTACAACTCGGACTCGAGTTCAACTCAGAGTCCAGGAGCAGTCCACCTTAAAACAGACGCCCAGGAGGCATACGGACTCCGTTTTCGACGTTCTACATATGCACGGAAAGAGGAGAAGATAAACTTTCCAATGGTTCTGGTCCCACCTCAAATTCCTCCGGAGTCATTGGGAATCGTCGAAACAAGTCGAGTCCAGATTTCTGTCCGGTGCTGCGCCACCGAATCGGGCCTTTGGGCCTTGTATCCTGTAAGAGTCCATTAGGGACGCGTCTAATCATGTTTTGGTCGAACCCTAGCCTATAAATACTGCATCCGCCGGTCATATTCGGTGGGTTTTGCTTAGATCAATAAAATCGCCGTTCTACGGTTTGTGAGACCCCAATTTCGCGATTTCCGATCGTGTCTTCTACGTTCTTGCTCGTGTTCTCGATTGCACTTGCAGGGATTAGCCTTCTTGGCGAGGTCAAGCGTGTGCAGCACGGTTGATAACCAACGGAGCCGTGGTGTAGTGATTGCAGGGGTACTCGAACCGCTCGAGTGCCGCGGATCATCAACGTCGAGTTCTCCATCCCAATCGACATACCTTTCGGAAGATCGGGCCTAAACCTACTCATCAATAATCATGTCTTCTTGACGATCAATTAGCTCTTCCTTCTCAACAAGTTGGTTAAGCAAGAATTTCATTTTAGCAGCAGTTTTTCTATCTAAACCATTTAGCATATCTTCATTATCACTATCTAGATCATCATCACTCGAGTAAGAATGCACGAAAGGAGTTTTGATGTTTACCTTGCGTTTACCTTCCTTAGCCATGAGGCAAGTTCCATTTGCTTTCCTTGCACCGAGCGTGGGGAAGAGTGTGGGTTTCTTGGACATGCTTTCAATGGCTATGCTGGCCATTTCTTCTTCATCGGACGATGAGGACTCATCGTTTGAGTCCCACTCCTTTCCGATGTGTGCTTGTTCAGCTTGTTTCTTCTTCTTGAAGAATTTCTTCGGTTGAGGCTTGGACCCTTTACTCTTCTTCTTGTTGTCCTCCTATGGGCAGTCAACTATAAAGTGATTGTACTCACCACAATTATAGCATGCCCGCCTCATCTTCGGCTTTGTCTTCTCCTTGTATTTTCCTTCACTCGATTTTGTTCCTTGTCTTTTCTTCATAATTCTTTTGAACTTCTTCATGAACAAAATCATATCTTCTTTGTCCAGCTCGCTGCTTTCATCATCGCTGTCCTCCTCAAGCTGTGCTTCTTTTGCTTCTTTGGATAGAGGCTTGAGTGAGGACTTTAAGGCAACTCCCTTCTTCTTGGCCGATGTGAGATCGGCTATTTCTTTGACGTGCTTGGCTTGCTTCTCCATCATCTCAAAGTTGATGATTTTGCCAAGCAGTTCATCCGGAGTCATTTTCTTGTACCCGGGACTTTCTCGGATCATAGAGCAAAGTGTGACGTTGCGAGGCATAAAGGCTCTAAGGATGAGCTTTACAACCTCGTGGTCATTCCACTTTTTGCTACCATATGATCGAACCTTGTTCACAAGAGTCTTCAGTCTGTTGTACATGTCCTGGGGAGACTCATCTTCCTCAATCGCGAACCTTCCCAGTTCGCCTTCAATCATCTCAATCTTTGCCTCCCGCACATGCCTGTCACCTTCATGTGCTGTCTGTAGTGTGTCCCAGATTTCTTTGGCAATCTCCAATCCGTCCACCTTTGTGAATTCATCTCTACTTAGAGATGAGGTGATAACGGCTGCGGCTTGGGCATTCCTGTGGATGGCTTGCTCTTGACTTGGTGTGAGTTCTTCATCGTCATCAGGGATGTTTATTCCTGTGCACACAATATGCCATAAACTTGGGTTAAGGGAAATCAAGTGCATCTTCATATTTTGCCTCCACATGGAGTAATCACTCCCATTGAAGTGTGGGGCTTTTCCGAGAGGAATAGATAGATAATGACTGCTGTTAGAATTTAAACGGTCATAATTAAAAGGATATCGGGAGTAGTCGGTGTGACTACTCCCCTTCTTCTTTTCTTCAACTTTAGCTTTTCCCTATGGAAAGTGCTTTCTTTCGGAGCAGTGCTTTCAGCTCCAATGTCTCCTCATCATCATCATCGAAGTCTTGAATGGCTTCGAGATACCTTTCGAGCTTTTGGTGCTTGTCATTGTTCATTTCTTCCTGGTTGTTGATTTTCTGGACTTCCTTCATGTCCGACATGATCGATTCGAGTGGTTGCACTCTTTCTTGAAGAACCCGCTCTGATACCAATTGAATGTAGGCCTAGAGGGGGGGGTGAATAGGCCTTTTTGTTTTTCTCGGTTCTTGTAGCACTTCAACAACAAGGTCAAAACCAGATATATCGGACTAGTCCGGTAAAGTGCGGACTAGTCCGGATTTCACGGGCTAGGTTGGTCAAGTTAGGTCAATTTGATTGTTTTGTAGACGTTTGCAGCGGAAATATAAACTTTAATAACAGTTCAATAGTTGTATGTCAAGTTCTATTGCAAGTATGATTCTTGTTCAACTATTTTAACTTGAATTCAACAAAATGAATCAAACCCTAGATAATGTTGATCAACTAGAATGATAAACACAAACGAACAAGACACAAGACTTATCCCGTGGTTCAGCTACCACGAAGGCAACCTACATCCACGTTGAGGAGCCCACAAAAGGACCGGGTCTTCACTAACCCTTCCCTCGTCGGATCGCCACGAAGGCCAATCCTCTTCCACTAATCACACAGGGGTAAATCACCAAGTTGAAGGGGCGATCTCACAAGTTGAGAGCTCCCTTGATTACAAGTTTCAAGACCACCAATAACACACTTCGAAATATACAAATTGAGATACAAGAGTGTGTTAGAGATTCAAACCAAGAGCTCAATCGTGTGCCAAGTGCCTCTCCAATGATCTACAAGTGATCTTCAATGGATTGATTGATTTTGCACTTAATTTCGTGGAGAGAGATGGTTTTTGAGTCTCTTGGGAGGTGTGACGGCGCTAGGGTTCGAGAGTTGGTGAAAGTGGTCCGTGCACCTCTATTTATATGGGGTTTCTAAAAGTTACCGTTAGGGTTCAGAAAGATCGGACTAGTCCGTGGTGGTGACCGGACTAGTCTGGTGTGCTGTGTGAAGCAAACCCTAAGTGTCCAGGAATCTCGGACTAGTCCGGTTCAAAACGGACTTGTCCGATTTCGCTACTGGAAAGCTTCGGACTAGTCCGATTGTCATCGGACTTGTCCGGACATATGAAACCCTAAGTGTTTAGGATGACAAGTCCGCACTTGGAGGACTTGTCCGATTTAGATCAGGGTGTATATCGGACTAGTCCGTGTGGACACCGGACTTGTCCGAAGTGGATCAGAATGAATATCGGACTAGTCCGGGTCACAACGGACTGGTTCGATTTTATGTGACTTGTGCATTGATAAGGACTAGTCCGCACTGGGGAGGACTAGTCCGAAGTGGAACAGAAATATATCGGACTAGTCCGGTGGTGACCGGACTTGTCCGATCTGGTGCAGAATGTGATATCGGACTAGTCCGGCTGATATCGGACTAGTCCGGTCCTGTATAGCTTTGTGCATTGTGTGTGTGTGATTAAGTGAGATTGAGCTCTTGGGTGTGTTTCCTTAACACACTCCATACATACTAAACTACTAATTTCTTCTCCTTGAGCTCAAATTCATTTTCCTTCTCAATTTTCCTCTTTTTGGTACTTTGCTCATTTTTCATCATTTTCCTGCGTTCATCTCAACAAAAGGATTAGGATCCCAATTGCTTGTCATAAATCATCCAAAACCCACAAGGGAGTCCTAGATGCACTTTCAAAGGTGTACTTGTTCTTGATTGTTACCTCATTGAGAGCTCAGTAATCTACACACATCCTTTGCGACCCATCCTTCTTGTCCACAAATAGAACGGGCGCTCCCCAAGGTAAAAACTGGGGCAAATAAAACCCTTATCTAGTTGCTCTTGAATCTACTTCTTGGGCTCCACTAATTCCATAGGAGCCATCCTATACGGCCTCTTAGCTATAGGTGTAGTTCCAGGTATGAAATCAATAACAAACTCGATGTCTTGATCAGGTGGCATACCTGGCAACTCATCCAGAAACACGTCCAAAAATTCCCACGCCACCCGAATCTTCTCAATTGCGGCACCGTCCATATGGTTCAGCTCCAATTGCTTTGGTACGGTTTGAGATGCTACAAACTCTATGGTGATCCCTTCCTCATTGGTCAACTTCACCGTCTTTGTGGCACACGCAATAACTCCATTGTGCTTCCTCAACCAATCCATACCAATTTTAATGTCCAGTCCTTGGGAATCCAAGACAATGAGGTTGGCAAAGAAGTCTACTCCCCTTATTCTAAGGCTTACTTTTGGACATACTATATTTGTCCTCATCTCTCCTCCAGGAGACTTAACCAATAAAGTAAACTTCGTATGAGAGATGGGCAAACTATACTCGGCAACATATTTCGATGCAATGAATGAATGTGATGCTCACAACACAAATAACATAGTCGCCGAATTGGAGTTTGCGAGAAACATACCAATGACCACGTCATCCACTTGTTGAGCATCCTCCATAGAGACATGGTTCACGTCGCCACGAGCAAAATTCTGTTGTCCACATTTCCCTTGCGTCTGTCCTCCATTGGGTCTTGGGTTTTGCCTCGGTGCATTGCTTCCTTGACCAAGGCCTGACTTAGGACATTGATGTGCAAGGTGTCTTGCTTCTCCACAAGTATAGCACTTCTTTACTCCACCGGGATTATTGGTACGGGCTTGGTTTAGAACATTTGCACCAAGAAAGTTGGCGCGAGGTGCATAAGGCATTGGAGGCCTAGGTGCTTGCATGACAGGGCGCTGCTGCACAAACTGAGCTGGGCGCGGTGCAAATCCAGGGCGATGAGTAGGCGCAGAAGAGCTGAAGTAAGGCACACTAGGTGGTGCAAAGCGAGGGCGCACATTACTTCCTTGTTGTTGTCCTTGATATGGTGCCTTCCTCTTGTTGTCTTGCTCCATCTCATGGGCCTTGTTCTCTACAACAATTGGTTTGTCCACAAGCTTCTGGAAGTTGGCATAGTCACAATTCAGCAATTGCACTTAGATCTCATTGTTAAGTCCTTCATGAATATATATTGCTTTTGGCTGTCCCGGCTCAAATCCTCAGGCGCATACCTTGAGAGTTGAGTGAATTAATTGAGATATTCACCCACGCTTGATCTTTCTTGCCTCAAGTTCTCAAATTCTTGCCTCTTCAAGATCATAACTCCCTCCGGCACATAATGAGAACGGAAACTCTCCTTGAACTCAGCCCAAGTAATCCTCTCCTAGTTCTCATGAGTATTGCATAAGAAATCCCACCAATCTGCAGCTGCTCCAATTAGTTGATGAGAAGCAAATAGAACCTTCTCCCGGTCACTGCATTGGACAATGGCTAGCTTCTTCTCCACGGACTTGAGCCAATCATCCGCATCCATAGGGTCAGCGGCTTGAGCAAACATTGGTGGCCTAGTCCTCATGAATTCTCCCAACCGGTTATGAGGAGGTGGGGGTGGAGGTGGAGGCATGTGGGGTGATTGTTGATGTTACCAGCCTGCAGCTGTCCTATAGTTTGTATCATGGTCTCCATGAGCTGGTTCTGCATAGCCAATAGCTGCTCAATGTTGATAGCTCCATGAGCAGGTCCTTATCCATTGTTGTTCTGAGGCGCTCCATTGTTCTCCTCCTCATCATTGCCATCCCTCTGGTTAGGAGTCCTCACCATCTGAAGAAAAACAAGAGATAAGAATTTAGAAGACGTCCCCAACTATATGCATCAAGGGATATGAAATAAGCAACTACCTATACTAGCCTACATGTATATGGCAATGCTAAAGCATACCAAAATCCTCTATTGAGCACACAAACAAACAATATATAGCAAACAACACACCAAGCAAAAACACATCGATTCCTGAGTGCTCCTATGTGCTCTAAAGTGTCCATTCCATCTAGGTTGCGTCCTACGGTCAACCTGTGGCTTTGGTACCAATTTGTGACCCCCGGTTCCGAAAATGAACCAAGTGCAGTATATGTGTGCCCAGGATGTTCAACACACATACACAAGTGCATCACAAACGATATACAGACAATTACCACGACTCAAATTATTAAATAAGTACTTTTACTACACAATTCATAACATCCTCGAATACAAGCTCTAATGAATATTAATGACAAGTTTCAACTAATGCAGCGAATATAAACTAATTAAGAAAACTAGACAGCTAGGTAGCATAAGCAATAGGGTAGCATAGCTCCAATCAACACCACAAGCAAAGTTGAAGGTAGACACGGCCTAGAATTCCGCATTATTGTCGTCATTAAACTCCCAATCCTGACCTGCAACTGTTGGGGGGGGGGGGTTGCAAGAGTGAGTACATGTCGTACTCAGCAAGTGTGGGAAGTATGACATGTAGCTGATACAAATGACGACAATAATAATGGCTAAGTGCTGAAAAGTACATTAAAACATTTGAAAAGCAACATAATGTATGTATGTGAAGTAATCCCATCATAAACCAAGAAATCATCATAATACCAGTCCATATTTATTACCATCATCCATATTCCAAATTTCTCATTACCAATAACAATAATCAATATCAAAATTTAATTCATAACCAGCCATAACCATTATTAACCAACCATAACCATCCCAATACCAAGTTTCCTTCTAATCATGTAGGTCATCTAGGTGCTCATAACCGGGAGCACGACTATCATGATAGTTTATTAGACTCTGCAGAGTTTGTACCGCTTTACCCACGTGTTTGTGATTTCATCACCTTGCAGTGACTAGAACCTCTATTATGCCGTCTCACACTTTCGTCGGTGTGTGGACAAGAGATCACAAAATAGCCTTTACAAAGGGATTACTAGCCTATTTAGACCCCACTGAGGTTTCACCAGGGGCGATGTCTCCAACTGAGCACATTTTCAACCAAGGGCTCCCTCTTGAGGCATACGGATCTCAGGGTAGTCCCATCAATCATCAACAAACCCAAACCGACTACCCCTTCCCCGAGCATCCTAAATGGTCCAAATAGCACTGGCAAAGCCCTAATTAATCAGCTACGCTGCACCCATACTTGACCTCGTGGTGGTACTGTAGTCCTGGCTTATTCTCGCATGAACCGGTCCTTAGATCTAAAGCAACCAAACCACCATAACATCCAACCCATCCACATACCAGGCTAGCTTAGGTCACCATTTACCATATTACATTAACCAGGTTATGTTAATCATAATCTCGTAAATGAATAATTAAGTTGAGTGGTATAGTTGTCTTTCCATCCCAATTAATTAAGTGAAGCAAAAAGTAAAAAGCCCTTCCCGACTCTCTACCATATATTCCAGGTGAAAAGGGTGGTTAAACAAAGCTAGTAAACTTCCTATCATAGGATTCCCATCAAATTGACACAAGCATGCAGTTTTACAAACAAAACATTTATTTTAAAAACAGGATCAATATGCTTCAAGGACACTTTCCTTGCTCTTGGGATTGGTTCGGGTCAAAGCCTTCAAACTCTTGGTGCTGGAGATCATCCGCAACACTCTCTAGCGCAAATCCGTCTAATACGCACAATAAACATACAAGACAAGAAACACAATCAAAGAGTGCACATATATTACTCAATATGACATGACATGCATGATTAATGCAAATGCAAGGTGGAACTTGTTAATGGGTTGTTTTTAATGATCACAAACTAGTTCTAATGGATTCTAACAAGTTTATGCAGGTTTGAAGTTGATTAGATCTAATTTTAGAATTAATTCAACAGAAATTAAGAAGGAAAATCGGACTAGTCCGCTAGGGACCGGACAAGTCCGCACTTCACGGGATCGGCAGATTAGGGTTTTCTAGATCGACGTGAATTTGGAGATTTGGGGTTGAATTCAAGTAAGGTAAAGAGAATAGAAGGTATACCAGGTGTTTAGAACTCCAATGAATCAAGGATCTTGGAGGTAACACTTGGGTCTTGGCGAACTAGGGTTGATGAAGAACTTAATGGTGGATTGTTGACGAAGAACACAAACTTGGTGGAGATCTTGATCCTCTTTCGTTTCATCCTCTTCTTATTCTTGCTTGGGATCTCCTTCTCCCTCCTTGATGGCAGCTACTCACGAGCTAGGGTTTGGGTGGGGTGTAAAAGTGGCAAATAGATGTCAAGCCAAGAGGTGGGGTTGTTTATATAGAGGTGGAGGCTAGGGTTAGATGGATTTCGAGTTTGGGATGAGTAGAGGCCAGTTTAGAGTCCCTCATGGCCTCTAAAAGAGTTAGGCATGACGTCCCTAGGGCCTATTAACATAAAACCTAAGAAACAAGTCGTGAAACAAAAGATCAACTCAGGGTCACGATTTATCAGACAAGTCCGAAAAGGACCAGACTAGTCCAAAGTTGGATAGAGAAAAATTGGACAAGTCCAGACTATACATTAGACAAGTTCGAACTTATCCAGAGGGGAAACAAACAACTCTGGCCAAAAATTGGACAAGTCCGACTGTAGTCAGAGAGGAAAACGGACAAGTCCGCTGGAACACCAGACTAGTCCAAACAAGTCCAGGGACTTAAGCGAAATTTTCCAAGGGTTTTGGAACACCGAACTAGTCTACACAGGACCGGACAAGTCCAAAAGTGTCCAGAGAGAAAAACAGACTAGTCCGCAGTAAAACAGACAAGTCTGTTTGAAGTCAGAGAGAAATCGGACTAGTCCGCACCAAAATCGGACTAGTCCGCACTTTCCAGAATTCTTAAATGCGGTTTTGTTTCTAATTCATTTTAAACTTGTTCCTTTTTATGTTGATTAATGTTAGGCATGTATATGAATGTACGCAGGGCATGATGCATGAAAATGAGGGTGTTACAAGGGACGTCTACAGGAGGCCCCCTGAGAGGTGCCAGAGCTGATTGCTTTGGTGTCGCCCACCATCGTCGTAGGGACATCGATGGTAGGCCCCCTTGGAGGTGCCGGAGCTAGATGCTACGACGTTGTCCATGATCGATGTGTAGCAACGTTGACGGCAGGACCTTGGTATACAGGTTACCACAAGAGAACCCTATTAGCAACAAGGGCAGGGCAGGAGAGTTTACTCACGAATCAGTGCTTATTACTGTCATCGACATGTTGGGACGTTTACAGCGGGCCCCCTAGAAGGTGTCATTGCTGATTGGTCTGGCATCATCCACCACCGATGTGTAGCAACGTCAACGGCAAACCCCTGGCATACAATTTATCACAAGAGAACCCTATTATCAACAAGAGTGGGGCGGGAGGGTGTACTCACGAATCAACGCTTGTTACTATCATTGACGTGTCGGAACGTCGATGGCGGGCCTCCTGGACGGTGTTGGAGTTGGATGTCCTGCACACATGGTAAAGGAGGGACTACTTTGCTCGCTGATTTACCTCTTTTTTCTCTTTAGCTTTGTCATGTCTTACTATCCTTAGCTGGCACATGGGACTTGGGTAATTCAATGTGCTAGTGCTTCGAGGTCCGGCTCCCGCCTTCCTTAGGGTGCGACCTTTCTGGCTCCCAGTACTTGGCCGCAACGCTGGGAGGAAGGGCAAGCACACTTAGGGTAAAGGACCAGGCTAAGCAGTTTACACACCATGGACCTTCAGCTTGGTGCAGACCTTTCCTGGGAGGCCATCCAACGTCACAGGACTCCAAAGAAGGGGGCAGCCATGAGAACCCCTCACACATTGCAGGTACCTAAAGCGGGCCCGCCTGCAGTAGGATTACAAAACTCTACCAAGGGTGAGACATAGAGCATATAACCGTGTATATGAAGACAATATACGAAAACGAGCCTAGCATGGTTCATCATAAAATTAACGAGTAATTAAATGAACATTTTAGGAAAGCATGGAGTAAGACTGTGATTCTTTTATATTGGCATTAATAGGAGGAGACAAAATTTAGAAAAGAAGGCAACGACTCGCTTCCAGATGATGAGGGAGGCAGGGTGCACAGGCTTAGGGTTCGGGACCAAGCTAAGCTGACTGCACACTTTGGGCCTGACCCTTCCAGAGCTTGGTTGTCCTAAGTGCTGCTCCTAGACTTTATGAAACCTTTACACTGTCCCACTATTAAGCTAAGAATAACTTACATGAGTGCTCAAATCTTCGAGGGTAACTGTGCAGTTGCCGAGCAACTTGTCAATACTAGCTACCAGGGGGTGATGAGTGGCTGGTTTGGGCAGAGCCGGAACTGATCTTGACAGCTTCGACGGGAACGTTGGTGCAGTCGAAGGGCTACAGATGGGGTGCAGCATACGAGTCGTGCTGACGCGAGCTCAACAGAGGCTGACTTAGTCCAGTGCCGCCCGAGGCAAGTATTGGGGCTGCTGCGAGTGCTTGATGCTTCTCGAAGGATAACACCTCAGCGGTGCGATCTCTGCGGATCTTGAGGACACTGGAGGGGGTTGGAATCTTCAAGACGAGGTAACCGTAGTGGTCTACAGCCATAAATCAGTATAGCACGGGCCTGCCAATGATGGCGTTGAAGGGTAGGGTGACCCGCGACGTTGAACATGATGTTCTCTGTCTTGAAGTTTTCATGTATCCCAATGGTCACCCAGAGATAGATGTTGATGATGGGATGATGTTCCCTGGTCCCAGCCCTGAGAAAGGGCTCGATGTGGTGAGCATGGACACTGGAATTTGCAGTTGGTCGAAGGTCGCACGGTTGATGAGGTTGAGGTTGGCCCCGCCATCTATCAAGGTTTGGTGAAGCTTGACATTGGAAATGGTGGGGGCGACCAGGAAAAGCAGGATCCCGTCTCCTGCCATGTTCTTGAAGCAATCGAAGGCCTCAAAGCTGATCAACGTCTCCTTCCACTTGTGGTGTAGCGCCAAAGTGGGGGTAGGAGCTGTCGAGGCCACCGCTCGGTGCAGGCTCTTGACCGCGTTCTGCGATGCGGGATCCCAAGACCCCCCAAAGATGATGTGGAGTGTCTTGCGACGCTCGTGGTCGCTGTTGGCGTCAAAGTCTTCATCCCGGTGCACCACCTTGATGACTTGTTCATGCTTCTGGTACTCAATATCCTCGTCATCATCGATCTTGCGGTCGACCTTCTGCTTGCCCTCCTGTTGTCGGAAGGGTGCGCCTTCATGGCGTTGTTGTGCCCGCTCTTGATATCGCTCGACACACCTCTTGATCTCCCTACAGTCGCTCGCACTGTGCTCGCAAGTCTTGTGCACTGGGCAGGGCTCAATGTTGTCATCAGTAGCAAGTGGCTGACGCGGGCGTTTGTCATGGCATGGGGATTTGGCACTACCGGTCGCAGCTGCTGCAGCGACGGGAGCCCCTGCAACGGCTTGTTTTGGCCGCCGCCCCAGTTCTTGTTCTTCTTTTTGCCGCTACCCTGGGTAGTGGCACCTGGCCGATCTGGTCGGCTTTACCCGCCTTGGAGGCAGGCTGTGAGTGCCATTCACGTCCTTCTGCCGCCCTGGCGCACCAGTCAGCGATGGAGAAGATCTCGCAGACGTCTTGCACATTGTGCGTGGCTAACTTATCGAGCATCTTCCTATCCCGCACTCCATGCTAGTTCGCAAGGGTGAGCTCATCCGCTCTTGCAGCAAGGAGTGCCATTGTGTAGATCTGCAGGAACTTGGCGGGTTGACGCTTTTTTCAAACTTCTCCGACAGGTGTGATCGAAACTATGTGGCCACGATGTCAGGCGGAGGTACGGAGCCGAGGCTGTGCACCCTCCGATGGCCTTCATCGGAGAAGCGTACGATGAGACATAACCTGGGGGTCTGTTGTGCACCATACGATGAATGTGGTGCTGCCGCCTCCACGACGTGCGTCTGCTGCAAAGCTTGCAGTGGAGTGTTCCGCTATCACAGAACCTGCTGTGGAACCTGATGCGCCGAGTACTGCTATTGTGGCACCTGTTGTGCAGAGTACTATAGGGGGCGATTGACCCAACATAATCTTGATGAGGAGGCAGTGGAGGGTTTACCTGTGGTGCACCTTGGACAGAGGGTGCCTCCTGCTCGGCCTCAAGGTTGCGCCATCATTTCCGTTGCCGCTCGATGATGATGCGGCTGTCTTCATGAGCTCGACGGCGGACGAGCTCGGCCCTCAGGTCGACCGTGGGGATCCTGCTAGCGCTAGGAAGCCTGGTGGAGCGAGAGTCGGTAGAGTAATGGTCGATGGATGGCGTGCACGATAGTGACATGTGACGTCTCCCTCTGATGGGAGAGTTGATGGCCGTAACGACGAGGAGGTCGATGTCGTGGACCCACTGCTGAGCCGCTCTCTGGGAAGTGTTCAAAGATGGAGGATGGTGGAGAAGGGCCCTGGCTGATGCCAGAGCGCTCTCAGGACTTGCATTTTGCGGCTCCAGGGGCGCCGACTGGGTCGGGATGTGCCCGGATTCGCCGTCCTGGCCAGCTGCGTCTATGTGGGAGCGTGACGGACCAGACTCCGCCCTGGCATGGGATCTAGTCATGGGACGATGGCCACGGAAACCGCCATCCATGGGCTTGAAATTCACAATTGCGGTGAAAGCGCAACCACTTTTTTGAGAAAAAAGCCCCTACCTGGTGTGCCAAATGTCGAAGTGTTCTTGCGACACTTCCCCGGGACCTGCTATGTGAGCAGCTCGCGAAGGTTCTTGATCGGCACGGCTTAGTCCCCACGTGATGTTGGGCGTATGAGAAATTGTGAGACAGTAGTTTTACGTGGTTTGGGCCGCCGAAGCGTAATACCTTACTCGAAAGTGTGAGTTGTATTGCTGGAGAGTGTGCTCTCCTGGGTGTGAATGTGTGTGTTTAGTGTAGTCGTCTAAGTTGGTGGCTGTCTGGTCCTTTTATAGTCCAAGACCGAACAGCTTACAAGTGCAGTCTGGGGCCCAACAGGTGGCCTCGGGGCGATCTTATCCTAAAGATCTAAGGCTTCTCGCATAAGCTTCCTCTGACCGTGGCTTGAAGACCCGTCGTCTTGCCACCTCAGATGCAAATGGCCCATGCGTAGTCGTTGATGATGGCAGATGTCCCGTCCAACTGTCCTGTCGCCATAAGCTACCCACTTGGCGGAGTGGGGTGGGCCTGTGGCGTCTTCACTGCGATGCAATTGGGTGTAGCGGTACCTAACAGTAGGCGTGTCACGTCATGTGACTGGGGAAAGCGCGTGTCTTCAATGCTCGATTTAGACAATACGCACAACCCCTTAACTCCCACAACCCACCGTCCAATACAAGTTGCAAGGCACGTGGCAGCACAGGAGCTAGCCTCTGCGGGGGAGACTGGGTCATGTACTGCAGGCCATGTGGCAGCACCGGAACCCGCCTCTGAAGAGAGTCGGAGATCCGGGACTTCCGGGTAGAGCCGGAGCTCGCCTCTGCGGGAGGTGGCCGACCTGGTGCTTCGACCACACGGCAGCACCGGAGCCCACTCCTATGAAGAAGCGGGATCCTGTCCCACTGGACATGTGGCAGCGTCAGAACCCGTAGCTGAGGTAGGCCGGGAACCAGGCCTTCTGAACACGTAGCTCCATCGGGCTCTTCCTGAGCAGGAAGGCAGGGTACTTAGGTACTTTTAGCCTATGCGCGAGTGCTGGGTACCGACAGGTACGCTATAAAGCTTACTGGAAAGATTCTGAATAGGTTACTGGAAAGTTTAAAATATATTTACATAATTGACATAGATGAAGTTACAGAAGATATAGAGTATGATTAGACTTTAGAGTAAGATATAAAATAGACGAGTGCGTATAGTGTTAAGCTATCCATAATCGTTGCTTTAAAACATACTCTACACACTATTCTTCTTCTACTTTTCCAGTATATCCTTTAAATTTAGACAAATTCTCTTACTTCTCCCCTTGTTACCAAGCCTGTCAGTCAATGCAAAGTCTGCGATACATGATGATGCCAAGACAGAAAGCCAGCTAAGCTACCCATCCGGAGAAAAGGTGGACTGGTGATTGTTCAGAACAGCAGCCTCCCACATGCAGATGGCCTGGCCTGGCTAGCTTGATCTGGCAACGGTTCCAAGCAGAAAACGCATCCTCTGCGTCCGAATCGTGATTAAATTCAGCACCAGTCATCACGCGGAGCTGCAGCTAAACAATATTTGTGGGTATAGCTGTTATTTTCGTGGGTTCTTGACCCACGGGAAATAAATCGTATTGCTGTAGTGTACTACCGACGCACGTTGATCAACCAGTGAGCGGTCGTCTACGCACCCAACCGAGCACACACACCCAACCGACTCTGTGGCACCGCCAATCCGCTGCCACCAACAGCACCATTCGACGGTGAGGGTGAGCCTACTATGCTGGCTGCGGCGGCAACAGACGCATGTGCAGCGTTTGCAGCAGCTGCCACCGGGCCGGGGACCAGCGCTCGCACAGGGAAGCCGTGATCCGGTAGGTCCGTCCGTCGGCGATGACTCTCCATGCAAGGATAGACGCACAAATGCACTGCAGCGCATAGATACGCTGCATGCATTGTCGTATCTGTTGCCACCACATGCACGGATGCGCTGCATGCACCGAACTACTGCAGGCCAGTCCGCGGACGGCTCGGTCCGCATTCACTTTGTGCTATTGAGCAGGCGCGGCGGGGGTCGTCGCGTTGCCGCGCGTGCAGAGTCAGAAGAATGACGCATGCATGCACGGAGGCATGGCCCTCTGTTTGCCGTCAGATCTACAGCGGTTCATCTGGCTTCAAATCAGTATGCAATATTTATTGTCCCGTCTGTCTACCGGTATTGATCGTTGCTGTTTTTGCGTGTTTTTCTAGAATTGTTCAGTAAATTGTCTCCTTTTTTCTAACAATTCAAAAACCTTAGTAGATAATTTCCTGAGTTGAACATGATGACTTTAGCCAATGCACTGAGGCCGCAAAAATTCTCTAGCGTGCACTTCAAGAGGTGGCAGGTTAAGGCCACGCTCTGGCTCTAGTCACTAATTAAGATCTTCTGGGTAACCGAGGGCAGACCTCAAGGTCCTTTGTATATTGAAGAACAGACGAAGTTCGAGGAAACCAATTCTGCCCTGAAAGGATGTATCTTAAGTGTTCTTGACAACAAACTGTGTGATGTTTATCTGACAGTCACAGATGGTAAGGAGCTCTGGTATGCACTTAACGCTAAGTATGATGCAACCGATGCAGACGGTGAACTGTATATCATGGAGAATTTTCATGACTACAAGATGGTTAACAATCGTCCCGTAGTTGAACAAGCTCATGAAATACAGTGCCTTGCGAGAGAGCTCAACCTCCTTAAGTGTCTTTTACTCGACAAGTTTGTAGCTGGGTGCATTATTGCAAAGTTACCTCCTTCATGGAGGAACTTCGCCACAACCCTCAAACACAAGAGACAGGAAATATCGGTTAAAAATCTAATAACATCTCTTGATGTTGAGGAGAAGGCTTGGGCTAAGGATGCTACTGAGAAAGGAGGTGAGGGTCACTCTAGCGCCAATGCTAATATAGTGCAGAAACCTAATTTTAAGAACAAAAGGAACAAGTCTCAATTCAAACCAAACAAAACTACTACTTTCAAGAAGAAGAAGAAGTCAAACAAAGCCAATGATGGCTGCTGCTATACCTTTGGGGAGCGGGGACATTTTTCCAAGGACTGCCATGAGAGGGTAGACCGCAGAGGGCAAAGGAATGTCAACATCGTGACGTCTAGCAATGCAGATGGATACGGCAATTCTTTTATTGTTCTTTCTGTTTCTCAAACATCGTCTTGGTGGTTTGATACAGGTGCTAATGTTCATGTATGTTCTGACATGTCCATGTTTAGTTCTTACCAGTTCGTCCGGGATTCTACCGTCCTAATGGGGAATGGGTCACATGCTTCTGTTTGTGGTGTTGGCACGGTCGATCTGAAATTCACTTTGGGAAAGATTGTCCAGCTGAAGAACGTGCAACATGTCTCTACTATGAACAAGAATATTGTTAGCGGTACCCTTCTATGCAGAGATGGGTTTAAAGTAGTTTTAGAGTCCAATAAAATAGTTGTGTCCAAGCATGGACAATTTATTGGTAAAGACTTTGAATGCGGAGGTCTGTTCCGTTTTTCTCTTTCAGAGTTTAATAATAAGTCAGTAAACTATATTTATGGAAGTACTAATGATGATGCAAGTGTTTGGCATTTTCGTTTATGTCATGTTAATTTTGGTTTAATAAATCGGCTATCTAGTCTCAAATTAATTCTGGAATTCACCATTGTCAAAGGCTCTAAGTGCCATAGTTATGTGCAGTCAAGGCAACTTCGAAAGCCTCACAAGGCAGCCGAGGAGAGAAATTTGGCACCATTAGAACTCATACATTCTGATCTATGCGAGATGAATGGTGTGTTGACAAAAGGTGGAAAGAAATATTTTATAATATTAATAGACGATTCTACTAAATTCTGCTATGTTTACTTGTTGTAAACTAAAGATGAAGCTTTAGACTACTTTAAAATCTATAAATCTGAAGTAGAAACTCAATTAGAATGAAAGATCAAACGTCTTAGGTCAGATCGTGGTGGTGAGTATTTTCCCAAAATATTTGATGATTTTTGTGTGGAACACGGTATTATACATGAGAGGACGCCTCCCTATTCACCCCAATCAAACGGGGTAGCTGAGAGGAAAAACCGCACATTATGTGACTCGGTAAGTGTCATGTTAGACACGTCCGGTTTATCTAATGCATGGTGGGGGAGGCTCTATTGACTTCATGTCATGTCCTAAACCGCGTTCCAAACAAGAATAAAGAGAAAACCCCTTATGAGGAGTGGGTTGGGAGAAAACTATCACTTTCATACTTGCATACTTGGAGATGTTTGGCAAAGGTCAATGTTTCAATTACCCATGAAACGCAAGCTGGGACCAAAGACAGTGGATTGCGTCTTTCTAGGCTATGCTCATCGGAGCATCGCATATAGATTTTTAGTAGTTAAATCTGAGGTACCTGATATGCATGTTGATACTATTATGGAATCTCATGATGCAACATTTTTTTAGAATATTTTTCCTATGAAAGATATGCATAGCACTGCTAGGATCTCTTCTGAAATTTATCCTGAATCGACCACAACTAGCGAGTTTCTTAATGCACCGTCTGAGAATGTCCCAGAAGAGAAAAACAATGAAATAACTCATTCGAGTAAGAGATCACATATTACAAAATCCTTCAGTGATGATTTTATTGTGTACTTCTGGATGATACTCCTAGATCTATAGCAGAGGCATATGCATCACCTAATGCAGATGACTAGAAAGAAGCAGTTCGTAGTGAGATGGACTCAATTTTTTCCAATAGAACCTGGGAGTTAACTGAACGGCCATACGAGTGCAAACCAGTAGGCTGCATGTGGGTGTTTAAGAAGAAGCTCATGTCTAACGATACCATTGAAAAGTAAAAGGCGAGACTAGTTGCAAAGGGCTATACTCAAGAGGAAGGTGAAGACTATTTTGACACATGTTCACCTATCGCAAGAATGACGACAATTTGTGTACTACTTTCTCTCGCTGCCTCTTAGGGTCTAATCATCCATCAGATGGATGTAAAGACAGCTTTCCTTAATGGAGAGTTGGAAAAGGAAATTTATATGGAACAACCTGATGGATTCATAGTAAAAGGTGAAGAGACAAAAGTGTGCAAATTGTTGAAATCCTTGTATGACCTGAAACAAGCACCTAAGCAATGGCATGAGAAGTTCGATGGTACTTTGACATTTTCGGGCTTTGTCATTAATGAGGCTGATCGGTGCGTGTACTATCACCATGGTGGGGGGCGATAGCATTATATTATGCTTGTATGTGGATGATATACTCATTTTTGGTATGAAAATTAATATAATTTCTGATGTCAAGTCTTTTCTATCAAAGTGTTTTGATATGAAAGATCTGGGAGAAGCTAATATTATTTTGAACATTAAGCTGAATAACGATGAGAGTGGAATTACTTTAAGTCAATCCTACTATATCGAGAAAATCTTGAGTCGGTTCGGCTTTATTGATAGCAAGATTTCTCCGACGCCTTATGATCCCAAAGTGATACTTAGAAAGAACAAGAAAGAGTCAAGAGATCAACTTAGATATTCTTAGATGATCGGTTCACTCATGTACTTAGCTAGCACAACCCGTCCTGATATCTCGTTTGCTTTGAGCAAACTGAGCATGTTCATGTTGAACCCGGGTACAAATCATTGGCATGCACTTGAAAGGGTTATGCGCTACTTGAAAGGTACAATGAGTTATGGAATTCACGATACTGGGCATCCGGTCGTGCCTAATGGTTATAGTGATTCGAACTGGATCTCTGATGTTGATGAACTCTATGCCACGAGCGGATATGTGTTCACTCCAGCAGGTGACACTATATCATGGAGGTCTTGCAAACAGACTATTTTGAGAGGTCAACTATGGAAGCAGAACTCACTGCTTTAGAGACAGCAGAGGCAAAATGGTTGCGAGAGCTCTTGTTGGATTTGTCTGTAGTTGAGAAACTATTGCCGGCAATCCTTATGAACTGTGACAATCAGACGGTGATTGCCAAAGTGACCAGTTCGAAGGACAATGCAAAATCATCAAGACACGTCAAGAGACGTTTAAAATCTGTCAGGAAAATGAGAAACGCTGGAGTTATTACTGTTTCGTACATATAAACAGATAAAAAACTGACAGATCCCTTTACGAAGGGTCTATCATCTAATGTGATAGAAAGTGCATCGAGGGAGATGGGCCTGAGACCCATTGATGTGATACCATAGTAGTAACCCAACCTATGTGATCGGAGATCTTGGAAATTAGGATATAGAAAATAAGCTAGTGGTTCACCGAAGAGTGTACTTCCTTTAGACCCTCTCTATATGAAGATGCACACTTGTACTCTCAATCTGTAAGGCAGGTTGGCGATTTGCCTTAATGTGTTTATGTTGGCTATGTGTAGCAAAGATGTTGTCCTACGTGGCAGTCTTAAAGGAAACACACATATATGAGTTCCGACTGTCTAACATCGCAGTCTGTGAGATTTGGGTGATCTCTGGAAAGCTCATGAAGAGACTAGGGAGTACGATGCATGTGCTCCACCCGCGGGGTAGACTATAGTAGTCAAGTACTGGTAATGATTTTTGAGTGAAGTCAGTTCACACAAAACTTGCAATTCAAGGCATAGTCCATTGTGCAAGTTGTGACCTGATGAAACTTGAAGATCTAAGCAAAAGTTCAACTTAACAGTCTCTGCCGAAATACTAGTATATCAAACAACGAACGAGAATGACCTCTCTCCTAATTGCTTTGAGATCTAGTGGGGGATTGTTGTAATAAATAGGATGACCATATAATATTTAGAATTAATTCCCAATAAATCTCAAAGGCCCATTAGAGCAAGAGGGAGTGGAGCTAAATGTTTAGTCCCACATGGGAAGTGGAAGTGGAGCAACCCCTACATATAATGGAGGTTGCTCTTCCACTCCTTGAGTGAGAGAGAAAAGAGGACGAGAGGGGTGGCCCATGCACGCTCCTCCTCCTCCTCGCTCGCCTCGCCCCACCCCGCACACGCGCGCGCGTGTGTTCGTGTGAATTCGAGCCTCGAGCCGAGCTCAGATTTTATATTTTTGCAGAAAATTAAATTGGGCTTTTGGGCTTCCGAATTTTTGGGGCTTCTGAGACAGAGTCCAAGTCGTTGGAGACGGACGCGTTTACAACCGCGGAGTCAGTTCGGATTCGAACCCTTCAGATCGCATACGAACCGCCTCCATGGGACTATAAATACGGGCGTGCGCGGTGCGACAATTTATCCTACTATCAGATCGTTTCCCACATTCGCATTTCTTGCGCTGCCTTCTAGTCTACTCCATCCCGAGCGCCGGCGTGCACCAACGATCGGGAGAGCAGGCCTCTGAAACCGCTCGCCTGTGCGATCCTGTACCGGGAGAGGGCGAATAAGATTTTTTGGGAAGCGCTCCGCGCGATTGCTCATGTTCTTCAACACGGGTCGTCTACCGAGGAGACCGGACACTGCAGTCCAACGTCATCACCAACGTCTGCAGCGGCTGTTCGTCGTCAGATCTACAGCGGTTCATCCGGCTTCAAATTGGTACGCGATAGTTCTCGTCCCGTCTGTCTGCCGGTATTGATCTCTGCTGTTTTCACGTATTTTTTCTGAAATTGTTCAGTAAATTGCCTCTTTTTTTTCTAACACAGCAGACGTTATTCTGAAAAGCCATTTTCAGGGAGCTCACAAGGTTCCGTTCACTCAACTCCCGGATGGATCTCAAAACTCTAAAACTGATAGCATGGATACACCCAACGAAACCACACAACCCAACACTGCAGTTTGCACTCATTCCTTGGGCGCTTTGTTGATGAGCGACTTGTGGATGTGGGGGATGACACCGCCGCCGACAATGGTGCCCTTGACGAGGGTGTCCAGCTCCTCGTCCCCGCGGATGGCCAGCTGGAGGTGGCAAGGGGTGATGTGCTTCACTTTGAGATCTTTACTCGCGTTCCCTGCCAGCTCGAGTACCTCCGCTGTCAGGAAACTGCGAGATTTAACATAATGAATCAGCTTAGAGTGACAAGTTCTCTGAGTTTAGCATCAAAGATAACCAAAGAATGACTCGATATACTATTTACGTTTTTCTGAACAATACCCATTCCCTTCAACAAAGCTATATGCAGTATAGTATAAGCTCAGAGATAGGACACTGGCCCACTTCTATACTCAGAAAACAAGCAAACGGGAGCATCAATTTGTCAATATATACAAGTATTCTGGAAAAATCTGTACAATACCAACAACAGCCAAATAATATCCATAACAATGTAACATGTCCACGTAAATGTTAACTCATTCCTTTAAAGCCTCTTCTCACGGAAACATGAGTAGATTACCCGCACATGTTGACACGAGAAAACAAGATTGATAAAAGGAATTGTCACAGAAACAAGCAAATAACCATCAATCTACATCAAATACCCCCTCAAGGTTCCGGACCTGGAACAGCTATAATTGATCCTGCACATGTGCCAGTGCTCGGAATACGTGCTTAAACTAGAAAACAATAAATCAAAACACAATATTTCCTGATCAACTCCAACCAACATCAAGAGTAATGGTCATTACAAATAAAGCAGTAACCAAATATGCAACTTTTGGCATCTTGTCACACTTATATTCCGTGCCACATCAGGCTGATCGGTGCGTGTACTATCACCATGGTGGGGGGCGACAAAATTATATTATGCTTGTATGTGGATGATATACTCATTTTTGGTATGAAAATTAATATAATTTCTGATGTCAAGTCTTTTCTATCAAAGTGTTTTGATATGAAAGATTTGGGAGAAGCTAATATTATTTTGAACATTAAGCTGAATAACGATGAGAGTGGAATTACTTTAAGTCAATCCTACTATATCGAGAAAATCTTGAGTCGGTTCGGCTTTATTGATAGCAAGATTTCTCCGACGCTTTATGATCCCAAAGTGATACTTAGAAAGAACAAGAAAGAGTCAAGAGATCAACTTAAATATTCTTAGATGATCGGTTCACTCATGTACTTAGCTAGCACAACCCGTCCTGATATCTCGTTTGCTGTGAGCAAACTGAGCATATTCATGTTGAACCCGGGTACAAATCATTGGCATGCACTTTAAAGGGTTATGCGCTACTTGAAAGGTACAATGAGTTATGGAATTCATGATACTGGGCATCCGGTCGTGCCTAATGGTTATAGTGATTCGAACTGGATCTCTGATGTTGATGAACTCTATGCCACGAGCGGATATATGTTCACTCCAGCGGGTGACACTATATCATAGAGGTCTTGCAAACAGACTATTTTGAGAGGTCAACTATGGAAGCAGAACTCACTGCTTTAGAAACAGCAACTGCAGAGGCAAAATGGTTGCGAGAGCTCTTGTTGGATTTGTCTGTAGTTGAGAAACTATTGCCGGCAATCCTTATGAACTGTGACAATCAGACGGTGATTGCCAAAGTGACCAGTTCAAAGGACAATGCAAAATCATCAAGACACGTCAAGAGACGTTTAAAATCTGTCAGGAAAATGAGAAACGCTGGAGTTATTACTGTTTCGTACATATAAACAGATAAAAACCTGACAGATCCCTTTACGAAGGGTCTATCATCTAATGTGATAGAAAGTGCATCGAGGGAGATGGGCCTGAGACCCATTGATGTGATACCATAATAGTAACCCAACCTATGTGATCGGAGATCTTGGGAATTAGGATATAGAAAATAAGCTAGTGGTTCACCGAAGAGAGTACTTCCTTTAGACCCTCTCTATATGAAGATGCACACTTGTACTCTCAATCTGTAAGGCAGGTTGGCGATTTGCCTTAATGTGTTTATGTTGGCTATGTGTAGCAAAGATGTTGTCCTACATGGCAGTCTTAAAGGAAACACACATATATGAGTTCCGACTGTCTAACATCGCAGTCTGTGAGATTTGGGTGATCTCTGGAAAGCTCATGAAGAGACTAGAAAGTACGATGCATGTGCTCCACCCGCGGGGTAGACTATAGTAGTCAAGTACTGGTAATGATTTTTAAGTGAAGTCAGTTCACACAAAAATTGCAATTCAAGGCATAGTCCATTGTGCAAGTTGTGACCTGATGAAACTTGAAGATCTAAGCAAAAGTTCAACTTAACAGTCTCTGCCGAAATACTAGTATATCAAACAACGAACGAGAATGACCTCTCTCCTAATTGCTTTGAGATCTGGTGAGGGATTGTTGTAATAAATGAGATGACCATATAATATTTAGAATTAATTCCCAATAAATCTCAAAGGCCCATTAGGGCAAGAGGGAGTGGAGCTAAATGTTTAGTCCCACATGGAAAGTGGAAGTGGAGCAACCTCTACATATAATGAAGGTTGCTCTTCCACTCCTTGAGTGAGAGAGAAAAGAGGAAGAGAGGGGTGGCCCACGCACGCTCCTCCTCCTCCTCCTCGCTTGCTCGCCTCGCCCCGCCCCGCACACGCGCGCGCGTGTGTTCGTGTGAATTCGTGCCTCGAGCCGAGCTCAGATTTTATATTTTTGCAAAAAAATAAATTGGGCTTTTGGGCTTCCGAATTTTTGGAACTTCTGAGACAGAGTCCGAGTCGTTGGAGACGGACGCGTTTACGACCGCGGAGTCAGTTCGGATCCGGACCCTTCAGATCGCATACGAACCGCCTCCATGGGACTCTATAAATACGGGCGTGCGCGCTGCGACAGTTTATCCTACTATCAGGTCGTTTCCCACATTCGCATTCCTTGCGCTGCCTTCTAGTCTACTCTATCCCGAGCGCCAGCGTGCACCGACGATCGGGAGAGCAGGCCTCTGAAACCGCTCGCCCGTGCGATCCTGTACCGGGAGAGGGCGAATAAGATTTTTTGGGAAGCGCTCCACACGATTGCTCACGTTTCAACACGGGTCGTCTACCGAAGAGACCGGGCGCTGCGGTTCAACGTCATCACCAACGTCTGCAGCGGCTGTTCGTCGTCAGATCTACAACGGTTCATCCGGCTTCAAATTGGTACGCGATAGTTCTCATCCCGTCTGTCTGCCGGTATTGATCTCTGCTGTTTTCACGTATTTTTTCTAAAATTGTTCAGTAAATTGCCTCTTTTTTTCTAACACAGCAGACGTTATTCTGAAGAGCCATTTTCAGGGAGCTCACAAGGTTCCGTTCACTCAACTCCCGGAAGGATCTCAGAACTCTAAAACTGATAGCATGGATACACCCAACAAAACCACACAACCGAACACTGCAGTTTGCACTCATTCCTTGGGCGCTTTGTTGATGAGCGACTTGTGGATGTGGGGGATGACAACGCCGCCGGCAATGGTGCCCTTGACGAGGGTGTCCAGCTCCTTGTCCCCGCGGATGGCCAGCTGGAGGTGGCAAGGGGTGATGTGCTTCACTTTGAGATCTTTACTCGCGTTCCCTGCCAGCTCGAGTACCTCCGCTGTCAGGAAACTGCGAGATTTAACATAATGAATCAGCTTAGAGTGACAAGTTCTCTGAGTTTAGCATCAAAGATAACCAAAGAATGACTCGATATACTATTTACGTTTTTCTGAACAATACCCATTCCCTTCAACAAAGCTATATGCAGTATAGTATAAGCTCAGAGATAGGACACTGGCCCACTTCTATACTCAGAAAACAAGCAAACGGGAGCATCAATTTGTCAATATATACAAGTATTCTGGAAAAATCTGTACAATACCAACAACAGCCAAATAATATCCATAACAATGTAACATGTCCACGTAAATGTTAACTCATTCCTTTAAAGCCTCTTCTCACGGAAACATGAGTAGATTACCCGCACATGTTGACACGAGAAAACAAGATTGATAAAAGGAATTGTCACAGAAACAAGCAAATAACCATCAATCTACATCAAATACCCCCTCAAGGTTCCGGACCTGGAACAGCTATAATTGATCCTGCACATGTGCCAGTGCTCGGAATACGTGCTTAAACTAGAAAACAATAAATCAAAACACAATATTTCCTGATCAACTCCAACCAACATCAAGAGTAATGATCATTACAAATAAAGCAGTAACCAAATATGCAACTTTTGGCATCCTGTCACACTTATATTCCGTGCCACATCAGGCTGGACAAAAAAACCTAAAACCGAACACCAAAACCGAACTAACATAAACTGAACTAACCAAAACCAACAAAACTGGTCATGTTTCGAATACAATATGCAAAATTCTATTTGTTCGAATTTTAATTTCAGTTAACAGTGTGAAACCAAAGTTTAGCCTGATAATTGATTCTTGGCAGCCCAACTAAACTACCTCAACCCTAACCCCTCAGCCCTGCCCATCCAACATCTCTTCTCCTGCTCAACCTGTCGGTTTCCCCGCCACCACCCCGCCCCACGCGCCGCCCCACCACCCCACCATTGCCCTCATGGCCACCGTTGTGGCCCCGTCGCGCACCCACCATGACCCCATCGTGCCCTGTGCTTTGTCGCCTACCGTGGATATGCCATGTCATGACCATGCCGAGCTCCGTCGTGGCCCCGTCATGCCCTGTGCCATCAAGCTCCGATGTGGCCCTGTTCTGCCCCGCCGCCTAGAGCAGATCCGCCCCGCTGTGGCCCCGTCAGATCCTGCACCCCACTGCCTACCGCGGATCCACCCCTCTACACAAGCTACGGCGCCACAAGCATGACCAAAGTCTTGGTGAACCTAACATGCTCAGCTAAGCTCGGTTGTTTGTGTTTAACTGGAAACTGAACCAAAGTTTTTTCTTAACCTTCGGATCGGTTCTCTTTTGTGTACACCAATTCTGTTTTCGTTCCCTAATAACCGAACTTTGGAAAAACAAAAGGTGAAAACTGAATTGATTGGTTTTTGTTAAACCGAATGCCCACCCTGAAGACCACCGCCAAAAAACACGAATGATCGCAAGGAACGCCCAGGTCAAGATCACACCTTCCTCGCTAATCGTGCCAACCAAAGGTAAAGACAACTCCTACATGAAAACGAAAGAAAGATGAAATCCTCTTATCCTCTAAAGACAAGAAATTCACCGCGCAATCCGCATGCTAAGCACGAAGAATGCACAAGCCAGCACCAAAACTAGACCTGTGCGAGGGATGGAAAGAACCCAACAAGAACATAGAAGCGGAGAAGTGGGGTGGGGGGATGACAACGGTGAACCTGGAGGCCGGCACGGGTGGAGCGGCTTATGGGCAGATTCTTGTCCTTGTTATTTTTGGCGTAGGCGACTGATGTCTTCCCCGCGATGAGCCCCTTGCCTCCCTTCCCGGCCATCTCCCTCCTTGCTTCCGCAAACACAACACCTACCAACCAAAAGGGACAGGAAAAAAGGAAACCCCTCAAGAATTTAAGAAACTGACCAAAAAAAATTCCGCGAGAAATCGAAAGCGAGGAAGAAGAGTCATGGGTTAGAAGGGATCTGACGCTTACGATTTGAGGATTGTAGTTGCGGATTCGAGCGAGATGGAGCAAGGGGAATGCAAGAGGAAGTTCCTGGCGGCGCTGGCGCTAGGGTTTTCTCTTTCCCTTGTCTCGGCTCCTGCTCACGGGGCAAGGATTTTATAGAGGAAGAGAAAACAATCTCTGTGGGCCGTATGTGCTCTCATTTGGCCCAACATGAGGGCACAATGCACAGGTAATGGCGTATGAGTTTGGTGCATGTGTGAACACACTTACCATATATCCTTCAAAGATAAAATGCTTTATTGCAACTTGACAAAATAAATTACTTTGCTCTTTAATGTCCACACTTCGTAGAAAGAAGAAAGAATAAAAGCTAGCCCCCTACAAGTACTATCATCTAACTCCAAGGACTCGGTTATCAAATATAATTGAATTAGTACTGTAACATATAGTTAATTTCTAATTTCAGGGGTATCCATAATCCATGCTGTAGCAATTTTATCTGAAAATTTAATAGAAAGAAAGCACTATCTTGTTTGTAGAAAATGGCTAATAGATAGCATTAAACAATGCGAACTTGAAAAATTCAAACTCAGCCACTTACAAGTGAGAGTTTCCACTCTAGCTTTCTCACTAGGTCAGCATGCCTTGCAGCTTCAACTGTTCTCGTCATTTGCGATGGACTGCAACTGCAAGTACGTTGTCACTTGCTCTTCGCCATCTCTTTTGCGCTTTTCACTGTGCTGTTGTTCAAGCCTCCTTGCAGAGAACACATTTCGTAGTATTACCTTCAGGTAAACTAGCCTTCAGTTCTAACGTACTGCTAGCTAGCGCTGCATGCCTACTGCACACATGTCCATGTTCAGCAATGTGCTGAACTGCCGGTGTTCCAAAAAAGGGAAAAAGGGAACATGTACTCAGGAGTGTAGTAAACATCAATCTATACTCAATCAAACGAGAACAAGCCAACACCAGGGCAAGATGTGTGCGTGTGATGTGGTGGTGCCGTGTTGGCAGGGTGTTCCCAGGTGAGAGTCGAAGTTCAAGTGATAGTGTGTAGTGCAAGTGCAGTGAATTAGCTTTCGCACTAAGTGGCTCAGTTTTAATTTTCTCACTAAGTGGCTCAGTTTGAATTTTCTATTAAAATTTTCAGATAAAATACTGCAGTATGGATTATGTATACTCCTGAAATTAGAAATGAATTATATGTTACAGTACTAACATCTCACTGTTAGTTTGATCACGTTGATGAATAGAAGTTGGTTACAGGTGTAACCAACTCAACCCTCTCCGTCACATATCTGATCGGGACACCCCAACCCATTCGGTTGGAGGCCCCCTCTCACGCCCATCACTCTATAAAAGGAGGCGTTTAGGTGCCTAATGATGATGAATCTAATGACGCCCTAACCATCTCAAACCCTAAGGATACTGATCAATCAAGGTGGGAAATGAGGGGAAGGTCCTCCGACTTCTCCACCGACTCAAACACCTAAACCACAATGACTCTCTACTCTTCATCTTGAGGTATTAGCAAAGGTGTGCAATCAAGTTGCGAATTAGCCTCTGTGTTCATGTTAATCCCGAACTAATTAGTGGCTAGGTTAAGATCCAAGCACCTCCGTTTCTAACAATGGCATCAAGAGCCACCTAGCTTCTCTAATGACATCGGGTGATTTTAGTCCTAAGATCAATTCCCGCAACACTAAGTATTCAGTCAAAGAAAAATTAGGAGGAAAAAAATCAGAATTAGTGATCCAGATTAAGAACTCAGATGAAAGAAATTAGCAAATTCGAATCAGTTTCAGTTTGGTTTTGGATTCAAACTAAGCTTCCAACAAAGAAATCAGAGAATCCAAATCCAAAACTATGAGATTAAGAAGAAGGTATTCGGCGGATCAACTCAGGAGGTTCGCGAACATTTGTCCTTCGGGACCACCGGACTTTGTCGTCGGTGAAGTGGCCAGCGATGATTGACTACCGGCACACCTCCAACGAGGCCGCTGGGAAGGTCCAGCATTGAGCCGGCCTGACCCGTCGTCATCCTTGCTCAGATGCGCCACCCGCAACCTCATTCGACGACGACGGCTTCACTCTTCGCGTGCGTCGGCGAAGAAGGTGGTAGCGGCACCGAAGCCACTCGCCGGAACCCTACATTTTGCGGCGGAGCTTCTACTTTCCTCCAAACCCTACCCTAAGAATGGCGGCGGGACTTGCTCGATGCGCCGCCGGCCGACGAGCTTCTCGGTAGCGACAAGCTCACCCTCCGGCGAGCCTAGGCATCGGGGATTGGCTCGCGGTGGTGCCGGAACACCCAGTGCACCGGTGATCGCCAGCGGTATCCCTCTCGCGCCGTGGGTTAGAGAGAGAAGAGGGTGGGGAGAAAAATGGATTAGGGTTCGAAGAAAACATATTTCGTAGTTTTATTCGAGCCGAAACAGTTTACTACCGTTGGATCACAGATCAACGAACATCATTCACCTAAGTAAAAGCCGCTCGATCGTTGTGAGATGTCAGATCTTGATCGGACGGGCTCAAGGCATCGGCGCACCGACAAGGCGGCCATGGGCCAAGCCATGCTATGCGGGCTGACCAGGCCTATCTCCCCACTGGCCTCCAAGCCAGTTAAGTATCTCGACCGATGGCCTGTCCGCGTGCAAACAGGCTGGCTGGGCCATCCTCAAGGCCGAGTTTTTGGCCTCTAGGCCGATATTCAGACCAAATCCATTAAGAAATAGTATAGGCCTTCACGCCGTTTTTGGGCCACAGGCGGCTCTCCTTTGACTATTTTTTGAGAATCCGAATATGGCTTCGGGCCAAAATCCTTAGATGGGCCGACTCAGTGTACTGGGCTTTGCCAAAAATTCAGTACAATTTTAGTATAAATTTTGCAGTGGCCTTGATTACTTTTAGGGTTTTTGTGCCAAAATTTTGTTTTAGACCCATTTTCAGTTTATGAATTTAGTATGTAATTTTAGATGGGCTTTTATCCACTTTTATGAATTTTCATAATTAAACTAAGGGCTTTTGGGCCAATTAACCAATGGGCTGAAATTAAGATAAGTGGCATTTTTTTAGAATTTTTTAGCAGTGTGTCACATTAAGTTTTAAAGTATTTTAGGGATTTTAGGTACGGGACTAAAATTATTCCAGACTCACTAAATTAGATTAAAATGCCTAAGAATAATTAAGCATTTTGTGATATTAATAATATGTTGATATTATTTTGTTTATGCATTTGTTTAAATGTATTGTTATGTTGTTGAAATAAGTATATTCGTAGTCATTTAACTTAATTTAATTTTTTTGTGTGGAATCGTTACGTTATTAAGTATGACAGTAAGAAACTAAGCTTCCACTGTGTACTATGTCTTGCATAGAAATATTTATTGAATAACAAATCTATGCTATGATGTCAGTTTCCTAAGCATTCATAGTAATTTTGTTAAGTAGCCAACGTGAACGATAAAATTACTATGATCTCAAATCACTAAGTTTATATATAGTAATTTAGATAATTATTATGTTCTCAGGTATTTAGTTGCATGGAAATTATGTTGAGTAGCCAATGTGAAAGATATTTGCCATGTTCTTAATTATGAATATTGTTTTTTTGTTCGAGTAGCCAATGTGAAAGACAAAAGACAACATTTTTTATTTGACTCTGTCATTTAGTGCATAGAAAGTTTTGTTCGAGTAGCCAACGTGAAAAACGAAATTTGTTATGTTTTCTAAGTTGTTTTGAACGTCCTATTTTGTTGGAACAACAAAAGGCAACATTTCTCCTCAGCTAAGTGATTTGAATCAGTCCATAAAATATTTGCTCGAGTAGTCAACGTGGAAGACAAAATCTACTATGTTTTCTCAGATATTTTGAATGTCATGTTTTGTTTAAACAACAAAAAATGACATTTGTGCTCAGGTACTACTATTAATATTAGTCTATACTCGAGTAGCCAACACGAAAGATAAAATTTACTATGTTATCAGTTACGTTATGTTTTGCCAAGTAGCCAACGTCAAAATCAAACCATAACATTTCAGTTTGTTTACTTCTAAATTTTTTTATTCTAGTTTATGCATTCTTTTAAGTATTTCACTCAGGTTAATATTCCATACTCAGTTCACACACTGTACTCAGTTTTCGTTTTCTACCTTACGAGATAGATAAACTCGGTATGCTTTCTTTGTAATAATGAAAGCATTTAGTTTAGGTACATTTTCGTTCGTATTTAAAGAGTTCTTAAACATGATATGTTTGATGTTTCAATTACTAAGCATGTTTGGGGAGTGATTTTTGAATGTGACAATGCTTCTTAGAACCTCTATTAGAACAAAAGGTCAGTTTAATGATAATATTAAGTTTAAAGCAAGTATTCTCACAAAGAAACTTGTAACTAAGAAACAAAATGGGGCCGTTGTGTGTATGCACATACTTATAATGAAGTATAATTATGAATGCTCCGTTTTGTCAAGTAGCCTACGTGAAAAATAAAATAAAGCATTTGTAATACTAAGCAAAGGCAGTAGATTTTAGAAAAGCTCATTGCTATGAGCAACTAGATATTAAATAATAAGAGGATACTAAGAAGAGGGATTAAGATCGTTAAAGTTGCTAATGTCATGAAGCAAAAGTAGAAGCCAAATTACGAACTCACATTAGTAACATAATATGGTTTATACCTACGCTTCACTAAGTTCTCAGTTCATTATTTTATCTTTTATTAAAGGAATTTGATTTTATTAATCTTGCTTGGACGACTAAGTTTAGTGTGCCACCTTGACATAATCGTCTAAATAATTTGAGTCCTGTCTTTTAATATGATGTTCTCATAGTCCTCGCATGGTGCTATAATCAAATTTCCTCTCAGGATGACTAAGTATTTGGTAAGCGCATAAGAATCAATCATGAAACGTCTTTGAAATTTTGACTCTTTATATTACGCCATATTTCAAGGGGGAGAATTGAACACTCCGTTTCTTAATCGATTATTCCTACTAAGACTTTCTACTCGGATGAATGCATATAGTACGACACTAAGATTAAGATTTAATCATGAGGGGGAGTACTACGATCGGCATACCCCACATTCAGAAAGAAATAAGTGAAACCCTTAAACTTTGTCGATTAGCTAAAGGATTGAGGCTTAAAACCTCTATTCAAATGCTAAATAAAAAATTTAAATAGTTGGTGCATAAAGACACCATATTAGACAAGGATATGACATAAATCCTCATTACATTTTAATGAGGTTGTCACTAAGACGATTAGCCCAAACAATAGTAACTCATCTAAATGGCTATTTAATAAAATAATATTGTTTCTACCATCTTGATCGACACTAAGTTTATGGAAATAATATATTCTAAGATTAGGGGGAGCAACGTAAGCCGAGTAAAAGATCTTGATGAGAAGTGGATGCAATATCTACTTCTATGACTCAAGAATTATTCTTCTCGATACGTGCTGCCATTAAGTCAACATATCTTGTTAATGTTGACTCATCGCCTTTTGTTAGCTCTTCATCGGTGAAATTAAGTAAGGCTCATGTTTCTCAAGACAATTTCAGTTTTCTATGTTGATTAAAATAGTCGCTTATGGTGAAAAGCAATGATCGCTACGATTAGTGAATAATGCGTTAATAAGTGGATCTTGACACGAGATCTATATTCAAATGAAGGATGATCCCACCTAATTTGAACTAAGTTATATGCAGCTCTATTCCATTAGAATGGTGTCAAGCCATATAGGATTATATGAGAAATAAGTAAGGTAATAAAGTCTATACCTCAATCAACCTTCCTAATGAAACCAAATGAGTAGGCTACTAAGGGTCTACACAAACACGTTGTTGACGGCTGTTATATCCCAATTTCACCCGTCAATATAACTCAATTATGTGAAGGAAATATCATTTATTGCACACATCAACCTTCTACTTAATCTATTTCCACTTGTCTTAGGAAGAATAAAGCATCTAGACATTTTATGCAGAAAAATGAGGTAAAATATGGGGGTCCTATAAATTATCATCCCAGCCAAACAAGCATCGAAACGTGGCATCACATGGATCAAATGACCCACAAACAGAAGTATTCGAGGCCATCCAAAGGTGTATCGTCGATATCATTTAATGGGACCCACATGGAAGTCACCCCAAGGAAGCATACAGGAAATGGTCCACTTTTCTGTTTGGCCGAAGCAAAATGTGGGCAAAACTTGGTCAACTTCCATGTGTCGACTCCCTGTGGTGCCCTAATCACGATAAAGATTGATTCGTGCACTTTTGGTGGCGGAAATTGATCCTTCTCCAGCTATAAATAAGATCCCCTACCCTCACTTTTCACACACACTGCTTGAGCTTCATTCTATTTTATCCACTAACTTCCATAGTCTTAGAGGAGTTTAGGCTGTAGAGAGGAGAGTCTCTAGCTAGTCCTTAGTCCAAATTAGGAAGGAGTAGAAGGAGTCACTCTCTTCCCAATTCCAAATTGTGAAAGGTATGGCTCACATATTCCTTATTGTATTTGTGACTTTATGCATAATAAAGATGTTATCTTTAGTATTATTTTATTCATATACTTGGATGAAACGTTTCTTATTTGGTTGTGGATTCCATGTATGTGGTAGGAGTAGTCTTTATGATTATGCCATAACAATCTTAATATATCATCATAAACACTACAAACCCCTACTATAGTCTAATTAGTTATGATATGATCATGTTAATATGAATAACTTATGCTATGTATTGTAGGATCAAAGAGCACGTGAAAAGCTACCAGAGGGGGTGTGAATGGTAGATTTAAAAATCTTACACAGCGGAAACAATTAAATCCAAACCCCTTCGGTAGAAAGACGATCTGTTAGATTAATCATGTGTGAAACTAATCTAAACGTATTTCACCGTGACAAAAGTGATATATATCAGACAGAATCAAGTCACGAAGAAAACACAAGAAGAATCACTCAAATTCGTCGAGAGAAACTCAAGTTATGATCGAACGATCAAGCAAAGGTCAATCTGTCCTACCCGAGAAAAATAGTTCTAGAATGCTGCAAAGAAACTCGTGTAGATCAGAAACCACAAATCAAATGACCGTAAAATTTTGACAGATGATAGATAATCAAGCTGTGAAGAAAATCCAAAAAGAACCACATCAATTGGATCTGTAAAACTCGAGTTATGATAAAACCACCAATGAAAGGTAGTGCTGTCCAGAAACTCGACGAGTAAAACTTGTCTGGAACAAGTCGTACGAACAAGGCACAAAAGTTCCTTCAAACTACGAATTTTATTCAATAGAACAGAAGAGTAACAGCCCCAAAGTCGTGCACCACGAGCTCTGACCTCCCTTGCTTATATAACCAACTCGAACGCCAACTCAACTCAAACCAGGACCCTAATCCTACTCCGTTCACGAATCGAAACTTTCCATAACTGCTTAGGACTCTTCTATACGAAGATAGAAGCAATATTAAGACTTCCAAATACCTTAGGAACGTATCTCATATTCCTAAAACAACTCAAATTTGTGACCCACATGAAATACTAACATAACCAACTCGATACTTTCCATACCGAGCCATAACTGACTCCGCCGCAGCCAAAGTCATCAACCGAAACGATCCGATCCTTCTAACCAGATCTTATCATCCATAAACCATCTTCAGAACCATGTTGCCATGACATGCACTGCATGCATACGTGCAAATACCTTCCTTCAACGTCCAATAACCTTCATATGCACTGCTCTTGATTCAATCATCCTGCGTGACCTCCTGACCCGCTCAACCACAATTCCTCCTGAATTTGGTTGTTGGAACCTCATCTCCTCCCTGAGACTAGTCCAAAGGATCCCATCACTAGCCATGTCTTGAACTCAAGCAACACCTGCACATAAATAAACAACCAATCCGTACGAGTCCAAGTCCGCGACTTGACTCAAGTCAGTTCCAAACACAACACCTTACGTGAGCACCTCACATAAGCATGTTGCAAAGCATAGCAAAATGATATCAGACATATCAACAAAAACACACCAGAAACTTAGTAAAAGAATACTAAGCAATCTTTCCAATAATGTAAAGCAAGTTGGAAACATTTCACATGAATTTGGAACACTACAATCAAGCTCCGAACCTTGCCAAAGCTAACCGGAGCTTGTGCCGGAGCTTACCAAAGCTAGTACAACCTAGCGCTGGAGCTTACCAAAGCTAGTCGGACCTAGTGCTGGAGCTTACCAAAGCTAGTCGGACCTAGCGCCGTAGCTAACCAAAACTAGTCGGAACTAGTCATTCCAAAAGTCGGAGCTAGAAAAACATGTCGGAGCTAACCAACATAAGTCGGACCTAGCAAAACATATCGGAGCTTAACAAAGACATGCCGGAGCTAAAGACAAAGCTCACCGGAGCTACCCAAAAACATGTCGGACCTATACAAAGAAAGTCGGACCTATTGTCGGACCTTGCAGAAGTTCGGAGCTAGGGTTGGACCTTGCTAAAAAGATGTTATGGCAGCATTCAAAACTTTTATCGTCAAAGCCAATGTATTCAGCACACTTAGGTATCACAATCCCCCCCTTGATGAATGCATTGGCAACACCACTTAAGATCCGAACATTGGCATGAAATGTTTTGAGAACAATTTTCCCCCTTTTGAAAATCAAATGAGATATAAATAAATTAATGTAAATTTCTCTCCCCCCCTATACATATTTCTCCCCCTTGCATAATTCACCATATTATCTCTCCCCCTTTGACAATGTATTCAGCAAGGTTCAAAAGAGAAATTTTAATTGTTATGAGCATATTATAACAGATACATATAAAACAAAGCTCATCCAAGTCATACTATCAAGTAACTTACACTATCACAACAATTAGATACATAAAGTAGTGTAAGCCATGCTAGAGATCAAATGTAATTTTCAATTTAAGCAAGTCATGATCTCACAAACTTAACTATTTCAATACGTGAAAGCATGACACTTGTTGCTGCATTTTATTATTTTTCAAAGCACAAATTTAGATCATATGATATTTGCAAGAGATTATATGCGCATCTGCCTTATTCTAATCAACCAAGCTAAGCCTATGTCATTTGACAATCAGAAGCTTAAGGACATGATTTTAGTCATACACAACTTCTTCCAAGTTCATATCTAAGTGCAATGATAAGCCATCTCAAAAGAAGAAGTGCAATGCATGCATATTATCTTGATCTTTTCTCAACTTATATTTGTTCACAAAAACTCAACATGTGAGTTGATTATTTAATTAATTATTTATGATTAAAAACACTTGTGAGCATGCAACAAGTTCAAAACAGCAAGAAAGTTCGAACATGACCAGATTTAGTTTAAGTAATTATTCCAATTACTAGACATGGCAAAAACTACAAAATGTATAACACGAGTAATGTAGTAAGAACTTTCAGCATGTAAAGGAATTACAAAGTCATATATGTATGAGATACTATGCTCATATTATTTTAATTTCAGATTCACACATAGACTTCTCAAGTTTCAAAATCCCCCTCAATGTAAGCCATGAGGATGCATAACCCCTATTTCACTACGAATGAAACAAAAACGAGTGAAATCCAAAGGTTTTGTAAAAATGTCAGCCAATTGTTGTTCGGTATCTACATGGTGAAGCACAATGTTTCCTTTTTCAACATTATCTCGCAGAAAGTGATACCTAATGTCAATGTGCTTAGTTCTAGAATGTTGCACAAGGTTTTTAGTAGTGCAAATAGCACTTGTGTTGTCACAAAACAGTGGAACACTATCTAGATCAACCCCATAGTCCTTAAGTGTTTGAACAATCCAAAGAATTTGTGAGCAAGCACTAGCAGCAGCTACATATTCAGATTCGATTGTGGATTGTGCAACTGAATTTTGTTTTCTAGAGGACCAAGCAACAAGTGAATTACCAAGAAAATGACAAGCATCGGAAGTACTTTTCCTATCAGTCCTACAACCTCCAAAATCAGCATCAAAAAAAGCTTTCAAAGTAACAGTTGAGGAAGAAGGAAGAAAAATGCCAAATTCTTGAGTTCCATGTAAGTACCTGAGAATCCTTTTGACGGCTTGATGATTTGAAGCACGTGGGGAGGCTTGATAACGTGCACAAAGACATACGCTGAATTGTATGTCCGGTCTTGATGCCGTGAGGTACAAAAGTGATCCGATCATGCTTCTATATTCTTTTTGATCCACGGGTTCACCATCTTCATCAAGTTCAAGTGTTGTTGTTGTTCCCATTGGTGTCTGAAGAGGCTTGCTTTTGTCCATGTTGAAGCACCTTAGGAGGTCTTTTGTATACTTCGTTTGATGCACAAAGGTACCCTCCTTGGTTTGCTTGATTTGCAGCCCCAAAAAGTACATGAGTTCTCCCATCATACTCATCTCAAATTCTGAACTCATCATAACTGAAAACTTAGACATAATATCATGAGAAGTACAACCAAAGATAATATCATCCACATACACTTGAACGAATAATGAGTCAGTGCCATGCTTAAGCACAAAAAGAGTTTTATCAACCTTGCCCATGGTAAACCCGTTTTCAAGTAAGAATATTTTTAACCTATCATACCATGCTCTAGGGGCTTGTTTGAGACCGTGCAAGGCTTTGGACCATTTGTAAACATGATGAGGAAAATCTGAATTTTCAAAACCCAGTGGTTGTTTGACATAAACCTCCTCATCTATGTAGCCATTAAGAAAAGCACTTTTAACATCCATTTGATATAGCTAAAAACTTTAGATGCAGCAAAAGCTAACAAAATTCTTATGGCTTCTAATGTAGCAACAGGAGCAAAAGTTTCATCAAAATTTGGACCTTCAACTTGAGTGAAACCTTGAGCAACCAACCTAGCCTTATTCCTAACCACAACCCCATCCTCACTTTGTTTATTTTTAAACACCCATTTAGTTCCAATTAAAGTGTGACCTTGAGGAGGAGGTACTAGTTTCCAAACATTATTTCTTTCAAAATTTTCTAACTCTTCTTGCATGGCAATAATCCAAGATTCATTAGTGATTGCGTGTAATATATCTTTGGGTCCAAAAGAAGCAACAAAAGCTGAAAGAGCATGAGAGTTTGGATCGCAAAACCTGGACCGTGTAACTCGTTCGTGCAAGCTTCCAATAATCTGTTGCGGGGGATGATTTTTGTAAAAACATAGGGGGATAGATGTATCACAAGCTTCTTCTTCTTCATGTTCATCACAAATTGATTATCTTGTGACTTGAGGACGATTTGAATCAGCATTCATGGTTGTCGGTGCTGATTGAGAATTAACATCCGGAGCTGAACCAAAGTCTTTAGCTGCTGAATTTTCGGGCAGCAGCTCCACCTCTTCCTCATCTTCAATGAAAATGCTCTCCCCCTGCGGATATGGATCTGGACCTGCAATGTTTGAGCTAGTACCTGGGCTAGATTCATCAAAAGACTCTTCACAATTCTCCACAATTTTGTTAGTGTCAAGTAAAAGCACACGGTAGCCTCTAGTATGAGATGGATAACCAAGAAACATGCCATCAATGGATCGAGGTTCAAATTTATTAAGATTACCATGTTTCTTAACAAAGCATTTGCAACCAAAGACCCAAAAGTGCGTAACACTAGACCTATGTCCAAACCGGAGCTCATATGGTGTTTTACCTAGCTTAGCGCGCAAGAAAACACGATTTGAGACATAACAAGCGGTTGCAATTGCATCAGCCCAAAATTTCGTAGGAGTTTGATATTCATCAAGCATAGTCCTAGCCATCTCAACTAAGGTTCTGTTCTTTCTTTCTACGACACTATTTTGTTGAGGTACATATGGTGAAGAAAATTGATGATCTATTACATTTTCAGCACAAAAGTGATCAAAAGATTGATTTTTAAATTCAGTTCCGTTATCACTTCTAATTGCTTTTAAAGATCCTGGGTGATCAATTGATGATCTAAGAAATAAAGTTCTAAAGTGACTAAAAGCTTCATTCTTAGATGCCATAAAGTAAACCCAAGAGTATCTAGAATAATCATCAATAATAACAAGAACATACCATTTACCTCTGAAGGATTGAACACCTGAAGGTACTATGGTGTCAAGGTGTAAAAGTTGACCCAATTCAGTTGTCATGATCATTGTGAGAGGAGTATGTGAACCTGCAATCATCTTAGCATGTCTACAAGAAGAGCACACAATTTCTTTGTCCCCTTTAAGCTTAGGCAGCCCACGTATGCGATCAAGAGCACTAACACGCGTTAGGTGATCAAAGCCTACGTGACCAAGTCTACGATGCCAAAAATATAAGTCCTTTGAATCATTAGCAACTAGACACCTATGCTTAGAAGAATACATATCAAAATCAGCTTTAAAAACTATTCCAAATCGAGACATGTTAAAAATAAGCTCATTGTTTGAATTTACAACTTTGCAGCAATTTTTAGTAAAAATAATTTCCAGATTTTCATCTAGCAATTGTGAAATAGAAAGCAAGTTGTATTTCAAAGTTTTGACAAGTGCCACATCCTTCAAAGTGTAGTGATCATTTACTCTAATCGAGCCCTTAGCAATTATAGGAGTTGAAGAATTATCGGCAAAAGTAATATTCTCTACACGTGACACAAAAGAGAGGGAGGAGAACCATTCTTCGTTACCAGTCATGTGGCGTGAGCAACCTGAATCCACAATCCAAATGTTCTCCTTCCTCAAGCGTGTAACCTACATAGAAGCATAATATGTCAATGACTCAATACTCGGGTTAGTCAAAAGGCATTTATGTATCCAGTACTGAGTCACTCGACGTGCAGCAGGAAAAACACGCGAAAGCTGAGATAAAACAGCAGGTTTATGAGTCAAAGTTTGAGGTTTTTTATTCTTAAGTACTGACCTATAAGGTATTACTTGTGTAGCACAAAAATCAGTAGCTCCGGAGGCAAAAACAGAAGGTCCGGAGGTAAACTTTGAATGTTTTTGACTCATAACAGCAGGTTGCATGTTCCTGACATTCGGCTTAATATGTGCAGCAAATTTTGCATGAAAGTTATGAGATCTAGCAATCATTCTTTCCCTTTTCTGTTGTTTAGCTAGTCTATAACAAGAATTTATGACATGACCATCTCTACCACAGTAGTACAATGAAATTTAACTTTGTGTTCATGTCTAGATGAGCAAGCAACATTATTTGAAATAGAATGAGACAACACTCCTGCAGATTTGAAAACCACTTCTTTTTGTTTAGGAACTATTTGAATCAAACCACTTCCTAATGACTTTATAATTTTAGGTGGATGTGCCTTAGCATGAGCATGAGAATCAAAACCTAAACCAGTTTTATCATTGCAAGACTTGGAAAAATTCAGCAGCAAGTTTAGGTTCTTATTCCCATTACAAAACCGATCTAATGTCCTATGCATGTTACCAAGTTTATTGGACAGATCAAGGCAATTTTCACATGAAGTTTTTCCTTTTAATTTGCAATTGGAACAATATTTAACTTCATGAGAATACAAAGCATTATTCAATATTGAAATTTCATTCATGGCATCTTTTAGTTTCTTTTCAAGATCATCACAACTAGAACACTGCAAATCAATTGTAGAACAAGAAGGATCTTTTAAGTTTCCAATGTCAAGTGCAGCAAGCTTTTTGTTCTTTTCAATTTTAAGTTCAAGTCTATCTAGAGTAGAGGAATGTGCAGTTCTTAATGTGGATAATTGTTCATAGATTAAATCATACGAGGGACAATAATCATCACTAGGAATCAAGATTTTCAAATGGTTGATTTCAGATTCTAGTGATTCAATTTTAGCAGCATTATCCC
This sequence comes from Tuctoria greenei, assembly GCA_036927565.1. Classification (NCBI taxonomy): domain Eukaryota; kingdom Viridiplantae; phylum Streptophyta; class Magnoliopsida; order Poales; family Poaceae; genus Tuctoria; species Tuctoria greenei. The sequence continues at coordinate 23,458,583 of JAYESD010000001.1, read as the reverse complement.
TAAGCTTTTTGTCCTTTTTCTTAACAATAATAGTTGCATGAGAAATTGCATCACACATTTCATTACAGGTAGAACATACCTCATCGTCGTTAGTGTTGTGTTCTGCATCCTCCTGACTTGATCTTGATCTTGTTTTGCCTGCCATGAAGCATAAGTTGGCCAAATCATCTTCATCTTCATCACTTCCAATGTACACGTCGCTTGAGCCAAGTTCCTAGAGTGCGGAGATAAAACTGCTCACCAATTGGCGACCTATAAAGCCCTTCTTCTTCTTCTTCTTCTTCTTCTTCTTCTTCTTCTTCTTATCATTTGTTGAGGAGTGCTTTGTCCTTAATTGTTTTTCTTCTCGGAAAGTAGAACCTAAAAGGTTAGGGCATTCTGTACGAAAGTGTCATGTCTTACCACATTCGGAGCATCGTTGAGGTCACAAGCTTCCTCTCCTTCTAGTTCTCACATTTTGCAATGCTTTTGAGAACCTAGTAGAAAGAAGTGCTAGCTCCTCCTCTGGAAATCCCTCGATCTGCTCAGGGTTAGTGAGGACAACAAAGCAAGAGTATTACAAGATGATGAGTGGCCGGAGCTAGGCGTATCACGTTGTGAGATAAATGCAATAGACTTATTTGGGTTCTTACATGATAAGATGTCAATTTCATGAGTTTTGAGTTTAGAGTAAAGCACATCTAAAGTAAGTGTACTCATGACAGTAGATTCACGAATAGATGTAACCTTCATCTCCCAGATTGACATGTCTAATGCACTAAGTAGTTGCCTAGCATTTTCAGCATCAGAAAAATTAATGTTGACACTACACAAGTTACTGAGAATTTTGTTAAATCGAGCAAAGAGATCATCGATGGACTCACCGGATTGCATCTCGAAGCGCATGTATTCTTTATTGAACATTTCTTGACTTACCTCCTTGATCGTGTTGGATCCTTTGTGATAGTCACAAAGTGCTCTCCATACATCGTATGCCGATCGGAGATGTGCAATATGGTCGAGGTCGCTCTCAGTGAGTCCTTGGATGATTAAGTTTCGGGCTTTGTTGTTGTTGTTGATGTCGCGTAGGTTTGTAGCCGTAACTTGATTGTTAGGTGGCACTTCGTAAGGCTTGTACACATTCTCCCATATTGCAAAGCCTTGTGCCTGGATGAAAGCCTCCATGCATGCCTTCCAAACCTCAAAATCAATACCAGCAAATACACAAGGTTTGGCGGAGTATTTCTCCATGATGATTAGTCAAAAACATGTGCAAATCACAATGATTAGAGCAAATTGGCTCTGATACCAATTGTAGGATCGAAGAGCACGTAAAAAGCTACCAGGGGGGGTGAATGGTAGATTTAAAAATCTTACACAACGGAAACAATTAAATCCAAACCCCTTCGACAGAAAGAAGATCTGTTAGAGAAATCGTGTGTGAAACTAATCTAAACGTGTTTCACTGTGACAAAAGTGATATATATAATATAGAATCAAGTCACGAAGAAAATAAAAGAAGAATCACTCAAATCCGTCGAGAGAAACTCAAGTTATGATTGAACGATCGAGCAAAGGTCAATCTGTCCTACCCGAGAAAAACAGTTCTGGAATGCTGCAAAGAAACTCGTGTATATCAGAAACTACAAATCCAATGACCGTGAAATTTTGACACATGATAGATAATCAAGTGGTGAAGACAACCCAAAAAGAATCACGTCAATTGGATCTGTAAAACTCGAGTTGATAAAACCACCAACGAAAGGTAGTGCTCTCCAGAAACTCGATGAGTAAAACTTGTCTGGAACAAGTCAGACGAAAAAGGCACAAAAGTTCCTTCAAACTACGAATTTTATTCAATAGAACATAAGAGGAACATCCCCAAAGTTGTGCACCACTAGCTCTGGCCTCCCTTGCTTATATAACCAGATCGAAAGCCAAATCAAATCAGGACCCTAATCCTACTCCGTTCACGAATTGAAACTTTCCATAACTGCTTAGGACTCTTATATATGCAGATAGAAGCAATCTTAAGACTTCAAAATACCTTAGGAACGTATCCCATATTGCTAAAACAACTCAAATTCGTGACCCACACAAAATCCTAACATAACCAACTCGATACTTTTCATACCGAGCCATAACCGACTCCGCCGTAGCCAAAGTCATCAACCGTTACTATCCGATCCTTCCAACCAGATCTTCTTATCCATAAACCATCTTTGGAACCATGTTTCCACGTCATGCACCGCATGCATACGTGCAAACACCTTCCTTCGATGTCCAGTAACCTTCATATACACTGCCTTTGATTAAATCATCATGCGCGACCTCCTGACCCGCTCAACCATAATTCCTCCTGAATTTGGTTGTTGGAACCTCATCTCCTCCCTAAGAGTAGTCCAAAGGATCCCGTCACCAGCCATGTCTTGAAATCAAGCAATACCTGCACATGAATAAACAACCAATCCGTACGATCCCAAGTCTGCGACTTGACTCAAGTCAGTTCCAAACACAACACCTTAAGTGAGCACCTCACATAAGCATGTTGCAAAGCATATCAAAATGATATCAGCCATATCAACCAAAACACACCAGAAACTTAGTAAAATAATACTAAGAAAACTTTCCAACAATGTAAAGCAAGTTCGAAACATTTCACATGAAAATTTGGAATATTACGATCAAGCTCCGAACCTTGCCAAAGCTAACCGGTGCTTGTGCCGGAGCTTACCAAAGCTAGTACAACCTAGCGTCAGAGCTTATCAAAGCTAGTACAACCTAGTGCCGGAGCTTACCAAAGCTAGTCGGACCTAGTGTCGGAGCTTACCAAAGCTAGTCGGACCTAGCGCCGGAGCTAACCAAAACTAGTCGGAACTAGTCATCCCAAAAGTCGGAGCTAGAAAAACATGTCAGAGCTAACCAACATAAGTCGGACCTGGAAAAACATATCGGAGCTTAACAAAGACATGCCAGAGCTAAAGACAAAGCTCACCGGAGCTACCCAAAAATATGTCGGACCTAGACAAAGAAAGTCAGACCTATTGTCGGACCTTGCAGAAGCCCGGAGCTAGGGTTGGACCTTGCTAAAAAGATGTTATGGCAGCATTCAAAACTTCTATTGTCAAAGCCAATGTATTCAACACACTTAGGTCTCACATATTTCAACATTGGTTCAACGATGTTTAGGTTAGTCATTGCTTTAGGATGGCTTGTGCCGCAACTCCTAAGGTATTTGCTTAGTATGCTAGCATGATGCTAGGATAGTAAGTAGCGTTGGATGTCTCATAGACCCACGAATTGAAGTGGTAGGAAGTAGGTGGTGACAACCCTATCTGTTCTTGTAATCCTCCATGTTCGGCTACGCTACAAGCTCTTTGCGGGAGTCGTCCTAGTATTTTTTTTCTTGAACGTGCAGGAGAACTATGCATCTTTTATATAAAGAGAAGAAATAGGAGAAACATACAAAGTCTCTGTCTAAACTGAAGCCACACCTCTCCACTCACACCCAAATCAGCCCGCATCAAAGGTTGACCTCAACAAGTGAAGATCCTTGGCACCAGCCAACGCCCAACCAACAGCCTCATCAGAAAATTCTCGCTTCAACCTAACCGAATCAGGTCTAGCACCCTCAAACACACACCTATTTCAATGGAGCCAAAGACACCAGAACCCAAGGATGATGGCACTATTTACACCTCTCTTGCTTTTTTTGTGAACCCTTTTTATTGTTTTCCTCCACCACTCCGTGGAAGTCTTATCATCAGCAGAAGGGACAGAAGCAGTAAGATCAAATGGAACCAATAGATCACACCAAAATTGATGGTTGAAAACATAGCTAATAAATATGTGCTGGGCTGTTTCAGATTCTTGGTCACAAAAAGACAGGCCGTCAGATGATCCATTCCTCGCTGCTCCAACCTATCTGCCGTCCAACATTTATTTTGGATAGCCAACCTCAAAAGACCTTACATTTGGAGGGAGCCCAAGATTTCCAAACCCGTTTCTTGGGTTCGAAAGTGTTGGAACCTCTAAAGAAGGATTTATAACTTGATTTTGAAGATAATATCCCTGAGGCCTCATGCCTCCAAATATGATGATCGTCATCTTGAGAGAGCACCATCTCCTCCATAATGTCCCAAAGCATAAGGTATTGATGGATCCCCTACAAGGAAAGGATAGTGGAAATGTCTCTAACCCAAGTTTTATTATCAAGGGTCTGGGCCACCGCCTAGATGTAACAACTCTCTTGTGTACTATAGTGACCACCTCAGGAGCAATCTCTGAGATGGTACATCCATTAATCCACCTATCGAGTCATCCTAGTATTGTTAGGGGTAAACCCGTGCTCGATGTGTTGAACAACCTGGCATAAGGATTCACCATTGACATGCTCATTAGTATCTAACCTAGGATATGTATGAGTATGCTAGACGCATAGTAGGAGAAACTCCCTAACTCTTAGTATAATCTCTCTTAAACCCATGTACCCCCTTTAGAATAGAATGTTCTTATGTGTGTCACACTACCTCCACTTATCTTTTATCCATCCTCACTAGAACCCTACCTAGACCAATCTACTCTCTTTATTTGATGATTGCTTTACTTCCACTTAGCCTTCTTTTGGGAAAATATAAATGACACCATTGGGAATACTCTTTAAGGGGAAATGCTACATCAATAGTTTCCGTGCGCTTGCGGATTTTTTCTGTGACGTAAGAAACGTCAACAAGCATTTCTCGTGCCGTTGTCGGGGAAGGCTGTTGAAGTATTGCATGATTGAGCGAATAGGATAGGACCCTGGGTAGGTTTTTAGTAGGATTACACTTCTTTGTTTTCACATTTTATGTGAAAATAGGGTAGTGTATTTCTGGTTTTTGCTTGCCGAAAAACTTTTTTGAAGATCCCGAATCCCTGTTGAGAGATCGACCTCATGTCGTTACTCCTTATAAGCTTCATGTGGCAAAGAAAGCCATCTCTTTTGCACCAACAACTGAAATGGCAATGGCCCAGAAGACCCTTCGTGAGTTTTAGCTCCCTCTACTAACAATGTGCTTATTGGGCCCACTGTTAACACGGGAGACATAATCTTTAAAATCAAGACTGGCCTAATCACTATGGTGCCAGCCAACTCATTTATGGGAAGGCTAACGAGGATGCAAGTTCTCACCTACAACAGTTCCTTGACATTTGCAGCACTTTCAAGATCAAGTACATCTCTCCTGATGCCATCCGTCTTAGGCTGTTTCTGTTCTCCCTTCTTGGGAGGGCGAAGCAGTGTTTCTAAGCGAATTGAAGTATTGTAGACACTTGGAAGAAGTGTTCTATTGCATTCCTTGCCAAATTATTTCTGTTGGGCAAAACTAATGCCCTGCGTGGAAGAATTTCCAGCTTCCAGCAAGATGCTAAGGGGTCTATTCCTGAGGCATGGGAAAGGCTACAGGAGTACATCGTGGCCTGTCCCCACCATGGGATGGATGATTGGCTCATTATCCAAAATATCTACATTGGGTTGATCCCTTCCGCCCGTGATCATGTGGATGCTGCTGCTAGAGGAGCCTTCTTCTCATTGATGGTGCCCAAAGCCAAATATGTGATTCATAAGATGGTGTCCAACATGGGTTGGAGCAATGAGCATCTCCAAACCCGTCAGCGAGGCATGCATACCTTGAAAGAGGTGGACATGATCGCTGCTCAATTGGACCTCCTCATGAAGAAGATTGATGGACAAGCCGGTGGTGAAGTATGTGGCAATGCCTATGCCTTAGACACTCACATCACCCGTGAAGTCTCTGACAATACGGGTCACTTGGGTAATGACTGCCCAGAGACTCATGACAATGCCCTATACGTAGCCAACAATGAGAACAACAATGACTATCATCCAGGAGGTCAAGTGTGACACCCAGTTCCGAAAAAGAACCAACCATAATGCATATGTGTGCCCAGGATGTTTAACACACATACATCACAAACGATAAACATATTATAACCATGTATTGAATAATAATACTAATAATAGTACCTTATTACAAACCAAATAGTCTTGATTACAACTCTAATGAAATTGCAACAGAAAATCTAAACACTAAAGACTTCAACTCCACAGGCGAGTTTGACAGCATGACACACACCTAGAACTCCTCGAAATCCTCTTGGTACTCCACTTGGTTGCCTACGTCTGGATTTGGTGGGGGAATAGCAAGGGTGAGCACATGTCGTACTCAGCATGTGTGGGAAAATATGACATGTAGCTTAAATAAGGCATGATAATAAAATGGACTAATTGCATAAAAGTACATTCAAAATAGTTGAAAATGCCATTATACCATTATTAGGTGAGGTCCTTCCCAAATAACCCAAATAATCATCAATTCCAACTTAAATAAGAACTTCAGCAATAATAATCCATAATCAACTCATAACTGCTCATTTATCTCCATTTCAACAATTCCATATACCAAAGCCAATTAATTAACCAATATCGATTCCCGATTCAATTCCAGTCGTTAAACCATATTAAAGTCCAAATTCTAATCATGTGAGGGTCCAATTTGCTATTGACCGGTAGCACGGCTATCATGATAGTTTTAGACACACTCTGCAGAGGTTGTACCACTTTACCCACAAATTCGTGATTTCATCACGTTTCGATGACTATGGAATCTCGATTATGCCATCTCACACTTCCTTAGGTGTGTGGCCAAGAGATCACAAAATAGCCTTTACAAAGTGATTACTAGCCCATTTAGACCTCACTAAGGTTTCACCGGTGGCGATGTCTCCAACTGAGCACATCTTCAACCAAGGGCCCCTCTTGAGCCATTCGGATCCCAGGGTAGTCCCACCAATCATCAACAGACCCAATCCGACTACCCCTTGCCCGAGCATTCTTAGTGGTCCAAACAACACTGGCAATTCACTAATTAGTAAGCTAAGTCGCACCCATACTTGGCCTGCCTTGTGGTGGCACTGTAAATTCTGGATGGTTACTCCACGAACCGGTCCTTAGATCTAAAGCAAGCAAAACCACCGAAACAGTCCAATCCATTCCACATAACCATCTTGCTTAGATCCCTAGGTACCATGTTGCTATAGGGTCATTATTACCAATTCTCATCATTCATATGTTCATTAGTTCATAATTAAGCAATTGTAGTGGATTTCCATCCCAATTGATTATAGCGATGCAAAAATATAAAATACCCTTCTTGACTCTCTAAATAGTGTTCAAGCGACAAGGGTGGTCATACAAAACTAGTGAACTCCTACAATTAGGTTTTCCCATAAATTTCGACACAAGCATGCAATTTTGTAAACAAAACATTTAAAATAGGATCAATATGATAAATGACACTTGCCTTGCTCTTGGGCTTGATTTGGATCAAAGACTTCGAAAGTCTGGTTCTGCAGGTCCTCAAAAGCACTCTCTACGGCAACTTCTTCTATTCCGAGCGACAAACATGCAAAACACATAATTCAATCAAATAATGCTCATTCAATACTCAATATGCCATGATATGCATGATTAATGCAATTGTGAGATAAAACTTGTTAATGAGTTGCTATTAATGTTTACTGACTAGTTACAATAGTTTCCAACAAGTTTGGAATTGATTCGAGTTAATTTGAAACTAACTCAGCACAATTTAGGTTGAGAGGTCGGACTAGTCCATGCTCAGGGGTCGGACTAGTCCGCCCTGGACATAATTGAATTTTAGGGTTTTCTTGATCTGCGAGAATTGGGGTTGAAGTTGCATGAAAACTTGAATGTAGAGGGTATACCACGTGTTTAGAGATCCAAAGATCAAAGTTTTGACGTGAGACTTTGGATCTTGACAATTAGGGCTTGATGGAGTTGAGTCGATGAAGAACTTGAATGAAGAACGACAATGGTCAATGAATGTTGGTCTTGATTGATCCTCCTTCGAGTTCTCCTCCTTCTCCTTGCGCTTGGCTCTCCTCTTGACGTCGGCAACAAAGCAAAGGTGGCAGCAAGGGTTTCCAATTTGGCGTGGGGAGGTGTGGGGTATTGGGTTGTATATATAGAGGTGGGGAGTTAGGGTTTGGGGTGAATACCAAGTAGGATTCGGTGGGGGGCAAGTAGGGGCCGAGGTGGGTTCCAATTGGGCTCCTATGGGGTTGGGCACGAAGTCCTTGGGCCCAAAATAAGGAATTTTCCCAAAAAGAAATCGTGGAGAATAAAAGAATCCGGATTGAGTTCAGTAGTCCGGACTAGTCCGCATGGGCGGCCGGACAAGTCCGTTGTGGTCCAGAGGCGAAATCGAACAAGTCCGGTTAATTTGCCGAACCAGTCCGGGGAACATCAGGAGCTAAATTGGACTAGTCTGTGCAATGTGTCGGACAAGTCTGTAGCCCTGAAGAACTGAATTTCCTGGACTAGAAGGGAATTACCGGACTAGTCCGGGTTTGTGGGCCGGACAAGTCCATTCCCTAGCAGATTTAATTTCCTGTTTTGACCTAAATTCATTTTAATCTTGTTCCATTTTATACCACTTAATGTTAAACATGTGTGGGGATGTATGCATTCTATTATGCATGAAAATGAGGGTGTTACAAACCCCCATTAATATGAATCTCGCCCTCGAGGTTTGATGTGGAAGGAAAGAGATAGGGAAATTCCTTCTTGATATCCTCTTCTCGCTCCCAAGTTACTTCCAATTCTGTATGATGTTTCTATTGCACTTTGCACCATCGAATCACCTTGTTTCTTGTGACCCTATCCTTGGTGTCCAAAATTTTTACAGGTTGCTCGGCATAGATCAAATCTTCCTCAAGCTCCAATTTTTCCATTGGTATTTGCTCTTCAGGTACCCTCAAGCACTTCTTGAGCTGAGAGACATGAAATATGTCATGTACCTCGGAAAGGTGTGCAGACATCTCCAGTTTATATGCTACTTCTCCTCGTTTATCTAAAATCTTGAATGGCCCAATATAGCGAGGTGCTAACTTGCCTTCTACGTTAAATCGCTTGTGACCTCGCATAGGTGAAACTTTGAGATATACGAGGTCTCCCACCTCAAAAGACAGGCTTTTTCGTCGATTATCCGCATAACCATTCAGTCTTGACTGAGCAGCCCTTAAGCTCTCGCGGATGGTCTGAACTTGCTTTTTGCCATCTTCTCTCACATCAGGTCCAAATACTTGGTTTTCCCTTGTCTCATTCCAAAACAAGGGTGTCCTACACCTTCTCCCATACAATACTTCATATGGCGACATTTTCAAGCTTGCTTGATAACTGTTATTATAGAAAAATTCAGCATATGGCAAAATTTTGTCCCAACTTCTGCCATACTTTAGCACACAAGCTCTTAGCATGTCTTCCAAAATCTAATTTATTCTCTCGGTCTGTCCATCCGTTTGAGGGTGTTATGCAGAACTGAAATTCAATTGAGTCCCCATTGATTCGTGTAGCTTTTCCCAGAACCTCGAGGTAAATTGAGAACCCCTATCGGACACTATTTTCTTGGGCACTCCGTGTAAACACACTATTCTTCCCATATACAACTCTGCTAGCTTCGCTCCACTGTAAGTTGTCTTGACAGGAATAAAATGAGCTGATTTGGTCAACCGATCCACAATAATCCATATGGAGTCATACCCAGACTAGGTTCGAGATAATCCAACTATGAAATCCATACCAACCTCTTCCCACTTCCATTCTAGAATTTTCAGTGGTTGCAACAATCCAGCGGGCCTTTGATGTTTAGCCTTAACTCATTGACATACATCACATAGGGCTACATACTCAGCTACGTCCCTTTTCATACCATCCCACCAATAGCACGTCTTCAGGTCCTTGTACATCTTTGTACAACCGGGATGGATAAAGTAAAGCGAGTCATGTGCCTCCTTTAATATCAACTGTCAGAGTCTCTTATCATTAGGAACAATAATCCATTTTCCAAGCCATAAAGTACCTTGGTCATCTTCATCAAATCTGAATTCTCTCCCTTCTTGGCTCCTTCCCTTGATTTCCTGGATTTTCTTGTCTTTTGTCTATGCCTCTCGAATTTCTTGTTCCAGGGTTGGGTTCACTTCCGTCGCTCCCATCTCATTCACAAATCCAAGATTCAATCATTTGAACTCCTTGCATAGCTCAGGTGGCAACTCTCGAACGATAAGGTGGTGGCTCGCTCCCTTTCTACTCAAAGCATCAGCTACTACATTGGGTTTCCCTGAATGATAGTTGATTCCCACATCATAATCCTTAATGAGTTGCAACCATCTTCATCGTCTCAAATTCAGATCTGTCTGCGTGAATGTGTACTTGAGACTCTTATGATCCGTATAAATCTCACATCTATGACCAATAACATAATGTCTCCAAATCTTCAACGCATGCACTACGACTGTGAGTTCGAGATCATGCATTGGATAATTCTACTCATGTCTCTTTAATTGCCTGGATGTGTATGCAACCACTTGACCTTCTTGAATAAGCACACATCCAAGTCCTTGCCTCGAAGCACCACAATAAATGTTAAAACTCTTGCTCATATCTAGCAATACCAACACATGTGCTGTTGTCAATCTTTTCTTTAGCCCTCAAAACTGTCCTGACAGGCTTGAATCCACTTGAAAGGCTTCTCCTTCATTAACAACTTATTCATGGGTTTTGCTATCTTGGAAAGTCCTAGATGAACCGACGGTAATATCCAGCCATTCCAAGAAAACTCCTTATTTCCTTCACATTCTGCGGCGGTTCCCACTTAAGCATATCTCTAACCTTCCTTGGATCAACTGACACTCCTCCGCCAGATATGATATGACCTAGGAATGATATCTCCCTCAAACAGAATTGACACTTGTTGAACTTGGCATCAACTGATGCTTTCTCAATTTTTGCAATGTCAGCCTTAAATGCTCTTTGTCCTCCTCCTCACTCTTCGAGTAGATCATGATGTCATCAATGAACACTACCACAAATTTATCCAAATACTCCATGAAGACCTTATTCATGAGGTACATGAAGTATGCAGGTGCATTATTCAGTCCAAATGACATGACCATGTACTCATATGATCCATACCATGTCTTGAAAGTTGTCTTGGGTATGTCTGACGGTCTAATCTTCATTTGGAAATATCCTGACGGAAGATCGATCTTAGAGAAAATTCTAGCTCCCTTCATCTGGTCAAACAGATCTTCAATGTGGGGTAGTGTATACTTATTCTTGATTGTAAACTCGTTGAGAGGTCGACAATCTACACACATTCTCTGGGATCCATCCTTTCTTATCTACAAAAAGCACTGGGGCTCCCCATGGTGACGAGCTTGGGTGTATAAAACCCTTTTCTAGCTGCTCTTGAATTTGTTTCTTGAGCTCTGCTAATTCCTTAGGAGGCATCCTATATGGCCTCTTTGCTATAGGTGCAGTTCCAGGTATTAAGTCAATGACGAACTCGATGTCACGATCAGGTGGCATACCTGACAATTCCTCAGGAAACACGTCTGGGTATTCCCGGACAATCGGGATCTCTTCCAAGGTTACTCCTTCTGCAAGATTCACCATTGCCTTCCCAGTCGTCGGCTGAACCGCTTTGAACTCTACGCTGACTCCTTCCCCATTTGTCAATTGAACTATCCGAGTAGCACACTGAATTACTCTGTTATGCTTCCTTAGCCAATCCATTCCAGGTATGATGTCCAAGCCTTGAGAATATAGGACTATGAGGTTGGCAATGAATTCTACCCCCTAATGGAAATACTTACTTTTGGACATGCTATATTTGTCCTCATCTCTCCTCCAGGAGATTTAACCAATAAAGTAAACTTCAGGTATGATGTGGGCATGCTATGCTTTGCAACATACTTTGATGAGATGAATGAAAGCGATCCTCCAGAATCAAATAATATAGTCGCGGGGTTGGAGTTTGCAAGAAACATACCAATCACGACATCCTCAGCTTGTTGAGCCTCTTCTGCGGATACATGGTTCACCTTGCCACGAGCGAAATTCTGTGGTCCGCAGTTGCCTTGAGCTACTCCTCCATTGGGCCTTGGATTCTGCCTTGGAACATTGTTCATCTAACCCTGACATGATCTTGGGCATGAACTAGCAAAATGCCCCGTCTGACACAAGCATAGCAAGTTTTTCCACTAGTGGCACCAGCAAAATCAGGGCGAGGCTGGTTCTGAGCATAAGCAGGCATATTTGGGCGTGGCGCGGGCTGCATAGGTAAGCGAGGTGCTTGCATAGGTGGGCGTGGCTGCATTGGTTGTTGCGGTCGCAGTGGATAGGCAGCGCGATATGTAACAATAGTTGGGTTGTAACAGGGTGCAGCAGGTGGAACATAGCGAGGGCAGGCATTTCTTCCTTGCGACTGTCCCTGATATGGAATCTTCCTCTTGTGGTCTAGCTCCGTCTCCCGAATCTTGTTCTCAACCACAATAGCCTTGTCAACGAACTTCTGGAAGTTTGCATAATCAGCATTGAGCAATTTAACCGGAATTTCATTGTTAAGACCCCTCATGAATAGATATTGCTTCCTGCTATCAGTGCTGATGTCTTCTGGAGCATATCGAGACAGTTGAGTGAATTTGTTGAGGTATTCACTCACACCCATCCTTCCTTGCCTGAGGTTTTCAAATTCTTGTCTTCTCAGTATCATAACTCCCTCTGGCACATAGTGAGAACGGAACTTCCCCTTGAATTCAACCCAGGTGATTCTCTCTTGATTTTTATGGGCATTGCGTAAAGATTCCCAACAGTCTGCAGCAGCCCCCATCAACTGGTCTGAGGCAAAAAGAACCTTCTATCTATTGCTGCACTGGACAATAGCAAGTTTCTTCTCAACAGACTTCAGCCAGTCATCAGCTTCCATTGGATCTATGGCTTGAGCAAAGGTAGGCGGCCTAGTCCTCATAAACTCTCCCAAACGGTTGTGATGTGGTGGGGGTGGTGGTGGCGGCGGCATGTGAGGCTGATTGTTGTTGCTAGCTTGCAGTTGTCCCATTGTCTATATCATGGTCTGCATGAGCTGGTTCTGCATAGCCAATAGCTGCTCAAGATTGATATCTTCCTGGGGTCCCTAGTCGTTTTGAGGTGCTTCATTGCTCTCCTCCTCACCATTGGCATTCCTCTGGTTACGAGTCATCCGCATCTGTTGGTGAAAGAATAGTAGAGACGAAAGAATTTATAATTTGAAAAGAAACGCCCCAACTATATGCATCAAGGTATATGTAACTAACAACTCCTTTATCAATACTAATAACCTTATTAGAGGATGTGGACAAAGATCCCACAACTCTATACTACGTGCAGATGTGGACAAAACGCTAATCGTCCCACGATTCGCACAAAGCACACAAGCACAAGCACACCAAGAAAATTCAGCACACCACACTAAACATGACTAAGACGATCTAAACACTTTTTCTAACTTCTAAATAGGAGACCTAGACTTAATTATGTGAGCCGTGGCTATCCGGGCCGTGAGGTGGCAAAGGCGACGGCTGTGGCGAAGCATACATGGGTGCACGCTACGGTGAGTTGGCCGTCCATGTAGGTGCTGGAGAGGTTGCTACACCATTGATCTCCACGGTAGCACAAACTTCCTCTTGCTTCTCCATGATGAACAGCTTCTTACGAAGGTAACGGATCTCTTCCATAGCATCAGCATAGCAATTTTCCAAATTTACCGATACCTCTTGAGATCTATCAATAGCGCGAGAATTGACTTGAGCTCCATCCTGAGGCCTTAAGATCTCCCTTGTCCCCTTCTTGCATTGCGGGTGCAGTGCAAAGCTAGTTCCTCTAATCTGCTACTGATAGATGTGGCACAATCTAATAAGTGCATCCCAAGCGACATCATCAATAGCTTGCTCCTTGGTGCTTCTCCATGTGGATGAAAAGTGTCGGGTGACCACCTCATCTCCAGCAAGAACTGTAACTTGAGCCCTCCATTCTTCACGTCCATGGCGAGGAATCATCTTGACATAGTACTTTGGGTGCATCTTGCATAGTTCAAGAAAGTCCTTCAATTGTCTTGCTACAAATCCTCCAGCAGTGCCATCGGAACAGAATTCTTGAGCTTCACGGTAAACTAAGCATTTTTCCTCCCTTCTCGCTTCACTAGGCTGCGATGCATTCCCTTGAGCTTCAGGTGCCTCCTCTTGCGGTTCCTCCTCATCTTGGGCTTCATCCTCATTCCTCTCATGTACATTGTCCTCCTCTTCTTCGCTATTATAGCGTTCCACCACCTCAGGGTCTTTCTCTTTCTCATCATCATCATAGGACTCCACCATTTTAGGGTCTTCCTCCGTCGGGTTGGAGTGTTCATGCTCAACTTCTTTTGTGGGAGAATTCACTTCTTCCTCCTCTTGGGCTGGTTCCATTTTCTTGTCCTTGCGAGGTCTAAGCTTGATTCCAAGGGGTTGCAAACGAGGTCTCTTGCGGGCTCTCATCTATGTGTGAGCCATCTACAAGAAAACATGAGAAAAGTAGAGGGAAGCAAAAATATCAGTTCTGAAATTGCAGCAGCCATAAATTTCGATGAGAGGATGTGCATTTGCTCAAAGAGATGCAAAACAACAAAAATTGCAGCAGCAGCAGCAAAAACACAGTTTTTCCCCACATTATACAGCTAGTGGGAGGCAAAATAGTGCAAAACGGGCTAATTTTGAATAGGAAAGAAGTCCCAAGTGGTTTGTGGTGTCCATTCTAACTAGGCATGCGTTCTACGGTCAAACACGACTCTGATACCAATTTGTGACACCCGGTTCTGAAAAACAACCAAGTGTAATGCATATGTGTGCCTAGGATGTTTAACACACATACACAAGTGATTCGCAAACGATAAACAAATTATAATCATGTCTTGAATAATAATACTAATAATAGTACCTACAAACCAAATATTCTTGATTATACCTCTAATTAAACTGCCGCGGAAAATCTAAACACTAAAGACTTCAACTCTACAGGCAAGTTTGATGGCATGACACATGCCTAGAACTCCTCAAAATCCTCTTGGTACTCCACCTGGTTGCCTGCGTCTAGATTTGGTCGGGGAATAGCAAGGGTGAGCAGATATCATACTCAGCAAGTGTGGGAAAGTATGACATGTAGCTTAAACAAGGCATGATAATAAAATGGTCTAATTTCATAAAAGTACATTCAAAAAAGTTGAAAATGCCATTATGTCATTATTAGGTGAGGTCCTTCCCAAATAACCCAAATAATCATCAATTCCAACTTAAATAACCAACTTCAGCAATAATAATCCATAATCAACTCATAACTACTCATTTATCTCTATTTCAACAATTCCATATACCAAAGCCAATTAATTAACCAATACCGGTTCCCGATTCAATTCTAGCCGTTAAACCATATTAAAGTCCAAATTCTAATCATGTGAGGTTCCAGGATGCTATTGACCAGTAGCACGGCTATCATGATAGTTTTAGACACACTCTGCAGAGGTTGTACCGCTTTACCCACAAGTTCGTGATTTCATCACCTTTCGATGACTATGGAATATCAATTATGTTGTCTAACACTTCCTTAGGTGTGTGGCTAAGAGATCAAAAAATAGCTTTCACAAAGTGATTACTAGCCCATTTAGACCCCACTGAGGTTTCACTGGTGGCGATGTATCCAACTGAGCACATCTTCAACCAAGGGCCCCCTCTTGAGCCATTCGGATCCCAGGGTAGTCCCACTAATCATCAACAGACCCAATCCGACTACCCCTTGCCTGAGCATTCTTAGTGGTATAAACAACACTGGCAATTCACTAATTAGTCAGCTAAGCCGCACCCATACTTGGCCTTGTGGTGGAATTGTAAATCCTGGATGGTCGCTCCACAAACCGATCCTTAGATCTAAAGCAAGCAAAACCACCGAAACAGCCCAACCCATTCCACATAACCATCTTGCTTAGATCCCTAGGCACCATGTCGCTACAGGGTCATTATTACCAATCCTCATCATTCATATGTTCATTAGTTCATAATTAAGCAATTGTAGTGGATTTCCAACCCAATTGAGTATAGCGATGCAAAAATGTAAAATACCCTTCCTGACTCTCTATATAGTGTTCAAGCGACAAGGGTGGTCATACAAAACTAGTGAACTCCTACAATTGGGTTTTCCAAACAATTTCGAAACAAGCATGCAATTTTGCAAACAAAACATTTAAAACAGGATCAATATGATACATGACACTTGCCTTGCTCTTGGGCTTGATTTGGATCAAAGACTTCGAAACTTTGGTTCTGCAGGTCCTCTAAAGCACTCTCTATGGTAACTCCTTCTATTCTGAGCAACATACATGAAAAACACACAATTTAATCAAATAATGCTCATTTAGTACTCAATATGCCATGATATGCACGATTAATGCAATTGTGAGGTAAAACTTGTTAATGAGTTGCTATTAATGTTTACTGAATAGTTACAATAGTTTCCAACAAGTTTGAACAAGTTTGGAATTGATTCGAGTCGATTTTAAACTAATTGAGCACAGTTTAGTTTCAGAGGCCGGACTAGTCCATGTTTAGGGGCCGAAATAGTCCGCCCTAGACAAAATTGAATTTCATGGTTTTCTTGATCTGCGAGAATTGGGGTTGAAGTTGCATGAAAAATTTAATGTGAAGGGTATACCACGTGTTTATAGATCCAAAGATCAAAGTTTCGATGTGAGACTTTGGATCTTGGCAATTAGGGCTTGATGGAGTTGAGTCGATGAAGAACTTGAATGAAGAACGACAATGATCAATGAATGTTGGTCTTGATTGATCCTCCTTCTATTTCTCCTCCTTCTCCTTGCTCTTGGCTCTCCTCTTGACATTGGCAACAAAGCAAAGGTGGCAGCAAGAATTTCTAATTTGGGATGGGAAGGTGTGGGGTATTGGGTTGTATATATAGAGGTGGGGAGTTAGGGTTTGGGGTGAATTCCAAGTAGAATTCGGTGGGGGATGAGTAGGGGTCGAGGTGGGTTCCAATTGGGATCCTATGGGGTTGGGCACGAAGTCCTTGGGCTCAAATTAGGCAATTACCCAAAAAACAAATCGTGGAGAATAAAAGAATCTGAATTGAGTTGAGTTGGCCCGACTAGTCCGCATGGGCGGCCGAACAAGTCCGGTTAATTTGCCAGAACAGTCCAGGGAACATAAGGAGCTAAATCGTACTAGTCCGTGCAATGTGCCGGACAAGTCCATAGCCATGAAGAACTGAATTTCCTGGACCAGAAGGGAATTACCGAACTAGTCCAGGTTTGTGGGCTGGACAAGTCCGTTCCCTGGCAGATTTAATTTCCTGTTTTGACCTAAATTTATTTTAATCTTGTTCCATTTTATACAACTTAATGTTAAACATGTGTGGGGATGTATGCATTGTATTATGCATGAAAATGAGGGTCTTACATCAAGGATGGGGCCAACCACACCCTTTCTTTCAAGGAGTGTACAACAACAACAATGGCAACAATGATAATCAACCCAACTTGAGAGAGCTTGCCATTAGCCAATTGAAGATCAATGATGCACTATCAAAGAAGCTAGTGGTTAATGAGAAGACCCTATAAAGTATCAATGCTTAGATTGAAGGACTATCATCAGCCTTCAAGAACCAATTGAGTTTCAACAAGATGTTGGAAACTCAGGTTGCTCAACTGGCAGCTGCTATTTTGCCATTGAAAAATGGCAATATGCTAGGGTAGCCCGAGCCTCCCGTATAAAATGTCAACATGATTTCCCAACGAGAAGGCAACTGGCTGAAGGACACTAGATATCCCTTCACATCTTGCTCGATTGAAGCTCACTACTTTGACAAGGCACTTTGTGACCTTGGAGCAAGTGTGATTGTGATGCCCAAGGTGGTCTTGGACCAGCTAAACATCACGAAGCTCACCCCAACACCAATGCAGCTCCAACTGGCTGATTCTTCAGTCCGTTATTCGACGGGTATTGCTGAAGATGTTTCGGTGAAAATCCAGATTGCTTCATACGCGTTGATTTTGTGGTGCTCGACATGGACGTGAGACCTATGTGCTGAATACATTGGCAATTATGTTAAACATGTAGGTTTACATGCAAAGTTTTGAATATACTTGAGAAACTCACTTCGCACTGTTCGAACTTTTGTTGCACGTGTTTTGCGTTTTGGACTGTCTGAACTTTCTATGTGCTAAAATAATCGTGTGACTGCTATGTTTTTCGTTTGCAATGTTTCAAACTTTCTTTACGCTTGTGGTTAGGTTTGCTAAGTATTCATTTGCTAAGTTTTTGGTTTGTTTTAGTGGTTAAGGCTGGTATCATCTTACAATGGTTTGCAACATGCTTATGTGAGGTGCTCACGTAAGGTGTTGTGTTTTTAGGGTTTGTGCTGGGAAGAATTGGTTGTTTGTTCATGTGCAGTGTTGCTTGAGTTCAAGATATGGCTGGTGACGGGATCAATTGAACTAGTCTTAGGGAGAAGATGAGGTTCAACCATAAAGTTCGGGAGGAATTGTGGTTGACTTGATCAGGAGGTCACGCAACATGTTTGGGTCAAGAACAATGCATATGAAGGTATCTCGGATGTTGTTGGTAGGTGTGTGCACGTGTGCAAGGAGTGCATGGACGTGGCTACATGGTTCTAAGGCGTGATGAAGAGAAGTGTACGTAAAGAATTGGTCGGAAAAGTCCAACCGGCTGGATTATGCCTCAGGCTGCGGTTGAGGTCGTTATGGTTCGTTTATGGAAAGTTTCGACTTTGTTTTGGTTATATTTCGTGTGGGTCACAAAGTTGAGTTATTTTAGAAATGTTTAGGACGTTCCTAAGGTGTTTGGAAGTCTTAAGTTTGCTTCTATCTGCGTTGCTTCTATCTGCGCATGGAAGAGTCTTGAGCAATTATGGAAAGTTTCGGTATAAATTGAGTAGGATTAAAGTCCTAGTTTGGATTGGGTTGGCCTTAGGGATGGTTATAAAAGAAAGGGAGGTCAGAGCTTGTGGCGAGACGATTTTGGGCTGTTCCTATTGTGTTTTGATCAATAAAATTCGTGGTTTAGATGAGATTTTGTGCCTTTTTAATTTGACTTGTTTCAGACAAGTTTTTTCTCGTTGAGTTTCTGCAGAGCACTATGTTGCTTCGGTGTTTTTTTATCATAACTCGAGTTTTACAGATCCATTGACGTGATTCTTTTTGGGTTGTCTTCACAACTTAATTATATTTCATCTACAAAAATTTCACGATCATTGGATTTTTGGTTTCTGATCTACACGAGTTTCTTTGTAGTGTTGCAGATCTGGTTTTTACTCATGTAGAACGGATTGACCCTTGTTCAATCTTTCGATCGTAACTTGAGTTTTTCTTGATGGTTTTTCATGATTCTGGTTGTGACATCTTCGTGACTTGATTCTTCACAATCTACAATGCTTTTATCACAGTTGAGCATGTTTAGATTAGTTGCACACGCTGTTTCTTGATCATATTGTTTTTCGGTCGAGGGGTTTTTGTTGCTTCTGCTGAAAAAGTTTTAATCTACCATTGACCCCCCCCCCTCTGGTAGCTTTTCACATGCTCTCCGATCCTACAATTGGTATTAAAGCCACGATGCTCTAATATCTGTGATTTTCACGTGTTTTTTGACTAATCAACATGGAGAAATATTTTGTAAAACCTTGTGTGTTCAATGATATTGATTTTCAGATTTGGAAGGCACGTATGGAGGCTTTCATCCAGGCGCAAGACTTTGCAATATGGGAAAAGGTATACAAGCCTTACGACGTGCTGCCAAATGATCAAGTCACGGCTACGAACATGAGAGATGTCGACAACAACAACAAGGCGCGAAACTTGATTATACAAGGATTGACTCAAAGCGACTTCGGTCGTGTTGCACACCTCCGATCTGCGTATGATGTTTGGAAAGCTCTATGTGATTATCATGAAGGATCCAACACTATCAAGGAGGTAGGACAAGACATGTTAAAAAAAATACATGCGCTTCGAGATGCAACCCGGTTAGACAATCGAGGACCTCTTTGCTCGCTTTAACAAAATTCTTAGCAACTTGCGTAGTGTCAACATTAATTTTTCAGATGCTGAGAATGCTAGGCAATTACTAAGTACATTAGACATGTCAATTTGGGAGATGAAAGTTACATATATTCGTGAATCTACTGTCATGAGTAAACTTATATTAGATGTGTTATATTCCAAGTTAAAAACTCATGAAATTGACATAATCTCACGTAAAAACACCAAGAAGTCTCTTGCACTTGTTTCTCAATGTGACATGCCAAGTTCTAGCCAATCTTCACCATGTGGTACACTTGCTTTGTTTTCTTCTCTAACCCTTGAACAGATTGAAGAATTTCTAGAAGAGGAGCTGACACTTCTCTCCACTCGGTTGTCAAAAGCATTGCAAAATTCGAGAACTAGAAGGAGAGGAAGTGGTGGTTCTCAATGATGCTTTGAATGTGGTAAGACAGGACATTTTTGTATAGATGGCCCAAACCTTTCAGGTCCTTCTACTCGTGATGAAAAGCAAAATAAGTTCAAGTCCTCATTCTGACAACAACAATAAGAAAAAGAAGACTTTCACAAAACGCCAAGTGGTGGACCATATCCTCTCTGCTCTACTACACAACAACTTGAGCGATGTGGGCTCCAGAAGTGATGAACATGAAGACAATTTGGCAACTATATGTTTCATGGCGGGCAACTCAAGATCAAATATGGAGGAAGCAGAACACAACAACAACGATGAAGAGGTATGTTCCACTTGCGAAGAAGTGGTGATGCTATTTCTCGTGCCACTGTTATACTTAGGAAAAAAACAAAAAAACTTACGGACAATGCTGTCAAAATTGAATCACTAGAATCTAAAATTAATCATTTGAAATCTTTAATTCCTAGTGATGATTTTTGTTCCTCATATGAATTAATATATGAACAATTGTCCTCATTAAGAAGTGCGCACACCTCCACTCTTGATAAACCTGAACTTGAAATTCAAAAGAACAAAAAGCTTGCCGCGCTTAATGATAAAAACTTGAAATATGCTTGCTGTTCTACAATTGATTTGCATTGTTCTACTTGTGATGATATTGATAAGAAACTACACGATGCCTTGAATGAGATTTCTATTTCAAACAGTGCTTTACATTCTCATGAAGTTAAATATTGTACTAATTGCAAATTAAAAAGAAAAATTTCATGTGAAAACTGCCTAGACTTGTCTAATAAACTTGATGACATGCATAGGACACTAGATCTATTTTGTAATGCAAATAAGAATTTAAACATGCTGCTGAATTATTCCAAGTCTTGAAATGATAAAACTTGTTTAGGTTTTGATTCTCACGCTCATGCTAAGGCACATTCGCATAAAATTGTAAAGTCATTAGGAAGTAGTTTTATTCAAACAGTTCCTAAACATAAAGAAGTGGTTTTCAAATCTCTAGGGGTGCTGTCTCATTCAATTTCTAATAAACATGTTTGTCGGTACCCTGGATACTAGGTACCCTCTGATACCACACTTAAAACCAAGGAGTTCCCATGTCCGAGTCAAAGACTTCCGAAGGCGACACACGTTTGACAGCAATGGGCCCATGTCCCTCGTTTGGGTAGGTCCGGTACTACCACGTATCCCGGAGACCGGACCTACCTCCTTTCATAGGGAAGCTCCGATCCTGCCACTTGTCTAGCAACCCCAGACCTAACCTCTAGTAGAGGGAAGCTCTGGTGCCGCCACGCGTCGAGTGGCTCCGAACCTCCCCGCAGATGGAAGCTCCGGAGCTGCCACGTGTTATACCTCTGGACCTAAGCTTGCCACGACTACATGATCTCCAATGGCACAGACATTCAAAAGGCTATTAAAACAGTTGTTACAAGACCTGATTAACGCATCATTAATTTAGCATTAATGATGCACGATCAGAGTGTGAGACCTATGTGTGCTAATTACATTGGCTTTGATGATATAAGTTCTAAAATTATGCCAAAACACCCTTTTTAGCCAGGTCCGACTCTAGATTCGAGCTTCTGCAAGGTCTGACAATAGGTCTGACTTGCTTTGTCAAGGCCCGACATGTTTTTGGGTAGCTCCGGTGAGCTTTGTCTTTAGCTTCAGCATGTCTTTGATATCTCCAACATGTCTTTGTTAAGCTCTGATATGTTTTTGTTAGGTCCGACTTATGTTGGTTAGCTCCGACATGTTTTTCTAGCTCTGACGCTAGGTTGTACTAGTTTTGGTAAGCTCCGGCGCTAGGTTGTACTAGCTTTGGTAAGCTCTGGCGCTAGATTGTACTAGCTTTGGTAAGCTCCGGCGCTAGGTTGTACTAGCTTTGGTAAGCTCTGGCTCAAGCTCCGGTTAGCTTTGGCAAGGTTTGAAGCTTGATTGCAATTGTTCTGCTTTTATTTTGCAATGTTTCAAACTTGCTTTACACTTATGGAAAGTTTGCTTAGTATTCTTTTACTAAGTTTTTGGTGTGTTTTAGTGGTTATGGTTGATATCATTTTGCTATTGTTTGCAACATGCTTATGTGATATGCTCACGTAAGATGCTGTAGTTTTGGAACTAACGAGAGTCATGTCGAGGACTTGTGCTCGGAAGTATTGGTTGTTTATTCATGTGCAGGTGTTGCTTGAGTTCAAGACATGGCTAGTGATGGGATCCATTGAACTATTCTTAGGTAGAAGATATGGTTCAACAACCATGTTCGAGAGGAATTGTGCTTGAGTTGATCGGGAGGTTGCACAACATGTTTGAATCAAGAACAATGCATATGAAGGTATCGTGGACGTCGTTGGAAGATGTTTGCACCTATGCAAGGAGTGCATGGACTTGGCTACATTGTTCCGAGGCGTGATGAAGAGATGTGGGCGTAAAGAATTGATCAGAAAGGTCCAACCGACTAGGTTATGGACTCAGGCTGCAGCTGAGTCGTGTTTGACTCAAGTATGGAAAGATTTGAGTTGGTTACGATAGGATTTCATGTGGATCACAAATTTTAGTTGTTTTAGGAATGTGGGATATGTTCCTAAGGTGTTTGTAAGCCTTAAGATTGCTTCTATCTGCGTATAGAAGAGTCTTGAGCAGTTATGGAAAGTTTTGATCCGTGAACTGAGTAGGATAGAGTCCTAGTTAGGTTTGGGTTGGCCTAAGCGCTGGTTATATAAGCAAGGGAGGCCAGAGCTCGTGGTAGACGACTTTTGGGTTGTTCCTCTTGTGTTCTATTGAATAAAGATTGTAGTTTAAAGGAACTTTTGTGCCTTGTTTGTCCGACTTGTTACAGACAAGTTTTTCTCGTCGAGTTTTCTGCACAACACTACCTTTCTTCGATGGTTTTATCATAACTCAAATTTTACAGATCCGATTGACGTGATTGTTTTTGGGTTGTCTTCACAACTTGATTTTGTATCATTTATGAAAATTTCATGGTCATTGTATTTGTGTTTTCTGATCTACACGAGTTTCTTTGCAGTGTTCGGGTAGGACATATTGACCTTTGTTCGATCTTTTGATCGTAACTTGAGTTTTTCTAGACGGATTTTCGTGATTCTTATTGTGTCATCTTCATGACTTGATTATCTCAGATATATATCACTTTTGTCACGGTGAAACATGTTTAGATTAGTCTCACACATGATTTCTTTAACAGATCATTTTTCTGCCGAGGGGTTTTCATTGCTTCCGCCAAAAAAGTTTTAATCTACCATTCACCCCCCCTATGGTAGCTTTTCACAAGCTCTTCGATCCTACAATTAGTATCAGAGCCACGGTGCTCTAATCTTTATGATTTTTATGTGTTTTAACTAATCATCATGGAGAAATACTCCACAAAACCTTGTGTCTTTAGTGGTATTGATTTTTAAGTTTCGAAGGCACGTATAGAAGCCTTCATCCAGGCTCAAGGATTCACAATATGGGAGAAGGTGTACATGACTTACGAAGTGCAGTCAATCGATCAAGTTACATCTACAAATTTGAGAGATGTCGACAACAACAAGGCTCGAAACTTGATCATACATGGATTAACTCAAAGCGACTTCGACCGTGTTGCACACCTACGATCTGCATACGATGTGTGGAAAGCACTTTGTGACTACCACAAAGGATCTAACATGATCAAGGAGGTAAAACGAGATATTTTAAAAAAGGAATACATGTGTTTTGAGATGCAACCCAGTTAGTCCATTGATGACCTCTTTGCTCGCTTTAATAAAATTCTCAGCAACTTGCGTAGCGTCAATGTCAATTTTTTAGATGTTGAGAATGCTAGGCAATCACTAAGTGCATTAGACATGTCAATTTGGGAGATGAAGATTACATCTATTCATGAATCTACTATCATGAGTACACTTACTTTAGATGTACTATATTCTAAATTGAAAACTCATGAAATTGACATAATCTCACGTAAGAACCCCAACAAGTCTCTTGCATTTGTTTCTCAATGTGATATGCCTAGCTCTGGCCAATCTTTATCTTGTGGTACACTTGCATTGTTGTCCTCTCTAACCCTTGAACAGATTGAAGAGTTTTCAGAGGAGGAGCTAGTACTTCTCTCTAATAGGTTCTCAAAAGCATTGCAAAATGTGAGAACTAGAAGGAGTGGAAGCTCCAGACCTGAACGATGTTTCGAATGTGGTAAGATAGGACATTTTCATTCAGATTGCCCTAATTTTTCAGGTCCTACTTCTCGGGATGAAAAGCAAACAAGGACGAAGCACTCCTCTGCAAAAGATACGAAGAAAAAGAAGAGTTTTACAGGACGTCAATTGGTGAGCAGTTTTATCTCTGCACTTCAAGAACTTGGCACAAGTGATGCGGACATTGGAAGTGACGAAGATGAAGATGATTTGGAAAACTTGTGCTTCATGGTGGGTAAGTCAAGATCAACTATGGAGGAGGCTGAATACAACAGCGACAATGAAGAGGTATGTCCTACTTGCGAAGAAATGTGTGATGCTATTTCTCGTGCCACTGTTATAGTTAAGAAAAAGGACAAAAAGCTTAGGGACAATGCTATTAAAATTGAGTCACTAGAATCTGAAATTAATCATTTGAAATCCTTGGTTCCTAGTGATGATTCTTGTTCCTCGTGTGATATAATATATGAACAATTGTCCTCATTAAGAAGTGTGCACACCTCCACACTTGATAAACTTGAGTTAGAAATTGAAAAGAGCTCATAGCTTGCTGCACTTAATGATAAAAACTTGAAAGATGCTAGTTGTTCTACAATTGACTTGCATTGTTCTACTTGTGATGATATTGATAAGAAACTACAAGATGCTATGAACGAAATTTCTATATTGAACAATGCTTTACGTTCTCATGAAGTTAAATATTGTTCCAATTGCAAATTAAAAAGAAAAACTTGAAAATTTTCTTGATCTGTCCAATAAACTTGATGACATGCATAGGACATTAGATCGGTTTTATAATGGGAATAAGAACCTAAACTTGCTGCTGAATTCTTCCAAGTCTTGCAATGATAAAACTGGTTTAGGTTTTGATTCTCATGCTCATGCTAAGGCACATCCACCTAAAATTGTAAAGTCATTAGGAAGTTATTTGATTCAAACAGTTCCTGAACAAAAAGAAGTGGTTTTCAAATATGCAGGAGTGATGTCTCATTCGGTTTCAAATAAAAATGTTGCTTGCTCATCTAGACATGAACACAAAGTTAAATTTCATTGTACTTACTGTGGTAGAGATGGTCATGTCATAGATTTTTGTTATAGACTAGCTAAACAACATAAAAAAGGAAAGAACGATTGCGAGATCTCATAACGTTCATGCAAAATTTGTTGCACTTGCTAAACCGAATGATAGGAACATGCAATCTGCTGTAATGAGTCGAAAACATGCAAAGTTTGCTTCCAAACCTACTGTTTTTCATGCTACACATGTAACATCTCGTAGGACAGTAGTTGGATACAAAAATCATCAAGCTTTGGCTCATAAACCTGCTGTTTTATCTCAGCTTTTGCGTGTTATTCCTGCTGCACGTCGTGTGACTCAGTACTGGATTCCTAAATGCCTTTTGACTAACCCCAGTATTGAGTCATTGATGTATTGTTCTTCTATGTAGGTTACACGCTTGAGGAAGGAGAACATTTGGATTGTGGATTCAGGTTGCTCACGCCACATGACCGGTAACACAGAATGGTTCTCCTCCCTCTCTTTTGTGTCATGTGTAGAGAATGTTACTTTTGCCGATAATTCTTCAACTCCTATAATTGCTAAGGGTTTTGTTAGAGTATTTGATCACTACAATTTAAAGGATGTGGCACTTGTTAAAAAATTGAAATACAACTTGCTTTCTGTTTCACAACTGCTAGATGAAAATCTGAAACATATTTTCACTAAAAATTGCTGCAAAGTTGTAAATTCAAACAGTGAGCTTATTTTTAACATGTCATGGTTTGGAAGAGTTTTTAAAGATGATTTTGATATGTCTTCCTCTAAGCATAGGTGTCTTGTTGCTAATCATTCAATGGACTTATATTTTTGGCATCGTAGACTTGGTCACGTAGGCTTTGATCATCTAATGCGTGCAAGTGCTCCTGATCGCATACATGGGCTGCCTAAGCTTAAAGGGGATAAAGAAATTGTGTGCTCTTCTTGTAGACATGCTAAGATGGTTTTAGTTTCACATACTCCTCTCACAATGATCATGACAACTGAATTGGGTCAACTTTTGCACCTTGACACCGTAGGACCTTCACGTGTTCAATCCTTCGGAGGTAAATGGTATGTTCTTGTTATTGTTGATGATTATTCTAGATACTCTTGGGTTTACTTTATGGAATCTAAGAATGAAGCTTTTAATCACTTTAGAACTTTATTTCTTAGATTATCAATTGATCACCCAAGATCTTTAAAAGCAATTAGAAGTGATAACGGAAACGAATTTAAAAATCGATCTTTTGATCACTTTTGTGCTGAAAATTGAATAGATCATCAATTTTCTTCACCATATGTACCTCAACAAAACAGTGTTGTAGAAAGAAAGGACAGAACCTTAGTTGAGATGGCTAAGACTATGATTGATGGATATCAAACTCCTAGGAAATTTTGGGCTGATGCGATTAAACCGCCTGTTATGTCGCAAATTGTGTTTTCTTGCGCGCTAAGCTAGGTAAAACACCATATGAGCTCCTGTTTGGACATAGGCCCAGCGTTACACATTTTCGGGTCTTTGGTTGCAAATGCTTTATTAAGAAACATGGTAATCTTGATAAATTTGAACCTAGATCGATTGATGGTATGTTTCTTGGTTATCCATCTCATACTAGAGGCTACCATGTGCTTTTACTTGACACTAACAAAATTGTGAAGACTTGTGAGGTGTCTTTTGATGATGCTAGCACATATACTAGCTCAAACATTGCAGGTCCGGATCCATATCCGCAGGGGGAAATTTTTTCGTTGAAGATGGGGAAGAAGTGGTGTTGCTGCCCGAAAATTC
Source organism: Tuctoria greenei (assembly GCA_036927565.1). Lineage (NCBI taxonomy): Eukaryota > Viridiplantae > Streptophyta > Magnoliopsida > Poales > Poaceae > Tuctoria > Tuctoria greenei. Next base: position 23,431,165 of record JAYESD010000001.1, on the reverse strand, counting down.
AGCAGCTAATGACATTGTTCCAGCTCCTAATTTTGATTCACAGCAAGCACCGACAACCATCATTGCTGGTCCAGATCCTCCTCAAGTCACAAGCTCATCGATTTGTGATGAACATGAAGAAGAAGAAGCTTGTGAAGTGTCCACTCCCCTCTAGGTTCTCAAAAGTCATCCTCCACAACAAATTATTGGAAGCTTGCACGAACGAGTCACACAGTCCAGGTTTTGTGATCCAAACTCTAATGCTCATTCTACTTTTGTTGCTTCTTTTGAACCCAAAGATATATCACACGCACTCACTAATGAATCTTGGATTATTGCCATGCAAGAAGAGTTAGAAAATTTTTAAAGAAATAATGTTTGAAAACTTGTACCTCCACCTCAAGGTCACACTTTAATTGGAACTAAATAGGTGTTTAAAAATAAAGAAAGTGAGGATGGGGTTGTGGTTAGGAATAAAGCTTGGTTGGTTGCTCAAGGTTTCACTCAAGTTGAAGGTCTAGATTTTGATGAAACTTTTGCTCCTGTTGCTAGATTAGAAGCCATAAGAATTTTGTTAGCTTTTGCTGCGTCTAAAGGTTATAAGCTATATCAAATGAATGTTAAAAGTGTTTTTTAATGGCTACATAGATGAGGAGGTTTATGTCAAACAATCACTGGGTTTTATAAATCCAGATTTTTCTAACCATGTTTACAAACTGTCCAAAGCCTTGCACAATCTCAAACAAGCCCCTAGAGCATGATATGATAGGTTAAAAACATTCTTACTTGAAAAGGAGTTTACCATGGGCAAGGTTGATAAAACTCTTTTGTGCTTAAGCATGGCAATGACTCATTATTCGTTCAAGTGTATGTAGATGATATTATCTTTGGTTGTGCTTCTCATGATCTTGTGTCCAAGTTTTCAGCTATGATGAGTTCAGAATTTGAGATGAGTATGATGGGAGAACTCACATACTTTTTGGGGCTGCAAATCAAGCAAACCAAGGAAGGTACCTTTGTGCATCAAATGAAGTATACAAAAGAACTCCTAAGGCGCTTCAACATGGACAAAATCAAGCCTCTTCGGACACCAATGGGAACAACAACAACACTTGAACTTGATGAAGATGGTGAACCTGTGGATAAAAAAGAATATAGAAGCATGATCGGATCACTTTTATACCTCACAGCATCAAGACCGGACATACAATTCAGCGTTTGTCTTTGTGCACGGTTTCAAGCCTCCCCACGTGCTTCACATCGTCAATCCGTCAAAAGGATTCTCAGGTACTTACATGGAACTCAAGAATTTGGCATTTTTCTTCCTTCTTCCTCAACCGTTACTTTGAAAGCTTTTTCGGATGCTGATTTGGGGGTTGTAGGATTGATAGGAAAAGTACTTCCGGTGCTTGTCATTTTCTTGGTAATTCACTCGTTGCTTGGTCCTCTAGAAAACAAAACTCAGTTGCACAATCTACAGCTGAATCTGAATATGTAGCTGCTACTAGTGCTTGCTCACAAATTCTTTGGATTGTTCAAACACTTAAGGACTATGGGGTTGATCTAGATAGCGTTCCACTGTTTTGTGATAACACTAGTGCCATTTGTATTGCTAAAAACCCCATGCAACATTCTACAACTAAGCACATTGACATTAGGTATCACTTTCTCCGTGATAATGTTGAAAAAGAAAACATTGTACTTCACCATGTAGATACCAAACAACAATTGGCTGACATTTTTACAAAATCTTTGGATTTCACTCATTTTTGTATCATTCGTAGTGAAATAGAGGTTATGCATCCTCATGGCTTACATTGAGGGGGAGTTTTGAAACTTAAGAAGTCTATGTGTGAATCTGAAATTAAAATAATATGATCATAGTATTTCATACATATATGACTTTGTGATTCCTTTTACATGCTGAAAGTTCTTACTACATTACTCGTGTTATACATTTTGTAGTTTTTGCCATGTCTAGTAATTGGAATAATTACTTACACTAAATCTAGTCATGGTCGAAATTTCTTGCTGTTTTGAACTTATTGCATGATCACAAGTGCTTTTAATCATAAATAATTAATCAAGTAAGCAACTCACATGTTGAGTTTTTATGTTCAAATAAAAAAGATAAAAGATCAAGAGTATATGCATGCATCACACTTCTTCTTTTGAGATGGCTTATCATTGCACTTAGATATGAACTTGTAAGAAGTTGTGTATAACTAAAACCATGTCCTTAAGCTTCTGATTGTCAAATTACATAGGCTTGGATTGGTTGATTAGAATAAGGCAGATGTGCATATAATATCTTGCAAATATCATGTGATCAAAATTTGTGCTTTGCAAAATAATAAAATGCAGCAACAAGTGTCATGCTTTCAGGTCTTGAAATAGTTAAGTTTGTGAGATCGTGACTTGCTTAAATTAAAAATTACACTTGATCTCTAGCATGGCTTACACTACTTTATGTATTTCATTGATGTGATAGTGTAAGTTACTTGATAGTATGACTTGTATGAGCTTTGTTTTATATGTATATGTTATAATATGCTCAGAACAATTAAAATTTCTCTTTTGAACCTTGCTGAATACATTGTCAAAGGGGGAGAGAAAGTATGTGAATTTTTTAAGAGAAGTATGCAAGGGGGAGAAATTGATTACACGTTGCACATATTCACTAGTGTTTTTGTCACGATTTTATTCAAAAGAAAAAATTGTTTATGTGGTGTTGCAAAAGGGGGAGAAATTGTTTTCAAAATTTTTAATGTGAATAAGCCAATGTTCGGATTTTAAGTGGTGTTGCAAATGCATTCATCAAGGGGGAGATTGTGAGACTTATGTGTGTTGAATACATTGGCTTTGATGATATAAGTTCTAAAATTCTGCCAAAACACCCTTTTTAGCAAGGTCCGACTCTAGCTCCGAGCTTCTGCAAGGTCCGACAATAGGTCCGACTTGCTTTGTCCAGATCCAACATGTTTTTGGGTAGCTCCGGTGAGCTTTGTCTTTAGCTCCGGCATATCTTTGATAGCTCCAGCATGTCTTTGTTAAGCTCCAATATGTTTTTGATAGGTCCGACTTATGTTGCTTAGCTCCGACATGTTTTTCTAGCTCTGGCGCTAGGTTGTACTAGCTTTGGTAAGCTCCAGCTCATGCTTCGGTTAGCTTTGGCAAGGTTCGAAGCTTGATTGCAATTGTTCTGCTTTTATCTTGCAATGTTTCAAACTTGCTTTACACTTAGGGAAAGTTTGCTTAGTATTCTTTTACTGAGTTTTTGGTGTGTTTTAGTGGTTATGGTTGATATCATTTTGCTATGGTTTGCAACATGCTTATGTGAGGTGCTCACGTAAGTTGTTGTAGTTTCGGAACTAACGAGAGTCAAGTCGAGGACTTGTGCTCAGAAGTATTGGTTGTTTATTCATGTGCAGATGTTGCTTGAGTTCAAGACATGGCTGGTGACGGAATCCATTTAACTGGTCTTAGGGAGAGGATGACGTTCAACAACCAAGTTCGGGAGGAATTATGGTTGAGTTGATCGGGAGGTTGCGCATCATGTTTGAATCAAGAACAATGCATATGAAGGTATCGTGGACGTCGTTGGAAGATGTTTTCACGTATGCAAGGAGTGCATGGACGTGGCTACATGGTTCCAAGGCGTGATGCAATGAGTTTTCTGCACAGCACCACCTTTCTTCGGTAGTTTTATCATAACTCGAGTTTTACATATCCTATTGACGTGATTCTTTTTGGTTTGTCTTCACAACTTGATTTTCTATCATTTGTGAAAATTTCATGGTAATTGTATTTATGGTTTCCGATATACACGAGTTTCTTTGCAGTGTTCCAAAACTATTCTCGGGTAGGACAGATTGACCTTTGTTCGATCTTTCGATCGTAACTTGAGTTTTTTTGACAGATTTTCATGATTCTTGTTGTGTCATCTTTGTGACTTGATTCTCTCTAATATCTATCACTTTTTTCATGGTGAAACACGTTTAGATTAGTCTCATACACGATTTCTTTAACAAATCATTTTTCTGCTGAGGGGTTTTTATTGCTTCCGCTGAAAAAGTTTTAATCTACCATTCACCCCCCTCCAGAAGCTTTTCACGTGCTCTTCGATTTTTACACAGAGGACCATCGAGACTGATAACTCACCATTAATGCGCATTATTATACTGTTAATCACGATTATACATGTAGATCGTGTATTGGTGGATTATTACAGCCGGGGCCACCTATCGAGCCAGACAAATACTGTAATGGCTAGCTTTTAACATATAAAAGGGCTGTTTCACACGATAGAAAACAAGTAAGCTTACTGTCATACAATCAACCACTAACGCTCGCACAAACACACATACTCAATGAACAACCACCCTGTGGAGTAGGGTATTACGCTCAGGCGGCCCGAAGCACGTAACAACTCTCATGTGATCATCTTGTTCTTGATCTTACGCGCCCCATCCAAATACAAACCTCTGCGTTCTACGCTTAGTAGTACTGGGGGAAGTGCCATTTACACACCCTGACAATGTTGCTTGCGCATCTAGACATGAACACAAACTTAAAATTCATTGTACCTATTATGGTAGAGATGGTCATGTTATAGATTTTTGTTATAGACTAGCTAAACAATAGAAAAAGGAAAGAATGCAAGCTAGATCTCATAACTCTCATGCAAAGTTTGCTGCACATGCTGAATGGAAAGTTAGAAACATGCAACCTGCTGTAATGAGTAAAAACATGCAAAGTTTGCTCCCAAACCTACTGCTTTTCATGCTACACATGTAGCACCTCGTAGGTCAATAGTTGGGTACAATATTTTTCAAACTTTAGCTTATAAACCTGCTATTTTATCTTAGCTTTTGCGTGTTATTCCTATTGAACGTCGTGTGACTCCGTACTAGATTCCTAAATATCTTTTACTAACCCCAGTATTGAGCCATCGACGTATTGTGCTTCTATGTAGGTTACACGCTTGAGAAAGGAGAACTATTGGATTGTGGATTCAGGTTGCTCACGCCACATGACCGGCAACAAAGATTGGTTCTCCTCCCTCTCTTTTGTGCATGTGTAGAAAATATTACTTTTACCAATAATTCTTCAACTCCTATAATTGCTAAGGGTTCAGTTAGAGTTAATAATCACTACACTTTGAAAGATGTGGCACTTGTTAAAATTTGAAATACAACTTGATTTCTGTTTCACAATTGCTAGGTGAAAATCTGGAAATTATTTTTACTAAAATTTGCTGCAAGGTTGTAGATTCAAATGGTTAGCTTACTTTTAACATGTCTCGGTTTGGAAGAGTTTTAAAGATAATTTTGATATGTCATCCTCTAAGCATAGGTGTCTAGTTGCTAATGATTTGAAAGACTTATATTTTTGGCATAGTAGACTTGGTCACATTGGCTTTGATCATCTCACGCGTGTTAGTGCTCTTGATCGCATACGTGGGTGGCCTAAGATTAAAGGGGACAAAGAAAATTGTGTGCTATTCTGATAGACATGCTAAGATGGTTGCAATTTCACATGCTCCCCTCAAAATGACCATGAAAACTGAACCGGGACAACTTTGCACCTTGACACAGTAGGTCCTTCACGTGTTCAATCTTTTGGAGGTAAATGGTATGTTCTGGTGATTGTTGATTATTATTCTAGGTACTCTTGGGTTTACTTTATGACATCTAATAATGAAGCTTTTAGTCACTTTAGAACTTTATTTCTTAGATTATCAATTTATCACCCAGGATCTTTGAAAAGAATTAGAAGTGATAACAGAACTGAATTTAAAAATCAATCCATTGATCACTTTTGTGCTGAAAATGGAATAGATCATCAATTTTCTTCACCCTATGTACCTCAACAAAATGGTGTTGTAGAGAGAAAGAATATAACCTTAGTTGAGATGACTAAGACTATGCTTGATGAATATCAAACTCCTAGGAAATTTCAGGCTGATGCAATTGCAATCACTTGTTATGGCTCAAATCGTGTTTTCTTGCGTGCTAAGGTAGGAAAAACACCATATGAACTTTGGTTTGGACATAGGCCTAGTGTCACACACTTTCGGGCCTTTGATTGCAAATGCTTTGTTAAGAAACATGATAATCTTGATAAATTTGAATCTAGATCTGTTGATAGCGTGTTTCTTGGTTATCCATCTCATACTAGAGGCTACCATGTGCTTTTACTTGACACTAACAAAATTGTAGAGATTTGTGAAGTTTCTTTTGATGAAGCTAGCCCAGGTACTAGCTTTAATATATATTGCAGATCCAGATCCATATCCACAGGGGGAGAGTATTTTCATCTAAGAAGACGAAGAAGTGGTGCTGCTGCCCGAAAATTCATAAGCAAAAGACATTGATCACGCTACTGATTTTGCACCACTACCAGCACCAACAACTACTGCAGCTGGTACAAATCATCCTCAAGCCACAAGTTCTTCAATTTGTGATGAACATGAAGAAAAAAGAGCTTGTGAAGTGTCTACTTACCTCCGTGTCCTCAAAAGTCATCCACCACAACAAATAATTGGGAGCTTGCACAAACAAGTTACACGGTCCAGGAAGAGTTAGAAAACTTTGAAAGAAATAATGTTTGGAAACTTGTACTTCCACCTCAAACTATGATGAGTTCAACATTTGAGATGAGTATGATGGGGGAACTCACGTACTTTTAGGGGCTGCAAATCATGCAAACCAAGGAGGGTACTTTCGTGCATCAAATGAAGTATACAGGAGACCTTCTTAAGTGCTTCAACATGGACAAAAGCAAGCCTCTTCGGACACCAATGGGTACAACAACGACACTTGAACTTGATAAAGATGGTGAATTCATGGATCAAAAAGAATATAGAATTATGATCGGATCACTTTTGTACCTCACGACATCAAGACTGGACATACAATTCAGCGTATACCTTTGTGCACAATTTCACGCTTCTCCACGTGCTTCACATCGTCAAGCGATCAAAAGAATTCTCAGGTACTTACATGGAACTCAAGAATTTGGCATTTTTCTTCTTTCTTCCTCAACCGTTACTTTGAAAGCTTTTTCGGATGCCAATTTGGAGGTTGTAGGATTGATAGGAAAAGTACTTCAGGTGCTTGTCATTGATAATTAACTTGTTGCTTGGTCCTCTAGAAAATAAAATTCAGTTGCAAAATCCACAGCCGAATATGAATATGGAGCTTCTGCTGGCGCTTGTTTTTTACAAATTCTTTTGATTGTTCAAATGCTTAGGGACTATGGGGTTGATCTAGATAGGTTCTTTGTTTTGTGACAACACTAGTACCATTTTTATTGCTAAAAACTACATGCAACATTTGAGAACAAAGCACATTGACATTAGGTTTCACTTTCACTGTGATAATGTTGAAAAAGGGAAACATGGTGCTTCACCATGTAGGTACCGAACAACAATTGGCTGACATTTTTATAAAACCTTTGGATTTTACTTGTTTTTGTTTCATTTGTAGTGAAATAGGGGTTATGCATCCTCATGGCTTAAATTGAGGGTGAGTCTTTTAAAATTGGGAAGTCTATGGCTTAAATTTCATACATATATGACTGTGTGACTCCTTTTACCTTCTAAAAGTTCCTACTATACTATTCATGTTATACATTTTGTAGTTTTTGCCATGAGTAGTAACTGGAATAATTACTTACACTAAATCTAGTCATGATCAAACTTTCTTGCTGTTTTAAACTTGCTGCATGCTCACAACTGCTTTTAATAATGAAAAAATAATCAATCAACTATCCACATATTGAGCTTTATGATCAAATAAAAAAATGAGAAAAGATCAAGAGAATATGCATGCATCACACTTCTTTTGAGATGGTTTATCATTGCACTTAGATATGAACTTGGAAGAAGTTGTGTATGACTAAAACCATTTCTTTAAGCTTCTGATTGTCAAATAACATAAGATTGGCTTGGTTGGTTATAATAAGGTAGATAAGGCATACAATCTCTTGCAAATGTTATATGATCTGAATTTGTGCTTTGAAAAATATTAAAAATGCAGCGACAAGTGTCATGCTTTCAGGTTTTGAAATAGTTAAGTTTGGGAGATCATGACTTGCTTAAATTGAAAAATTACACTTGACCTCAAGCATAGCTTACACTACTTTATGTATCCCATTGATGTGATAGTGTAAGTTACTTGATAGTATGACTTGGACAAGCTTTGTTTTATATGTATAAGTTATAATATGCTCATAACTATTGAAATTTCTCTTTTAAACCTTGTTGAATACATTGTCAAAGGAGGAGAAATATGTATAAGGGGAGAAATATTTGTTTTTGAAATTTCTTTCTCATTTGATTTTTCAAAAGGGGGAGAAAATTATTTCAAAACTTTTCTTGTGAATAAGACAATGTTCAGATTTTAAGTGGTGTTGCCAATGCATTCATGAGGAGGAGATTGTGAGACCTATGTGCTTAATACATTGGCAATTATGTTAAACGTTTAAGTTTACATGCTAAGTTTTGAATATACTTGAGATACTCACTTCGCACTGTCTGAACTCACGTGTTTTACATTTTGGACTGTCCGAACTTTCTATGTGCTGAAATAATCGTGTGGCTGCTATGTTTTTCATTTGTAATGTTTCGAACTTGCTTTAAGCTTATGGTTAGATTTGCTTAGTATTCATTTTCTAAGTTTTTGGTGTGTTTTGGTGGTTAAGGCTGGTATTATTTTGCAACGGTTTGCAACATGCTTATGTGAGGTGCTCACGTAAGATGTTGTGTTTTTCGGACTAATGTGAGTCAAGTCAAGGACTTGTGCTCAGAAGAATTGGTTGTTTGTTTATGTGCAGGTGTTGTTTGAGGTCAAGACATGGCTGGTCACAGGATCCATTGAACTAGTATTAGGGAGAAGATAAGGTTCCAACCAAGTTTGGGAGGAATTATGGTTGAGTTGATTGGGAGGTTATGCAACATGTTTGGGTCAAGAACACTGCATATGAAAGTATCGTGGACGTTGTTGGTAGGTTTTCGCACATGTGCAAGGATTTCATGGACGTGGAGACATGGTTTCAAGGCGTGATGAAGAGAAGTGGACATAAAGAATTGGTTGGAAAAGTCAAACCAGCTGGATTATGCTTCAGGCTGCGCCTGAGGTGGTTATGGTTCGTTTATGGAAAGTTTCGAGTTTGTTTTGGTTAGATTTCGTGTGAGTCAAAAGTTGAGTTATTGTAGGAATGTTTAGTACGTTCCTAACATCTTTGGAAGTCTTAAGATTGCTTCTATTTGCGTATGGAAGAGTCTTCAGCAGTTATGGAAAGTTTCAGTTGAAACTGAGTAGGATTAGAGTCCTAGTTTGGATTGGGTTGGCCTTAGGGCTGGTTATAAAAGCAAGGGAGGCTAGAGCTCGTGGTGAGACGACTTTGGGCTGCTCCTCTTCTATTTTTATCAATAAAATTCGTAGTGTAGAGGAGCTTTTGTGACTTGTTCGTCTGACTGGTTTCAAACAAGTTTTTCTCGTCGAGTTTCTGCACAACACTATATTGCTTCAGTGTTTTTATCATAACTCTAGTTTTACAGATCCAATTGACGTGATTTTTTTGAGTTGTCTTAACAACTTGATTATCTTTCATCTGTAAAAATTTCACGATGATGGGATTTGTGGTTTCTAATCTAAACGAGTTTCTTTGTAATGTTGCAGATCTGGTTTTTACTCGGGTAGAACAGATTGACCCTTGTTCAATCTTTCGATCATAACATAAGTTTTTCTCGATGGTTTTTAGAGATTCTTGTTGTGAAATCTTCATGACTTGATTATTCACAATCTATACTTCTTTTGTCAAAGTTGAACATATTTAGATTAATCATACACATTGTTTCTTGAGCAGATTGTTTTTCTGTCGAGGGGTTTTTGTTGCTTTTGTTGAAAAAGTTTTAATCAACCATTCCCCCCCCCTCTGGTAGCTTTTCACATGCTCTTCGATCCTGCAATGGATGTCGAGAAGGATACACCGTTCATTCTTTGGCGCCCGCTCCTTAGCACTACGAATGCTCGCATAGATGTGGGAGCTGGAGAATCCAATTCCATATCAATGGCAAGGAGGAGAAGTTTAACTTTCGCCAAAAGTCAGAGCAATGCTCCATGATTCTCATCAAGTATGGGCTGAATGTTAAACACACTCGAGAGGTTGAAGTCACACCTCCAAAGGTGGACCCGCTCATTGCATTCATGTGACAATTGATCTATGCGGAAAAGTCGTCTTATCGTCCACGATGACACCCTAAGAAGACAGAGAAGTTTGGGCCTCCCCAAAGGCCCAAGTCCACCAAGACGCCAATGAAGGAGTGGTGGAAGAAGAAAGACAAGCCGTCTGAGCCCATCCCTCCGGACCCGGATGTCAAAAAATGAAGATGGAGGAAAAGTCCATCTCATCGGACTGTAGAGAGACCTAGCTATTAGGAAAATTGGTAGTTATCTTTTTATTTGATTTTTCTCTTCATTTGGTTTTTCCACTTAGTTGATTTTCCCCCCACTACATATTTGGTTTTTCTGAGCAAGTTGAGAATCTTATATTTTGAACCATCATTTTTTTATTATTTTTTCACAAGAAGAAAATTGTTGGATTTAAAAAGAGGTTTTATTCAAAAAACAATTTTTCGGAGCTGCAAATGTGGCATTTCACCAATGTGTTAATTTTATAGCCGTTGGGAAGCAACATGCTAAAAGAGGGAACAAGGGGCCCACATTTCAGTGCAGCAGAACCCCCTATTCGTCAAAGTGGAGTAAGAGCCAAAGTGGTTCTGTCTCCTCCAACAATTGCATTTGTGTCTCTTACGACAATTGGGGAGTGTACACTATAAATGGTGGCCGTGAGGAGCATCACTCTTCACATCACCTCATTTTACACCTCTCCAAGACACTTTTTGCTCACATTGTTTTCCTTCATCTTCATTGAAGCACTCTTGCTCAAATCCAACTCAAAAAGATTTTCTTTCGTTTGCATTTGCAATTTGTTCTAGAGTTCTTCAAGGTAAAATTCATCAAGGGTTTTGTTTTCACTAACATCACTTCTTTTTGAGTTTTTTGCCATGTTGTGTTCTTGCTTGTTGTGGCCATGAAAGGAATGAAAATGTTGTTTGGGAAGAGAAAGGAGGCTGCAAGCTCAAGCCATGGTGGAGACTCAAGTGCAAATCTCTCCTCTGTTGTACACCTAGTCCACGAAGGAGGAGTGTGTGTGAAGACACTCCCATGGGTGAGAGGAGCAACCCGCATCAACTTCTCCACGACAACGACCTCGACATACAAAGTGAAGTTGAAGATCAAGCACACAAGCTCCTCCAAGATCGTGAGTTTTATCACACTAAAGCTTATGATTCGGATTTGATCTCCAATATAGGTATGAATTTCGAACTCTTTTCCATTTGGCATGCATTAGGATGGGAAAATTTTGCTCACATAGAGGAGAAAGGTTCACGCCTTCTCACTATAAAATTCCTTTGCAACCTCAAAATAGGATTTGATGGTATTACTTTTAGATTATTTCAAAAAGAATACAACATCATATGGATAGAATTAAGTGAAATCTTAGGCCTTCATAAACGTTGTTTGCTAGATTTAGACACATTTCCTAAGTTTAACAAACAAATTTTTTTGGCGTGAATTGACTAGTGAGATCATATGTAGTGATCCTGGCGATAGCCACTTTCACAATCCTACTTTATGCTTCATGCATAGATAGGTGGCTATGACTATGTTCCCCAGAGGAGATATAAGAGTAGTCCATGATGATGAACTAAAAATATTGTTTGCCATAATTAAAAAGATAAAAGTTTCTCTAGTTATCGCCATGATGACACAATCATTAGATAATATTTCAAGGACAGGGCCAATTGAATGCACTTCATTGATTACTCGCATTGCTACTAGGGTAGGAGCATTAGAATATACTTCATTTGAGTACAATGAAACAGAAAGAGAATTGATTAAAGAAGATTATCTAGTGCAAGGACATACCCTTAAGCATGATCATGGTGGCTCTTTAATATTTTATTATCCCGGCTTTATCAATGAAATTCGGTTACTTAACCTGGATTTTATTTGTACAAATGCCAGAGGCTAACCATTGACCTTCTTTCCATCGAGGAAGCTCAAAGAAGTAATGTCCCTGACAGGGTAACTAGAAGCTGTGCAAGGAGTGCGACCATGCTTTGACAACCTTCTCGGTCCATGAGTACCAAGAGGAAGAGAATCCAACGGGTGATGCACCCGGATGGACTCAACCTCAACCATATGAGGTAGGAGGACCGTCTTGGCATGGATGGCCGAGTACCACATGGGAGCCACCCTATCCACTTCAAGATCTAGCGGCTTGCCTCCAACGTCCATGAGAGAACGTCATTCCTTTTCGGCTAGAAGTCATCAGGACTATAGCCAAGGAATGACAAATCTCATTAGACGTATGGGAGATCTTGAAGTGGGTACGTGAGACATCTACAACACACTCCAAGCGCATGTCCAAGTTACCCCAAGACTGGCAACAACACATGGACACTCAGTTCACCAACTTTAACTCCATGCTACAACAACAACAAGTCGATGTCGTGACATACTTCCGTCATCAAGGATTCAACCCTTATCATGGAGGTGATTGAGGAACAAGATTGGGGGAGGACCCCCCACTTGAGGTAAATTGTACCACATCCATTGCATATTTATTTTCCATTCATCCACCATTCACCTTGCATCTAAAAAAAAGTATATTTGCTTTCAATAAATAAAGATGTGCGGTAAGAATGACTTAGAATTCACATAGATGAAATGATGAATAATTGCTCTGTTTATTATTCCTAGGTCCCTAGTTTACAACTTACTACTCTCCAAATATTGCTTTCGTTGGCTAAAATTTACTTTGCCTTGATTTAGAAATTGTGGTTAGCAGAAGCCTAATCCAATTTTAAGTTGTTGTGAGATATGATGTCGTGATAGGGCTGCTATTCCTAGTTTGAAAGTGAAACTTAGATTTCCGGAGAAATTTGAAAAAGATTTAAGTTACTCTCATTTGATTGGAAATACCTACCAAAGCCATATGATATTTTACATTGATAAACGTTTTGCATATGCTATTTGTCTTCACATTGAGCCTAGTCAAACTAGTATAGTCCTATGTGAGGATTCATTCATTTCTTTTTGAATTCAAGACTTCACTTGCACATGCTATACTTCTAAACTAGAAGTTAGCAAAATTCCATCATATCATCATTCCACAATAAAAAGAGAAACTCCATGTCTTCCATGTTTAGTACTCTCTTCAAATTTATTCCATAAAAAGGGAGTAGAAGTCATGGATACAAGAAAAAGAAAATGCACTTAAATCAAAATAATGAGAAAAAAAGGAAAAAAAGAGAAAAGTAGCCATTTTTCATCCCTGCAAATAAGAGAGTCTACACAAATAGGAGTCATCTCAACATCCATTGCCACTTCCACTCCATCACACATGCACAAGTATTGAATCGAATTGTCTTGAATTGATTTCTCCTAAGGCTTACTCTTTTGACTTAGAAATATTATGTGTTGCAAATATGCCTACTACATTCCCTACCAAGTAGGGATGGGCAAAAAAACCGGGACCAAAAACTAAAACTAAAAAGACCAAGACTAGAAACGGAAAGACCGAAATATCAGGTATCGGGTACTTTTCTGTTAGCAAATCTAAAAAACCAAAAAATAAATTTTGGGTTCGGGAACCACCCTCGGGTAACCGAAATAACTGAATAGTCGGTCCATCAAATAGTAAGTTAAACTATGCATGGTAAACTATGAACAATTCAAATTTTAATATTTTTTCAAGTTGTGATGTGTGTACTTTTTGGATTTGAACAAATATTTGTGATTTGTCATTTGCTAATTTAAAAAAAATTAACTCACCGGGTTAAATCATGAATCATATTAAATTTGTGCAAACATGACATGGATATAATGTATAATTCGGATATATCGGGTAGAACCGAAGACAGAACCGAAATTTTGGTACGCAAAGTTTTTGAGTACGTAATATTAGTACAAAAATTCGGTTCGTGATTAAAAAAACAGAATTTTGAAAAAGATCGAAACATCTGAACCGAAATATCGGGTAGACCGAATGCCCACCCCTACTACCAAGCTCCACATCCAAGCCTTATTTAGTGGTAGGATGAGTATAAGCAAAATGCCTTGGTGAGGATATATTTCCACTACACACAAAGGAGTGATTGAAAGAATCAAATTGAGGTACTTAAACTCTAAATTGAAACTTTCTGGAATTTGAGTGGAACTTGATCTTTAGGCAATGCTTGCTCTATTTGCTGTTCGGTCTTTCAACCACCCATGAATAGGAGAAGACATACGTCCCATGATGACTTAAGATGGGTGAAGTACCATAAGACAATTTTTGCAATACTAGGTAGAATATTTTGTTAGTGCACATGGTAGTTTTCAAAAAATAGAACATTGTTGCAACTCCTGATCATCAACCTAAAGTCTTCACTTTGCTCGGGACGAGCAAAAGATAAGCTAGGGGGAGTTTGTTTACGGCTTTTATATCTCAATTTCACCGGTCAATATAACTCAATTATGTGAAGGAAATATCATTTCTTGCACACATCACCTTTCTACTTAACCTATTTCCACTTGTCTTTAGTGCATGCAGACATTTTATGCAGGAAATGAGGTAAAAGAGGGGGAGCAATCCTCTAAATTATCATCCCATCCAATCAAGCGCCAACACGTGGCATCACATGGATAAAATGGCCCACAAAAAAAAGTATCCGGGGCCATCCAATGGTGTATCAGCAACATCAGATAATGGGACCCACCTGGAAGTCACCCCGAGGAAGCACACAGGAAATGGTCCACTTTTCTGTTCGAACGACGTGCCTGTTCGGCCAAAGCAAAATGTGCGCAAAACTTGGTCAACTTCCACGTGTCAACTCCCTATGGTGCCCTGATCACGATGTAGACTGATTTCCGCGCTTTTGGTGGCGGGAACTGACCCTTCTCCAGCTCTAAACAAGACCCCCTACCCTCACTTCTCACACACCACTTGAACCTCATTCTATTATATCCACTAACTTCCATAGTCTTAGAGGAGTTTAGGCTGTAGAGAGGAGAGTCTCTAGTCCTTAGTCCAAATTAGGAAGGAGTAGAAGTAGTCTATCTCTTCCCCATTCCAATTTGGGAAAGGTATGGCTCACATATTCTTTATTGTATTTGTGACTTTATACATAATAAATATGTTATCTTTAGTCTTCTTTTATTCAAATACTTGGATGAAGAGACTCTTGTTTGATTGTTGATTCCATGTATGTGGTAGCAGTAGTCTTTATGATTATGTCATAACAATCTTAATCTATCATCATTAACACTACAAATCCCCACTATGTCTAATTAGTTATGATATGATCATGTTAATATGAATAACGTATTCTATGTTTCAACATCGGTTCAACGATGTTTAGGTTAGTCATTGCTTTAGGATGACTTGTGTCGCGACTCCTTAGGTATTTTCTTAGTATGCTAGCATGGTGCAAGGATAGCAAGTAGCATTGGATGTCTCGTAGACACAAAGATTGAAGAGGTAGGCAGTAGGTGGTGACAACCCTATCTGTCCTTGTAATCCTCCACGTTCGGCTACGCCACATGCTTTTGCGGGAGTTGTCCTAGTCTTGTTTGGGGTAAATCCATGTCCGATGTGTTGAACAACTTAGCACAAGGATTCACCATTTACATGCTCATTATCTAACGTAGGCTATTTATATGTATACTAGAAGCATAGTAGGAGCAACTCCCTAACTCTTAGTCTAATCTCCCTTAGACCCATTTATCTCCCTTGGAATAGAATGCTCTTCTGTGTGTCACACTACCTCCACATATCTTTTATCCAACCTCACTAGAACCCTACCTAGACCAATCTACCCTCTTCATTTGATGATTGCTTTACTTCCACATAGCCTTCCTTTGGGAAAATATAAATGACACCCTTGCGAATACTCTTTAAGGGGAAATGCTACATCGATAGTTTTCGTGCGCTTGCGGATTTTTATCTGTTACATAAGAAACATCAACACACATGACTCCAAAAATAAAAGTCAGAAATAGTAAGGACAGACTTGTGGCCAACAATTTCATTAAGGAGACGGTGATTACGTTATTTCGTTTTCAATTGACTCGACTAAGGATTCTTTCAGAATCGATAAAATTAGTAGCACATTATGACTTAGTATTACATCAAATTGATATAATAATAATAATGATTCTCAATTGAGATCGACACGAGAATGTCTATGTGATAACTGAAGGGTTGTCATTAAGCAAAAGGAACATATGAGATACGAGATATCTCAAGTTCTATAAGTAAATTAGTAAGTTTGAGTTATGCTAAGTATTATGAGGACAAATTCAGTTTTCACTAAGTTTAGAATGAGAAATTAACTTTTCTCGCACCATGTAGATGACGTTTTACTGATGAGTGTTGACGTTTCATACGTCACAAATCATCTCTTAAAAGAGATGAGGTCCGCAAGCGCACGGAAACAGTCGTGTAGCATTTTACCCAAGAGTATTTCCAAGGGTATCATATTTATCCCAAAGGAAGGCCATGGAGTAAAGTAAACACTACTCTTATGATCAAGCTATGGGATACTAATTAATTATCAATACATGGGAAAGTTGATAATATATGGGTAGTGTGACACACACCTAAGCAATCTATTCTAAAGGGTAGATGAGTCCTAATGGAGGTTAGACTAAGAATTGGGGAGTTGCTCCTACAATGCTTATAATATACATATACATAGCCTAGGTTAGATACTAATAAGAATGTCAATGGTGAATCCTTATGCTAAGTTGTTCAACACATCGGGCACGGGTTTACCCTAGCAATACTAGGACGACTCCCACCAAGAGTCTGATGCATAGCCGAACGTGGAGGATAACAAAGGATAGATAGGACTGCCACCACCTACTGCCTACTTCCTCAATCTGTGGGTCTACGAGACATCCAATGCTATTTAACTATCCTAGCACCATGCTAGCATATTAAGTAAATCCCTTAAGAGCCACGACACAAGCCATCCTAAGGCAATGAACTAAATCATCGTTGAACCAATGTTGAGACATAGCATAAGTTATTCATACTAACATTATCATATCATAAGTACTTAGTCTATAGTGGGGGTTTATTGTGTTTATGATGATAGTATAATGATATTAAGGCATGATCATAAAGACTATTCCTACCACATACATGGAATCCACAATCAAACAAGATGATTCATCCAAGTATATGAATAAAACAAGACTAAAGATAATATACTTATTATGCATAAAGTCACAAATATAAGAAAAAATACTTGAGCCATACCTTTCCCAATTTGAACTTGGGACTAGAGGCTCTCCTCCCTATAGCCTAACTTCACTATGGACCAAGAGAACTAGTGTATACAATACAATGATGCTCAAGTGGTGTGTGTTGAAGTGAGGGGTGAGGGGTCCTATTTATAGCTTAGAAAAGGGTCGGTTCCTACCACCAAAAGCGCGCGAATCAGTCACCCATGACCTCTTCAAGCCGGGAGGAGCCAACACGTGGCGTTTGATCGTGTTTGGCGCCAGGACCTAGTCGGCTGACTAGGGGGGTCGGCCGACTTGGTCTTGGCTTTTTTTGCGATGTGCTTCCTCCGGGTGTTTGCCAGGTGGGTCCCATTGACTGGTATTGGTGCTACACCGTTGGATGGTCTCGGATACTTCTGTTTGTGGGCCATTTGATCCATGTGGTGCCACATGTTGTCACTCGATTGGCTGGAATGATATTTTTAGGATCCATCCTCTTGTTTCACTTCAATTCTGCATAGAATCCCTGCATGTACTACTTTCTCCAAGGACAAGTGAAAATAGGTTAAATAGAAAGGGGATGTGTGCAAGAAATGATATTTCCTTCACATAATTGAGTTATATTAACGGGTGAAATTGTTATATAACAGCCCTCAACAAACTCCCGCAAGCTTATCCTTTGCTCGTCCCAAACAAAGTCAAGACTTTAGGTTGATGATTAGTAGTTGCTACTATGTTCTATTTTTCAGAAGTAGCATGTGCACAACAAAATACTCTACCTAGTATTTCAAAAATTGGCATGGTACTTCACCCATCTTAAGTTATTATGGGGCTTATGCCATCTCCTACTCATGGGTGGTTGAAAGATAGAATAACAAATGAAGCACACATACCCTAGAGATCAAGTTCCACTCAAATTCTGAAGAGTTCAATTTAGATTTTAAGTATCTCAATTTGATTCTCTCAGTCTCTCCTTTATGTGTAGTGGAAATATGTCCTCACCAAGGCATTTGCCTAATTTCATCCTACATCTAAATAAGGCTTGTATGTGGAGCTTGGTAGGGTATATAGTGGCATATTTGCAACACATAATATTGCTAAGTCAAAAAAGCAAGACTTAGGAGAAATCAATTCAAAACTATTTGATTCAAGACTGTGCATGTGTGATGGAGTAGAAGTGGATGTGGATATTTGAGATGACTCCTATATATGTAGACTCTATTATTTTGCAGGGATGAAACATGGCTACTTTTCCCTTTTTCTTTTTTTTTTCTCATGCTTGTGATGTAAGCATGCATTATATTCTTTTTTTTATTTTTTTATAGCCATGTCTTCTACTCCCTTTTTATGCAATAATCTTGGAGAGAGTACTAAGCACAAATGGTATGGAGTTTCTCTTTTTATTTTGGAATGGTGGTTTGATGGGAATTTGCTCACCTCTAGTGTAGAAGTACAACATGTGCAAGTGAAGTCTTGAATTCAAAAAGTAATGAATGAAATCTCACATAGGTCTATACTAGTTTGACAAAGCTCAATTGAAGACAAATAGCATATGTATAAGATCTATCAATGTAATGTATTATATGGCTTTGGTTGGTATTTCCAATCAAATGAGAGTAACTTAAATCTTTTTAGAATTTCTTCGGAAATTTAAGTTTCTCTTTCAAAATGGGAATTACGGCCCTATCACTATATCATAACTCACAACAACTTAGAATTGGATTAAGCTTTTGCTACCCACAATTTATAAATTAAGGCAAAATTAATTATAGCCAATGAAAGCAATATTTTGGAGAGTATTATGTTGTAAACTAGAGACTTAGAAAAATTAAAAGAGAGCAACTATTCATCATTTCATCTATGTAAATTCCAAACCATTCTTACTGCACATCTTTTATTTTATTTTGAAAGCAAATCTAGTCTATTATTTTTTTAGTTTTTTTTTGTATGCAAGGTGGATGATGGGTGAATGAAAAATAAATATGCAAGGAGTGTAATACAAGTTACCTCAAGTGGGGGTCCTCCCCCAAGCTTGTTCTTGCTCAAGGTCTGCGATAGGGGCTAAAACCCTAATGACGGATGTAGGCCGTGAGGTTGGCCTAACCTTGTTGCAGCATGGCCTTGACATTGGAGGGGTTGAGTGTTGATGTTGGGTCGCCTTCTATAGATTGCACGAGTGTGGTAAAGGAGAGAGTTGTCGATATCACTCATCCACACCTCAAGGTTTCCATAGGTTGGGTGTACCTCGTCATTCCTTGGCTAAAGTAATGATACCCTTTAGCCACAAAGGAGTGACATGTACCCAACATGTATTGAGTACGATCCGTTATTCCTTGGCTAAGGTACAACATACCTATAACCACAAAGGGATGACGTGCACTCAACATGAGTTGAGTGTGATCCGTTGTTCCTTGGTTAAGGTATAAAATACCTTATGGCCACATAGGAACAACTTGCACCCAATATACATTAGATGTGATCTTGTCATTCCATGGTTAAGATACATCATACCTTTTAGCCACAAAGGAATAACTTACACCGAATGATGGTGGAGATTCCCTTGAGCTTAAATGAGTGCTTATAATATGACGAGATCATGCACATTATCATTGCACCTACAAATATGGTACAAAGTTTATTTGTTTGGAATCCTTGCTCAAGTGAATGTGCGCTCTTGTTTGGACAAGATCAAGATGGTGCGCTATGTCGTCCGCCACCTTGGCCTCCTCCTTTCATGCTTACAAGAAGATTTGCTGGTGTTGCACATATGGACCCACACATGATAGAAGATGAACTTGAGTCGAGGACGACTCCAATTCAAGAAGGGGAGGATGATGAGGACATCACTTCTATGGATACAAACAACACTCCATTGAACATACAAGATGCAATCAATAGAGTTCATACACAACAATTAATTTCAGAGGTGAACTCGTTCTTATATATTTCCTTATATGTTTTTGAACATAAATTGCTACTTAATGATTTATTTGTGATTAGGATCAATGGAGAGGTTCAAGGAGTACTTGAAGGGAGTATTAGGGACGTGGAAGACCAGAGAATTCGTTCAAAGAAGATGGAAACCGAACCAAACTCCAAATCGTATCCAACTCGGAGTCTAGGAGCAGTACGCACTAAAACGGACGCCCAGGACGCATACGAACTCCGTTTTGGACGTTCTACATATGCACGGAAAGGGGAGAGAATAACCTTTCCAATGGCACCGGTACCATGTCAAAATTCCTTCGGAGTCGTCGGGAGTCGTTGAAACAAAATCAAATACAGAATCTGTCAGGGTGCTGCGCCACCATATTGGGCCATTGGGCCTTGTATCAAGTCTAAGTCCATTATTTTCGTGTGTTAGGGTTAGGTCACGACCCCAACATCCCCTTGGACGTCCTCCCACCTATATATACTCTATATATTGGGTTTTGCTTAGATCAATAATATCGCCGTTTTTCGGTTTGTGAAACCCCAATTCAGCAATTTCAGATTGCTTCTTCTACGTTCTTTCTTGTGTTCTCGGTTGCACTTGCAGGGATTAGCCTTCTTGGCGAGGTCAATCGTGTGAAGCACGGTTGATAACCAACGGAGCGGTGGTGTAGTGATTGCAGGGGTTGTTCTTGTTCTACTCGAGAGCCTCGGATCATCAACGTCGAGATCTCCATCAATCGACTTACCCATTACCTTTCGGAAGATCGGGCATCATCAATTCTCCTATCAATTGGTATCAGAGCGAGGTTGCCCGTTAGGTAATTCATCTATCCATTACATTAGTTTTGTTTTTCATACCTAGAGTCCACAAAAAAGCCACAAAAAAACTTGCAGTTTAGTAGATCTGTTCATTACTTTGTCCAAACCACATTGAGCCTTTGCAACTTTGTTATTCAGTTTGGTTTTGTTGAGTTTGTGTCCGTGGTTGAGTCATATTGCTGGTTTAGAAAGTGTTTTTGGTCTTAGTTTGAGTTTTACATTGTGTGATTCATCCTTTTGAGTCACGTCATCACGTCCAGATTAGATTTGCCTCTGTCCAGTTCGGTATTTTCATCATATCTCGCTCATACGAACTCGGATTTTAGAGTTCTTATACTTTATGGAAAGCTTAAGAAGTTCTCTATAACTTTATTATTCATCATTGTCCCAGAAAATATAGTTATGGATATCGAAATTGCATTAGATCCGAATCTGTTATTGACCTAAAAATTCTGAAAAGTCTGTATTTCGGGGGCAGTATCTCCTATTGTTCTTTTCCAAAATAGGTCTTCCATATATTGGAATTAAAGAGGAGAGATATATCTACAATCATGATGTTCTAAGTTTTCCAATTTAGATCCTATAAGTGTTCCTATTTGTCCCTGAAAGATTGAGCAGAAAATCTGCGACAGACACACGAGATATCTTGGATTGATTTTCCTTGTGTTCTTCCCTTGCAGCACATTCTGAAAAAGAAAGGAAGAAAAAAGAAAAAGACAAGTGCAAAACAAGAAACAAAAGCTGCACACAAAAGAGAAAAAAAACAACAAAAAAAACAGAAGTGCTTGCATTCTTTGTGTCATCTAGTTTTGTCTCATGTCTTGCTAGCTTGAACTACTAGGAACACATTTAGGCCAGCAACTTTGACAAATACTTTGGACACTTATTCAACTTTACTATCTGATTTCATTGTTGCAAATCCTTGCTACAAATAAAGTGCCATCCAAGCTACACCTTACTCTTGAGCAGAATCGATACACATTTGCAATCATCCCACGCTTCATTGGTTTCTTCATACCGACCACCGTTTGCCACCTGCAGTGTAGGTAAGAACACTTGTAAGAGCGTGGTAAGACACTTGAGAGTGTGTGATTCCACTTCCACTTTGCCATTATCCTTTGTAGTTGATAGGGATAACATATTTTTTGTGTTGTCTTCTTTTTGCTACTAACAATGTCAGGTAAAAGCAAGAATCATGCATTATATGCTGAGATGATGGACATGATGAAGACGACGATGGAGTTGCTCACTAAAAATCAAACATCAACCAAGGATTCAAATGACATTCGGACCACCTTTACAACACCTTCCATAAGAAGTAATTACATTCTCCCATCTCTTCCTTCTTATGATGGTTTTGGTTACGATGAATATATTGCTTGGGAAATAGAGTTGGATAAAATTTTTGGAAAATGTCATATGTGTGAGAGGAGGAAGATTAGAAATGTTGCAAGTGCATTAGTAGGTTGTGCATTAACTTGGTGGAATAATTTAAATGATTTAGAAAAACCTCGAACATGGAAAGATATGAAAATTCTTATGCGAGAAACATTTACTAGTGTATCCAATTGCAAAGATGAAATACATGAGCTTGAGAAGAATTTTCTTGTTGTACCTCCTCCTATGCCTAACCTTTTGCAGGAACAAGAACCAATAATTGTAGAAAATCCAAAAGCGAAGGTGTTCAACAACTCCTGTGAAAATTCAGATCTATCAATTCATATTTCACCCACAATTACTACTGAAAATGAGAATAAAAGTAACGAATATCACAACACACTTGTTGAAGGTGAGAAGTTTTTGGATGTTCTGAATTTTTTCACCAATCATGCTATTGTCGAGGAGCGACTAGTGGAATCTTTTATTGATACACCATTGCCACATGTTGATTTTCCTGCTGATCCTTCTGTTAAGAAAGAGTTGTGTGCTGATAACTCTATTATACCTATGCAAAAACAAGTTAATGTACAAGATGATTGTGTTTTGAATTCACCTACTTGTGCTGAAATTCATAATTTGATCAGCGCTACTGCTGAAAATGATGAGCTGAAATTTTTGTCTTCTCTAAATACTTTGAGTTATATTGAATTTGACACTCTTTGTGATCTAAATATTGTAGAGAGGAGAATATTTTCACAATCTGAATTGCCTTTATTAAGTAGAAATATTTTTCATGCTATAGGCAACTATGAAGATAGTGGTGAATTTATGGTGCATAAAGTTTACATATGTTCAAATGTGCAAGCTCCTTTTGTGCTGCAACAACATGGTGAAATGAGTGGATGCACTAACACTAATAATGTATTGTCAAGTTTTTCTAGCATTTTTTTATTGCAGCAAGGAAAACAAATAAAAAAGAAGCATTGTTCATTGCGGTTGTGCAATATGGACAATGTTCATTCTACCCCCAAAGCAATCCTTTTTCCTGGACATACGAGCAAGCCGAGGACGGCTTGTCATAAAGAAGGGGAGAATGACGAGATCATGCACATTATCATTGCACCTACAAATATGGTACAAAGTTTATTTGTTTGGGATCCTTGCTCAAGTGAATGTGCGCTCTTGTTTGGACAAGATCAAGATGGTGCGCTATGTCGTCCGCCACCTTGGCCTCCTCCTTTCATGCTTACAAGAAGATTTGCTGGTGTTGCACATATGGACCCACACATGATAGAAGATGAACTTGAGTCGAGGACGACTCCAATTCAAGAAGGGGAGGATGATGAGGACATCACTTCTATGGATACAAACAACACTCCATTGAACATACAAGATGCAATCAATAGAGTTCATACACAACAATTAATTTCAGAGGTGAACTCGTTCTTATATATTTCCTTATATGTTTTTGAACATAAATTGCTACTTAATGATTTATTTGTGATTAGGATCCATGGAGAGGTTCAAGGAGTACTTGAAGGGAGTATTAGGGACGTGGAAGACCAGAGAATTCGTTCAAAGAAGATGGAAACCGAACCAAACTCCAAATCGTATCCAACTCGGAGTCTAGGAGCAGTACGCACTAAAACGGACGCCCAGGACGCATACGAACTCCGTTTTGGACGTTCTACATATGCACGGAAAGGGGAGAGAATAACCTTTCCAATGGCACCAGTACCATGTCAAAATTCCTTCGGAGTCGTCGGGAGTCGTTGAAACAAAATCAAATACAGAATCTGTCAGGGTGCTGCGCCACCATATTGGACCATTGGGCCTTGTATCAAGTCTAAGTCCATTATTTTCGTGTGTTAGGGTTAGGTCACGACCCCAACATCCCCTTGGACGTCCTCCCACCTATATATACTCCATAGTAGCCGCCATGAACAATTGGGTTTTGCTTAGATCAATAATATCGCCGTTTTTCGGTTTGTGAAACCCCAATTCAGCAATTTCAGATTGCTTCTTCTACGTTCTTTCTTGTGTTCTCGGTTGCACTTGCAGGGATTAGCCTTCTTGGCGAGGTCAATCGTGTGAAGCACGGTTGATAACCAACGGAGCGGTGGTGTAGTGATTGCAGGGGTTGTTCTTGTTCTACTCGAGAGCCTCGGATCATCAACGTCGAGATCTCCATCAATCGACTTACCCATTACCTTTCGGAAGATCGGGCATCATCAATTCTCCTATCATAATAGTTGAGAGGATAATGCTCTCACATATTTGTAGCAACCCATTGGTTACTCACGAAGGGTTTCCATGTCAAATCTTCGGCCTCGTATAGTTATGATTGATCTTCGGGCTTAATGTCCGATAGGTGGCAATCATCCTAATTTACTCTTTGGCCAAAAGGTATTGAAATGGAATCCTCTTAAGGTTTCCAAAAATCGAATCTTTGAATGTCTTGTGACACCCGGTTCCGAAAATGAACCAAGTGAACGCATATGTGTGCCCAGGACATTCAACACGCATACACGAGTGCATTCACAAAAGGATATATAGAAAATTACCACAAAACAAGATTAATTGACCACTTTTATTACACAATTCAGAATATCCTCGAATACAAGCTCTAATGAATAATGATGACAAGTTTGAACTAATGCAGCGGAAATAAACTAAGTAAGCAACTAAACAGCTAAGCAAATAGGATAGCGCGGCTCCAAGCAACACCATAGGCAAAGCTAATGGTAGACACAGTCTAGAACTCCACATTATCACTGTTATACCTCCAATCCTAACCTGCAACTATTGGTGGGGGAATTGCAAGGGTGAGTACATGTCGTACTCAGCAAGTGTGGAAAGTATGACATGTAGCTAATTCAAATGATGAATATAATAAATGATAAGTTCTGAAAAGTACGTCAAAACATTTGCAAAGCAATATATTATACGTATGTGAAGTAACCCATCATAAACCATGTAGTTATCATAATACCAGTCCATATTTCATTGCCATCATCCATATACCAGATTTCTCACTACCATTAATCATATCCATTGCCATAACCATAATACCATCCCATGACCAGTACCAAACCATCCCAATCCCAGGTTTCTGTCTAATCATGGAAGTTGTCCAGGTGCTCTTGACCGGTAGCACGACTATCATGATAGTTTTAATACTCTGCAGAGTTTGTACCACTTTACCCATGTGTTTGTGATTTCATCACCTTTTGGTGACTAGAACCTCTATTGCGCCGTCTCACACTTCCGTCGGTGTGTGGCCAAGAGATCACAAAATAGCCTTTACAAAGTGACTATTAACATGTACGGACCCACTTAGGCTTCACCGGTGGCGATGTCTCCAACTGAGCACATCTTCAACCACGGGCCCCCTCTTGTGCCATTCGGATCCCAGGGAGTCCCGCCTCAAATCCAAACCCAATCTGACTCCCCTTCCCCGGTGCGCCAAATGATCCATGCAATACTAGCAATAACCTAATTAATCGGCTACGCCGCACCCATACTTGGCCTCGTGGTGGCATTGTTGTCCTGGCTTATTCTCGCATGAACCGTTCCTTAGATCTAAAGCAAGCAACGACCATGTCTTCCAACCCATCCATATATCAGGCTTGTTTAGATCACCCATTACCATATCATATTAACCATAATCTCATTAATGCATAAGTAAGTGGTATAGTTGTTTTCTCATCCCAATTAATTAAGCAAAGCAATGTTAAAAAGCCCTTCCCGACTCTCTACCATGTATTCTAGGTGACAAGAGTGGTTAAACAAAGCTAGTTAACTTTCTATCATAGGAACTCCCATCAAATTGACACAAGCATGCAGTTTTGAAATCAAAACATTAATTGTAAAAACAGGATCAATATGTTCAAGGACACTTGCCTTGCTCATGGGCTTGATTTGGGTCAAAGTCTTCAAAATTCTAGTACTGGAGGTCCTCCGCAGCACTCTCTAGCGCAAATCTATCTAAACCGTGCAATTAACATACAAGACAATAATTACAATCAATAAGTGCACATATATTACTCAATATGTCATGACATGCATCATTAATGTAAATGCGAAGCAAAACTAGTTAACAAGTTTACACATGGGCTCCAAAAAGAGTTAGACACGACGTCCTTAGGACCACTTAAGGTAAAAACCAAAAACACGTCGGGGAACAAAAGATCAACTCGGAATCGCAATCACTGGACAAGTCCACACAAGGCTAGACTAGTCCGAAGTTAGTTAGAGAGTGTCGGTACCTGGCGAACCGGGTACCCCTGGATATAGGAAACAAGGCATGCTGGGTCCCACCACCCACGGGGGCAAGATCCGACATGGTCCCAAGGTGCCACGTGGCATGTGGCGTGGCCGCGCCTCTCCACTGAGGGAAGGCCCGATGCTACCATGTGTCCTGCCACTCCAGGTGTATCTCCCCCTCGGGGGGGGGGGGGGGGGGGTGGTGGAGGTCCAGCGCTGCCACGCATCTCGCAGCTCTGGGTCCACCGCCCCGCCGAGGAGAGGTCCGGCGCGTCTGCTAGATCGGCAACCCTGGACCTGCCTCCCCGCGGGAAGAAGGTCCGGCGCAGCCACGTGTCTGGAAGCTCCGGACCCGACCTCCCGGCGGAGGGAAGGATCGGACTTGCCACGTGCTAGGCAGCGCCGGGCGTAGTCCATCCTGTGATAGCAGCAATAAAGAGAGATGATCCAAATGCGCCTAAACGGCAAGGACGCGCATGTTTCCAAGGTAAGCGGGACCTCGCACTCGTAAGTCAAGAGTCATGTACCCAGTTCTGTGATAACAGGCTGGCGCCGAACTACTATGTACAGCGGACGAATGAGAGGACACGACAAGACGGACGAGACACGGCTAACCATGATGAGGGGCTATGTGTAGCCCTGCAGCAAGGCATGGCCAGATGGCACATTGAAGCCATTGTCAGGGGATAGCATTTACTCCCAAATCTTAGGATGGATTTAGTACTCTCGGGGCCACTTGTTGGGCCCCGAGCCCCACTTGTAAGTTGCTCGGCCTTGTACTATAAAAGGACCGAGCGGCAACCGACTAAGACAATTTCTCTTAGGCCCAGACGCACGCTTGAGCAATACAACACACAAACCACCGTGGAGTAGGGTATTACGCCCAGACGGCCCGAACCATGTAAATCCGTCGCATTCATCATTCACTTTGCTTGATCTTGCTAGGACTAGCCCCCGAAAATACACCAAACCCCCGCGGGCTGCTCCTGAGCCAGTCAGGGGAAGGTGTCAGTTTAGACACCTCGACAGAGAGAAATCAGACAAGTCTGGACTGGATATCGGACAAGTCCGAACTTAGTCAGAGGAAAAACAGACAAGTCTGAACAAAATCGTACAAGTCAGATTTTAGTCAGAGGGGAAAACGGACAAGTCTAGGGACTTGGCAACATTTCATGGAATTGGAATACCAGACTAGTCCGCACAGGACCGGACAAGTCCCAAAGTTGTGCAGAGAGAAAAATGGACTAGTCCGCAGCAAAAACGGACATGTTAGAAGGAGGTCAGAGAGAAATCGAACTAGTCCGCACCAAAAACGGACTAGTATGCACTTCCCGGAATTCTTAAGTGCAGTTTTGATTCTAATTCACTTTAAACTCACACCTTTTTATGTGTATTAATGTTAAACATGTATATGAACTTATGCAATGCATGATGCATGAAAATGTGGGTGTTACAAACCTACCCCCTTAAAATGAATCTCATCCTCGAGATTCGACGCGGAAGAGAAGAGATAAGGAAATTCCTCCTTGAGATCATCTTCCAGCTCCCAAATTGCCTCTGATTCTGTGTGATGCTTCCATTGAACTTTACACCATCTAATAATCTTGTTTCTCGTGACCCTCTCCTTGTTTTCCAAGATTTTGACCGATTGCTCGGCATAAGTCAAGTCTGCCTCTAGTTCCAAATCTTCCATTGGCACTTGTTCTTCCGGTACCCTTAAATACTTCTTGAGCTGGGAAACATGAAAGACATCATGAACATCGGAAAGATGAGCTAGCATCTCTAACTTGTACGCTACTTCTCCTCTTTTATCCAAAATCTTGAACAGTCCAATGTATCGAGGTGCTAGCTTGCCACTTATGTAAAACCTCTTATGACCCCTCATTGGTGAAACCTTGAGGTATACGAAGTCTCCCACTTTAAAGGCTAGTTCCCTTCTCCTATTGCCCGCATAACCTTTTTGCCTTGATTGAGCAACCCTCAAGTTTTCATGAATAATCTGGACTTGTTTCTTAGCTTCTTGCAACATGTCAGGTCCAAACACTTGATTTTCTCCTGTCTCATTCCAAAACAAAGGTGTCCTAAACTTCCTCTCATACAGTGCTTCATAGGGTGACATCATCAAGCTTGCTTGGTAACTATTGTTATATGAGAATTCCGCATATGGCAAGCTCTTGTCCCAACTTCTCCCATGCTTCAAAGAACAAGCTCTTAACATGTCCTCCAAAATCTGATTGATCCTCTCAGTTTGTCCATCCGTTTGAGGGTGATATGCTGATCTGAAATTCAACCTTGTTCCCAATGCTTCATTCGATTTCTGCCAAAACCTAGAAGTAAATTAAGAACCTTTATCCGACACTATCCTCTTTGGAACTCCATGTCGGCACACAATATGTTGCATATATAGTTTTGCCAGTTGTATTGCAGTATACCTGGTCTTGACAGGAATGAAGTGAGCTGACTTGGTCAATCGATCCACAATTACCCATATTGAATCGTAGCCGGACTGGGTACGTGGCAATCCAACTATAAAGTCCATCTCAATTTCTTCCCATTTCCATTTTGGAATCTTCAATGGCTGCAACACTCCAGTTGGCCTTTGATGTTCTGCCTTGACTCGTTGGCACACATCACTCAACGCGATATATTCGGCTATATCCTTTTTCATGTTGGCCCACCAATAACATGTCTTCAAGTCTTTGTACATCTTTGTACAACCGGATGAATTGAGTATGGCGAGTCATGTGCCTCCTTTAGTATCGTCTCTCGAATTTGCTTCACATTAGGCATGACAATCCTTTTTCCAAGCCATAAGGTACCATGGTCATCCTCATCAAACCTGAATTCTCTTCCCTCTTGGGTCCTTTCCTTGATTTCCTGAATTTCCCCATCCATTGTTTGTGCTTCTTGAATTTCTTGCTCCAAGGTCGGATTTAACTCCACTATTCCCATCTCATTCACAAATCTGAGATTTAACAGTTCAAACTCCTTACATAACTCGGATGGCAATTCTTGAACCGTGAGCTGGTGGCTTACTCCTTACTGACTCAAAGCATCGGCCACAACGTTAGCCTTTCCTGGATGATAGTTGATCCTCACATCATAGTCCTCGATGAGCTCCAACCAACTTCGTTGCCTCAAATTCAGGTATGTTTGTGTGAAAATATACTTGAGACTCTTATGATCCGTATAAATTTCACACTTATGTCCACGGATGTAATGTCTCCAAACCTTCAATGCATGTACCACGGCTGCAAGTTCCAAATCATGTGTTGGATAATTCTGCTCATGTTTCTTCAATTGTCTCGATGCATAGGCTTTGACCTTCTTGCATGAGCACGCATCCAAGTCCTTGTCTTGATGCGTCGCAATAAATATCAAAACTTTTGCTTACATCCAGCAAAACTAGCACAGGCGCAGTGGTTAACCTCAGAACTTTGTTGGCAAGCTTGAGTCCATTGGAAAACTTTTCCCTTCATTAGCAATTCTGTCATTGGCTTGGCTATCTTGGAGAAGTCCTTAATAAATCGATGGTAATATCCAGCCATTCCAAGAAAACTCCGGATTACATTCTGCGGTGGCTCCCATTTCAACACATCCCTCACTTTTCCGTGGTCGGCCGATACTCCTCCTCCTGAGATGATATGATCAAAAAATTACAGCTCTTTCAATAAAACTGGCACTTGTTGAACTTGGCATGCAATTGATGCTCCCTCAATTTCTGCAATGTAAGACTCAGTGTTCCTCATGTTCCTCCTCGCTTCTCGAGTAGATGATAATGTCATCTATGAACACCACAACAAACTTGTCCAAGTACTCCATGAAGACCTTATTCATGAGGTACATAAAATACGAAGGTGCATTTGTCAACCTAAAGGACATCACGGTGTACTCATAAGATCCATATCGTGTCTGAAAAGCTGTCTTGGGTATGTACGATGGTCTAATCTTCATTTGAAAGTATCTCGACCTCAAATCAATCTTGGAGAAGACACAAACACCCTTCATCTGATCAAACAAGTCTTCTATGCGAGGCAAGGTATACTTGTTCTTGATGGTCACCTCATTGAGAGCTCGGTAGTCCACACACATCCTTTGTGATCCAGCCTTCTTATCTACAAAAAGAACGGGCGCTCCCCAACGTGAAGAGCTTGGGGGAATAAAACCTTTCTCTAGTTGCTCTTGAATCTGCTTCTTGAGCTCTGCTAACTCCTTAGGAGGCATCCTATATGGCCTCTTAGCTATAGGTGCAGTTCCAGGTATTAATTCAATAACAAAGTCAATATCTCGATATGGTGGCATACCAGGCAACTCGTCCAGAAACACATGCAAGAATTCACACACCACTGGAATCTCCTCAATTGCGGCACCATCCACGTGATTCAGATCCAATTGCTTTGGTGCATGTTGAGACGCTTCAAATTCTATGGTGATCCCTTCCTCATTGGTTAACTTCACCGCCTTTGTGGCACATTCAATAACTCCATTATGCTTCCTTAACCAGTCCATACCAAGTATAATGTCCAATCCTTGAGAATCCAAAATAATGAGGTTGGCAAAGAAATATACCCCCTTATTCTAAGGCTTACTTTTTTGACATACTATATTTTTCCTCATCTCTCCTCCAAAAGAGTTAACCAATAGAGTATACTTCATATGAGAGATAGGCAAACTACACATGGCAACATATTTTGATGCAATGAATGAATGTGATGCTCTAGAATCAAATAACGTAGTCGTCGGGTTGGAGTTCGCGAGAAACATACCAATCACCACGTCATCTGCTTGTTGCGCTTCCTCCGTTGAGACATGGTTCACATTGCCACGAGCAAAATTCTGCTGTCCATGGTTGCCTTGTGGCTGTCCACCATTAGGTCTTGGGTTTTGTCTTGGAGCATTGCTTCCTTGACCAAGGCCTGACTTAGGACATTGAATTGCAAAGTGTCTTGCTTCTGCACATGTATAGCACTTCCAAACTGCACCAGAATTATTGGGACGAAATTGATCCTGAACATTTGCACCAGGAAGGTTAGCCCGAGGTGCAAAAGGCATTGGAGTCCTAGGTGCTTGCATGACAGGGCGTTGCTGCACAAACTGAGCTGGACGCGGTGCATAACCAGGGCGTTGTACGGGAGTAGAAGAGTTGTAATAAGGCGCGTTAGGTGGTGCAAAGCGAAAGCGCACATTACTTCCTTGTTGCTGTCCTTGATATGGCTCCTTCCTCTTGTTATCTAGCTGCATCTCACAAACTTTATTTTCCACAACAATTGCATTGTCCACTAGCTTCTGGAAGTTGGCACAATCATAATTCATCAATTGTACTTGGATCTCATTGTTCAAGCCCCTCATGAATAAGTAATGCTTCCGGCTGTCCCGACTCACATCCTCCAGCGCATATCTTGAGAGTTGAGTGAATTTATTGAGGTATTCACCTACACTCGATTTTCCTTGCCTCTAGTTTTCAAACTCTTGCCTCTTCAGGATCATAACACCTTCCGGCACATAATGAGAACGGAAGCTCTCCTTGAATCCAGCCCAAGTGATCCTCTCCTGATTCTCATGAGCATTGCACAAAGAGTCCCACCAATCGACAGTTGCTCTAACTAGTTGATGAGATGCGAATAGCACCTTCTCCCCGTCACTGCATTAGACTATTGCAAGTTTCTTCTCCACGGACTTGAGCCAATCATCAGGGTCCATAGGGTCAGTAGTTTGAGCAAAGGTCGTCGGCCTGGTTCTCATGAACTCCCCCAATCGGTTATGAGGCGATGGGGGTGGTGGAGGCATGTGGGGATGATTGTTGTTGTTGCCAGCCTGCAGATGTCCCATAGTCTGTATTATGGTCTGCATGAGCTGGTTTTGCATAGCCAACAGCTGCTCAAGGTTGATAGCTCCTGGGGTAGGTCCTTGTCCATTGTTGTTCTGAGGTGCCCCATTGTTCTCCTCCACATAATTGGCATCCCTATGGTTGCGAGTCATCACCATCTGAAGAAAAGCAAGAGATAAGAATTTAGAAAACGTCCCCAACTATATGCATCAAGGGATATGAAACTAAACAACGACCTATACTAGCCTATGTGGACATGGCAATGCTAAAGCATCTCAAAATCCTCTACTAAGCACACAATCAGCAACAAATAGCAATCAACACACCAAGCAAAAACACATCGATTCCTAAGTGTTCCTAGGTGCTCTAAAGTGTCCATTCTATCTAGGCTGCGTCCTACGATCAACCTGTGGCTCTGATACCAATTTGTGACAACCGGTTCTGAAAATAAACCAAGTGGACGCATATGTGTGCCCAGGACGTTCAACACACATACACGAGTGCATTCACAAAAGGATATACAGAAAATTACCACAGAAAAGATTAATTAACCACTTTTATTACACAATTCAGAATATCCTCGAATACAAGCTCTAATGAATAATGATGACAAGTTTGAACTAATGCAGCAGAAATAAACTAAATAAGCAACTAAATAGCTAAACAAATAGGGTAGCGCGGCTCCAAGCAACACCACAGGCAAAGCTAACAGCAGATACAACCTAGAACTTTGAATTATCACCATTATACTCCCAATCCTGACCTGCAACTGTTGGTGGGGGAATTGCAAGAGTGAGTACATGTCGTACTTAGCAAGTGTGGAAAATATGACATGTAGCTGATTCAAATGACGAATATAATAAAGGCTAAGTGCTGAAAAGTACATCAACATTTGAAAAGCAATACATTATACATATGTGAAGTAAACCCCTCATAAACCATGTAGTTACCATAATACCAGTCCATATTTCATTGCCATCATCTATATACCAGATTCCTCATTACCATTAATCGTATCCATTGTCATAACCATAATACCATCCCATGACCAGTACCAAACCATCCCAATACCAGGTTTCTCTCTAATCATGGCAGTTGTCCAGGTGTTCTTGACCGGGAGCATGGCTATCATGATAGTTTCAATACTCTGCAGAGTTTGTACCACTTTGCCCATGTGCTTGTGATTTCATCACCTTTCAGTGACTAGAACCTCTATTACGCCGTCTCACACTTCCGTCGGTGTGTGGCCAAGAGAGCACAATATAGCCTTTATAAAGGGACTACTAGCATGTACGGACCCACTGAGGTTTTACAGGCGGCGATGTCTCCAACTGAGCACACCTTGAACTAAGGGCCCCCTCTTGTGCCATTTGGATCCCAGGGAGTCCCGCCTCAAATCCAAACCCAATCTGACTCCCCTTCCCTAGTGCCAAATGATCCAGGCAATACTAGCAATACCCTAATTAATCGGCTACGCCGCACCCATACTTGGCCTCATGGTGGCCCTGTTGTCCTGGCTTATTCTCGTATGAACCGGTCATTAGATCTAAAGCAAGCAACCATCGTGTCTTCCAACCCATCCACATACCAGGCTTGCTTAGATCACCCATTACCATATCATATTAACCATAATCACATTAATGCATAAGTAAGTGGTATAGTTGTTTTCTCATCCCGATTAATTAAGCGGAGCAAAGGTAAAAATCTCTTCCTAACTCTCTACCATGTATTCCAGGTGACAAGGATGGTTAAACAAAGCTAGTAAACTTCCTATCATAGGAGCTCCCATCAAATTGACACAAACATGCAGTTTCGAAATCAAAACATTTATTGTAAAAACAGGGTCAATATATTCAAGGACACTTGCCTTGCTATTGGGCTTGACTTGGGTCAAAGTCTTCAAAATTATGGTACTGGAGGTCCTCTGCAGCACTCTCTAGCTCAAATCCGTCCAAACCACGCAATAAACATACAAGACAAGAATTACAATCAATAAGTGCACATATATTAGTCAATATGTCATGACATGCATGATTAATGCAAATGCAAAGAAAAACTAGTCAATGATTTGTTAATTATGTTCACTATTCATTTACAATGATTATTAACAAGTTTACACAGGTTTGGAGTTGATTCGAATCAATTTAGATTTAATTTAGCAGAAAACAGACAGCAAGACCGGACTAGTCCGCCCTTAGCAGAAACAGTGAATTAGGGTTTCCTAGATCGACGTAAATTTGGAGAAACGGGGTTGAATTCACATGAGAAAGAGAAAGTAGAAGGTATACCAAGTGTTTAGAACTCCAATGAATCAAGGGTTATGGAGGCAACACTTGGATCTTGACGATCTAGAGTTGACGAAGAACTTGAAGGTGAATTTTTGATGAAGAACGAAAACTTGATGGAGATCTTGATCACTTGATCCTCTTTCGTTTCCTCCTCTTCTTCTTCTTGCTCGGGATCTCCTCATCCCTCCTTGATGGCAACTCTCCAGGAACTACGGTTTGTGGTCTTTCAATTGAGGCAAAAGGATGTAAAGTCAAGGGGTGGGGTTGTTTATATAAGGGTGGAGGGCTAGGGTTTGAGGAATTTCGAGTTTGGAGTGGGTGGAGGCCGGTGTGGTGTCTCACATGGGCTCCAAAAAGAGTTAGATACAAAGTCCTTAGGCCCACTTAAGGTAAAAACCAAAAACACATTGGGGAACAAAGATCAACTCGGAATCTCGATCACCGGACAAGTCCGCACAAGGCCGGACTAGTACGAAGTTAGTTAGTGAGAAATCGGACAAGTCCGGACTAGACATCAGACAAGTCTGAACTTAGTCAGAGGAAAAACAGAACAGTCTGGCAAAAACCAGACAAGTGCGATTTTAGTCAGAGGGGAAAACGGACAAGTCCGCTAGATGTCGGACAAGTCCAGACAAGTCTAGGGACTTGGCAAAATTTCAAGGAATTGGAATACCGGACTAGTCCGCACAGGACCAGACAAGTCCGAGAGTTGTGCAAAGAGAAAAACGGACTAGTCCACTGCAAAAACGGATATGTCCGAAGGAGGTCACAGAGAAATCGGACTAGTCCACACTTCCCAGAATTCTGAAGTGCGGTTTTGCTTCTAATTCACTTCAAACTCATTCCTTTCTATGTGGATTAATGTTAAACATTTATATGAACTTTTGCAATGCATGATGCATGAAAATGAGGGTGTTACATGTCTGCATAGTAATATTACTCCTGCAAATTTCCCCTCTATGATAGAGAGGGATGGTTAGCTCCCGATACTTGTACAAATTAATTTTCGGGTTAGGTAACCGAATCTTCTTATGTACATACGGGGAAGAGCAAAATCAAAGATGCATTGAGTCCAATTGCAAGTGTATCTATGAACAATGTATTATTCATTGATAAGAGTGGGGCTTTATGGATAAATCGAGTTGAATATTTTCTAAAGCTCCTACTCATAGCAATGCAAGTGACATAAATACGCTATATGTATCCCTTCATTTTGTAAAATTTCTAACCATCATAGTTTTTTTACAAGAGCAAATATTTATTATTTGGATCATGGCAAACAAGATTCTCAATTTTATCCTCCTGAACATTTTTTAATTTCTTGCCTAGGAATTTGAGATTTAGTGAGTCATGCATGAATGAGTTTCAAATCAAAATTATGGACATCACTACTCCTGGGTTGCTACATACCAATTCAACCATTAAGTCATTTCATAAGCATTGCCTAGGCAGAAAATGTCTAAGTCAATTTTAGCAATGCTTATGAAATTCTAGGTACTAGTTTAAATTTATTCCCAATTAAGGTGACCTTTTTGAAGAATCAAAAAGAGTAATGTCAACACTTACTCTCATGAGGATGCATAAGAATTGAATGATGAGAAGGTGTAAACCTTCCTTACCAATGTAAGCCAAAATCATTCAATCCTAATGCAATTCAAACGATGGAAAATTTGAACTTGTACCACAATTGAAGATCAGTTCGGGTTGAAGGTCATTGTGTGTGGTGTAGCCTGTTCGATGTCTTCTGCCAAGTTGGGGTTGGAGTTCAATTGGTTTCATCTTGTTCCTCCATTTGACCACCACCTTGAGCATTCCTCAACCATGAACTCAAAATGAGATCGATGGAGGGATATGCGCTTGATGGGGCATTCCATCATCTTCACAAATTTTGTCTTGGCTGCACTAATAATCAAGAACAAAAAAACAACTCAAAAATGGGTTACGTTAGCTAAAAAGCATGTTGTACCCTTTGTCAAATTGTTTTGCCCAACTTGCAAATGCAATGAATATTTAAGGAAAATATTTTTGGTTCTAATTAGGAAGATGAATTCATGTGGTTACGCCCAAAGTTCATATTCAAATAAATTGATTTCCTAATTAAAAATTTTAGTTTACGAAGGTTGAAAATTTTACTCTCCAACATGAAACTGTGAAAATTCAAACATGCTAAATGTGATTGGGAAATCCAAATATGCAATTGAGAAATCAAATATGAGGTAACTACTAATTAACCTATTGGCAAGGGCTCACCGAATTTTTGAAGTTCGATGAGTGGGACTTACCTCCGTCTTGTTCCGTGTGATGATTTGTTGTCCAATCCTGGAGTTGAAGATGTGGACAATTCTATTGATTGAAATTCCAAATTTCCTTTGGCATGTTAGTTGGACATGTGGGCCACACGGTGGCCCTAGCCTCTCCGTCATCTTGATGAAGACTGGTTGATGTACTGACGACTTCTCCCTCTTGAAGATACTCTCTTGTGAGCATGGTGAGGCTTGTCCTTCTTTAGGGGTGTCACTTCGACCTTCTTGATATTCGTTAAGGTGAACCCATACTTTGATCATGGATCAAAAGCTTCCTTGGGCATGATGACATGTGGACTCCTCAATCAAACAAGAAACGCTTCATCAACAATGTCTCTTGCCCTAGGTTGCATGGGCTTGGTCGAAGGGTAGGAATCCCAACAAGTGATTGTGTGATATCTTGGATCTTGAATGCTCTTTAAGTTTATTGTCCTTGGCCAAGAGGTTCATGTGGATGTTGCCTTGATTTCTTGCTTTGACATGGACAAGATACTTCAAGGTAGGATAGTTGAACTTAGATCCCTTGAAATCCCCATAGCCTCCTTGATTACAAGGGTGATGCTTATTCTACCCCTGACCACCTTGTAGGTGATAGCCATTGGAGTTGTGTTTAGAAGGAAGAATCCTCATGGGTCTTTATGGAAATGATTCCCCGCGTGGCCCATGATGACATTAATTCTCACAAATCATGTGAATATCCATGGCTTGGATCATCCAAGCACTTCTCCATTGGCTTGATCTTCATGATACTTCAATGGCAGGTGTAGTTCCTTAGCTAGCATGTCCACCTTGTTAAGTGGTGTGCATGCCAAGCTAAAGGAACTAGAGCACTCTTCAATCCACTCCTTGAGTAGAGACCATATTCTCATCCATGATGAATGAGAATAGGACTCCTTCAGCTCCAGCACAAAGGTGGTCATGGATTGATGGACCAACCCATGACATGAATTTTGGATGAGGCACCAACTATCCTCCTTGTGGTGGAGGCAAACCAAAAAGAACTCTTGGAGCCTCCCCCAAGCTTGGGGATGGATGACTTTAGCTCCTATTGGAAGCTAAAAATTTTCCGCGAGAGGCAATTGTGTTGCCTAGCGGACTTTTGTTGAGGTACGCCTTGAATCATCTCACAGTTGAGTATTGGCGTCCTCATTGGCCATACCATGAAATGGGTTAGCCAACACTACCCTATTTTCACACAAAAGGAGAAAACAAACAAGGGTAATCCTATATAATAACTATTAGTACCTATAGATTAATCACGAGTGATAGCTATCCTTCACTTCCTTTGCCTTCCCCGGCAACGGTGCCAAAAATGCTTGTTGATATTTCTTACGTCACAGATCATCTCTCGAAAGAGATGAGGTCCGCAAGTGCACGAAAACTGTCGTGTATCATTTAACCCAAGGGTATCGTATTTATCCCAAAGGAAGGATATGGAGTAAAGTAAACACTTCTCTTATGATCAAGCCATGAGATACTAATCAATTATCAAGACAGGGTAAAGTTGATAATATATGGGTAGTGTGACACACACCTAAGCAATCTATTCTAAATGGTAGATGAGTCCTAATGGAGGTTAGACTAAGAATTGGGGAGTTGCTCCTACAATGCTTCTAATATACATATGCATATCCTAGATTAGATACCATTGAGCATGTCAATGGTGAATGCTTATGCTAAGTTTTTCAACACATCGGGCAGGGTTTTACCCCTAGCAATACTAGGATGACTCCCGCCAATAGCTTGTGGCATAAACGAAAATGGAGGATTAGAATGGACATATAGGGTTGTCACCACCTACTGCCTACCTCTTCAATCCGTGGGTCTACGAGACATCCAACGCTACTTAACTATCCTAGCATCATGCTAGAATATTAAGTAAATACCTTAAGAACCGCGACACAAGCCATCATAAGGCAATGAACTAAATCATCGTTGAACCAATGTTGAGACATAGCATAAGTTATTCATACTAACATGATCATATCATAACTACTTGACTATAGTGGGGGTTTATAGTGCTTATGATGATAGTATAATGATATTAAGGCATGATCATAAAGACTATTCCTACCACATACATGGAATCCACAATCAAACAAGAAACGCTTCATCCAAATATATGAATAAAAGAAGACTAAAGATAATATCTTTATTATGTATAAAGTCACAAATATAAGAAAAGATACACGAGCCACAACTTTCCCAATTTGGACTTGGAACAAGAGTCTCTCCTCCCTATAGCCTAACTTCACTATGGACCAAGAGAACTAGTGTATAAAATAGAATGATGCTCAAGTGGTGTGTGTTGAAGTGAGGGGTCCTATTTATAGCTTGAAGAAGGGTCGGTTCCCGCCACCAAAAGCGCACGAATCAATCACCCATGACCTCTTCAAGCTGGATGGAGCCAATACATGGCGTTTGTCCACGTTTGGTGCCAGGACCTAGTCGGCTGACTAGGGGGGTCGGCTGACCTGGTCTGGCTCCTTTTGCGGTGTGCTTCCTCCAGGTCTCTGCCAGGCGGGTCCTATTGATTGATATCTGTGCTACACTGTTGGATGGCCTCAGATACTTCTGTTGTGGGCCATTTGATCCGTGTGGTGCCACATGTCATTGTTTGATTGGCTGAAATAATATTTTATAGGATCTATCACCTTGTTTCACTTCAATTCTGCATAGAATCCATGCATGCACTACTTTCTCCAAGGACAAGTGGAAATAGGTTAAATAGAAAGGGGATGTGGGCAAGAAATGATATTTCCTTCACATAATTGCGTTATATTGACAGGTGAAATTGGTATATAACAACCGACAACAATGAGTATAACGTCAATATTTATAAGATTTGTTCTCTAATTTGGACAGTAAGAGGTATTCAGTTTGTTAGGCATACATGAGACCGTACTTCAAGAGTACGGTATATATGCAAACAAATTCACATGCTCAGGTAAGTCAAGGTTAATTAGCATGGGAACCACTAAGAGATCATCGAATATAATCAGTTCCAAAGCTTTCTGCTGTTGAAAGCTCTCAGTTTGCTCATTGATCAACCTTGACATAGTTTTTGGGCTTAACTTTGGCATTAGTTCAATTCAGATCACTGGACTGAAGATCAGTTTAAACTTGCAATCTTTCAAGAAATGCATGCCTCTTGATAAGTTTAGCATTTTATAAGAACCATGGATCACTAAGACTAAGTTCCCACGATATGTTTAGTAAAATCCACATCAGTTAATAACACTCGCAGATGGGGCTATACTGTGGAAAAAGCTCCAATCCATTGCATCAAGATCGATGCACAACAAATTAGAGATGAGGCCACTGAGCAGACAAAATAGTAAAACCTGAACTAAGAAGTGGTAGGCAACATAAACCACATAGGCTATTCGTACTTTTGAAGCAACAAGTCAATTGTGAAGCCAAACACATTGAAAACAGCTGTATGTTGCAAAAGAAGTAAATATGAAATAATACTAAGCATTGTTAATCGAGAAATTAGATTCATGCGAATCCTCGTGATATCTCATACAGAAAGGGACTTCTCCCCAATGGGTTCCGTGAACACAAAAATGTGAATGGGTTTAAGTAAGAACCTATGATTTCTTGGATACTTAGGGGCCAAACTCAGAATTAGGTTATATTTCTAAGTGTGAGGTATAACGTGGTCGTCGGGTCAAGCAGTACTTAACTAGCTGTTTACAACTCGCCGTGCCCTTTATATCAAGCATAAGGAAATGTACGTAAGTTCAGTTTTGAGTTACTAAGTTACTTAGTTTCGTAATCAAGGGGGGTGTAACACCCTCATTTCCATGCATAATGCATTGCATATAGCCTTATACATGTTTAACATTAAGCCATGTAAAAAGGAACAAGATTAAAATAAATTTAGGGCTAAACTGGAAATTTTAGTCTGTTAGGGTGCGGACTTGTCCGGCCTCTGAAACTGGACTAGTCCGGTATGCCTATCCTCTGTTCAAAAAAATTCAGTATCCTCTTTTCGGAAAATTCAGTTTATTCAGAGTGCAGACTTGTCTGGTGGTAACCACGGACTAGTCTGGTGTCCCAAACTTCATTCCAAAAAATTTAGTTCTTCAGAGCCCGAACTTGTCATACATATTGTGCGGACTAGTCCGATTTCTACTCTGATGTTTGTGACACCCAGTTCTGAAAAATGAACCAAGTGCAGTATGTGTGCCCTAGATGTTCAACACACATACACAAGTGCATCACAAACAATATACAGACAATTACCACAACTCAAATTATTAAATAAGTACTTTTATTACACAATTCATAACATTCTCGAATACAAGCTCTAATGGTTATTAACGACAAGTTCAACTAATGCAACGGAAATACTCTAATTAAGCAACTATGCAACTAAGCAAATAAGCATAAGGGATAGTGCAGCTCCAACACTCCATAGGCAAAGCTGACAGTAGACACAGCCTATAACTGTGCACTATCATCGTTATACTCCCAAATCTGACGTGCAACTGTTTTTTTTTTGGGGGGGGGGGGAGGGGTTGCAGGAGTGAGTACATGTCATACTCAACAAGTGTGGAAAGTATGACATGTAGCTGATGCAAATGATGAATATAATAATGGCTAAGTGCTGAAAAGTACATTAAAACATCTGAAAAGAGATATATTGTATGTATGTGAAGTAAACCCATCATAAACCATAATTAATATCATAGTACCAGTCCATATTCCAATACCATCATCCATATTCTGGATTATTACCATCAATCATATCCAATACCAGAATTTAATCCATAACCATCCATAATCATTTCCAAACCATAACCAGACCATAACCATTACCAAACCATCCCAAATCCCACGTTCCCTCTAATCATGTAGGTCATCTAGGCGCTCATAACCAGGAGCACGACTATTATGATAGTTTATTAGACACTCTGCAGTGTTTGTACCACTTTACCCACGTGTTTGTGATTTCATCACCCGTCGGTGACTAAAGAACCTCCCTTATGCTAATTACACTTCCTTTGGTGTATGGACAAGAGATCACAAAATAGCCTTTACAAAGCGATTACTAGCCTATTTAGACCCCACTGAGGTTTCACCGGTGGCAATGCCTCCAACTGAGCACATCTTCAACCAAGGGCCCCCTCTTGAGCCATTCGGATCCCAAAGTAGTCCCACCAATCATCAACAAACCCAATCCGACTACCCCTTCCCCAAGCATCCTTAATGGTCCAAATAGCACTGGCAAAGCCCTAATTAATCAGCTACGCCGCACCCATACTTGGCCTCGTGGTGGCACTGTAGTCCTGGCTTATTCTCGCATGAACTCGTTCTTAGATCTAAAGCAAGCAAACCACCATAACATCCATCCCATTCACATACCAGGCTTGCTTAGATCACCCATTACCATATCGTATTAACCAGTTGATGTTAATCATAATATCATTAATGCATAATTAAATGTGTAGTGTTGTTTTCCCATCCCAGATAATTAAGCGAAGCAAAATGGTAAAAAGCCCATCCCGACTCTCTACCATAAATTCCAGGTGAGAAGGGTGGTTAACAAATCTAGTAAACTTCCTATCATAGGGTTCCTATCAAATTGACACAAGCATGCAGTTTTGCAAACAAAACATTTATTTCAAAATAGGATCAATATGCTTCAAGGACACTTTCCTTGCTCTTGGGATTGGTTCGGGTCAAAGCCTTCAAACTCTTGGTGCTGGAGATCCTCTGCAACACTCTCTAACGCAAATCCATCTAATCCGCACAATAAACATGCAAGACAAGAATTACAATCATAGAGTGCACAAATATTACTCAATATGACATGACATGCATGATTAATGCAAATGCAAGGTGGAACTTTTTAATGAGTTGCTTTTAATGATCACTAACTAGTTCTAGTAGCTCTTAATAAGTTTATACAGGTTTGGAGTTGATTAGATCTACTTTTAGAATTAATTCGACACAATTTAACCAGGGAAATCGGACTAGTCCGCTAGGGACCGGACAAGTCCGCTCTTCGCAGAACTAGCGAACTAGGGTTTTCTAGATGGACATGAATTTGGAGATTTGGGTTTGAATTCACGTAAGGAAAAGAGAATAGAAGGTATAGCAGGTGTTTATAACTCCACTGAACCAAAGATCTTGGAGACAACACTTGGATTCTTGAACGATATAGGGTTGGTGAAGAGCTTGATGGTGAATTGTTGACGAAGAACGCGAAGTTGTTGGAGATCTTGATCCTCTTTCATTTCCTCCTCTTCTTATTCTTGCTTGGGATCTCCTTCTTCCTCCTTGATGGCGGCTACTCACGAGCTAGGGTTCGGGTGTGGAGGAAAAGTGGCAAATAGATGTCAAGCCAAGGGGTGGGGTTGTTTATATAGAGGTGGAGGCTACGTTTAGATGGATTTCGAGTTTGTGATAGGTAGAGGCTGGTTTAGAGTCCCTCATGGGCTCTAAATGTGTTAGGC
The DNA here is from genome assembly GCA_036927565.1 of Tuctoria greenei. Lineage (NCBI taxonomy): Eukaryota > Viridiplantae > Streptophyta > Magnoliopsida > Poales > Poaceae > Tuctoria > Tuctoria greenei. Next base: position 23,387,554 of record JAYESD010000001.1, on the reverse strand, counting down.
ACGACATCCCTAGGCCCACTTAACGTAAAACCCAAGAAAAAAAACAAAAGATCAACTCAGAGTCGAGATATATCGGACAAGCCCGAAATAGGCCAGACTGAATGTGGCCTAGAGGGGGGGTGAATAGGCCTTTTTGAAATTTAGACGGAACCTGCAACACTTAACAAACTGATCAAACCCCAAGATATCAGACTAGTCCGGTAGAGTGTTGACTAATCCGGTGCGTGTAGACAAGATTGATCAAGTTCGATCAATGATTTCAATACAAGCACAGTACGCAGCGGAATATAGTACGTAACTTGCAAGTATTGAGTCAACGAAGGCAAGTATAATGCAAACCAATTCTTGTTTCAAAGTTTTAACGTAGGTTATGCAAGATTGACAAAACTCTAGAATGTAATATGAAAATTAATAACAATTTTGACACACGATTTTTATCCTGTGGTTCGGTTCCCACAGAGGCAACCTACGTCCATGTTGAGGAGCCCACGAAAGGACCGGGTCTTCACTGACTCTAACCTCGTCAAATCGCCACAAAGGCCAATTCTTCTTCCACTATCACAAAGGGGCAAATCACCAAGTTCAATGGGCTTTCTCACAAGTTGAGGGCTACCCAAGATTACAATTCAAACACAACCAAGAACACACTCCTAAGATCAACAATGAAACAACAGGAGTGTGTTAGAGATCAAACCCAAGAGCTCAAACATGTGGAATCGTGTCTCTCCTTTGATCCAAAGTGAGTCCTCAAGGGATTGATATTTCTTGCATTGGATTGCATGGAGAGATGTGTTTTCTAGGCTCTTGGAGGGTGTGATGTCGTAAGGGGTCGAGAGTGTTGATAGTTGGGCCATGCACATCTATTTGTATTAGGGTTTTCAAAAGTTACCGTTAGGGTTTCGAGGGTCCGGACTAGTCCGTGGTGGAGTCCGGACTAGTCCGGTGTGCGGCGTGCAGGAAACCCTAAGTGTCCAAGAATATCGGACTTGTTCGGCTAGGAGCGGACTTGTTCGATTTTTGTCAGAAAGGTTTTTGGAATTGTCCGTGGTGATATCGGACTAGTCTGTTGTGGTGATACCCTTAGTGAATATAGGACAAGTCCGCACTTGGAATACTTGTCCGATTTTTGTTAGAGGCATTATCGAACTAGTCTGGGCATTATCGGACTAGTCCGGTGCGGACAAGTCCGCATGGGCTAGACTTGTCCGAACCTATCCAGAGAGGATATCGGACTAGTCGGGTGTATATCGGACTAGTCCATTTTCCCGTGAAATGTGAAGTGTGTGAGGATTTCTTTTGTGCTTGATCTCTTGGGATGTGTTACACCAACACACTCCCTACACGATGATGTATTCTATTCAGCTCTTGAGTTCTTTTCTGAATTTATCCTCATTCTCCTTTCTTTTTGGCGCTTTCTTCATTCTTTTATTATAACCTGCGCTTATCTCAATAATGTGGTTAGGATCTCATTTGTTTGTCATAAATCAACCAAAACCCACAAGGGATGCCTAGATGCACTTTCAATCTCCCCCTTTTTGGTGATTGATGACAACCAATTGAGATTTCACAAAATATGATAAAAATTGAGATTTTCATAAAGTGTGCACATATGAGCTTGAAACTCATTTAGCAAAGACAACATAATACATATGTGCACTCTCTATGGTGGGATGCAAAACTAAGTGACTGAGAGCAGTAATCATGATGACAGTGAAATAATTGACATCAATATATCTACAACAAGCATATATGTCAATTTCAGAGCAAAATCACAGATTTTATAAACATGAGCATAAATAGTTCATAGCATTGCATCACAAGATCAAAAGTATCAAAAGAGCATAATACGAAGTCTTACAACCCAAAAGAGACAAAAGATGCATAAATGAAGCTCGCATCTCTCAACCTATAGCTAAGACCTTGTTCCAAAAGATGCACAAGGGACTCTGAAGCTTGCGGCAACAGGTCTTGTTCCATTTCATCTTCAAAGTCAGAGATGTTCTTGTTCGACATTGTCCTGAGAGAGCATTGCACAATGTAGGAATAAGAATTGATGACAAGAAAGTGCATTGAGAAATGAGTAATTAGGGTTGAGTTCAGGAAACATCGGACTTGTCCGGTGTACAGGTACGAACTAGTCTGGATGACCGGACTTGTCCTTACATGGACCGGACTAGTCCGGTGCTCATCACCTCAAACCCTAACTAGATGATCAATGGTGTTGCTCAATTCAAGAATAGATCAACATCAATGTAATACATCAAGGAAGCATGCATTTGGTGAAAGTGAAAGTGCATCTAGGACTCCCTTGTGGGTTTTGGATGATTTATGACAAGCAATTGGGATCCTAATCCTTTTGTTGAGATGAATGCAGGAAAATGATGAAAAATGAGCAAAGTACCAAAAAGAAGAAAATTGAGAAGGAAAATGAATTTGAGCTCAAGGAGAAGAAATTAGTAGTTTAGTATGCATGGAGTGTGTTAAGGAAACACACCCAAGAGCTCAATCTCATTTAATCACACACACACAATGCACAAAGCTATACAGGACCGGACTAGTCCGATATCAGCCGGACTAGTCCGATATCCCATTCTGCACCAGATCGGACAAGTCCGATCATCACCGAACTAGTCCGATATCTTTCTGTTCCACTTCGGACTAGTCCTCCCCAGTGCGGACTAGTCCTCAAAACAATGCACAAGTCTCACAAAATCGGACAAGTCCGTTGTGACCCGGACTAGTCCGATATACTTTCTGATCCACTTCGGACAAGTCCGGTGTTTACACGGACTAGTCCGATATACACCCTGATCTAAATCGAACAAGTCCTCCAAGTGCGGACTTGTCATCCTAAACACTTAGGGTTTCATGTGTCCGGACAAGTCCGATGACAATCGGACTAGTCCGAAGCTTTCCAGTAGCTAAATCGGACAAGTCTGTTTTGAACCGGACTAGTCCGAGATTCCTGGACACTTAGGGTTTGCTTCACACAGCACACCGGACTAGTCCGGTCACCACCACGGACTAGTCCGATCTTTCTGAACCCTAACGGTAACTTCTAGAAACCCCATATAAATAGAGGTGCACGGCCCACTTTCACAATCTCTCGAACCCTAGCGCCGTCACACCTCCCAAGAGACTCAAAAACCATCTCTCTCCACGAAATTAAGTGCAAAATCAATCAATCCATTGAAGATCACTTGTAGATCATTGGAGAGGCACTTGGCACACGATTGAGCTCTTGGTTTGAATCTCTAACACACTCTTGCATCTCAATTTGTATATTTCGAAGTGTGTTATTGGTGGTCTTGAAACTTGTAATCAAGGGAGCTCTCAACTTGTGAGATCGCCCCTTCAACTTGGTGATTTACCCCTGTGTGTTTAGTGGAAGAGGATTGTCCTTCCTGGCGATCCGACGAGGGAAGGGTTGGTGAAGACCCGGTCCTTTTGTGGGATCCTCAACGTGGACGTAGGTTGCCTTCGTGGTAACCGAACCACGGGATAAATCTTGTGTCTTGTTCGTTTGTGTTCATCATTCTAGTTGATCAACATTATCTAGGGTTTGATTCATCTTGTTGAATTTAAGTTAAATAGTTGAACAAGAATCATACTTGCAATAGAACTTGACATACAATCATTGAACTGTTATTGAAGTTTATATTTCCGCTGCAAACGTCAACGAAACAATCAAATTGACCTAACTTGATCAACCTAGTCCGTGAAATCCGGACTAGTCCGCACTTTACCGGACTAGTCCGATATATCTGGTTTTGACCTTGTTGTTGAAGTGCTACAGGAACCGAGAAAATTCAAGAAGGCCTATTCACCCCCCTCTAGGCCTACATTCAATTGGTATCAGAGCGGGTTCTTCAGGAAAGAGTGCAACCACTCAAAGAGATCATGTCGGACATGAAGGAAGTCCAGAAAATCAACAACCAGGAAGAAATGAACAATGACAAGCACCAAAAGCTTGAAAAGTATCTCGAAGCCATTCAAGACTTCGATGATGATGATGAGGAGACATTGGAGCTGAAAGCACTGCTCCGAAAGAAAGCACTTTCAAAAGGGAAAGCTAAAGTTGAAGAAAAGAAGAAGGGGAGTAGTCATACCGACTACTCCCGATATCCTTTTAATTATGACCGTTTAAATTCTAACAGCAGTCATTATCTATCTATTCCTCTCGGAAAAGCCCCACACTTCGATGGGAGTGATTACTCCATGTGGAGGCAAAATATGAAGATGCACTTAATTTCCCTTAACCCAAGTTTATGGCATATTGTGTGCACAGGAATAAACATCCCTGATGACGATGAAGAACTCACACCAAGTCAAGAGCAAGCCATCCACAGGAATGCCCAAGCCGCAGCCGTTATCACCTCATCTCTAAGTAGAGATGAATTCACAAAGGTGGACGGATTGGAGATTGCCAAAGAAATCTGGGACACACTGCAGACATCACATGAAGGTGACAGGCATGTGCGGGAGGCAAAGATTGAGATGATTGAAGGCGAACTGGGAAGGTTCGCGATTGAGGAAGATGAGTCTCCCCAGGACATGTACAACAGACTGAAGACTCTTGTGAACAAGGTTCGATCATATGGTAGCAAAAAGTGGAATGACCACGAGGTTGTAAAGCTCATCCTTAGAGCCTTTATGCCTCGCAACGTCACACTTTGCTCTATGATCCGAGAAAGTCCCGGGTACAAGAAAATGACTCCGGATGAACTGCTTGGCAAAATCATCAACTTTGAGATGATGGAGAAGCAAGCCAAGCACGTCAAAGAAATAGCCGACCTCACATCGGCCAAGAAGAAGGGAGTTGCCTTAAAGTCCTCACTCAAGCCTCTATCCAAAGAAGCAAAAGAAGCACAGCTTGAGGAGGACAGCGATGATGAAAGCAGCGAGCTGGACGAAGAAGATATGATTTTGTTCATGAAGAAGTTCAAAAGAATTATGAAGAAAAGACAAGGAACAAAATCGAGTGAAGGAAAATACAAGGAGAAGACAAAACCGAAGATGAGGCGGGCATGCTATAATTGTGGTGAGTACAATCACTTTATAGTTGATTGCCCATATGAGGACAACAAGAAGAAGAGTAAAGAGTCCAAGCCTCAACCGAAGAAATTCTTCAAGAAGAAGAAACAAGCTGAACAAGCACACATCGGAAAGGAGTGGGACTCAAACGATGAGTCCTCATCGTCCGATGAAGAAGAAATGGCTAGCATAGCCATTGAAAGCATGTCCAAGAAACCCACACTCTTCCCCACGCTCGTTGCAAAGAAAGCAAGTGGAACTTGCCTCATGGCTAAGGAAGGTAAACGCAAGGTAAACATCAAAACTCCTTCCTTGCATTCTTACTCGAGTGATGATGATCTAGATAGTGATAATGAAGATATGCTAATTGGTTTAGATAGAAAAACTGCTGCTAAAATGAAATTCTTACTTAACCAACTTGTTGAGAAGGAAGAGCTAATTGATCGTCAAGAAGACATGATTATCTTCCAAAAGGAGAAGCATGCCGAACTTGACAATCTACTAGCTCTTGAAAAGGAGAGAAACCACTCACTAGAGCTTAAGCTAGCTTCAAGCAAGAAAACTTGCTTGGAGTTAACCAACTCAAACGTTGCAATCAAGGATCAACTTGATGACTTAATCAAGGTCAACAAGATCCTTAAAGTGCAGGTTGAGTCACTCAAGCTTAGTGAACCTTCCTCCTCTTCAACCCTACCTTCTCAACCCACTTCAACTAATATCGCTCATATTTGCAAATGTGATAAAATTAACACCAGGTTGAAGGAAAATCCTACCTCCACAAAGGACAAAAATCCTACCCAATGTGTAATATTTGACAAGGAGAGGATCAACTATGCACGTAGTGCATATTTGGTCCAAAGACCTCCAAATGTCAAGTACGGCATTGGTTACTCTCATGATGGAAAGCAAAGAGCTGGAAATCATAAAAATAACAAGGGAAGGATTACCTTTGTGAAGGGAGGACCCTCACAACCTGGTAACTCGAAAACTAAAAATTTGAACTCCCATGAAAACCGGACTAGTCCGGTTGTGGTCCGGACGAGTCCGGTCATCCGGACAAGTCCGGTCACACAGACTAGTCCGACCCATAATCAACAACAACTCTTGTTTAAAACCTTTGATGCTTCTTATGTATTAATGAAAAACAATGTTGGTAAAGTGTATGCTTATTATGCTGGGCCACGCCATGGGAACACAAAATCCCATGTGTGGGTGCCCAAATGTATTGTTACTAACCTCCAAGGACCCAAGCAAGCTTGGGTACCTAAAACCAAGGCGTAATTTGTTTTTGCAGGCCTACTCCTCCGGTGGATCCAAATGGGTGCTAGACAGTGGATGCACCAACCACATGACCGGAGAAAGGAGGATGTTTGTGGAGTATGAAGTGAACCAGGACCCAAACGAAGGCCTCTACTTTGGGGATAACAGTCAAGGAATGGTCCTCGGTGCCGGTAAAATAGCAATATCCTCTGAACATACTCTTTCGCATGTTTTACACGTTGAATCATTAGATTATAACCTGCTGTCCATATCTCAGTTATGTGACAAAGGTTATAATTGCCTGTTTACTAACGAGGGTGTGACCGTCTCAAGGAGAAGTGATGGTTCTGTTGCATTCAAGGGTATGTTAAAGGGAAAGCTTTACCTTGTTGACTTCAACAAGGATAAAGCCGAACTCGACACATGCTTGATTGCAAAAACCAACATGGGTTGGCTGTGGCATAGACGGCTAGCACATGTTGGTATGAGGAACCTTCAAAAACTCCTCAAGGGCGATCACATCCGAGGTTTGAAAGATGTTGTGTTTGAGAAAGACAGGCCTTGTAGCGCGTGCCAAGCAGGAAAGCAAGTTGGAGCACAACATCCTACGAAGAACATCATGACCACGACAAGACCGCTCGAACTACTTCATATGGACTTGTTTGGTCCAATTGCTTACATAAACATCGGCGGTAACAAATACGGTTTAGTTATTATTGATGATTTTTCCCGGTTCACTTGGGTGTTCTTTTTGCATGACAAGTCAGAAACACAAGGAACACTCAAGAAATTCTTCAAGCGAGCGCAAAACGAGTTCTCACTATCAATCAAGAGTATTCGGAGCGACAACGGCACGCAGTTCAAGAACATACAAGTGGAGGAATACCTTGATGAGGAAGGAATCAAGCATGAATTCTCAGCACCATACTCTCCACAACAAAACGGAGTTGCCGAAAGGAAGAACTGAACGCTCATAGAGATGGCAAGAACAATGCTCGATGAATACAAGACTTCGGATCGATTTTGGGCAGAAGCAATCAACACCGCTTGCCATGCCACAAATCGACTCTACCTTCATCGACTACTAAAGAAGACTCCCTATGAGCTACTCACCGGTAACAAACCGAACATTTCATATTTTCGAGTTTTCGGTTCTCCTTGCTATATTTTGAACAAGAAGCCCAGGACTTCAAAGTTCGCTTCGAAGTCCGATGAAGGTTTCTTGCTTGGTTATGATTCGAACACTTACGCCTATCGTGTTTTCAACAAGGCCTCCGGACTTGTTGAAGTGGCACGTGACGTAGTGTTTGATGAAACTAATGGCTCCCAAAAGGAGCAAGTTGATCAATGTGAATTAGGAAAAGAGGAAGCTCCCTATCAAGCATTGAAGAGGATGGCTCTAGGCGAAGTACGACCACAAGAGTCATCGTCACAAATACAAGATGAAAGTGAACCACAAGAGGAGATCAACAATTCAGGGGGAGCCTCGATACAAGACAAATCACAGGAATATGAACATGATCAACAAATTTACGAGGACAACGACTCAGGGGGAGAAGAAGATGATCACCAAAATACGACCCCCCAAGTGCCACACCCAAGAGTACACCAATGCATTAAAAGGGATCATCCAATCGACAACATCATCGGCGACATCCAAAAGGGAGTAACCACTAGATCTCGTATAGCAAATTTTTGTGAACATTACTCGTTTGTCTCCTTTTTGGAACCCCGCAGGACTGAGGATGCATTGAAGGATCCGGACTGGGTGGTGGCAATGCAAGAAGAGTTGAACAATTTCAAGAGAAACGAGGTTTGGGAACTTGTGGAAAGACCCAATGCAAATATTGTGGGCACCAAGTGGGTCTTCTGCAACAAGCAAGACGAACACGGAGTGGTGACAAGAAACAAGGCACGACTTGTGGCCAAAGGTTACTCACAAGTCGAAGGTTTGGATTTCGATGAAACCTTTGCTCCAGTAGCTAGGCTTGAATCAATTAGAATATTACTTGCATATGCTACTCACCATGATTTCAAGCTGTATCAAATGGACGTGAAAAGCGCCTTCCTCAACGGACCGATCAAGGAAGAGGTGTACGTGGAGCAACCACCCGGATTTGAAGACGAAGAGTTCCCCGACCACGTGTATAAACTGCGTAAGGCTCTCTATGGCCTCAAACAAGCTCCTAGAGCTTGGTATGAGTGTCTTAGAGATTTTTTAATTGATAATGGCTTTCAAATTGGAAAAGTAGATTATACACTATTCACGAAAAATCTGGATAATGATCTTTTTATTTGCCAAATCTATGTTGATGATATAATTTTTGGATCAACTAACCAATCTTTCTGTGAAGAGTTTAGTAAAATTATGACAGACAGATTTGAAATGTCAATGATGGGAGAATTGAAGTACTTCTTGGGATTCCAAGTGCGGCAACAAAGGGAAGGAACATTCATAAGCCAAACCAAGTACACACAGGACATCCTCAAGAAGTTTGGCATGGACAAGGCAAAGCCCATAAAGACTCCCATGGCAACGAATGGTCACTTGGATCTCAATGAAGATGGACCGAGCGTCGACCAAAAGGTATATCGCTCCATGATTGGATCTTTACTTTACTTATGTGCATCTAGGCCAGATATTATGTTGAGTGTATGTTTGTGTGCAAAATTTCAAGCCAACCCTAAGGAATGTCATTTGACAGCCATAAAGAGAATCCTAAGATATTTAGTTCATACACCCAATCTTGGTCTTTGGTACCCAAAAGGCTCAAAATTCAATCTCATTGGGTATTCCGATGCAGATTATGCCGGGTGCAAAGTTGATAGAAAAAGCACTTCCGGCACTTGCCAATTCCTAGGAAGATCCTTAGTTTCTTGGTCATCCAAGAAACAGAATTCCATTGCATTATCCACAGCCGAAGCGGAGTATGTTGCAGCCGGGAGTTGTTGTGCACAACTCCTTTGGATGCGACAAACTCTAAGGGATTACGGTTACAATATGAACCGTATTCCTCTTCTTTGTGATAATGAGAGTGCCATTAAAATAGCCCACAATCCAGTTGAGCACTCTAGAACTAAACACATTGACATAAGACACCATTTCTTGAGAGACCATTCCATGAAAGGAGACATATCCATCTCTCATGTCAACACCCAAAAACAATTGGCCGACATATTCACCAAGCCACTTGATGAAAAACGTTTTTGCGAACTCCGAAATGAGCTAAACATTCTTGATTCTCGGAGTGTGGCTTGAAAAGTTGCATACCTGTATGATTGCTTCAAAATATTGATTGAATTGTGAAAATTAACCCTCCCCATTTTTCTCTCGAAAAACTATGTCAATTATTAGATCTTGATGAATTTTTGATCATAGTATGATTGTTGTTTGCTTCCTGGTCAAATTCATCAAGATTTTTTGAATTGTTTTGCCTCTCTACTCTCAATTATTGGACCTTCAAATATATATGAATGGGCTATGCAATTCTCTCCTGGTGACCACGGACAAGTCCGTGGTTACCCGGACTAGTCCGCCATTGCAGACTAGTCCGCAGTGTGCCGGTTAGGCCGGACTAGTCCGACAGACCACGGACTAGTCCGACTTAGGTCTCTGGAGGACTTCAGACTAGTCCGGTCATGTCCGGACTTGTCCGATTTTTCGTGTCCATAACCCTAGCCGCCACTAAACCCTAATCCCTTCACCCCACACTCGCCCCCAAGCTTTCTCTCTCTTGCGCTCGAGCTCCCAAGGCGAATCCTTGATTCCTCCGTCGAAAAGCCTCAATCTTGGGCGGAGATCAAGCTTGAAGACTCGGGGATTGAAGTTAGCGGACAAGTCCGGCCTCCAACCCCCAAAATCTCAAGCTTCCTTTGATTTCTTGGTAAATACTCTTCAAAACCCTAAGAAATCACAAATTTCTCTATTGCTTATCGTTTGGCCTAGCATTCTTCACTAGTTACATGTCTAGTTGATGTACTATGTGTATGCTAGACTAGTTTTACCTTAGGGATCAATTTTTGTCCAGTCTATTAGGTTTTTGCGGATGAACACCGGACTAGTCCGGTCCAGGTACGGACAAGTCCGGTCCCCCGGACTAGTCCGTGCCTGTGCACCAGACAAGTCCGTTGTTTCTGAACCAAAACCTAATTCTTTAATTCCCTAATGCATTCCATTGCCATCTTACCTCACCAATACCTTGTATAACTTGTCCTTTCTCTTGATCACTCATTCTCAGATCATGTCGAGCTCCGACAACGAAATCTCCGATTTAGAGGCCGAGTTGGACCACGAGGTGGCGCCTCGGATCTCGGCGGGTCTTGGCAAGAAACGCCAAGAGAGACCCTCCGAGCCTGCTCCCTCACCTCCCCAGGTTCGGAGGAAGGTGTGTGTCAAGAAACCCGCCTCGAAGGCTGCTACTCCTTCAAGTGGCCTTCGCCAAGCTAAAGGGAAGGGCAAGGGGGTTGCCACAGGGCCTGTTGGGCCCCTAAAGCTGCATACTCCCAGAGAAGGGGTCCGGGACCCCAATGAGGAAAGATTCAATGGCAAGGGCAGCGATGTGGCTATGAAGTTGAGAAGTGTTGATTGCTATGCAAGGCCCAAGCAAGCAGCTGATGGCAGGTTTTGGTCAAATTTCCATGCTGATTTCTACAAGCTGGTCTATTTGCCAATGAAGACCCCGGTGGTACGCAGTCAATGGATTGACTGGGCTCACCTTGAGAAGAGGAAATGTGCAGCTTTTGATGAAGTGATAGCAGCTGCAGAGAGACATGGGCTGAAGGATCTGTTTGCCTTCAGATATAATTGGAATGATGAAGTGATTGCACAATTCTATGCAACGTGCCACTTCTCAAGTGAAGACGAAGAAAGTGTGACTTGGATGACTCATGGATCCATGTATTCTATTACTCAGGAAGAGTTTGCCCGCCTGCTGCACCTTGACTCTGAAGGACATGACCAACTCATTATCCACAACATTGGGGTCATTGAGAGGGATGGAATGAAGTTCATGTATGAGCCCACCTCCAAGTATGTCCCTCCCTCCACGAAGAATATGAAGCCTTTCTTTGTGGTCCTCAACAGAGTCCTCAGGAAGACGATTGCCCCCAAGGATGGGGATGCAGGGAGTGTGCAAGGCTACCTCCGGACCCTGATGAGGGTCATTAGCAAGAAAAGGCAATTCGATGTTGCAGACTATATTTGGAATGATATGGTCAATATCTCAAGTACCCCCAACCGATCCTGTGGCTATGCCCCTTACTTGATGTTCATGATTGAGAAAGTCACAGGAATCGAGTTTGTGAAGGATGTGGAGCACACTCCACTGAGGCCTCAGAAGCCTCAGTCAGTGAGTGTCCAGGCTGCTCCATCGCCGGCCTCAAGCCCTGAGGCACCGGCAAGGCAAGAAGAAGCTGCTAGGGCTACTCCCCCCTCCAGGGAAGCCCCTAAGAAAGGATCCGCCAGTGGGATCCTCAAGTACTTGGCTGCAATTTTCTCCTCATGCAAGAAAACTGAAGTGAAGCTTCACAAGCTAAATCAGAAGAGGAAGGAGAACATGAGATACATAAAAGCCAATGTAAAGCAGCTGAGTGAGAAGCTGGAGATCAACCCAATTGGATCTCCAGTACTCTCTGAAGATTCTGATCCGGACATCACCGAGCTCAGCCCCTTGACTCCCTCCGAGCTTGCCTATTTTGGCATTGGGGGCTCGAGCAGCTCCGCTCCTCCTCCTACCTCTCAACCTCGTCAAGCGGAAAGCGAGGAAGACGATGAAGACGAAGAGAGGACTGACAGCGAAGAGTGAAGCCCTAGGACCTTCCTCTCTCTATTTTTGGTGTCTTGATGCCAAAGGGGGAGAGATTGAGGGGGAGTCTCTAGTCTTAGCTTTAGCTGCATAGGATGCGAGGAGAGAGCTCTCTCTTTTTTAATTGTAATTGCATTTGCTTAACTCTATTTTCATATCATGTTTGGTCCTGTTATGAATTGCTCAAATAATTTGCAAGTGTGTGATGAAATCTGAATTTTTGTCCCTGAAATGCCATATTCACTTGATATTAGTTGATCAATGCAAATTCTGTCATTCTTAATGCATTCATGCTGTTAGTATGCATCCCACCATAAAGAATGCACATATGAATAATTATCTTGTTGCTTGATAAATTTTTGAGTCATATGTGCATACTTTATGAGAATCTCATTTTATACCTCATTTTGTGAAATCTCAATTGGTTGTCATCAATCACCAAAAAGGAGGAGATTGAAAGTGCATCTAGGACTCCCTTGTGGGTTTTGGATGATTTATGACAAGCAATTGGGATCCTAATCCTTTTGTTGAGATGAATGCAGGAAAATGATGAAAAATGAGCAAAGTACCAAAAAGAAGAAAATTGAGAAGGAAAATGAATTTGAGCTCAAGGAGAAGAAATTAGTAGTTTAGTATGCATGGAGTGTGTTAAGGAAACACACCCAAGAGCTCAATCTCATTTAATCACACACACACAATGCACAAAGCTATACAGGACCGGACTAGTCCGATATCAGCCGGACTAGTCCGATATCCCATTCTGCACCAGATCGGACAAGTCCGATCATCACCGGACTAGTCCGATATCTTTATGTTCCACTTCGGACTAGTCCTCCCCAGTGCGGACTAGTCCTCAAAACAATGCACAAGTCTCACAAAATCGGACAAGTCCGTTGTGACCCGGACTAGTCCGATATACTTTCTGATCCACTTCGGACAAGTCCGGTGTTTACACGGACTAGTCCGATATACACCCTGATCTAAATCGAACAAGTCCTCCAAGTGCGGACTTGTCATCCTAAACACTTAGGGTTTCATGTGTCCGGACAAGTCCGATGACAATCGGACTAGTCCGAAGCTTTCCAGTAGCTAAATCGGACAAGTCCGTTTTGAACCGGACTAGTCCGAGATTCCTGGACACTTAGGGTTTGCTTCACACAGCACACCGGACTAGTCCGGTCACCACCACGGACTAGTCCGATCTTTCTGAACCCTAACGGTAACTTCTAGAAACCCCATATAAATAGAGGTGCACGGCCCACTTTCACAATCTCTCGAACCCTAGCGCCGTCACACCTCCCAAGAGACTCAAAAACCATCTCTCTCCACGAAATTAAGTGCAAAATCAATCAATCCATTGAAGATCACTTGTAGATCATTGGAGAGGCACTTGGCACACGATTGAGCTCTTGGTTTGAATCTCTAACACACTCTTGCATCTCAATTTGTATATTTTGAAGTGTGTTATTGGTGGTCTTGAAACTTGTAATCAAGGGAGCTCTCAACTTGTGAGATCGCCCCTTCAACTTGGTTATTTACCCCTGTGTGTTTAGTGGAAGAGGATTGGCCTTCGTGGCGATCCGACGAGGGAAGGGTTGGTGAAGACCCGGTCCTTTTGTGGGCTCCTCAACGTGGACGTAGGTTGCCTTCGTGGTAACCGAACCACGGGATAAATCTTGTGTCTTGTTCGTTTGTGTTCATCATTCTAGTTGATCAACATTATCTAGGGTTTGATTCATCCTGTTGAATTTAAGTTAAATAGTTGAACAAGAATCATACTTGCAATAGAACTTGACATACAATCATTGAACTGTTATTGAAGTTTATATTTCCGCTGCAAACGTCAACGAAACAATCAAATTGACCTAACTTGATCAACCTAGTCCGTGAAATCCGGACTAGTCCGCACTTTACCGGACTAGTCCGATATATCTGGTTTTGACCTTGTTGTTGAAGTGCTACAGGAACCGAGAAAATTCAAGAAGGCCTATTCACCCCCCCTCTAGGCCTACATTCAGAAAGGAACTAGGATATTTGATCAACAATGAAGGAAATCAAGATTTCTAGGGTTTAGGAGGAATTTTACTGAAATTACTTGATTCTTGGAGATGGAGGGGTTGAAGGAGCGGACAAGTTCGTGGTCTTCAATCCCTATGCAAAGGAGGTCGTTTTCCACCCAAACTTGGATAGTTTTGATGGAGGAATCGCCAAATCGCCGTGGGGAGCTCGAGCGAGGAGAGAGAGCGTGAGGCAAGTTGTGAGGATGAAGATGATTAGGTCTTGGTGGTGGCTAGGGTTATGAAGTCAAAAAACTGGACTTTTCCAAAAATAATCGGACTAGTCCGAACTCTTCCAGAGCCTAAATCGGACTAGTCTGTTGTCTGCAGGACTAGTCCGGACTACCGGACACTCTGCAGACTAGTCTGCAGGGGCGGACTAGTCCGGGTAACCACGGACTAGTCTGTGGCCACCAGAAGAGAAATGCTTAGCCCATTCATATATATTCGAAGGTACTTATTAAGAAAAGTAGGGGGGCAAAGCAAATCAAATAATCTTAATGAATATGATCAGTAAGCATACAACAATCAAGCAATGACCATAATTCATCAAGATCAAGTAGTTGAAATAGTTTTTGGAGAAAATTGAGAAAGATGATTTTTGCAACTCAAACAATATATTTTGAAGAGTCCATACAGGTATGCAAGTTTTCAAGCCACATTCCGAGCATCAAGGATATTTAGTTCATTTTAGAGCTCGCAAAAATGTTTTTCATCAAGTGGCTTGCTAAATATATCAGCTAGTTGTTTTTCTGTGCTGACATGGGAAATAGCTATGTCTCCTTTCAATGAGTGGTCTCTCAAAAAGTGATGTCGGATGTCTATGTGTTTGGTTCTAGAGTGTTCAACTGGATTATGAGCAATTTTGATGGCACTCTCATTATCACAAAGGAGTGGAATACGACTCATATTGTAACCGTAATCCCTTAGAGTCTGTCGCATCCAAAGGAGTTGTGCACAACAACTCCCGGCTGCAACATACTCCGCTTAGGGTGTGGATAAGGCAATGGAATTTTGTTTCTTGGAGGACCAAGAAACTAGGGATCTACCTAGAAATTAGCAAGTGTCCGAGGTACTTTTTCTATCTACTTTGCATCTGACATAATCTGCATCGGAGTATCCAATGAGATTGAACTTGGAACCTTTGGGGTACTAAAGGCCTAGGTTGGGTGTATGAACCAAATATCTCAAGATCCTCTTAGCGGCTGTCAAGTGACACTCCTTAAGATTGGCTTGAAATCTCGCACACAAACATACACTCAACATAATATCAGACCTAGATGCACATAGGTAAAGTAAGGATCCAATCATGGAGCGATATACCTTTTGATCCATGCTTGGTCCATCTTCATTGAGATCTAAGTGTCCATTAGTTGCCATGGGAGTCTTGATAGGCTTCGCCTTGTCCATCCCAAACTTCTTGAGTATGTCTTGAGTGTACTTGGTTTGGCTTATGAATGTCCCTTCCTTTTGTTGTCTCACTTGGAATCCCAAGAAGTACTTCAGCTCTCCCATCATAGACATCTCAAACCTATCTGTCATAATCTTACTAAATTCTTCACAAAAGGATTTGTTAGTTGAACCAAAGAAAATGTCATGAACATATATTTGATAGATAAAAAGATCATTATCGAAGTGTTTCGTAAATAAAGTATAATCTACTTTTCCAATCTTAAAACCATTTTCAATTAAGAAATCTCTAATACACTCATACCATGCTCTAGGAGCTTGTTTGAGGCCGTAGAGAGCCTTGTGCAGTTTAAAGACGTGGTCGGGGAACACTTTGTCTTCAAATCCAGGAGGTTGCTCCACGTACACCTCCTCCTTGATTGGACCATTGAGGAAGGCACTTTTCACATCCATTTGGTAGAGCTTGAAATCATGTTGAGTAGCATATGCAAGCAATATTCTAATTGCTTCAAGTCTAGATACGGGAGCAAAGGTTTCATCGAAATCCAAACCTTCGACTTGTGAATACCCTTTGGCCACAAGTCATGCCTTGTTCGTTGTCACCACCCTGTGTTCATCTTGTTTGTTGCGGAAGACCCATTTTGTGCCGACGACGTTCGTGTTAGGTCTTTCGATGAGTTCCCACACCTCGTTCCGTTTGAAGTTGTTCAGTTCTTCTTGCATCGCCACCACCCAATCCGGATCTTTCAATGCATCCTCAATCCTGCGTGGTTCCAAAAATGACACAAGAGAGTAATGCTCACAAAAGTTAGCTATGCGAGATCTAGTTGTTACTCCCTTTTGGATGTCACCGATGAGGTTGTCGATTGGGTGATCTCTTTGGACGTATTGGTGTACTCTTGGGTGTGGCACTTGCGGTCTTGTATCTTAATGATTTTCTTCTTCTCCCCCTAGATGGTTGCCCTCATTGACTTGTTGATCATATTCGTCTTCTTGAAGTTGATCTTGTGTGGAAGCTCCCCCTTCATCATTGGCCTCCACTTGCGGTTCATCCTCCTCATGCACATGTAGAGGTGGCTCTTGTGGTCGAACATCGCCCAACGCCATTCTTCTCAATGCTTGACATGGAGCTTCTTCTCTATCTAGCACACATGGATCAACTTGCTCTTCTTATGAGTTGTTAGTTTCATCGAACACTACGTCACGTGCTACTTCAACAAGTCCGGAGGTCTTGTTGAAGACACGATAGGCGTAAGAGTTCGAATCATATCCAAGAAAGAAACCTTCATCAGACTTCGAAGAGAACTTTGAAGACCTCGGCTTCTTGTTCAAAATATAGCATTTAGAACCAAAGACTCGAAAGTAAGAAATATTTGGCTTGTTACCCGTGAGTAGCTCATATGATGTCTTCTTGAGTAGTCGATGAAGATAGAGTCGATTTATGGCATGGCAAGCGGTGTTAACCGCTTCTGCCCAGAACTAATCCGAGGTTTTGTATTCATCGAGCATTGTTCTCGCCATCTCTATGAGAGTTTGGTTCTTCCTTTTGGCAACTCTGTTTTGTTGAGGGGAATATGATGCTGAAAACTCATGCTTTATCCCTTCTTCGTCTAGGTACTCCTCAACTTGAGTGTTCTTGAACTCTGTGCCATTGTCACTTCGTATGTTCTTGACCTTCAATGGTAACTCATTTTGGGCATGCTTGAGAAACTTCTTGATGGTTCCTTGAGTTTCTGTCTTATCGTGCAAAAAGAAAACCCAAGTGAAGCGCGAAAATTCATCAACAATTACTAAGCCATATTTGTTACCGCTAATGCTTTATGTAAGCAATTGGACCGAAAAGGTCGATGTGAAGTAGATCGAGCGGTCTTGTTGTAGTCATGACATTCTTCGCGGGATGAGGTGCTCCAACTTGCTTCCCGGCTTGGCACACGCTACAGGGCTTGTCTTTCTAAAAAAAACGTCCTTCAAACCTTGAATGTGATCGCCCTTGAGAAGTTTTTGAAGATTCCTCGTACCAACATGCGCTAGCCGTCTATGCCACAACCAACCCACGTTGGTCTTTGCAATCAAGCATGTATCAAGTTTGGCTTTATCTTTGTTGAAGTCAACAAGGTAAAGCTTTCCCTTTAACACACCCTCGAATTCAATGGAACCATCACCCCTTCTAGAGACGGCCACACCCTCATTAGTAAACAAGCAATTATAGCCTTTGTCACATAATTGAGATATGCACAGCAGGTTATAATCTAAGCAATATACATGTAACACATGAGAAAGAGTATGTTGAGATGATATAGAAATTTTAGCAGTACTGAGCACCTTTCCTTGACTATTGTCTCCAAAAGAGATGCCCTCGCTTGGATCCTCATTTTCTTCATACTCAACGAACATCCTTCTTTCTCCGGTCATATGGTTGGTGCAACCACTGTCTAGCACCCATTTCGATCCACCAGAGGAATATGCCTCGAAAAATAAATCATGCCTTGGTTTTAGGTACCCAAGCTTGCTTGGGTCCTTGGAGGTTAGTTACAAGAGATTTGGGCACCCACACATGAGACTTGGTGTTCCCATGGCATGGCCCAACATAATAAGCATAAACTTTACCAAAATTGCTTCTCATTAGAACATAGGATGCATCGAAAGTCCTGAATAATAGTTGTTGTTGTTTATGAACAGAACTAGTCTGGGAAATCGGACTTGTCCGGAGGACCGGACTTGTCCGTGTACGGACCGGACTAGTCCGATTATTGTATGTGTTGACTATCTTGAACTTATTAGCATTATTGGTCTTTCTAGCTTGAGAGGGGTTTCCCCTCACAAAGGCAATGCTCTCCTGGTTATTTTTATGGCTTCTAGCATATTGCTTTTCACCATAAGAATACCCAATGCCATATTTGACATTAGGAGGTCTTGTGACCAAGTATGCACTACGTGCATATTTGATCTTTTGTCAAATATGCCACTTTGGGAAGGATGCTTGTCCTTGGTAGAGGTTGACTTTTCCTTCAAGCTAGTGTCAATTTTAGCACATGAACAAGTAATAGTAGCTTCAGTTTTAAGTGGTTGAGAAGGTGAGCTTGAAGAGGATGAGGGGTCACTTTGTTTGAGTGACTCAACTTGTACCTCAAGGATTTTGTTAACCTTGGATAGGTTAGCAAGTTCATCCTTGATGGTGGTGTTTGAGTTGCTTAACTTAAAGCAAGCTTCCTTGCTTGAGGCTAACTCAAGTTCCAGTGACTTGCCTTTCTCCTTTTCAAGTTCGAGAAGTTTGTCAAGTTCAACATATTCCTCCTTTTGGGAGATAATCATATGTTCTTGACAGTTGACAAACTTCTCCTTCTCAACAAGCTGATCAAGTAGAAATTTCATTTTCGCAGTTGTTTTCTTATCTAAGCCAACGAGCATGTCTTCATTATCACTAGCAACTTCACTATCACTAGAATAGGAATGCAAGGAAGAGGATTTGTTTGTTACCTTTCGTTTACCTTCCTTTGCCATGAGGCAAGTGTCGTTGCCCTTCCATGCGCTGGTATTTGGGAAGAGGGTTGACTTCTTAGTTGTCTTCTCGATGGCTATGCTAGCCATCTCCTCTTCTTCCTCGGATGAGGATACATCATTTGAGTCCCACTCCTTTCCTAGGTGCGCTTGTCCAGCTTGCTTCTTCTTCTTGAAGAATTTCTTGGGTTGAGTCTTGTTTCCTTTGTTTTCTTCTTATTTTCTTCGTATGGGCAATCAACTATAAAGTGGTCATATTCACCACAGTTATAGCATGCCCGCCTCAACTTTGGTCTTGACTTCTCTTTATATTTTCCTTCACTTGATTTTCCCCCTTGTCTTTTCTTCATCATTTTCTTGAATCTCTTCATAAAGAGGATCATGTCCTCTTCGTCAATGTCGCTGCTCTCGTCATCGCTGTCCTCTTCTTGTTGAGCTTCTCGAGCTTCTTTAGACAAGGGCTTGCAAGTGGACTTCAAAGCGGCCCCTTTCTTCTTTGCTGAGGTGAGGTCGACAATCTCTTTGACATGCTTTGCCTGCTTTTCCATCATCTCGAAATTGATGATTTTCCCAAGCAGCTCATCCGAGGTCATTTTCTTGTACCCGGGGCTTTCTCTAATCATCGAGGATAAGGTGACATTGCGAGGCATGAAAGATCTAAGGATGAGCTTCACCACATCGTGATCATTCCACTTCTTGCTTCCGTATGCTCGAGCCTTGTTGATGAGCTTCTTTAACCCGTTGTACATGTCTTGTGGCGACTCATCTTCTTTTATGGCGAATCGTCCCAATTCCGCCTTCAATCATTTTGATCTTCGCTTCTCACACATGATGATTGCCTTCATGTGAAGTTTGCAATGTATCCCAAATTTCTTTCGCAGTCTCGAGCCCATCTACCTTGGTGAACTCGTCCCGACTTAGAGATGATGTAATGACTGTTGCAGCTTGAGCATTTCGATGAATTGCTTGCTCTTGACTTAGGGTAAGCTCTTCATCGTCGTCCGGGATATCTACTCCTGTACACACAATGTGCCATAAACTGGGATTGAGTGAGATCTAGTGCATTTTCATGTCCTGCCTCCACATTGAGTAATCATTGCTGTCGAAGTGTGGGGCTTTTACAAGAGGAATAGATAAGTAATGGTTATTGTTAGAATTAAGACGATCGTAATTAAAAGGATATTGGGAGTAGTCGGTGTGACTACTCCCCTTCTTCTTCTTCTCGTCCTCGACCTTCACTTTCCCTTTCGAGAGGGTTTTCTTCCTTAGGAGCGTCTTGAGTTTAAGCGTCTCCTCATCGTCATCCTCGAAGTCCTGGATGGCGTCGAGGAGCTTTCCAATTTTTGAGCTTTTTCGTCTTCAACCTTCTCTTGGTTGAGACTCTTGTGTACATCCTTCATGTCCGACATGTTCTCTTTGAGTGATTAGTCTCTTGCGAAGAGTCTTGCTCTAATACCAATTGAATGTGGCCTAGAGGGGGGTGAATAGGCCTTTTTGAAATTTAGTCGGAACCTGCAACACTTAACAAACTGATCAAACCCCGAGATATCGGACTAGTCCGGTAGAGTGCCGACTAGTCCGGTGCGTGCGGAATATATTTATCAAGTTTGATCAATGATTTCAATACAAGCACAGTATGCAGCTGAATATAGTATGTAACTTTCAAGTATTGAGTCAATGAAGCCAAGTATAATGCAAACCAATTCTTGTTTCAAAGTTTTAATGTAGGTTATGCAAGATTGACAAAACTCTAGAATGTAATATGAAAATTAAGAACAAGTTTGACACACGATTTTTATCCCGTGGTTCGGTTCCCACAGAGGCAACCTACGTCCACGTTGAGGAGCCCACAAAAGGACCGGGTCTTCACTGACCCTAACCTCGTCGAATCGCCACGATGGCCAATTCTTATTCCACTATCACAATGGGGCAAATCACCAAGTTCAAGGGGCTTTCTCACAAGTTGAGGGCTCCCCAAGATTACAATTCAAACACCACCAAGAACACACTCGTAAGATCAACAATGAAATAACAGGAGTGTGTTAGAGGTCAAACCCAAGAGCTCAAATGTGTGGAATCGTGTCTCTCCTTTGATCCAAAGTGAATCCTCAAGGGATTGATCTTTCTTGCGTTGGATTGCGTGGAGAGATGTGTTTTCTAGGCTCTTGTAGGGTGTGACGACGCATGGGTCGAGCGTGTTGATAGTTAGGCCGTGCACATCTACTTATATTAGGGTTTTCAAAAGTTACCGTTAGGGTTTCGAGGGTCCGGACTAGTCCGTGGTGGAGTCCGGACTAGTACGGTGTGCGGCGTGCAGGAAACCCTAAGTGTCCACGAATATCGGACTTGTTCGGCTAGGATCGAACTTGTCCAATTTTAGTCAGAAAGGTTTTCGGACTTGTCCGTGGTGATATCGGACTAGTCCGGTGTGGTGATACCCTTAGTGAATATAGGACAAGTCCGCACTTGGAAGACTTGTCCGATTTTAGTCAGAGGCATTATCGGACTAGTCCAAGCATTGTCGGACTTGTCCGGTGCGGACAAGTCCGCATTGGCAGGAGTTGTCCGAACCTATCCAAAGAGGATATCAGATTAGTCCGGTGTATATCAAACTAGTCTGTTTTTCCTGTGAAATGTGAAGTGTGTGAGGATTTCTATCGTGCTTGAGCTCTTGGGATGTGTTACAACAACACACTCCCTACAAAATGATGTATTCTATTCAGCTCTTGAGCTCTTTTCCGAATTTATCCTCATTCTCCTTTCTTGTTGGCGCTTCCTTCATTCTTTCATTAAAACCTGCCCTCATCTAACTAATGTTGTTAGGATCTCATTTGTTTGTCATAAATCAACCAAAACCCACAAGGGATGCCTAGATGCACTTTCACGGACTAGTCCGAAGTTGGACAGAGAGAAATCGGAAAGGTCCAAACTATACATCGGACAAGTCCAAACTTATCCAGAAGGGAAAAACGGACAACTCTGTCCAAAAATCAGACAAGTCCGACTTTAGTCAGAGAGGAAAACGGACAAGTACGCTGGAATACCGGACTAGTCTGGACAAGTCCAGGGACTTAATGAATTTTTCAAGGATTTGGAACACCAGATTAGTCTGCATAGGACCGGACAAGTTCGAAGGTGTCCAAAGGGAAAAACAGACTAGTCTGTAGGAAAGACGGACAAGTCCGAGCGAGGTTAGAAAGAAATTGGACTAGTCCGCACAAAATCGGACAAGTCCGCACTTTCCAGAATTCTTAAGTGCGATTTTGTTTCTGATTCATTTTAAAGTTGTTTCTTTTATGTGGGTTAATGTTAAACATATATTAGGATGTATGCAATGCATGATGGATGAAAATGATGGTGTTACAAACCTACCCCCCTTAAAATGAATCTCGCCCTCGATATTCGACGCGCAAGAGAAGAGATAGGGAAATTCCTTCTTGAGATCATCCTCCAACTCCCATGTTGCCTCTGATTCTTTGTGATGCTTCTATTGAACTTTGCACCATCAAATCACCTTGTTCCTTGTGGCTCTCTCCTTGGTTTCCAAGATTTTGACCGGTTGCTCGGCATAAGGCAAATCTTCCTCTAGTTCCAATTCTTCCATTGGCACTTGTTCTTCCGGTACCCTCAAGCACTTCTTGAGCTGGGAAACATGAAACACATCATGGACATTCGAAAGAGCTGGCATCTCAAACTTATACGCTTCTTCTCCTCTTTTGTCCAAAATCTTGAATGGTCCAATATATCGAGGTGATAGCTTGCCTCTTATGTTAAAACTCTAATGACCTCTCATTGGTGACACCTTAAGGTAAACAAAATCTCCTATCTCAAAGGCCAGTTTCCTTCTCCTATTGTCTGCATAGCCTTTTTGTCTTGATTGAGCAGCCCTCAAGTTTTCGCGAATTACCTGAACTTGTTTTTCAGCTTCTTGCAACACATCCGAACCAAATACTTGAGTTTCTCCTGTCTCATTCCAAAACAAGGGTGTCCTACACTTCCTCCCACATAGTGCTTCATAAGGTGAAATTTTCAAGCTTGCTTGGTAACTATTGTTATATGAAAATTCCGCATACGGCAAGCTCTTGTCCCAACTTTTCCCATGCTTCAAAGCACAAGCCCTTAACATGTCCTCTAAAATCTGATTGGTCCTCTCGGTTTGTCCATCCGTTTGAGGGTGATATGCTGAACTAAAATTCAACCTTGTTCACAATGCTTCATGCAATTTCTGCCAAAACCTGGAGGTAAATTGAGAACCTCTATTCGAGACTATCTTCTTTGGGACTCCATGTCGACACACAATATGCTCCATATACAATTCTGCTAGCTTCGCGGTGGTATAGGTGGTCTTGATAGGAACAAAATGAGTTGACTTAGTTAATCAATCCACGATTACCCAAATTGAATCATAACCGGACTGAGTACGCGGCAATCCAACTATAAAGTCCATACCGACCTCTTCCCACTTCCATCCCGGGATCCTCAATGGCTGCAATGATCCGGCTGGTCTTTGGTGTTCCGCCTTGACTCGTTGGCACACATCACACAATGCTACATATTCAGCTATGTCCTTCTTCATGCTATCCCACCAATAGCACATCTTCACGTCCTTGTACATCCTCGTACAACCAGGGTGAATTGAGTAACGCGAGTCATGCTCCTTCTTTAGTATTGTCTCCTGAATATGCATCACATTAGGCACGACAATTCTCTTACCAAGCCATAGAGTACCATGTTCATCCTCATCAAATCTGAATTCTCTTCCCTCTTGGGTCCTTTCCTTGATCTCCTGAATTTCCTCATCCTTCACTTGGCCCTCACGAATTTCATGCTCCAAAGTCGGATTTAACTCCATCATCCCCATCTCATTGATGAATCCGAGTTTCAACCGTTCAAACTCCTTACATAACTCGGATGGCAGCCCTTGAACCATGAGTTGATGACTTACCCCTTTTACACTCAAGGAATCGGCCACAACATTAGCCTTCCCTGGATGATAATTGATTCCCAAATCATAATCTTTGATAAGCTCCAACCATCTTTGTTGCCTCAAATTCATGTCCCTTTGTGTGAAAATATACTTAAGACTCTTATGATCTGTGTAAATTTCACACTTACGTCCAAGGATGTAGTGTCTCCAAATTTTCAATGCGTGTACCACAGCTGCAAGTTCCAAATCATGTGTTGGGTAATTCTGCTCATGTTTCTTCAATTGTCTTGACGCATAGGCGACCACTTGACCTTCTTGCATGAGCACACATCCAAGTCCTTGTCTCGACGCATCACAATATATGTCGAAACTTTTGCTTACATTCGGCAAAACCAAAACTAGGGCTGTAGTTAACCTCTTCTTTAGCTCCTCAAAACTTTATTGACAAGCTTGAGTCCATTGGAAAGCTTTCCCCTTCATTAGCAACTCCGTCATTGGCTTGGCTATCTTGGAAAAGTGCTTGATAAATCGACAATAATACCCAGCCATCCCAAAAAAACTCCTTATTTCCTTGACATTTTGCGGCGGCTCCCATTTTAACATGTCTCTCACCTTTCCTGGGTCAACCGGTACTCCTCCTCCCGAAATGATATGACCAAAAAACGACACCTCTTTCAACCAAAATTGACACTTATTGAACTTGGCATACAATTAATGCTCCCCTAATTTCTGTAGCGTAAGCCTCAAGTATTCCTCATGTTCCTTCTCATCCTTCGAGTTGATCATAATGTCGTCCATAAACACCACTACAAACCTATCCAAGTACTCCATGAAGACTTTATTCATGAGGAACATAAAATACGCAGGTGCATTGGTCAATCCAAAGGACATCACGGTGTACTCATATGATCCATATCGTGTCCTAAAAGCTGTCTTGGGTATGTGCGAGGGTCTAATCTTCATTTGGAAGTACCCCAACCTCAAATAAGTCTTGGAGAAGACACAAGCACCCTTCATATGATCAAACAAGTCTTCTATGCATGGCAATGCGTACTTGTTCTTGATCGTTACCTCGTTGAGAGCTCCGTAATCCACGCACATCCTTTGCGACCCATCCTCCTTGTCCATAAACAGAACGGGCGCTCCCCAAGGCGAAGAACTGGGGTGAATGAAACCTTTCTCTAGTTGCTCTTGAATCTGCTTCTTGAGCTCTGCTAATTCCTTAGGAAGCATCCTATATGGCCTCTTAGCTATAGGTGCAATTCCAGGTATTAAATCAATAACAAACTCAATGTCTCGGTCAGGTGGCATACCTGGCAACTCATCCAGAAACACATCCAAAAATTAACACACCACCGGAATCTCCTCAATTGTGACACCGCCCATATGATTCAGCTCCAATTGCTTCGGTGCGTGTTGTGGTGCTTCAAACTCTACAGTGATCCCTTCCTCATTGGTCAACTTCACCGTCTTTGTGGCACATTCAATGACTCCATTATGCTTCCTCAACCAGTCCATACCAAGTATAATGACCAATCCTTGAGAATCCAAAACTATAAGGTTGGCGAAGAAGTCTACCCCCCTTATTCTAAGGCTTACTTTTGGACATACTATATTTGTCCTCATGTCTCCTCCAGGAGACTTAACCAATAGAGTAAACTTCATATGAGAGATAGGCAAACTATACTTGGCAACATATTTTGATGCAATGAATGAATAAGATGCTCGAGAATCAAATAACATAGTCACCATGTTGGAGTTTGCGAGAAACATACCAATCACCACGTCATCCGCTTGTTGAGCATCCTCCATAGAGACATGGTACATGTTGCCACGAGCAAAATTCGGCTGCCCACGATTCCCTTGTGGCGCTCCTCCATTATGTCTTGGGTACTATCTTGGCGCATTGCTTCCTTGACCAGTACTCACTTAGGACATTGATGCGCAAAGTGTCCAGCTTCTCCACAAGTATAGCACTTCTTAACTCCACCAGAATTATTGAGACGAGCTTGGTTTTGAACATTTGCACCAGGAAAATTGGCATGAGGTGCATAAGGCATTTGAGGCCTAGGTGCTTGCATGACAGGGCGCTGCTGCACAAACTGAGCTGGGTGCGGTGTATATCCAGGGCGCTGTACACGAGCAGAGGAGCCGTAGTATGGCGCATTAGGAGGCGCAAAGCGAGGGCGCACATTACTTCCTTGTTGTTGTCCTTGATATGGTGCCTTCCTCTTGTTGTCTTGCTCCATCTCACGGACCTTGTTCTCCACAACAATTTCCTTGTACACAAGCTTCTTGAAGTTGGCATAGTCACAATTCAGCAATTGCACTTGGATTTCATTGTTCAAGCCCCTCATGAACAAATATTGCTTCTGGCTGTCCCGGCTCACATCCGCAGGCACATATGTTAAAAGTTGAGTGAATTTCTTGAGATATTCACTCACGCTTGACCTTCCTTGCCTTAAGTTCTCAAATTCTTGCCTCTTCAAAATCATAACACCTTCCGACACATAGTGAGAACGGAAACTCTCCTTGAATTCGGCCCATGTGATCCTCTCCTGGTTCACATGAGCATTGCATAAGGAATCCCACCAATCCGCATCTGCTCCAACTAGTTGATGAGAAGCAAAAAGAACCTTCTCCCGGTCACTGCATTGGACAAAAGCTAGCTTCTTCTCCACGGAGTTGAGCCAATCATCCGCATCCATTGGGTCAGCAGCTTGAGCAAAGGTCGGCGACCTGGTCCTCATAAACTCTCTCAACCGGTTATGAGGAGGTGGGGGTGGCGGTGGAGGCAGGTGTGGCTGATTGTTGATGTTACCAGCCTGCAACTATCCCATAGTCTGTATCATGGTCTGCATGAGCTGGTTTTGCATATCCAACAGCTGCTCAATATTGATAGCTCCATGAGCAGGTCCTTGTCCATTGTTGTTCTGAGGTGCTCCATTGTTCTCCTCCTCATCATTGCCATCCCTCTGGTTGTGAGTCCTCACCATCTGAAGAAACGCAAGAGATAAGAATTTAGAAAATGTCCCCAACTATATACATCAAGGGATATGAAACTAAGAAACTAGCTATACTAGCCTAGGTGGATATGGTAATGCTAAAGTGTCCCAAAATCCTATATTAAGCACAAAAGCAACCAATATATAGCAAACAGCACACCAAGCAAAAACACATCAATTCCTGAGTGCTCCTATGTGCTCCAAAGTGTCTATTCTATCTAGGATGCATCCTATGGTCAACCTGTGGCTCTTATACCAATTGGTGACACCCGGTTCCGAAAAATGAACCAAGTGCAGTATATGTGTGTCCAGGATGTTTAACACACATACACAAGTGCATCACAAACGATATACAGACAATTACCACAACTCAAATTATTAAATAAGTACTTTTATTACACAAATCATAACATTCTCGAATACAAGCTCTAATGGTTATTAATGACAAGTTCAACTAATGTAGCGGAAATACTCTAATTAAGCAACTATGCAACTAAGCAAATAAGCATAAGGGATAGCACAGCTTCAACACTCCACAGGCAAAACTGACAGTAGACACGGCCTAGAACTCCGCATTATCATCGTTATACTCCCAAATCTGACCTGCAACTTTTTTTTGGGAGGGGGGTTGCAAGAGTGAGTACTTTTCGTACTCAGCAAGTGTGGAAATTATGACATGTAGCTGATGCAAATGACGAATATAATAATGGCTAAGTGTAAGTACATTAAAACATCTGAAAAGCAATATATTGTATGTATGTGAAGTAAACCCATCATAAACCATAATTAATATCATAGTACCAGTCCATATTCCAATACCATCATCCATATTCCAGATTATTACCATCAATCATATCCAATACCAGAATTTAATCCATAACCATCCATAATCATTTCCAAACCATAACCATTACCAAACCATCCCAAATCTCATGTTCCCTCTAATCATGTAGGTCATCCAGGTGCTCATAACCGGGAGCACAGCTGTCATGATAGTTTATTAGACACTCTATAGAGGTTGTACCACTTTACCCACGTGTTTGTGATTTCATCACCCGTCGGCGACTAAAGAACCTCCCTTACGCCAATTGCAATAACTTTGTTGTATGGACAAGAGATCACAAAATAGCCTTTACAAAGCGATTACTAGCTTATTTAGACCCCACTGAGGTTTCACCGGTGGCGATGCCTCCAACTGAGCACATCTTCAACCAAGGGCCCCCTCTTGAGCCATTCGGATCCCAGAGTAGTCCCACCAATCATCAACAAACCCAATCCAACTACCCCTTCCCCGAGCATCCTTAATGGTCCAAATAGCACTGACAAAGCCCTAATTAATCAGCTACACCGCACCCATACTTGGCCTCTTGGTGCCACTGTAGTCCTGGCTTATTCTCGCATGAACTCGTCCTTAGATCTAAAGCAAGCAAACCACCGTAACATCCATCCCATTCACATACCAAGCTTGCTTAGATCACCCATTACCATATTGTATTAACAAGTTCATGTTAATCATAATATCATTAATGCATAATTAAATGTGTAGTGTTGTTTTCCCATCGCAATTAATTAAGCGAAGCAAAAGGGTAAAAAGCCCATCCCGACTCTCTACCATAAATTCCAGGTAATAAGGGTGGTTAACAAATCTTGTAAACTTCCTATCATAGGGTTCCCATCAAATTGAAATAAGCATGCAGTTTTGCAAACAAAACATTTATTTCAAAATAGGATCAATATGCTTCAAGGACACTTGCCTTCCTCTTGGGATTGGTTCGGGTCAAAGCCTTCAAACTCTTGGTGCTGGTGATCCTCTGCGGCACTCTCTAGCGCAAACCCGTCTAATCTGCACAATAAACATACAAGACAAGAATTACAAACAAAAAGTGCACAAATATTACTCAATATGACATGACATGCATGATTAATGCAAATGCAAGGTGGAACTTGTTAATGAGTTGCTTTTAATGATCACTAACTAGTTCTAATAGCTCTTAACAAGTTTATACAAGTTTGGAGTTGATTAGATCTATTTTTACAATTAATTCGACACAATTTAATAAGGAAAATCGGACTAGTCCACTAGGGACCAGACAAGTCCGCTCTTCGCAGAACTAGAGAACTAGGGTTTTCTAGATGGACATGAATTTGGAGATTTGGGGTTGAATTCACGTAAGGTAAAGAGAATAGAAGGTATACTAGGTGTTTAGAACTCCAATGAACCAAAGATCTTGGAGGCAACACTTGGATTCTTGAACGATCTAGGGTTGGTGAAGAGCTTGATGGTTAATTGTTGATGAAGAACGCGGATTTGATGGAGATCTTGATCCTCTTTCGTTTTCTCCTCTTCTTCTTCTTGCTTGGGATCTCCTTCTCCCTCCTTGATGGCGGCTACTCACGATCTAGGGTTTGGGTGTGGAGGAAAAGTGGAAAATAGATGTCAAGCCAAGGGGTGGGGTTGTTTATATAGAAGTGGAGGCTAGAGTTAGATGGATTTCGAGTTTGAGATAGGTAGAGGCCGGTTTAGAGTACCTCATGTGCTCTAAATGAGTTAGGCACGACGTCCCTAGGCCCACTTAACGTAAAACCCAAGAAACAAGTCATGAAACAAAAGATCAACTTAGAGTCGAGATATATCGGACAAGTCCGAAGTTGGACAGAGAAAAATCGGACAAGTCTGGACTATACATTGGACAAGTCTGAACTTATCCAGAGGTGAAAATCAGACAACTCTGGCCAAAAATCGGACAAGTCCGACTTTAGTGACAGAGGAAAACAGACAAGTCTGCTGGAATACCATACTAGTCCGGACAAGTCCAGGGACTTACCGAATTTTTCAAGGATTTGTAACATCGGACTAGTCCGCATAGGACCGGACAAGTCCGAAGGTGTCCAGAGGGAAAAACAGACTAGTCCGCAGGAAAAACTGACAAGTCCGAGCGAGGTTAGAAAGAAATCGGACTAGTCCGCACCAAAATCGGACTAGTCCGCACTTTCAAGAATTTCTAAGTGCGCTTTTGTTTCTAATTCATTTTAAACTTGTTTCTTTTTATGTTGGTTAATGTTAAACATATATTAGGATGTATGCAATGCATGATGGATGAAAATGAGGGTGTTACAATGTTCCCCGGACTTGTCCGTTCCTTCTCTGTTGCCAAACGGACTAGTCCGGTCCAGACTATGGACTAGTCCGGCCTACTGAACTCAACTTGGTTTCTTTAATTTCTCCACGAATTGGTTTTGGCTAATTGCCTAATTTGGGCCCAAGAACTTCGTGCCCAACCCCAGGGGAGCCCAAGTGGACCCCACCTCGGCCCCTACACGCCGCCCACTGAATTCCACTTGGTATTCACCCAAAACCCTACCTCTCCAACCCCTATATAAGCAACCCAATACCCTCACCTCCCCACCTTTGAGAAAACCCCTTGCTGCCGCCTTTGATCTCGTGCCAACGTCAAGAAGGAGCCCAAGAGCAAGGAGAATAAGGATAAGAGGGAGAAGGAGCAATCAAGATCGATCTTCATCGATTCTTCGACAATTCACGTTCTTCATCCAAGTTCTTCATCAACACATCTCTATCAAGCCCTAACTGCCAAGATCCAAAGTTTCACGTCAAAACTTTGATCTTTGGATCACTAAACACGTGGTACACCCTCTAGATACAAGTTTCTACATCAATTTAACCCCAATTCTTGCTGATCAGAGAAACCCTAAATCACAGTTCTATACTGGGCGGACTATTTCGGCCCCTATACCGGACTTGTCCAGCCTCTAAATCTGAATAGTGCTGAATTGATTACAATTCAACTCAAATCAATTCCAAACTTGCTCAAACTTATTAGAAACTATTGTAACTAGTTCGTAAATATTAATAGCAACTCATTAACTAGTTTTACCTCACAATTGCATTAATCATGCATATCATGGCATATTGAGTACTATATGAGCATTATTTGATTGTAATTGTTATTTTGCATGTTTGTCGTGCAGAATAGAAGGTCTCGCCGTAGAGAGTGCTTACGAGGACCTGCAGAACCAGAACTTTGAAGCTTTCAATCCAAACCAAGTTCAATAGCAAGGTAAATGCCCTTGACCATACTGATCCTATTTTAAAGGTTTTTTTTGCAAAATTGCATGCTTGTTTAGAAATTGATGGGAAAACCCAATTGTAGGAGTTTACTAGTTTTGTATGACCACCCTTGTCGCTTGAACACTACGAAGAGAGTCGGGAAGGGTAAGCAAGTTGGTAATGTGAATGGGTTGGACTATTTTGGTGCTTCTGCTTGCTTTAGATCTAAGGACTGTTCGTGGAGCGACCATCCAGGATTTGCAGTGCCACCACAAGGCCAAGTATGGGTGCGGCTTAGATGACTGATTAGTGAATTGCCAGTATTGTTTGGACCATTAAGAATGCTCGGGGAAGGGGTAGTCGGATTGGGTTTGTAGGCATTGGTGGGACTACCCTGAGATTCGAATGGCTCAAGAGGGGGCCCTTGGTTGGATGTGCTCAGTTGGAGAGATCACCACCGGTGAAACCTCAATGGGGTCTAAATAGGCTGGTAATGACTTTGTAAAGGCTATTTTGTGATCTCTTGGCCACACACCTAAGGAAGTGTGAGACAACATAATTGAGATTCCATAGTCATCGAAAGGTGATGAAATCACGAACTTGTGGGTAAAGTGGTACAACCTCTGCAGAGTGTGTTTAAAAACTATCATGATAGTCGTGCTCCCGATCATGTTGAACCTGGACCCTCACATGATTAGAATTTGGACTTGAATATGGTTTAATAGCTGGAATCGGATTGGGAATTGGTATTGGGTTATTAATTGGCTTTGGTGTATGGAATTGATGAAAATGAGATAAATGAGCAGTTATGAGTTGATTATGGTTTATTATTGCTAGAATTGATTATTTAAGTTGAAATTTATGTTATTTGTGTTATTTTGGGAAGGACCTCACCTAATGAACATATAATTGCATTTTCAACTATTTTGAATGTACTTTTATGCAATTAGCTCATTTATTTATCATTTCTTGTTTAAGCTACATGTCATACTTTCCCACACTTGCTGAGTACGAAATGTGCTCACCCTTGCTACCCCCCACCAAATTCAGACGCGGGCGACCAGGTGGAGTATCAGGAGGTATTTGAGGAGTTCTAGGCGCGCGTGTTACCGTCAGACCTGCCTGTGGAGATTGGAGTCATTAGTGTTTAGTTTTTTGCTGTAGTTT
Organism: Tuctoria greenei; assembly: GCA_036927565.1. Classification (NCBI taxonomy): domain Eukaryota; kingdom Viridiplantae; phylum Streptophyta; class Magnoliopsida; order Poales; family Poaceae; genus Tuctoria; species Tuctoria greenei. The sequence goes on along the minus strand of JAYESD010000001.1, from coordinate 23,355,326 downwards.
CATTATAGATGTATTCGAGACTATTTAGTTTGCAATAAGGTAGTGTTATTAGTATTATTATTTGGAACATGGTTTATATCTGTTTATCAATTGTGGATCACTTGTGTATGTGTGTTAAACATTCTGGGCACACATATGCATTACGCTTGGTTCATTTTCAGAACCGGGTGTCATAAGTTGGTATCAGAGCGAGGTTTGGCCGTAGGACGCATGCCTAGTTAGAATGGACACCACAATCACTTAGGACTTCTTTCCTATATAAAGTGGGAAAAAATGTGTTTTTGCTGCTGCTGCAATTTTTGCTGTTTTACGTCTTTTGGAGCAAATGCACATCCTCTCATCTAAATTTATGGCTGCTGCAATTTCAGAACTGATATCTGTATTTTCTTCTATTTTTCTCATGTTCTTTTGTAGATGGCTCACACCAAAATGACAGTCCGCTAGAGAGCTCGTTTGCCACCCCTTGGAAGCAAGCTTAGGCCTCACAAGGAGCAGCAAATGGAACCAGCCCAAGAGGAGGAAGAAATGAGTTCTCCTGCTAAGGAAATTGAGCACGAACACTCCAACACAACGGTGGAAAATCTTGAAATGGTGGAGTCTTATGATGACGATGAGGAAGAGGAGGACCCTGAAATGGTGGAATGTTATGATAGTGAAGAAGAGGAGGATGATACACATGATGGGAGTGAAGATGAAGACCAAGATGAGGAGGAACCACAAGAGGAAGACCTTGCTGCACAAAAAGAAGTACCTGAAGCTCAAGGGAACGCATCGCAGCCAAGTGAAGCTAGGAAGGAGAACAAAAGCATAGTTTACCGCGATGCCCAAGAATTCCGTTCCGATGGCACTGATGGAGCATTTGAAGCTAAGAAATTGAAGGATTTCCTTGATTTATGCAAGATGCACCCGGAGTACTATGTCAAGAGGATTCCTCGCCATGGACGTGAAGAATGGAGAGCTCAAGTTACTGTTCTTGCTAGGGATGAGGTGGTTACCCGACACTTTGCATCCACATGGAGAAGCACCGGGGAGCAAGCTATAGATGATGTCGCTTGGGATGCATTTACTAGATTGTGCCACGTCTATCGGGAGCAGATTGGACATACTAGTTTTGCACTACACCCGCAACGCAAGAAGGGGACAATGAAGATCTTAGGACCGCTAGAGGAGCTCAAATCAGTTATCGTGCTATTGATAGATCTTAGGCAGTATTAGTGAATTTGGGAAATCGCTATGCTGATGCTATGGAAGAGATCCGCTACCTCTATAACAACCTGTTCATCATGGAGAAGCAAGAGGAAGTCCGTGCCACCATGGAGATCAATGGTGTAGCAACCTCTCCAGCGCCTACATGGACAGCCAACTCACCCTGGCGTGCGCCCATGTATGCCTCACCGCCGCCGTCGCCTTCACCGCCTCACGACCAGGATAGCCACGACTCACATAATTAAGTCTAGATCTCCTGCCTAGAAGTTAGAAAAGCGTTTAGATCATTTTAGTCATGTTTAGTGTGGAATTTTCTTGGTGTGTACTTGTGCTTGTGTGCTTGGTGCGAGTTTTGGAGCGATTAGCATTTTGTCCAGATCCGCACGTAGTGGAGGGTTGTGGGATCATTTTCCACATCCTCTAATAGGGTTATAGTATTAATAAACGAGTTGTTAGTTACATATACCTTGAATCATATAGTTGGGGCATTTCTTTTCAAATTCTAAATTCTTTCGTATCTACTATTCCTTCACCAACAAATGTCGAGGACTCGCAACCAGAGGAATGCCAATGGTGAGGAGGAGAGCAATGAAGCACCTCAGAACAACCAGGGACCTGCCCAGGGAGCTATCAAACTTGAGCAGCTATTGGCTATGCAGAACCAGCTCATGCAGACCATGATACAAACTATGGGACAACTGCAACCTGGCAACAACAATCAGCCCCACATGCCGCCACCACCGCCACCCTTGCCACACCACAACTGTTTGGGAGAGTTTATGAGGACCAGGCTGCCTACCTTTTCTCAAGCCACAAACCTAATGGATGCTGATGATTGGCTAAAGTCAGTTGAGAAGAAACTCGCTATAGTCCAGTGCAGTGACAGAGAGAAGGTTCTTTTTGCCTCACACCAGTTGATGAGGGCCGCTGCAGATTGGTGGGAATCTCTATGCAATGCCCATGAAAATCAAGAGAGAATCACTTGGGCTGAATTCAAGGAGAAGTTCCGTTCTTACTATGTGCCAGAGGGAGTTATGCTACTGAGAAGACAAGAGTTTGAAAATCTCAGGCAAGAAAGAATGAGTGTGAGTGAATACCTCAATAAATTCACTCAACTGTCTCTATATGCTCCAGAGGACGTCAACACTAATAGCAGGAAGCGATATCAGGTCATGAGAAGTACCAACAATGAAATTCAAGTTTACTTGCTCAACGCTGACTATGAAAACTTTCAGAAGCTGGTTGACAAAGCCATTGTGGTTGAGAACAAGATTCGGGAGATGGATTTAGATCACAAGAGGAAGATGCCATATCAGGGACAGCCGCAAGGAAGCAATGTTCGTCCTCACTATGCACCACCTGCTGCACCCTATTATAACCCGTCTGCTGTTGCATACCGCCCTGCTTATCCACCGCGACCGCAACAGCCTATGCAGCCTCGCCTGCTCCTGCAAGCACCTCCCTTAGCCATGCAGCCTACGCCACGCCCAAATATGCATGCTAATGCTCAAAACCGGCCTTTCCCTAACTTTGCTGGCGCCAGTGGTGGAAAGACTTGCGATGCCCAAGGTCATGTCAAGGTCAGATGAACAATGTTCCAACACAGAATCCAAGGCCCAATGGAGGAGGAGCTCAAGGCAACCGTGGACCACATAATTTCACTCGTGGCAAGGTGAACCATGTATCTGTAGAAGAGGCCCAACAAGCTGCAGATGAATGTATCCTAGAGGGGGGTGAATAGGCTTTTTGAACTTTTGTGGATCCCTAAAACACTTAACAAATTTATTAAATACAGGGAGATCGGACTAGTCTGGTACTATGCGGACTAGTCCGATATGCGTGGACTAGAAAGATCAAGATTGATCGATATATTCATTTCTAGTACTCTATGCAGCGGAAAGTAATTTGCAACTTGGATGTGTTACAATAATGAAACAACGTATGTCAAATATCAACTTTAATTCCAATGTTTAAATGTGAGTTACACAAGACTATGTAAACCCTAGAATATAATGAACGATGAAACAATAGTGTGCAAGACAAGATTTTATTCCGTGGTTTGATTGACGGAGGAAACCTACATCCACGTTGAGGAGTCCATGGAGGACTGGGTCTTCACCATCTCTACCCTCGTCAAATCACCATAGAGGCCGATTCTCTTCCAATAATCACAAAGGGGCAAATAACTCGTTCAAGGGGCCTTCTGACAAGTTAAGGGCTCCCCAAGAATTACAATGAAGAACACCACCAAACACACTCAAAAGATATAAAATAAACAACAAGAGTGTTCGAGAGATCAAACCCAAGCGATCAAGATGTGTAGAACAAGTCCCACCTTTGATCAATTTCTATCTCAAAGATTTGATCCTTTTAGGGTTACAATGTGTGGAGAGATGTGTATTTTGGGCTCTTGGGAGGTGTGATAGCGCAGGAGGTCGAGAGTTTTTGATGTATGGCCATACACCTCTATTTATACTAGGGTTTCCAAAAGTTATCGTTAGGGTTTGCAATGTTCGGACTAATCCGTGGTGGACTCCGGACTAGTCCGTTGTGCGACATGTGGAAAACACTAAGTATTGAGATATACCCAACTAGCCCGTTATTGGTGCGGACTAGTCCATTTCTAGTCAAAAACTTTTTGGACTAGTCCGGTTGATATTGGACTAGTCCGATGTAGTGAACACCGTGAAGAATTGAGGACAAGTCCGCACTTGGAGGGACTTGTACGATTTTAGTCAGAGTTTTCGGACTAGTCCGACTGATATTGGACTTGTCCACTGTAGTGAAAAATTGTGGGGCTAAGGACAAGTATGAACTTGGAGGACTTGTCCGATTTTAGTCAGAAATTATCGGACTAGTCTGTTGGATATCGGACTTGTCGGGTGTTGTGCAAATGTAAAGTGCAGAGGACTAGTCCGCACTAGGGGGGACTAGTCCGATCTTAGTCAGAGAGATATCAAACTAGTCCGGTGTATATCGGACTAGTCCAGTTTTCCTGTGAATTGTGTAGTGAGTTGAATTATTTGTTCACTTGAGCTCTTGGGGTGTGTTTGTCCAACACACACCATACGAAATAATCTAATCTTGTCAGCTCTTGAGCTCTTTTCACTTTAGATCCTCATTCTCCTTCCTTTTTGTGCTTTCTTCCGAATTTCTTTAAAATCTGCGCTCATCTCAACAATTTTTTTAGGATCTCATATGTTTGTCATAAATCAACAAAAACCCACAAGGGATGCCTAGATGCACTTTCAATCTCCCCCTTTTTGGTGATTGATGACAACCAATTGTGATTTACACAAATATGATAAAAATTCAGATTTTCGTAAAGTGTGCACATATGAGCTTTGAGCAAAATAGGCAATGTAGACATAAGACATATGTGCACTCTTTATGGTGGGGTGCAAAACTATGTGTGTGAGCAATAATATTGATGTGAATATCATAAGGGACATAATCATACTAACATCAAGAATCTCAGGCACACATAGCAGTTTTAAAAATAAACCATTGATCATAAGCATATCATAGTCATCATTTCACAACACATATCCAAAAGCATGAGAGAGCATCATTAAAGTTTTACAAGTTAAAAAGCATGACAGAGTCGCAACAAAAACACAAATAGAGCTCTCTCTCTCTCTCTCAAACTAAAGCTACAATCTAAGACTCCCCCTCAATCTCCCACCTTTGGCATCAAGGCACCAAAAAGAAGGAGAGGAGGGATCTACTTGTCGTCGCCGACTCACTCCGTGTTGTCGGTCCTTTCGTCATCTTCATCATCAGGCTGAGGAGGAGGAGAAGAGGAATCACTCATCGTGCCCCGAGTGCCAAAGTAAGCAAGCTCGTAAGGTGAAAGAGGTGGAAGTTCCGAGAAGTCAGATGTAGAGTCCACTAAGATGACTGGAGACCCAATAGGCTCAATCTCCAGTTTTTCACAAATGACTTTGACATTGTCCTTCATGTATCGCATTTGCTCTTTTCTTGCCTTTTCATCTTATAAACATTCACCTCAGTTTTGCGGCAAGAGCCAAAGGTAGCTGCCAAGTACTTCATGATTCCACTAGCGGACCCTTTACTAGATGGAGGGGTCCTAGCGCTAGTGGAAGGCATTGCATCTTCTTGAGCTTTCTCATGGTGTTCCTCACTTGAGGCAGGTGAGGGAGCAGTTGGGAGTGAGGCTTGAGGAGGCTTCTGAGGCCTTAGAGGAGTATTCTTTACATCCTTCACAAACTCAATTCCTGTGACCTTTTGAATTATGAACATCAGGTATGGTGCATAGCCACAGAAGCGGTTTGGTGTGCAGGAGATGTTCACAATGTCATTCCAGATGTAGTCGAAGATATCAAACTTCCTCTTCTTGCTAATCACTTTCATCAAGGTCCTCAAGTAACCTTGGACACTCTCGGCATCTCCATCCTTTTGAGCAATTGTCTTCTGGAGCACTCTATTAAGAACTATGAAGAAAGGGCTTCATGTTCTTGGTTGAGGGAGGATTGTATTTAAGGCGAGTATCATAGAGAAAGTACATCTTATCCTTCTCCAAAACACCAAGATTGTGAATCACAATTTCATTGTTACCGGTATCCTCAAGGTGCAGCAGCCTGGCAAACTCAGCATAAGTAATTGTGTACTTGGATCCATGTGTCATCCAAGTCACTCTCTCTTCTTCATCGCTGGCAAAATAGCAAGTTGCAAAGAACTGAGCGATGACCTCATCATTCTAGTTATATCTGAAAGTAAACAAGTCCTTTAAACCATGCCTCTCTGCAGCCTCTACCACTTCATCAAAAGCACCATAGCTTTTTCTTTCAAAATGGCTCCAGTCAATCCATTGGCTGCGGACTACTAGAGTCTTCATCTAAAGGTACACGGTACTGTAGTAGTTCGCATGAAAGTGACTCCAAAATCTTGGGTCAGCTGCCTTCTTGCCACTGCTATAGGCATCAATCTTCCTGAGATTCCATGCTACATCACTCCCTTTGCAATTGAACTTCTCATATGAGGGATTTCTATTCCTTTGTCTTGGAGCCATCATCTCCAAGGGACCAATCGGGCCGGAAGAAAGTACCTTTCCTTTGCCCTTGGTTTAGCATGGAGCCGCCGAGCTAGGACCAGTTGTATCTTCCCTCTGGAAGATGCTTTCTTGGCCGAAACCTTTCGACGCATCCTAGGTGGAGTAGGCGAAGGCTCAGCAACACGCTCTTGTCTTTTGTTGGAGCGAGACTCCAAGACACGAGGCAACACTTCTTGATCCATATCAACCTCGAAGTCGGAGATATCTTCGTTTGAGTTCGACATGATTCTAACAAGGAAAATATAATGGATATGGATAAGCAAGGATCATAGGGAATTGCATTGAATTGATATAAGTTAGGGTTTGATCAGGGCATACCAGATTGTCTGTTGTTAAGGGTCGGACTAGTCCAGTGTACTGGACTTGTCTGCTCTGAGAACGGACTAGTCCGTTATGTGACTGTTCAAAACCTAACTTGATGAAATTTTGGATTACTCGATGCAGAAGTGTTCTAGAGTAAACAAAATACTTCACTAGAGCATGTATTGGCCAGAAGTGCTAAGCTTTTTGAGCAAGAACAAAGAAAATTGAAGATTCTAGGGTTTGCGGATGAATTTACCAAATCCTTTGATTTGACGCGTTGAGGAGGTTGTTGATGCGGACTAGTCCGTGGCCTTCGATCCCCATGCAATGGAGACCAAATCCCACTGAAACTTGAGTGGATTTGATGGACATTTTGCGAAATCGCCTTGGGAGTACTCAAGTGAAGAGAGAGAATGTGAGAGTAGTTGTGAAGATTAGGGTTGCGCCGTCCCTAGGGTTATGGAGTCAAAAAATCAGACTAGTCCGGACTATCGAAAATCTCAGTGGACTAGTCTGCAATGTGCGGACTAGTCCGTGGTCACCTAGACAGAAAAATATAGGCCTTTCGTATATATTCGAAGGTGATTAAAACGAAAATAGGGGCAAAACACACATATAATCTTGATGAATATGATCAGTAAACATACAACAATAGAGTTATGACCATAATCAAGTAATTAACATAATTTTTTAGAGAAAATAGAGATGATTTTTCAATACAATCAACATGATTTTGAAGATGGCATACAAGTATGCAAGTTTTCAAGCCACTTTCCAGGCGTCAAGGATATTTAGTTCATTTCGGAGGTCACAAAAGCGTTTTTCATCAAGTGGCTTGGTAAAGATATCGGCTAGTTGTTTTTCAGTGTTGACATGAGAAATGGCTATGTCTTCTTCCATTGAGTGATCTCTCAAAAAGTGATGTCGGATGTCTATGTGTTTGGTTCTAGAGTGCTCAACGGGGCTATGGGCAATTTTAATGGCACTCTCGTTGTCACAAAAGAGTTGAATATGACTCATATTGTAACCGTAATCCCTTAGAGTTTGTCGCATCCAAAGGAGTTGTGCACAACAACTCCCGGCTGCAACATACTCCGCTTCGGCCGTGGATAAGACAATGAAATTTTGTTTCATGGAGGACCAAGAAACTAGGAATCTACCTAGGAATTGGCAAGTACCGGAAGTACTTTTTCTATGTAACTTGCATCCGGCATAATCTGCATCGGAGTATCCAATGAGATTGAATTTTGAACCATTGGGATACCAAAGGCCTAGGTTGGGTGTATGAACTAAATACCACAAGATCCTTTTTACGGCTGTCAAATGACATTCCATAGGATTGGCTTGAAATCTTGCACACAAACATACACTCAACATGATATCAGGCCTAGGTGCACATAAATAAAGTAAGGAAACAATCATAGAGCGATATACCTTTTGATCCACGTTTGGTTCGTCTTCATTGAGATCCAACTGTCCACTTGTCACCATGTGAGTCTTTATGGGCTTTGCTTTGTTCCTTCCAAACTTCTTGAGGATGTCTTGAGTGTACTTTGTTTGGCTTATGAATGTCCCTTCCTTTTGTTGGTTCACTTGGAATCCCAAAAGGTATCTCAACTCTCCCATCATGGACATCTCGAATCTATTTGTCATAATCTTACTAAATTCTTGACAAAAAGATTTGTTAGTTGAACCAAATATGATATCATCAACATAGATTTGGCAAATGAATAGATCATCATCAAAGTTTTTAGTAAACAAAGTGTAATCAACTTTACTGATCTTGAAGCCATTTTCAATCAAAAAATCTCTAAGGCACTCATACCAAGCTTTAGGAGCCTTTTTGAGGCCATAGAGAGCCTTACGCAGTTTGAATACATGGTTGGGGTACTCTTGATCTTCAAAATTGGGTGGTTGCTCCACGTACACCTCCTCCTTGATCGGTCTGTTGAGGAATGTGCTTTTCACATCCATTCGATAAAGCTTGAAATCATGGTGAGTAGCATATGCAAGTAATATACAAATTGATTCAATCATAGCTACGGGAGCAAAAGTCTCGTCGAAATCCAAACCTTCGACTTGTGAGTACCCTTTAGCCACAGGTTGAACCTTGTTCCTTGTTACCACTCCATGTTCGTCTTGCTTGTTGCGGAAGACTCATTTGGTGCTGACCACGTTGGACTTGGGTCTTTCAACAAGCTCTCACACTTCATTCCTTTTGAAGTTGTTCAGTTCTTCTTGCATCGCCATCACCTAATTTGGATCTTTTAATGCATCTTCAAACCTGTATGGTTCCAAAGAAGATACAAAAGAATAGTGTTCACAAAAATTAGCTATGTGAGATCGAGTTATTACTCCCTTTTGGATGTCACCAATTATGTTGTCCACGGGGTGATCTCTCTAGATGCTTTGGTGTACTCTTGGATGTGGCACTTGTGGTCTTGAATCTTCATGATTGTCATCATGTTCTTCGTCTCCCCCTAGATGGTTGCCCTCATTGTTTGTTTTGATTATCTTGATCTACTTTAATCTTGTATGGAAGCTCCGCCTTGATCATTTTCCTCCACTTGTGGTTCATCTTCTTCATTCGCATTTGGAGGTGGCACTTGTGGTCTAACATCGCCCAATGCCATTCTTCTCAATTCTTGAATGGAACTTCTTCTTGATCTAGCACACATTGATCAACTTGCTCTTCTTGAGAGCCGTTAGTTTCATCGAACACTACATCACGTGCTACTTCAACAAGTCTGGAGGCCTTGTTGAAGACACGATAGGCGTAGGAGTTTGAATCATAACCAAGTAAGAAACCTTCATTAGACTTTGAAGTGAACTTTGAAGCCCTCAACTTCTTGTTGAGAATATAGCATCTTGAACCAAAAACTCAAAAATATAAAATATTTGGCTTGTTACCCGTGAGTAGTTCATACAAGGTTTTCTTGAGTAGACGACGAAGATAGAGTCGGTTTATGGCGTGACAAGCAGTGTTAACCACTTCATCCCAAAACCTATCCGAAGTCTTGTATTCATCGAGCATTATCCTCGCCATCTCAATGAGTGTTCGGTTCTTCCTTTCGGCTACTGCGTTTTGTTGAGGAGAATATGGTGCTGACAATTCGTGATTTATCCCTTCTTCGTCTATATATTCCTCAACTTGGGTATTCTTGAATTCTATCCCTGTCACTTCGTATGTTCTTGATCTTCAATGAGAATTCATTTTGGGCACGCTTGATAAACTTCTTGAGGGTTCTTTGAGTTTCTGTCTTATTATGCAAAAAGAAAGCCCACGTGAAGCGTGAAAAATCATCAACAATGACTAAACCGCATTTATTACCACCGATGCTTATGTAAGCAATTGGACAGAATAGATCCATGTGGAGGAGCTCGAGCAGTCTCGTTGTAATCATGACATTCTTCGCGGGATGGGTTGCTCCTACTTGCTTCCAGGCTTGGCACGCTCTACAAGGCTTGTCTTTCTCAAAAACAAGATCCTTTAAACCACGAATGTGATCGCCTTTTAGAAGTTTTTGAAGATTCCTCATACCAACATGTGCTAGCCGTCTATGCCACAGCCAACCCATGTTGGTCTTTGCAATCAAGCATGTGTCAAGTCTGGCTTTATCTTTGTTGAACTCAACTAGATAAAGTTTTCCCTTTAGCACACCCTTGAATGCAACCGAGTTATCATTCCTTCTAGAGATGGTCACACGCTCATTAGTGAATAAACAATTATAACCCTTGTCACATAATTGAGATATGGACAAAAAGGTTATAATCCAAGGAGTCAACGTGTAATACAAGAGAATTGGTATCTTGTGATAAAATTGCAATTTTACCGGTACCAAGCACCCTTCCTTGAATGTTGTCACCAAAGTAAATGCCTTCGCTTGGATCTTCATTTTCTTCATATTCCATGAACATTCTTCTTTCTCCGGTCATGTGATTGGTGCATCCATTATCTAGCACCCATTTTGCAACACCGGATGAATAAGCCTACAAAAAACAAATTATACCTTGGTCTTAGGTACCCAAGCTTGCTTGGGTCCTTTGAGGTTAGTCACAAGTGATTTGGGCACCCACACATGAGACTTGGTGTTCCCATGGCGTGGCCCAATATATTTAGCATAAACTCTACCAAGATTACTTTTCATGAGTACATATGAAGCATCAAATGTTCTAAATAAAACTTGTTCATATGAGTTAACAATGTTAAATTTGTCACTATCATTATGTTTTCTAACTTAAGAAGAGTTTCCCTTGACAAAGGCAATGTAATCCTTGTTATTCTTGTGGCTTCTAGCATTTTGCTTTTCACCATAAGAATACCGAATGCCATATTTGACATTAGGAGGTCTTGTGACAGAGTATGCACTACGTGCATACTTGACCTTCTCCTTGTCAAATATGCCACTTTGGGAAGGTTGCTTGTCCTTTGTAAAGTTTGGCTATTTCTTCAAGTTAGTGTCACTTTTAGCACAAGTACAAGTAATAACAGTTTCAAATTTGATTTGTTGGGAAGCTGAGCTTGAAGAGGATGAAAAAACACTTTGCTTGAGTGACTCAACTTGTACCTCAAGCATCTTGTTAACTTTGGTTAAGTTGACAAGTTCATCCTTGATAGCCACCTTTGAGTCTTTTAGCTTCAAATAAGCTTCCTTGCTTCAAGCTAACTCAAGTTCCAGTGATTTACTTTGCTCCTTTTCAAGCTCAAGAAGCTTTTCAATCTCAAGATATTCCTCCTTTTGGGAGATAATCATATCTTCTTGACGATTGACCAACTTATCCTTATCAACAATCTTATCAACTAAAAATCTCATTTTAGCAGCAGTCTTTTTGTCTAAGCCCCTAAGCATGTATTCACTTTCATCACTGCTATCATCTTCACTAGAATTATCACTATCACTAGTAAAATAATGCGAGGAGGAAGATTTAGGTGTTACCTTTCTTTTATCTTCCTTGGCTATTAGACATGTGTTGTTGTTGTCCTTCCATGCACCCATGGTTGGGAAGAGAGTGGATTTCTTTGTAGTATTCTTGATGGCTATGGTGGCCATCTCCTCTTCTTCTTCGGATGAGGATTCATCATTGGAGTCCCACTCATTCCCTAGATGCGCTTGACCATATTGCTTCTTCTCCTTGAACATCTTCTTCGGTTGAGGCTTGTTGTCCTTAGTCTTCCTCTTAATTTCTTCATATGGACAATCTACTATGAAGTGATCATATTCTCTGCAATTGTAGCACGACCGTCTCATCTTGGGTCCTTGTTTGTCCCTCGGTTTTCCTTCGTTTGACCTACCACCCTACCTTCTTCTCATTATTTTCTTGAACTTCTTCATGAACAAGATCATGTCTTCTTCATCGATATCACTGCTTTCATCATCACTGTCATCTTTTTCATGAGCTTCTCGAGCTTCTTTTGACACGGGTTTACAAGTTGACTTCAAGGCAACCCCTTTCTTCTTTGCCAAGGTAAGATCGGCAATTTCCTTGACATGCTTGGCTTGCTTCTCCATCATTTCAAAGTTTATAATCTTCCCAAGAAGCTCGTCCGGGGTCATTTTCCGATACCCGGGGCTTTCTCTAATCATCGAGCATAGGGTGACGTTGCGAGGCATGAAAGCTCTATGAAATAGCTTCACGACATCGTGATCATTCCACTTCTTGCTTCCATATGATTGAACTTTGTTGATGAGATTCTTCAATTGATTGTACATGTCTTGCGGTGACTCATCTTCTTCTATAGCGAATCTTCCCAATTCGCCTTCAATCATTTCAATCTTGGCTTCTCTTGGCTTCACGTGCATCACGATCACTTTCATGTGTGGTTTGTAGAGTGTCCCATATCTCTTTGTCAATCTCGAGTCTATCCACCTTGGTGAACTCATCTCGGCTAAGTGATGAAATGATCACAGCTGCAGCTTGAGCATTCCAATGAATGGCTTGTTCTTGTTTTGGAGTCAGCTCTTCATCATCATCCGGGATATCTATCCTTGTACACACGATATCCCAAAGACGTGGGTTGAGTGATACAAGGTGCATTTTCATGTTTTGTCTCCACATTGAATAATCATTGCCATCAAAATAAGGCGCTTTTCCTAAAGGAATTGATTAATAATGACTATTGTTAGAATTCAAATGTTCATAGTCAAAAAGATATCGGGAGTAGTCTGTGTGACTACCCCCCCTTCTTCTTATCCTCATTGATCTTCTTCTTCCCTTTTGGGGAGAGAGCCTTCTTCCGTAGAAGAGCCTTGGGTTGAAGCATTTCTTCATCATCATCCTCGCAATCCTGAATTGCATCGAGGAGCTTCTCCAGCTTCTGTGTCTTTTCATCATCACCCTTCTCGTTGTTGAAGTTCTTGTTTACATCCTTAATGTCCGACATAGTCTCTTCGAGCGGTGAGTCTCTTTTTAAGAGTTTTGCTCTGATACCAATTTAATGTAGCCTAGAGGGGGTGAATAGGATTTTTGAACTTTTGTTGATCCCTGAAACACTTAACAGATTTGTCAATTACAGGCAGATCAGACTAGTCCGGTATGGTGCGGACTAGTCCGGTATGCGTAGACTAGAAAGATCAAGATTGATCAATAAATTCAGTTCTAGTACTCTATGCAGCGGAAAGTAATTTGCAACTTGGATGTATTACAACAATGAGACAACGTATGGCAAAGATCAACTTTAATTCCAATGTTTAAACATGAGTTATACAAGATTATGTAAACCCTAGAATATGATGAACGATGAAACAAAAGTGTGCAAGACATGATTTTATCCCGTGGTTCGATTCCCATGGAGGAAACCTACATCCACGTTGAGGAGTCCATGGAGGACTGGGTTTCACCAACCCTATCCTCGTCGAATCGCCACAGAGGCCTATTCTCTTCCACTAATCACAGAGGGGCAAATAACTCGTTCAAGGGGCCTTCTCACAAGTTGAGGGCTCCCCAAGAATTACAATGAATAACACCACCAAACACACTCGAAAGATATACAATAAACAACAAGAGTGTGCGAGAGATCAAACCCAAGAGCTCAAGATGTGTAGAACAAGTCTCTCCTTTGATCAATTGCTAATCCTCAAAGATTTGATCCTTTTAGGGTTAGAATGTGTGGAGAGATGTCTATTTTGGGCTCTTGGGAGGTGTGACAGCGCAGGAGGTCGAGAGTTTTTTATGTATGGCCGTACACCTCTATTTTTACTAGGGTTTCTATAAGTTACCGTTAGGGTTTGCGATGTCCTGGCTAGTCCGTGGTGGACTGCGGACTAGTCCAGTGTGCGGCATGTGGAAAATCCTAAGTATTGAGATATACCGGACTAGTCCGTTATTTGTGCGGACTAGTCCATTTCTAGTTAGAAACTTTTTAGACTAGTCCAGTTGATATTGGACTAGTCCGGTGTAGTGAACACTGTGAAGAACTGAGGACAAGTCTGCACTTGGAGGGACTTGTCCGATTTTAGTCAGAGAGTTTTCGGACTAGTCCGGCTGATATCGCACTTGTCTGGTGTAGTGAAAAACTGTGGGGCTAAGGACAAGTCTAGACATGGAGGACTTGTCTGATGTTAGTGAGAAGATTATCGGACTAGTCCGATGGATATCGGACTTGTCCGGTGTTGTGCAAATGTGAAGTGTTGAGGACTAGTCCGCACTAGGGGGGACTTGTCCGATCTTTGTCAGAGAGATATCGGACTGGTCCGGTGTATATCAGACTAGTCCAATTTTCCTGTGAATTGTACAGTGAGTTGAATTATTTGTTCACTTGAGCTCTTGGGGTGTGTTTCTCCAACACACTCCATACAAAATAATTTAATCTTTTCTGCTCTTGAGCTCTTTTCACTTTAGATCCTCATTCTCCTTCCTTTTTGCGCTTTCTTCCTAATTTCTTTAAAAGCTACGCTTATCTCAACAGTTTTGTTAGGATCTCATTTGTTTGTCATAAATCAACCAAAACCCACAAGGGATGCCTAGATGCACTTTCAGAAGATGTTGTGATTGGTATGTTTCTCGCAAACTCCAACCCCACATCTATATTATTTGATTCTGGAGCATCGCATTCATTCATCTCATCAAAGTATGTCGCGGAGCATAGCATGCCTATATCGTACCTGAAATTTACTTTATTGGCTAAATTTCCTGGAGGAGAGATGAGGACAAATATAGTATGTCCAAAAGTAAGTATTTCCATAAGGGGGGTAGAATTTGTTGCCAACCTTATAGTCTTGAATTCGCAAGGCTTGGATATCATAATTGGAATGGATTCCTTAAGGAAGCACAACGGAGTGATTCAATGTGCTGCTCGGACGGTGCAATTGATGAATGAGGAAGGAATCAATATGGAGTTCAAGGCAGTTCAACTAACAATCGAGAGGGCCATGGTAAATCATGCTGAAAGAGCAACTTTGGAGGAGATTCCAGTTGTTTGTGAGTATCCAGATGTGTTTTATGAGGAATTGCCAGGTATGCCACTTGATCGTGACATCGAGTTCATCATTGATTTAATATCTGGAATTGCACATATAGCAAAGAGGCTATATGGATGCCTCCTAAAGAATAAGCAAAGCTCAAGAAGCAAATTCAAGAGCAGATAGAGAAGGTTTTTATACGCCCAAGCTATTCACCTTGGGGAGCGTCAGTGCTTTTCGTAAATAAGAAGGATGGATCCCATAAAATGTGTGTAGATTACCGGTCTCTCAACGAGGTGACAATCAAGAATAAGTACACACTAGCCCGCATTGAAGATATGTTCGACCAGATGAAGGGAGCCAAAATATTCTTTAAAATTGATCTTCGGTCGGGATATTTCCAAATGAAGATTCGACCATCAGACATACCCAAGACAACTTTCAGGACACGGCATGGATCCTATGAGTACACGGTCATATCATTCGGATTGACTAATGCACCCGCATACTTCATGTATCTTATGAACAAAGTTTTCATGGAGTATTTGGATAAGTTTGTGGTAGTATTCATTGATGACATCATGATCTACTCGAAGAATGAAGAAGAGCACGATGAGCATCTAAGGTTGACGTTGCAGAAACTGTGAGAGCACCAGTTGTATGCCAAGTTCAACAAGTGCCAACTTTGGTTAAGGGAGATATCATTCCTAGGCCATATCATATCTGGAGGAGGAGTGTCAGTTGATCCAGATAAGGTTAGAGATGTGCTAAAGTGGGAACCACCACAAAATGTGAAGGAAATGCGGAGTTTTCTTGGAATGGCTGGATATTACTGTCGGTTCATCAAGGACTTTTCCAAGATAGCGTAGCCCATGGTTGAACTGTTAATGAAGGAGAAGCTGTTCAAGTGGACTCAAGTTTGTTAGGACAACTTTGAGGACCTAAAGAAGAGATTGACAACAGCACCTGTGTTGGTATTGCCAGATGTGAGCAAGAGTTTTGACATCTATTGTGACGCTTCAAGGCAAGGACTTGGTTGTGTATTGATGCAAGAAGGTCGAGTGGTAGCTTATGCATCCAAGCAGTTGAAGAAACATGAGCAGAACTATCCTACGCATGATCTTGAACTTGTATTCATAGTGCATGCTTTTAAGATTTGGAGACATTATGTTCTTGGCCATAGATGTGAGATTTATACGGATCATAAGAGTCTCAAGTACATATTCACTCAGACGGATCTGAATTTGAGGCAACGAAGATGAATGAAACTCATTAAGGACAATGATGTAGGAATCAACTATCATCCAGGAAGGCCAACATAGTGGCTAATGCTTTGAGCAGAAAAGGAGCAAGCCACCAACTCACCATTAGGGAATTGCCACCCGAGCTATGCAAGGAGTTTGAACGGTTGAATCTTGGATTTGTGAATGAAATGGGAGTAATGGAAGTGAATCCAACCCTTGAAAAAGAGTTTCGAGAAGGTCAAACGAAGGACGAGGAAATCCAAGAAATCAAGGAAAGGACCCAAGAAGGGAGAGGATTCAGATTTGATGAGGATGACCAAGGTACTCTATGGCTTGGAAAACGGATTGTTGTGCCTAATGATAAGAGTCTTCGACTGTTGATATTAAAGGAGACACATGACTTAGTTTACTCTATCCATCCCGGCTGTACGAAGATGTACAAGGACCTGAGGACATGCTACTGGTGGGATGGTATGAAAAGGGATATAGCGGAATATGTTGCACTATATGATGTACGCCAACGAGTCAAAGCTGAACATCAAAGACCAGCCGGATTATTGCAGCCATTGAAGATTCCAGAATGGAAGTGGGAAGAGGTTGGTATGGACTTCATAGTTGGGTTACCTCGCACTTCAGCTGGATATGATTCGATATGGGTTGTTGTGGATCGGTTGACGACATCAGCGCATTTGAGTCCTATCAAGACTACCTATAGTGGAGCCAAGTTGGCAGAATTGTATATGGGAAGAATAGCGTGTTTACACGGAGTGCCCAAGAAAATTGTGTCTGATAGATGTTCTCAGTTTACTTCGAGGTTCTGGCAAAAGCTGCATGAATAGACGGGAACTCAATTGAATTTCAGTTCTGCATATGACCCTCAGATGGATGGACAGACCGAGAGGACAAATCAGATATTGGAGGATATGCTAAGAGCCTGTGCGCTAAAGTATGGAGGAAGTTGGGACAAGAGCTTGCCATATGCTGAATTTTCCTGCAACAACAGTTATCAAGCAAGCTTGAAGATGTTGCCATATGAAGCATTGTATGGGAAAAGGTGTAGGACACCCTTGTTTTGGAATGAGACACGGGAGACTCAAGTATTTGGACCTGTTGTGATCCAGGAAGCCGAAAAGCAAGTTCAGACTATCCGCGAGAATTTGAGAGTTACTTAGTCAAGATGGAGGGGTTATGCGGATAATAGACGAAGAAGCTTATCTTTTGAAGTGGGAGACTTCGTATACCTCAAAGTGTCACTTATGCGAGGTCACAAGTGATTTAATGTCAAAGGCAAGTTGCCACTTCGCTATATTGGACCATTCAAGATTTTGGAAAAATGGGGAGAAGTAGCCTATAAGCTGGAGATGCCTGCACACCTTTTCGATGTTCATGATGTGTTTCATGTTTCTCAGCTCAAGAAGTGTTTGAAGTACCGGAAGATAAAGTATCAATGGAGGAATTGGAGCTTGAGGAAGATTTGACCTATGCAGAGCAACCTGCCAAAATTTTGGACACCAAGGAGAGGGTCGCAAGGGACAAGGTGATTCCAAAGTGCAATGGAAGCATCATACAGAATCGGAAGCAACTTGGGAGCGAGAGGATGATCTCAAGAAGGAATTTCCCTATCTCTTTCCTTTTGCGTCGAATCTTGAGGGCGGGATTCATTTTAAGGGAGGTAGATTTGTAACACCTCATTTTCATGCATAATGCATTGCATACAGCCTCATACATGTTTAACATTAAGCCATGTAAAAAGGAAAAAGATTAAAATGAATTTAGGGCTAAACTGGAAATTTCAGTCTGTCAGGGTTCAGACTTGTCCGGCCTCTGAAACCGAACTAGTCCAGTATCCCTATCCTCTGTTCAAAAAATTCAGTATCCTCTTTTCGGAAAATTCAGTTTCTTCAGAGTGCGGGCTTGTCCAGTGGTAACTTCGGGCTAGTCCGATGTCCTAAATTTCATTACGAAGAATTCAGTTCTTTAGAGCTTAGACTTGTCCGGCATAATGTGCGGACTAGTCCGATCTCTGCTCTGATGTTTCTTGGACTTGTCCACATGGACTTGTCTATTTCTTCTCTGTTGCCAAGTGGATTAGTCCAGTCCAGACTACAGACTAGTCCGTCCTACTGAACTCAACTCAGTTACTTTTATTTCTCCACGAATTAGTTTTGGGTGATTGACTAATTTTGGCCCAAGAACATCGTGCCCAACCCCAGAGGAGCCCAAGTGGACCCCACCTTGACCCCTACACGTCCCCCACCGAATTCCACTTGGAATTCACCCAAAACCATACCTCTCCAACCCCTATATAAGCAACCCAATACCCTCACCTCCCCACCTTTGAGAAAACCCCTTGGTGCCACCTTTGATCTCGTGCCAATGTCAAGAAGGAACCCAGGAGCAAGGAGAAGAAGGAGAATAGGGAGAAGGAGCAATCAAGATCGATCTTCATCGATTCTTCGACAATGTACGTTCTTCATCCAAGTTCTTCATCAACTCATCTCCATCAAGCCCTAACCGCCAAGATCCAAAGTCTCACGTCAAAACTTTGATCTTTGGATCTCTAAACACATGGTACACCCTGTACATCCAAGTTTCTATGTCAATTCAACCCCAATTCTTGCTGATCAGAAAAACCCTAAATCACAATTCTGTACTGGGCGGACTAGTCCGTCCCCTATACCGGACTTATCCGGCTTCTGGATCTAAATAGTGTTGAATTGATTACAATTCGACTCAAATCAATTCCAAACTTGTTCAAACTTATTAGAAACTATTTTAACTAGTTAGTAAACATTAATAGCAACTCATTAACAAGTTTTACCTCACGATTGCATTGATCATGCATATCATGGCATATTGAGTACTATATGAGAATTATTTGATTGTATTTGTTATTTGCATGTTTGTCGCGCGGAATAGAAGGTATCGCCATAGAGAGCGCTTACGAGGACCTGCAAAACTAGAACTTTGAAGCCTTCGATCCAAACCAAGCTCAAGAGCAAGGCAAGTGCCCTTGACCATACTGAGCCCGTTTTAAAGGTTTTGTTTGCAAAATTGCATGATTGAGTCAAAATTGATGGGAAAACCCAATTGTAGGAGTTTACTAGTTTTGTATGACCACCCTTGTTGCTTGACCACTATGTAGAGAGTCGGGAAGGGTATTTTGCACTTTTTTGCTGCGCAATGCTCAATTGGGTTTGGGAAACAATCAAATGGCTTAATTGTGAACTATTGAACACATGAATGATGAGAGCTGATATTGATGACCCTTTAGCAACATGGTGACTAGGGATCTAAGCAAGTTGGTAATGTGGAATGGTTTGTACTGTTTTGGTGGTTCTGCTTACTTTAGATCTAAGAACCGGTTCATGGAGTGACCCCCAAGATTTACAGTGCCACCACTGGGCCAAGTATGGGTGCGGCTTAGCTGACTAATTATTCAATTGCCAGTACTGTTTGGACCATTAAGAATGCTCGGGGAAGGGGTAGTCGGATTGGGTTTATAGAGATTGGTGGGACTACCCTAGGATCTGAATGGCTCAAGAGGGGGCCCTTGGTTGGATGTGCTTAGTTGGAGAGATCACCACTGGTGAAACTTCAGTGGGGTCTAAATAGGCTAGTGATCACTTTGTAAAGGCTATTTTGTGATCTCTTGGCCACACACCTAAGGAAGTGTGAGACGGCATAATTGAGATTCCATAGTCATCGAAAGGTGATAAAATCACAAACTTGTGAGTAAAGTGGTACAACCTCTGCAGAGTGTGTTTAAAAACTATCATGATAGCCATGCTCCCAGTCATGAGCAATCTGGACCCTCACATAATTAGAATTTGGACTTGAATATGGTTTAATGGCTAGAATCGGATTGGGAAATGGTGATTGGGTTATTAATTGGCTTTGGTGTATGGAATTGATGAAAATGACATAAATGAGCACTTATGAGTTGATTATGGTTTATTATTGCTAGAATTGGTTATTTAAGTTGAAATTGATGTTATTTGGGTTATTTTGGGAAGGACCTCACTTAATGAACATATAATTGCATTTTCAACTGTTTTGTATGTACTTTTATGCAATTAGCCCATTTATCTACCGTTCCTTGTTTAAGCTAAATGTCATACATTCCCGCATTTGATGAGTACGACATGTGCTCACCCTTGCTATTCCCCACCAAATTCAGACGCATGCGACCAGGTGGAGTATCAGGAGGTATTTGAGGAGTTCTAGGCGCGTGTGTTACCCAAACCTACCTGTGGAGATTGGAGTCCTTAGTGTTTAGTTTTTCCACTGCAATTTCACTAGAGATGTATTTGAGACTATTTGGTTTGCAATAAGATACTATTATTAGTATTATTATTTCGAACATAGTTTATATCTTTTATCAATTGTGGATCACTTGTGTATGTGTGTTAAACACACATATCCATTACGCTTGGTTCATTTCCAGAACCGAGTGTCACTGGGAGACTGTTAGTTTGATCACGTTGATGAATAGGAGTTGGTTACAGGTGAAACCAACTCAACCCTCTCCCTCACGTTTTTGATCGAGACACCCCAATCGATTCATTGGAGGCCCCCTCTCATGCCCACCACTCTGTATAAGGAGGAATTTAGGTGCCTAATGATGATGAATCTAATAATGCCTTAACCATCTCAAACCCTAAGGATACCAATCAATCAAGATGGGAAGTGAGGGGAACATCCTCTGACTTCTCCACCGACTCCAACACGCACACCACAGTGACTATTTGCTCTTCATCTTGAGGTATTAGCAAAGGTGTGCAATCAAGTTGCAAATTAGCCTCTGTGTTCATATTAATCTCGAATTAATTAGTGGCTAGATTAAGATCCAAGCACCTCTATTTCTAACACTCACTTCAAGGATTGGGTTATCACACTGTAGGAGTGATCCTACGCTATCGCTGGTATCCACGACTTGGTGTTTCCGGGGAGAGCGAACACTTACCTCTGAATCGGAGTCGAATCTCACACGGTTTTATAAGTCGTGTAACACCCTCATTTTCATCCATCATGCATTGCATAAATTCTAATACATGTTTAACATTGAGCAACATAAAAAAGAATAAGTTTAAAATGAATTTAGAATAAAACCACACTCAAAAGTTCTGGGAAGTGCGGACTAGTCCATTTTTGGTGCCGACTAGTCAGATTTCTCTCTGACTTCAATCGGGCTTGTCTATTTTACTGCAGACTAGTCTATTTTTCTCTCTGGACACTTTCAGACTTGTCCGGTCCATTGCGGACTAGTTCGGTGTACCGAATCCTTGGAAAATTTGCTAAGTCCTTGGACTTGTCCAGACTAGTCTGGTATTCCAGCGGACTTGTCCGTTTTCCCCTCTGACTAAAGTCGGACTTGTCTGATTTTGGCCAGACTTGTCTTTTTTCCCCACTGGATAAGTTCGGACTTGTTCGATGTCCAGTCCGGACTTGTCCGATATCTCTTTGTCGAACTTCGGACTAGTCCGTCCCTTTTCGGACTTGTCCGGTAAATCGCAACTCCGAGTTGATCTTATGTTTTACAACATGTTTCTTGGGTTTTATGTTAATTGGGCTTAGAGACGTCGTGCCTAACTCTTTTAGAGCCCATGAGGGACTCTAAACCGACCCTTACTCATCACAAACTCGAATTCATTGAAACCGCAGCCTCCACCTCTATATAAACAATTCCACCCCTTGATTGGCCATCTATTTGCCACTTTCAAAACACCACCAAACCCTAGCTCGTGAATAGCCGCCACCAAGGAGGGAGAAGGAGATCTAGAGCAAGAAGAAGAAGAGGCGGAAACGAAAGAGGAACAATATTTCCATCAAGTTTCATTCTCCATCGCCAATTCACCATCAAGTTCTTCAGCAACCCTAGATTGTCAAGATCCCAGTGTTGCCTCCAAGATCCTTGATTCATTAGAATTCTAAACACGTAGTATACCTTCTACTTCCTTTCTCTCATGTGAACTCAACCCAATTCTCCAAATTCACGTTGATCTAGAAAAACCTAGTTCGCTAGTTCCGCGAAGTGCGGACTACTCCGGTCACTAGCGGACTAGTCCGAATTTCCTGGCTAAATTGTCTTGAATTAATTCTAAAATTAGATTGAATCAACTCCAAACCTGTGTAGACTCTTTATAACCATTGTAATTGATTAATAAACATTATTAACAACTTATTAACAAGTTCCACCTTGCATTTGCATTAATCATGCATGTCATGTCATATTGAGTAATATATGTGCACTTATTGCTTGTACTTCTTGTCTTGTATGTTCATTGTGCGGATTAGACGGATTTGCACTAGAGAGTGCCGCGGAGGATCTACAGCACCAAGAGTTTGAAGTCTTTGATCCTAACCAAGCTCAAGAGCAAGGCAAGTGTCCTTTAACATATTGATCATGTTTCTAAAATAAATGTTTTGTTTGCAAAATTGCATGCCTATGTGTCAATTTGATGGGAATCCTATGATAGGATGTTTACTAGCTTTGTTTAGCCACCCTTGTCACCTGGAATATATGGTAGAGAGTCGGGAAGGGTTTTTTACCTTTTTTGCTTCGCTTAATTAATTGGGATGGGAAAACAACTGTATTATTTAATTATGTATTATTGAGATTATGGTAAGTATGAACTGGTTAATATGACATGATAATGGGTGATCTAAGAAAGCCTGGTATGTGGATGGGTTGGATGTTATGGTAGTTTGCTTGCTTTAGATCTAAGGACCGGTTCGTGGAGCAACCACCCAGGATTTACAGTGCCACCACGAGGCCAAGTATGGGTGCGACTTAGCTGATTAATTAGAGTATTGCTAGTATTGAATGGATCATCTGGCGCACTGGGGAAGGGGAGTCAGATTGGGTTTGGATATTGTTGGCGAGACTCCCTGGGATCCGAATGGCACAAGAGGGGGCCCTTGGTTGAAGATGTGCTCAGTTGGAGACATCGCCACGGGTGAAACCTGAGTGGGTCCGTACATGCTAGTAGTCCCTTTGTAAAGGCTATTTTGTGATCTCTTGGCCACACACCAACATAAGTGTGAGACGGCATAATAGAGATTCTAGTCATTGAAAGGTGAAGAAATCACAAACACGTGGGTAAAGCGGTACAACCTCTGCAGAGTGTCTTACAAACTATCATGATAGTCGTGCTCCTAGTTATGAGCAACCTGAACCCTCACATGATTAGAGTGGAAATTGGGGATTTGGGATGGTTATGGTTTGGTAATGGTTATGGCTGGTTATGGATTAAAATATGTTATTTGATATGGTTAATGGTAATGGTGAAATCTGGTATATGGATGATGGATATTGAAAAATGGACTGTTAATATGATAATTATATGGTTTATGATGGGTTTATTTACATACATATAATATATTGCTTTTCAAATGTTTTAATGTACTTTTCAGCACTTAGCCTTCATTATATTCGTCATTTGAATCAGCTACATGTCATACTTTCTACACTTGTTGAGTACAACATGTACTTACCCTTGCAATTCCCCCACCAACAGTTGCAGGTGAGGATTGGGAGTATTACGATGATAATGCGGAGTTCTAGGCCGTGTCTACCGTCAGCTTTACCTGTGGAGTGTTGGAGCTGCGCTATTCCTTTTGCTTAGTTGCTTATTAGTTTATTTCCGCTGCATTAGTTCAAACTTGTCATTAATATTCATTAGAGCTTGTATTTGAGGATATTATGAATTGTGTAATAAAAATGTTTGTCTTGCGGTAATTTTATGTATATCCTTTTGTGATTCCACTCGTGTATGTGTGTTGAACGTCCTGGGCACACATACGTGTTCACTTGGTTCTTTTTCGGAACCGAGTGTCACAAATTGGTATCAGAGCCACAGGTCGACCGTAGGACGCAGCCTAGATAGAATGGACACTTTAGAGCACATAGGAGCACTCAGGAATCGAGGTGTTTTTGTTTGGTGTGTTGTTTGCTATATATTGTTTGCTTGTGTGCTTAGTAGAGGATTTTTGGGATGCTTTGGCATTGCCATATCCATGTAGGCTAGTATAGTTAGTTTCTTAGTTTCATATCCCTTTATGCATATATTTCGGGAAGTTTTCTATATTATTATCTCTTGCTTTTCTTCAATGGTGAGGAGTTGCAACCAGAGGGATGCTAACGATGAGGAGGAGAGCAATGGAGCACCTCAGAATAACAATGGACAAGGACCTGCCCAGGGAGCTATCAACATTGAGCAGCTATTGGCAATGCAAAACCAGCTCATGCAGACCATGATACAGACTATGGAACAGTTGCAGGCTGGCAACAACAACAATCAGCCCCACATGCCTCCACCGCCACCCCCACCTCCTCATAACCGGTTGGGAGAGTTTATGAGGACTAGGCCGCCAACCTTTGCTCAAGCTGCTGAGCCTATGGATGTTGATGATTGGATCAAGTCCGTGGAGAATAAACTCGCAATTGTCCAATGCAGTGATCGGGAGAAGATGTTGTTCGCATCTCATCAACTTGTTGGAGCAGCTGCCGATTGGTGGGATTCGCTATGCAATGCTCATGAGAACTAAGAGAGAATTACTTGGGCTGGGTTCAAAGAGAGCTTTTGTTCTTATTATGTACCGGAAGGTGTTATGATTCTGAAGAGACAAGAATTTGAGAACCTGAGGCAAGGAAGATCGAGTGTGGGTGAATACCTCAACAAATCCACTCAAATCTCAAGATATGTGCCTGAAGATGTGAGCTGGGACAGCCGGAAGCAATACTTGTTCATGAGCTTGAACAATGAAATCCAAGTACAATTGCTAAATTGTGATTATGCTAACTTCCAGAAGCTTGTGGACAAAGCAATTGTTGTGGAGAACAAGGTCCGTGAGATGGAGCAAGACAACAAGAGGAAGGCACCATATCAAGGACAACAACAAGGAAGTAAAGTGTGTCCTCGCTTTGCACCTCCAAATGCGCCTTACTATAGCTCTTATGCGCCTGCTCATCGCCCTGGATATGCACTGCGCCCAGCTCAGTTTGTGCAGCAACGCCCTGTCATGCAAGCACCTAGGCCTCCAATGCCTTATGCACCTCATGCCAACTTTCCTGGTGCAAATGTTCAGAATCAAGCTCGTCCAAATAATTCTGGTGCAGTAAGGAAGTGATAGACATGCAGAGAAGCGGGACACTTTGCACATCAATGTCCTAAGTCAAGCCTTGGTCAAGGAAGCAATGCCCCAAGATAGAATCCAAGACCCAATGGAGGACAACCGCAAGGGAACCGTGGACATCAGAATTTTGCCCGTGGCAATGTGAACCATGTCTCTACGGAGCATTCTCAACAAGCAGATGATGTGGTGATTGGTATGTTTTTTGCAAAATCCATCCGAGCGACTATGTTATTTGATTCTGGAGCATCGCATTCATTCATTGCATCGAAATATGTTGCCAAGTATAGTTTGCCAATCTCTCATATAAAGTTTACTCTATTGGTTAAGTCTCCTGGAGGAGAGATGAGGACAAATATAGTATGTCCAAAAGTAAGCCTTAGAATAAGGGGGGGTAGACTTCTTCGCCAACCTCATTGTTTTGGACTCTCAAGGATTGGATATTATACTTGGTATGGACTGGTTGAGGAAGCACAATGGAGTCATTGAATGTGCCACGAAGACGGTGAAGTTGACCAATGAGGAAGGGGTCACCATAGAATTCGAAGCATCTCAACACTCACTGAAGTAATTGGAGCTCAATCATATGGACGGTGCCGCAATTGAGGAGATTCCAGTGGTGTGCAAATTTTTAGATGTGTTTCCGGATGACTTGCTAGGTATGCCACCTGATCGAGACATTGAATTTGTTATTGATTTAATACTTGGAACTGCACCTGTAGCTAAGAGGCCCTATAGGATGCCACCTAAGGAGTTAGCGGAGCTCAAGAAGCAGATTCAAGAGCAACTAGAGAAGGGTTTTATTCGCCCAAGCTCTTCACCTTGGGGAGCACCCATTTTTTTCGTGGATAAGAAGGATGAGTCGCAAAGAATGTGTGTGGATTACCGAGCTCTCAATGAGGTGACCATCAAGAACAAGTACACCTTGCCACACATAGAAGACTTGTTTGATCAGATGAAGGATGTTTGCATTTTCTTCAAGATTTATTTGAGGTCGGGATACTTTCAGATGAAGATCAAACCATCAGACATACCCAAGACAGCTTTCAGGACATGGTATGGATCTTATGAGTACACCGTGATGTCCTTTGGATTGACAAATGCACCTGCATACTTTATGTACCTCAAGAATAAGGTCTTCATGGAGTACTTGGATAAGTTTGTTGTGGTGTTCATTGATGACATTATGATCTACTCGAAGGATGAGAAGGAACATGAGGAACACTTGAGGCTTACATTGCATAAATTGAAGGAGCATCAATTGTACGCCAAATTCAGCAAATACCAGTTTTGGTTGAAAGAGGTGTCATTTTTGGGTCATATCATCTCGGGAGGAGGAGTATCGGTCGACCCCGGAAAAGTGAGGGATGTGCTAAAGTGGGAGCCACCGCAAAACGTAAAGGAAATAAGGAGTTTCCTTGGGATGGCTGGATATTACCGTCGGTTCATCAAGGATTTCTACAAGATAGCCAAGCCCATGACCGAGTTGTTGATGAAGGGGAAAGCTTTCCAATGGACTCAAGCTTGTCAAGAAAGTCTTGAGGAGTTGAAGAAAAGGTTAACAACAGCCCCAGTCTTAATATTGTCGGATGTGATCAAGAGTTTTGATATTTATTGTAATGCATCAAGACAAGGACTGGGATGTGTATAGATGCAAGAAGGTCAAGTGGTCGCCTATGCATTAAGACAATTGAAGAAACATGAGCAGAATTATCTAACACATGATTTGGAACTTGCAGTCGCGGTACACGCATTGAAGATTTGGAGACATTATATCCTTGGACATAATTGTGAAATTTATACGGATCATAAGAATTTTAAGTATATTTTCACACAAACAGACGTGAATTTGAGGCAACGAAGATGGTTGGAGCTCATCAAGGATTATGATGTGGGGATCAACTACCATCCGGGAAAGCCTAATGTAGTGGCCAATGCTTTGAGCCAGAAAGGAGTAAGTCACCAACTCACGGTTCGAGAGCGACCATCTGATTTATGCAAGGAGTTTTAACGGTTTAATCTTCGATTTGTCAATGAGATGAGAATAATGGAGTTAAATCCTACCTTGGAGCAAGAAATTTGAGAGAGTCAAACAAAGGATGAGGAAATTCAGGAGATCAAGGGAAGGACCCCAGAGGAAAGAGAATTCAGATTTGATGAGGATGAACATGGTACCCTATGGCTCGGAAAGAGGATCGTTGTGCCTAAGGTGAAACATATTCGCGAAACGACATTAAAGGAGGCACATGACTCACCATACTCAATTCAACCCGGTTTGCGAAGATGTACAAGGACTTTAAGATGTGCTATTGGTGGGCTAGCATGAAGAAGGACATAGCCGAATATGTAGCTTTGTGTGATGTGTGCCAACGAGTGAAGGCAGAACATCAAAGATCCGCTGGATTATTGCAGCCATTGAAGATTCTGGAATGGAAGTGGGAAGAAATAGGAATGGACTTCATAGTTGGTCTACCACAAACTCGGTCCGGTTATGACTCTATATGGGTAATTGTGGATCGGTTAACTAAGTCAGCTCACTTTATTCATGTCAAGACCACCTTTTATGGAGCTAAGTTGGCTGAAATGAATATGGGAAGAATAGTGTGTTTGCATGGAGTTCCAAAGAAGATAGTATCGGATAGAGGTTCTCAGTTTACCTCTAGATTTTGGCAAAAATGGCATGAAGTGTTGGGAATAAACTTTAATTTCAGCTCAGCATATCACCCTCAAACGGATGGACAAACTGAGAGGACCAATCATATTTTAGAGGATATGTTAAGAGCTTGTGCTTTAAAGCATGGGAAAAGATAGGACAAGAGCTTGCCATATGCGGAATTCTCATACAACAATAGTTACCAAGCAAGCTTGAAAATGTCACCCTATGAAGCACTTTATGGAAGGAAGTGTAGGACGCCTTTGTTCTGGGATGAGACAAGAGAAACTCAAGTATTTGGTCCGGATGTGTTGCTAGAAGCTAAAAAGCAAGTTCAAATTATTCGCGAAAACTTGAGGGCTGCTCAATTGAGGCAAAAAGGCTATGCGGACAATAGAAGAAGGAAACTAGCCTTTGAAGTAGGAGATTTTGTTTACCTCAAGGTGTCACCAATGAGAGGTCATAAGAGGTTTAACATAAGAGGCAATCTAGCGCTATATTGGACCATTCAAGATTTTGGACAAAAGAGGAGAAGTAGTGTATAAGTTGGAGATGCCAGCTCATCTTTCAGATGTCCATGATGTGTTTCATGTTTCCCAACTCAACAAGTGTTTAAGGGTGCCGGAAGAACAAATGTCAATAGAACAATTAGAGTTAGAGGCCGATTTGACTTATGCCGAGCAACCGGTCAAAATCATGAAAACGAAGGAGAGAATCACAAGGAACAAGATTATTAGATGGTGTAAAGTTCAATGGAAGTATCACACAGAATTGGAAGCAACATGGGAGTTGGAAGATGATCTCAAGAAGGAATTTCCCTATCTCTTATCTTCCGCGTCGAATCTCGAGGGCGAGATTCATTTTAAGGGGGGTAGGTTTGTAACACCCTCATTTTCATTTTCATCCATCATGCATTGCATACATTCTAATACATCTTTAACATTGAGAAACATAAAAAGGAATAAGATTAAAATGAATTTAGAATAAAACCGCACTCAAAAGTTCTAGGAAGTGCGGACTAGTTCGTTTTTGGTGCAGACTAGTCCGGTTTCTCTCTAACTTCGGGCTTGTCCGTTTTGCTGCGGACTAGTCTATTTTTCTCTCTGGAAACTTTTGAACTTGTCTGGTCCATTGCGGACTAGTACGGTGTACCGAATCCTTGGAAATTTTGCTAAGTCCCTGGACTTGTTCGGACTAGTCCAGTATTCCAGTGGACTTGTCCGTTTCCCCCCCTAACTAAAATCGGACTTGTCCGATTTTGGCCAGACTTGTCTAATTCCCCCCTCAGAATAAGTTCGGACTTGTCCGATGTCCAGTCCCAACTTGTCCGATATCTCTCTGTCTAACTTCGGACTAGCCTGACCCTTTTCGGACTTGTCCGGTAAATCGTGACTCCGAGTTGATCTATTTCTTCACGACTTGTCACTTGGGTTTTACGTTAATTGGGCCTAGGGACGTTGTGCCTAACTCTTTTAGAGCCCATGAGGGACTATAAACCGACCCCTACTCATCTTAAAATCAAATTCATTGAAACCATAGCCTCCACCTCTATATAAACAACCCCACCCCTTGACGTGCCATCTATTTGCCACTTTCAAAACACCACCAAACCCTAGCTCGTGAATAGCCGCCACCAAGGAGGGAGAAGGAGATCTAGATCAAGAAGAAGAATAGGAGGAAAAGAAAGAGGATCAAGATATCCATCAAGTTTCGTTCTCCATCGCCAATTCACCATCAAGTTCTTCATCAACCCTAGGTTGTCAAGATCCAAGTGTTGCCTCCAAGATCCTTGATTCATTGGAGTTCTAAACACCTGGTATACCTTCTACTTCCTTTCTCTCACGTGAATTCAACCCCAATTCTCCAAATTCACGTCGATCTAAAAAACCCTAGTTTGCTAGTTCCGCGAAGTGTGGACTACTCCGGTCACTAGCGGACTAGTTCGACTTTTCTGGCTAAATTGTGTTGAATTAATTCTAAAATTAGATTGAATCAACTCCAAAGCTGTGTATACTTCTTTATAACCATTTTAATTGATTAATAAACATTATTAACAACTTATTAACAAGTTCCACCTTTCATTTGCATTAATCATGCATGTCATGTCATATTGAGTAATATATGTGCACTTATTGATTGTACTTATTGTCTTGTATGTTCATTGTGTAGATTAGACGGATTTGCGCTAGAGAGTGCCGCAGAGGATCTAAAACACCAAGAGTTTGAAGTCTTTGATCCTAACCAAGCTCATGAGCAAGGCAAGTGTCCTTGAACATATTGATCCCGTTTCTAAAATAAATGTTTTGTTTGCAAAACTGCATGCTTGTGTCAATTTGATGGGAATCCTATGATAGGATCTTTACTAGCTTTGTTTAGCCACCCTTGTCACCTGGAATATACAATAGAGAGTCGGGAAGGGCTTTTTACCTTTTTGCTTTGCTCAATTGAATGTGGCCTAGAGGGGGGGGGGGCGAATAGGCCTTTTTACAAATTGTCGGATCCTGCAACACTTAACAACCAGTTCAATACCAGAGATATCGGACTAGTCCGGTAAAGTGCGGACTAGTCCGGTGTTCACGGACTAAGTGGATTGAGCTTGATCGATTAGATTGATTATTTTATTTATGCAGCGGAAATATAAAATCAAATAAACATTTCAATGTTATAAGCTAGATTA
The DNA here is from genome assembly GCA_036927565.1 of Tuctoria greenei. Lineage (NCBI taxonomy): Eukaryota > Viridiplantae > Streptophyta > Magnoliopsida > Poales > Poaceae > Tuctoria > Tuctoria greenei. The sequence continues at coordinate 23,324,635 of JAYESD010000001.1, read as the reverse complement.
TATCCGAATTAAATATTATGTTTAACAATCCAACGTGAGATAAGCAATGATTATGAAACCCTAGGTTATATTGATGAATTAGAATGATGAACACCAAAAACAAAAGACACAAGGATTTATCCCGTGGTTCGGCTCCCATAAAGGCAACCTACATCCACGTTGAGGAGTCCACAAAAGGACCGGGTCTTCTCCAACCCTACCGTCGTCAGATCACCACGAAGGCCAATCCTCTTCCACTAATCACAAGGGGGTGAATAACCGAATTCAAAGGGGCCTTCTCACACGTTGAGAGCTCCCGTGGATTACAACACGAAATACCACCAAAACACACTCTAAAGATTACAATTCAATAGCAAGAGTGTGTTAGAGAATCAAACCCAGAGCTCAATGGTGTTGAACGTGTCTCTCCAATGATCTAGATTGAATCATCAAAGGATTGATCGTTGTTGCACTTAATTTCGTGGAGAGATGTGGTTTTTGAGGCTCTTGGGAGGTGTGACGGCGCTAGGGTTCGAGTGAGTTGGAAAAATATGGCTGTACAACTCTATTTATATGGGTTTCTAAAAGTGACCGTTAGGGTTCAGAAAGTTCGGACTAGTCCGTGGTGGTCACCGGACTAGTCCGGTGTGCTGAGTGTAGCAAACCCTAAGTGTCCCGAAATATCGGACTAGTCCGGCTAGGAGCGAACTTGTCCGATTTCGCTACTGGAAATCTTCGGACTAGTCCGATAGTCATCGGACTTGTCCGTACATGTGAAACCCTAAGTGTATAGGATGACAAGTCCGCACTTGGAGGACTTGTCCGATTCATATCAGAGGGTTTTTTGGACTAGTCCGTGCAAACATCGGACTTGTCTGATTTGGATCAGAAAGAATATCGGACTAGTCTGGATGTGATCGGACTTGTCCGATTTTGTGTGACTTGTGAAGTGTTTTGAGGACTAGTCCGCACTTTGGAGGACTAGTACGATGCTGGTTAGAAAGGATATCGAACTAGTCTGATGGATATCGGACTTGTCCGATTTCGTGCAGAAAGGATATCGGACTAGTCCGGTGCCTGTCGAACTAGTCTGGTCCTGTGTAACTTTGTGCAATGTGTGTGTTTAAATGTGGTTGAGCTCTTGGGATGTGTTTCCTTAACACACTCCATACACAGTAATCTACTACTCTTATTCCTTGAGCTCATTTCCACTTTGCTCCTCATTCTTCCTTCTTTTTGGTACTTTGCTCATTTTTCTATCATAAGCCTGCACTCATCTCAACAAAGAGGTTAGGATCCCAATTGCTTGTCATAAATCATCCAAAACCCACAAGGGAGTCCTAGATGCACTTTCAATCTCCCCCTTTTTGGTGATTGATGACAACCAATTGAGATTTCACAAAATGTGATAAAAAATTGAGATTTTCATAAAGTATGCACATATGAATCCAAAATACATCAAGCAGTGAAAAGTATTATCCATATGTGCATTTTTTATGGTGGGATGCATAACTAAGTACATTGAAACATTGATAATGATATAATTGACATTAATTACCAAATAGCAAGCACATATGACATTCTAGAGCAAAATCACAGTTTTAATAAATACTACTCAAAGGATTAACTCATTGCATCACAGAACCATAATTAACATAAGATCATTGTTAGAACATTACAAGCCACAAAAGAGTTAAAAAGAAAAGCATAGAACTCTCTCCTCGCAAACTACAGCTAAGACTAAGACTCCCCCTCAATCTCTCCCCCTTTGGCATCAAGACACCAAAAAGAAGGAGAGGAGGGTCCTAGGGTCTTCACTCTTTGATGTCGGTCCTCTCATCGTCGTCTTCATCATCTTCATCTTCAGCTTGATGAGGAGGAGGAGGTGCGGAGGTACTCAAGTCCCCAATGCCAAAGTAGGCAAGCTTGGAGGGGGTCAAGGGCCCAAGCTCAGTGAAGTCCGGGTCGGAGTCCTCAAAAATCACTGGAGATCCAATGGGGTCGATCTCCAGCTTCTGGCAAATTTGCTTCACATTTTCCTTGATGTACCTCATGTTCTCCTTTCTTTTCTGATTGAGCTTGTGGGCCCTCACTTCGGCCTTCTTGCAGGAGGCAAAGATTGCAGCCAGGTACTTGAGAATTCCGCTGGCTGAACCTTTTTGAGGGGCTGCCCTACCAGCAGGGGCAACACTTGCATCTTCTCTTGTTTTTGCCAATGCCTCAGGGCTGGAGGCCGGCGAGGGAGCAGCCTGGACATTTACTTGTTGAGGCTTCAGAGGCCTCAGAGGTGTGTGCTCCACATCTTTGACAAATTCGATCTCTGTGACTTTCTCAATCATGAACATGAGATAAGGGGCATAGCCACATGATCTGTTAGGAGTGCACGATATGTTCACCATGTCATTCCAAATGTATTTCGCCACATCAAATGGGCGGTTTTTGCTTATGACGCTCATCAGAGTTCGGAGATATCCTTGCACACTCCCTGCATCCTCATCCTTAGGGGCTATTGTCTTCCTCAGGACTCTGTTTAGCACCACAAAGAATGGCTTCATTTTCTTTGTGGAAGGAGGGATGAACTTTGAGTTGGGCTCATAGAGAAACTTCATCTTTTCCTTCTCAATGACACCAACATTGTGAATATCACATTGTCATTGCTTGAGGTGTCAAGATGCAACATCCTTGCAAATTCTTCATATGTGATAGTGTACTTGGATCCATGAGTCATCCAAGTCACTCTCTCTTCTTCATTGCTTGCAAAGTAACAAGTGGCATAGAACTGAGCTACCACTTCATCATTCCAATTGTACTTGAAGGCAAAGAGGTCCTTCAAGCCATGTCTTGTAGCTGCTGCAATCACTTCATCAAATGCAGAGCATCTATTCTTCTCAAGATGTGCCCAGCCAATCCACTGACTGTGCACCACCAGTGTCTTCATCTGCAGGTAAACAACCCTGTAATAGTCAGCATGAAAATTGCTCCAGAATCTTCCATATGCAGCTTGCTTTGGATGACTGTAGCAATCCACACTGCGGAACTTGGCCGCTGAGTCACTGCCCTTTCCATTAAACTTCTCAGTGGGATTCTGGGCCCCTTCCCTCGGAGCATGTAGCTTCAACAGGACAATTGGACCCGTAGCAATCCCTTTGCCTTTGCCCTTTGCTTGGCGAGGGCCACTCGATGATGCAGCTGCCTTGGACACTGGCTTCTTAGCCAACACTTTCCTTCGAGCCTGTGGAGGAGACTGAGCTGGCTCAGACGGTCTTTCTTGGCGCTTCTTGCCAAGACCCATCGAGGTCCGAGGTGCCACCTCAAGGTCCATCTCGGCCTCAAAATCGGAAACTTCATCGTTTGAGCTCGACATGACCTGATAATGAGTTGCTTGATTGAGAATGAATGGTACAAGGCATAGGTGTGAAAGTATAGCAAGGACTTGCATTGAGGAATTGAAAAGTTAGGTTTTGTGTTCAGAAAAGTCGGACTTATTCAGTGTCCAGGCACGGACTAGTCCGGGATATCGGACTTGTCCGTGCATGTACCGGACTAGTCCGGTATTCAAACTCAAAAACCTAGGAAACTAGACAAATAGTGATTCTTAATGCACAGCAGGCTTAGCATAAACGTAATACATCAAGGAGGCATGTATATAGTGAAATATGCTAGGCTATTTGATCAACAATGAAGGAATTTGGGATTTCTAGGGTTAGGGTGAAAAAATACCGAAGAAATCGACTGGAGCTTGAAGAGGAGGACGTTGTAGGCCGGACTAGTCCGAGAACTTCAGTCCCGATGCAATGTCGATCAAATCCCACCCAAACTTGCGAAGTTTCGATGGAGAAATCAAGAAATTGCCTTGGGGGCTCGAGCACGAAGAGAGAGAGAGCGCGTGAGGCAAGAGTGGAGGTGAGGGATTTAGGGTTTAGCACGGCTAAGGTTATGTACACGAAAAATCGGACAAGTCCGGAGATGACCGTACTAGTCCGAACTTTTTCGGGGGCTATATTGGACTAGTTCGGCCTAACCGGCACTCTACAGACTAGTTTGCATGGGCGGACTAGTCCGCACAGACTAGTCCGTGGTCACCAGACAAGAATTTTTTAGCCCATTCATATATATTTGAAGGTACATATTTAGAGAAAAGAGAGGCGAAACACATCAAATAATCTTGATGAATATGATCAGTAAGCATACAACAATCCAGCAATGATCATAATTCACCAAGATCTAGTAATTGACATAGTTTTTCGGAGAAAAATGAGAGAGATGATTTTCACAATCCAATCAACATATTTGAAGAATTCATACAGGTATGCAACATTTCAAGCCACACTCTGAGCATCAAGGATATTTAGTTCATTTCGGAGTTCACAAAAACGTTTTTAATCAAGTGGCTTGGTGAATATGTCGGCCAATTGCTTTTGAGTGTTGACATGTGAAATGGATATGTCTCCTTTCATGGCATGATCTCTCAAAAAGTGATGTCTTATGTCTATGTGTTTAGTTCTGGAGTGCTCAACTGGGTTGTGGGCAATTTTAATGGCACTCTCATTGTCACAAAGGAGTGGAATATGGTTCATATTGTAACCATAGTCCCTTGGAGTTTGTCGCATCCAAAGGGGTTGAGCACAACAACTCCCGGGTGCAACATACTCCACTTCGGCTATGGATAAGGCAATGGAATTTTGTTTCTTGGAGGACCACAAAACTAATGATCTCCCTAAGAATTGGCATGTACCGGAGGTGCTTTTTCTATGTACTTTGCACCCGGCATAATCTGCATCGGAGTAACCAATGAGATTGAATTTTGACCCTTTTGGGTACCAAAGACCAAGGTTGGGTGTATGAACTAAATATCTCAAGATCCTTTTTACGACTGTCAAGTGACATTCCTTAGGTTTGGCTTGAAATCTTGCACACAAACATACACTCAACATAATATCTAGCCTAGATGCACATAAATAGAGTAGAGATCCAATCATGGAGTGATATACCTTTTGGTCGACGTTAGGTCCATCTTCATTGAGATCCAAGTGTCCATTTGTTGCCATGGGGGTCTTTATGGGCTTTGCCTTGTCCATACCAAACGTCCTAAGTATGTCCTGCGTGTACTTGGTTTGGCTTATGAACGTCCCTTCCTTTTGTTGCCACACTTGAAATCCCAAGAAGTACTTTAACTCTCCCATCATTGACATTTCAAACCTGTCTGTCATGATTTTACTAAATTCTTCACAAAAAGATTGGTTAGTTGACCCAAAGATTATATCGTCAACATAAATTTGACAAATAAAAAGATCATCATCAAAATTCTTTGTAAACAGTGTATAGTCTACTTTGCCGATCTTAAAGCCATTTTCAATTAAGAAATCTCTAAGACACTCATACCAAGCTCTAGGAGCTTGTTTGAGGCCGTAGAGAGCCTTACGCAATTTAAACACGTGGTCGGGGAACTCTTCATCTTCAAATCCGGGTGGTTGCTCCACGTACACCTCTTCCTTGATTGGTCTGTTGAGGAAGGCGATTTTCACATCCATTTGATACAGCTTGAAATCATGGTGAGTAGCATATGCAAGTAATATTCTAATAGATTCAAGCCTAGCTACTGGAGCAAAAGTTTCATCGAAATCCAAACCTTTGACTCGTGAATACCCTTTGGCCACAAGTCGTGCCTTGTTACTTGTCACCACCCCGTGTTCATCTTGTTTGTTGCGAAAGACCCACTTGGTGCCGACAATGTTTGCATTGGGTCTTGCCACAAGTTCCCACACTTCGTTCCGCTTGAAATTGTTCAATTCTTCTTGCATTGCCACCATCCAGTCCGGATCTTTCAATGCGTCTTCAACCCTGCGTGGTTCCAAAAAGGATACAAACAAATAGTGTTCACAAAAGTTAGCTATGCGAGATCTAGTGGTTACTCCCTTTTGGATGTCACCGATGATGTTGTCGATTGGGTGATCCCTTTGGACGCATTGGTGTACTCTTGGGTGTGGCACTTGAGGAGTTGTATCTTCATGGTAATCTACTTCTCCCCCTAAGTCATTTCCTTCGTTGACTTGTTGATTATCTTCGTATCCTTGTGGTTGATCTTGTGTTGAAGCTCCCCCTTGATCGTTGATCTCCTCTTGTGGTTCATCTTCTTCATGAACATGTGGAGGTGGCTCTTGTGGTCGAACCTCACCTAGAGCCATTCTTTTCAATGCTTGACAAAGCGCTTCTTCTTTACGTAGTTCACATGGATCAACTTGCTCCTTTTGGGAGCCATTAGTCTCATCGAACACTACGTCACGTGCTACTTCAACAAGTCCGGAGGTCTTGTTGAAAACACGATAGGCGTAAGTGTTTGAATCATATCCAAGCAAGAAACCTTCATCGGACTTCGAAGCGAACTTTGAAGTCCTAGGCTTCTTGTTCAAGATATAACCTGGAGAACTGAAAACACGAAAATATGAAATATTTGGTTTGTTACCGGTGAGTAGCTCATATGATGTCTTCTTGAGTAGTCGATAAAGGTAGAGTCGATTTACGGCGTGGCAAGCGGTGTTAACCACTTCCGCCCAAAATCGATTTGATGTCTTGTATTCATCGAGCATTGTTCTTGCCATCTCTATGAGTATTCAATTCTTTCTTTTGGCAACTCTGTTTTGTTGTGGGGAGTACGGCGCTGAAAATTCATGCTTTATTCCTTCTTCATCAAGGTACTCTTCCACTTGCGTGTTCTTGAACTCCGTGTCGTTGTCGCTTCGAATATTCTTGATTGTCAATGAGAATTCGTTTTGAGCTCGCTTGAAGAACTTCTTGAGTGTTCCTTGTGTCTCTGACTTATCATACAAAAAGAAAACCCAAGTGAAGCGAGAAAAGTCATCAACAACTACTAAACCATATTTGTTACCGCCGATGCTTATGTAAGCAATTGGACCAAATAAGTCCATGTGTAGTAGTTCGAGCGGTCTTGTTGTAGTCATGACGTTCTTTGCAGGATGAGGTGCTCCAACTTGCTTCCCGGCTTGGCACGCGCTACAAGGCCTATCTTTCTCGAAAACAACATCCTTCAAACCGCGGATGTGATCGCCCTTGAAGAGTTTTTGAAGATTCCTCATACCAACATGCGCTAGCCGTCTATGCCACAGCCACCCCATGTTGGTCTTTGCAATCAAGCATGTGTCAAGTTCGGCTTTATCCTTGTTGAAATCAACAAGGTAAAGCTTTCCCTTCAACATGCCCTTGAATGCAATGGAACCATCACTCCTCCTAAAGACGGTCACACCCTCGTTAGTGAACAAGCAATTATAACCTTTGTCACATAGTTGAGATATGGACAGCAGGTTATAATCTAAGGATTCAACTTGTAGTACATTAGAAAGTGTGTGTTTAGATGATATAGCAATTTTATCGGTACCGAACACCCTTCCTTGACTGTTATCTCCAAAGTAGATGCCCTCATTTTGGTCCTCATTCTCTTCATATTCCACGAACATTCTTCTTTCTCCGATCATATGGTTGGTGCACCCACTATCTAGCACCCATTTAGATCCACCGGAGGAATAGGCCTGCAAAAACATGTTAGGCTATGGTTTTAGGTACCCAAGCTTGCTTGGGTCCTTGGAGGTTAGTTACAATACATTTGGGAACCCACACACGAGATTTAGTGTTCCCATGGCGTGGCCCAACATAATGAGCATAAACCTTGCCAATGTTATTTCTCATTACTACATAGGAGGCATCAAAAGTTTTAAACAATAGCTGTTTATGTACAGGACTAGTCTGGGGGGCCGGACTTGTCTGGAGAACCGGACTTGTCCGGACACCGACCGGACTAGTCCGATGTTCCTCTGCAGGTACGTTCTTAATCTGTGACTTTCCAGTTTGAGAGGGCCTTCCTTTTACAAAGGTAATCCTCTCCTTGTTATTCTTATGACTTCTAGCATGCTGCTTTTCACCATAAGAGTAACCAATGCCATATTTGACGTTTGGAGGTCTTTGGACCAAGTATGCACTACATGCATAGTTGATCTTCTCCTTGTCAAATATGCCACATTGGGAAGGATGTTTATCCTTTGTGGAGGTTGACTTCTCCTTCAAACTGGTGTAACCTTTCTTACATGTACAAGCATGAGCGAAATCAGTTTTAGTGGGTTGAGAAGGCGAACTTAAAGAGGAGGAAGGTTCACTCAGCTTGAGTGACTCAACTTGCACTTCAAGGATCTTGTTAACCTTGATCAGGTTAGCAAGTTGGTCCTTGATTGCAACATTTGAGTTGGTTAACTCCAGGCAAGCTTCCTTGCTTGAAGCTAACTCAAGCTCTAGTGAATTGCTTTTCTCCTTTTCAATTTCTAGAAGTTTGTCAAGTTTGACATACTCCTCCTTTTGGGAGATAATCATGTCCTCTTGACGATGAATTAACCTCTCCTTCTCAACAAGTTGATTAAGTAAACATTTCATTTTTGTTGCAGCTTTCCTATCTAGTCCAATAAGTATATCCTCATTACCACTATTTATTTCATCATCACTAGAGTAGGAATGCATAGAAGGGGCTTTGATGGTTACCTTGCATTTACCTTCCTTTGCCATGAGGTAGGTGCCATTTCCCTTCCTTGCACTGAGTGTAGGGAAGAGGGTAGACTTCTTGGACGTGCTCTCGATAACTAAGCTAGCCATCTCTTCTTCTTCGGATGATGAGGACTCATCATTTGAGTCCCACTCCTTCCCTATGTGAGCTTGTTCGGCTTGTTTCTTCTTCTTGAAGAATTTTTTGGGTTGAGGCTTGGCTTCTTTTGTCTTCTTCTTGTTCTCTTCGTATGGGCAATCAACAATAAGGTGGCTATTCTCACCACAATTATAGCATGCCCGCCTCAACTTTGCCTTTGTTCTATCCTTGTATTTTCCTTCACTTGATTTTGTACCTTGTCTTTTCTTCATTATTCTCTTGAACTTTTTCATGAATAATATCATGTCATCTTCATCTAGTTCACTGCTCTCGTCGTCACTGTCTTCCTCTAGTTGTGCTTCTCTAGCTTCTTTGGATAGGGGCTTGAGGGTGGACTTCAAGGCAACCCCTTTCTTATTTGCCGAGGTGAGGTCGGCAATTTCCTTGACGTGCTTTGCATGTTTTTCCATCATCTCAAAGTTGATGATCTTACCAAGCAATTCATCTGGAGTCATCCTTTTGTATCCGGGGCTTTCTCTAATCATGGAGCATAGTGTGACATTGCGAGGCATAAAAGCTCTAAGGATGAGCTTTACCACCTCGTGGTCATTCCACTTCTTGCTCCCATATGATCGAACCTTGTTGACGAGTGTCTTCAATCGGTTGTACATTTCTTGGGCTGACTCGTCTTCCTCAATTGCGAATCTTCCTAATTCGCCTTCGATCATCTCGATTTTTGCTTCACGCACATGTCGGTCACCTTCATGTGCGGTTTGCAGTGTATCCCATATCTCCTTAGCAATTTCGAGTCCATCCACCTTGGTGAACTCGTCCCGACTGAGTGAGGAGGTGATTACTGCTACGTCTTGAGCGTTTCTATGAATAGCCTGCTCTTGGCTTGTGGTGAGCTCTTCGTCGTCGTCCGGAATATCTATCCTTGTGCATACAACATGCCATAGACTTGGATTGAGGGAAATCAAATGCATTTTCATATTCTGCCTCCACATTGAGTAATCACTTCCATCGAAGTGTGGGGCTTTTCCAAGTGGGATAGATAAGTAATGACTATTATTGGAATTTAGACGATCATAGTTAAAAGGATATCAGGAGTAGTCAGTGTGACTACTCCCCTTCTTCTTCGCTTCAACTTTCACTTTCCCTTTGGAAAGCGCCTTCTTTCAGAGGAGCGCCTTTAGCCCAGTGTCTCCTCATCATCGTCCTCGAAGTCTTGAATGGCTTCGAGGTACTTCTCCACCTTTTGATTTTTGTCAGTGTTAACCTCTTCTTGGTTGTTGATTTTGTGGATGTCCTTCATCTCCGACATGATCTCTTCGAGTGGTTAGACTCTTTCTTGAAGAACCTGCTTTGATAAAAATTGAATGTGGCCTAGAGGGGGGGTGAATAGGCCTTTTTGCAAATTGTCGGATCCTGCAACACTTAACAACCAGTTCAATACTAGAGATATCGGACTAATCCGGTAAAGTGCGGACTAGTCCGGTGTTCACGGACTAAGTGGATTGAGCTTGATCGATTAGATTGATTCTTTTATGTATGCAGCGGAAATATAGAATCAAATAAAGGTTTCAATGTTATAAGCTAGATTATATCACAATTAAATCTTATGTTTAACAATCCAACGTGAGATAAGCAATGATTATGAAACCCTAGGTTATATTGATGAGTTAGAACGATGAACACCAAAAACACAAGACACAAGGATTTATCCCGTGGTTCGGCTCCCACAGAGGCAACCTACATCCACATTGAGGAGTCCACAAAAGGACCGGGTCTTCTCCAACCCTACCCTCGTCAGAATGCCACGAAGGCCAATCCTCTTCCACTAATCACAAGGGGGTGAATAACCGAATTCAAAGGGGCCTTCTCACACGTTGAGAGATCCCTTGGATTACAACACAAAATACCACCAAAACACACTCAAAAGATTACAATTAAATAGTAGGAGTGTGTTAGAGAATCAAACTAAGAGCTCAATGGTGTTGAACGTGTCTCTCCAATGATCTAGAGTGAATCCTCAAAGGATTGATCGTTGTTGCACTTAATTTCGTGGAGAGATGTGGTTTTTGAGGCTCTTGGGAGGTGTGACGGTGCTAGGGTTCGAGTGAGTTGGAAAAATACGGCCGTAAAACTCTATTTATATGGGTTTCTAAAAGTGACCGTTAGGTTCAGAAAGTTCGGACTAGTCCGTGGTGGTCACCGGACTATTCCGGTGTGCTGAGTGTAGCAAACCCTAAGTGTCCCGAAATATCGGACTAGTCCGGCTAGGAGCGAACTTGTCTGATTTCGCTACTGGAAATCTTCGGACTAGTACGATAGTCATCGGACTTGTCCGGACATGTGAAATCCTAAGTGTATAGGATGACAAGTCCGCACTTGGAGGACTTGTCCGATTCAGATCAGAGGGTTTTTCGGACTAGTCCATGCAAACATCAGACTTGTCCGATTTGGATCAGAAAGAATATCGGACTAGTCCGAATGTGATCGGACTTGTCCGATTTTGTGTGACTTGTGAAGTGCTTTGAGGACTAGTCCGCACTGGGGAGGACTAGTCCGATGCTGGTCAACAAGGATATTGGACTAGTCCGATGGATATCAGACTTGTCCGATTTCGTGCAGAAATGATATCGGACTGGTCCGATGTCTGTCGGACTAGTCCGGTCCTGTGTAACTTTGTGCAATGTGTGTGTTTAAATGTGGTTTAGCTCTTGATATGTGTTTCCTTAACACACTCCATACACAATAATCTACTACTCTTCTTCCTTGAGCTCATTTCCACTTTGCTCCTCATTCTTCCTTCTTTTTGGTACTTTGCTCATTTTTCTATCATAAGCCTGCACTCATCTCAACAAAGAGGTTAAGATCCCAATTGCTTGTCATAAATCATCCAAAACCCACAAGGGAGTCCTAGATGCACTTTCATCAATTTATTGGGATGGGAAAACAACTATATTATTTAATTATGCATTAATGAGAATATGGTTGGTATGAACTGGTTAATATGACATGGTAATGGGTGATCTAAGCAAGCCTGGTATGTGGATGGGTTGGATGTTATGGTGGTTTGCTTGCTTTAGATCTAAGGACTGGTTCGTGGAGCGACCACCCAAGATTTACAGTGCCACCACAAGGCCAAGTATGGGTGCGGCGTAGCTGATTAATTAGGGTATTGCTAGTATTGAATGGATCATTTGGCGCACCAGGGAAGGGGAGTCGGATTGGATTTGGATATGGTTGGCGGGACTCCCTGGGATCCGAATGGCACAAGAGGGGGCCCTTGGTTGAAGATGTGCTCAGTTGGAGACATCGCCACCGGTGAAACCTCAGTGGGTCCGTACATGCCAGTTGTCCCTTTATAAAGGCTATTTTGTGATCTCTTGGCCACACACTGACGAAAATGTGAGACAGCATAATAGAGGTTCTAGTCATCAAAAGGTGATGAAATCACAAACACGTGGGTAAAGCGGTACAACCTATGTAGAGTGTCTTAAAAACTATCATGATAGCCGTGTTCCCGGTTATGAGCAACCTAGACCCTCACATGATTAGAGTGGAAATTGGGGATTTTGGATGGTTATGGTTTGGTAATGGTTATGGCTGGTTGGATTAAATTATTGTATTGGATATGGTTAATGGTAATAGTAAAGTCTGGTATATGGATGATGGATATTGAAAAATGGACTGTTAATATGATAATTATATGGTTTATGATGGGTTTATTCACATATATATAATATATTGCTTTTCAAATGTTTTAATTTACTTTTCAGCACTTAGCCTTCATTATATTCGTCATTTGAATCAGCTACATGTCATACTTTCCACACTTGCTGAGTACAACATGTACGTATCCTTGCAATTCCCCCACTAACAGTTGCAGGTCAGGATTGGGAGTATTACGATGATAATGCGGAGTTCTAGGCCGTATCTACTGTCAGCTTTGCCAATGGAGTGTTGGAGCTGCACTATTCCTTTTGCTTAGTTGCTTATTAGTTTATTTCCGTTGCATTAGTTCAAACTTGTCATTAATATTCATTAGAGCTTGTATTCGAGGATATTATGAATTGTGTAATAAAAATGGTTAATTAATCTTGTCTTATGGTAATTTTTTGTATATCTTTTTGTGATTGCACTCGTGTATGTGTGTTGAACATCCTGGGCACACATATGCATTCACTTGGTTCTTTTTCAGAATCGGGTGTCACAAGTCGTGTCTAGTTGTAGAGTAGAGCACGTTGACTCATGCACTGTGCTCATTATACCCTCATGTTGGGCCGAATGGGAGCCCATACGACCCATAGCGAAACTATTTTTCTTCCTATAAAACTCTTGCCCCGTGAGTAACAATCGAGACAAGGTGACTTTTTCCAAGAGCCTAAATTGTAGACTAACATGGAGGATAACAATGTACCGATAGGACTATCACCACCTACCGCCAACCTCTACAACCCGTGGTCTATGATGCATCCAACGCTACTTAACTATTCAAGCACCACGCTTGCATGCTAAGTAAATACCTTAAGAGTTGCAACGTAATATTCATCCTAAGGCAATGAGTAACCTAAACATCATTGAACCTATGTTGGATCCAAGCACTAACATATTCATATTAACATAATCATATTATTACATAATTAGACTATGGTAATGGTGTATGATGTTTATGATAACATGATAATGGCATTATGTCTAGATCATAACAACATCTACACCTAGCACATACATGGACTCCACAACCAAACAAGGAACGCTTTATCCAAGTATATGAATAAGTAAAGACTAAAGATAATATCTTTATTATGCATAAAGTCACAAATACAAGAAAAGATATATAAGCCATATATTTCTCAATTTGGACTTGGGACTAGAGGCTCCTCTCTACAGCCTAACCTTCACTAAGGATCTAAGAGAACTAGTGTATACAAGAGAGAATGCTCAAGTGGTGTGTGTTAAGTGAGGTGGGGTGCTCCCCCTATTTATACACTCACCCAGGCTGTTTTGCACGCTAATCTCTCAGGTTTTAACTTACTCCCACGTCAAGGAAGCCACCAGAGGTTGGCACGTACAGTTGGACCGAGTTTGGCGCTTTTACCAGTTCGGCTAAACAGGTGATTTGACCGAACTGGGGTTGGCCCCACTCGGCCCCCACTTGCTCCTAGACACTGATATGTGGGCTCTTGTCGACCTTCTAGATGAATCACGATGAAAACTTGTAGGTACCCGCCTATAAGTGGGCCATTGGATCCATGGGGAGCCACATGGCATTGTCTGATTGGTTGGAAGTGTGTTTCCTTACCTTGTGGCCATGCATTCACCTCAAATCTGCATATAATACCCGCATACACCAATTTCTTCAAGTACAAGTGGAACTAGATTATTTCTAACTATGATGTGTGTAAGAAATATTCGTTCGTTCACATAATTGAGTTATATTGATAGTCAAAATTAATATATAATGACCATCAATAAAATCCCCCAAGCTTACCCTTTTCTCGTCCCAAAGAAAAGATAAAGACTTAGGTTGTTGATCAGGAGTTGCTACAATGTTCCATTTTTCAAAAGTACCAAGTGCACAACAAAATATTCTTCATTGCATTGAATAAATTGCCTATGGTACCTCACCCTTTTTTCTTAGTCATTATGGGGCCTATGCCTTATCCTTTTCTTGGATGGTTGAAGGACAAAATAGCAAAATGAGCATGCATCTCCTAATAGCAAATTGAGCATGCATCTTTTTCTTGTAGCCATGTCTTCTACTCCTCTTTTTTTTTTTAAAGTAATTTTGAGAGAGTAGTATGCATGAAAATCATGAAGTATCTTTTTGGTGGTGGGATGGTATGATAAAATTTTACTAACTTCTAGTGTAGAAGTTTAACATGTGCCCGTGTAATCTTGATCTTAAAAGCTTGAAAAGATTCTCACATAGGTCTATACAAGTTTGACAAGGCTGGATGTGAAGGCAAATAGCATACGCATAAGGTGTATCTAATTCAAATCATCATATGGTTTTGGTAGGAATTTATATCAAATGAGGAACTCCCATTTTAAGTTTCTCCGAGAAATCAAGTTTCACTTTCAACTAGGATATTAGCGGCTCTTATCACTATATCATATCCCACAACAACCTAGGATTGGACTTAGCTTTTGTTACCCACAATTTCTAAGTTTCAGGCAAGAATATCCTAGGCCAATAAACCCAATACGTAGAGAATACTAAGTTGTATGCAAGGTACTAGAGAAAATAAAACAGAGCAACTATTCATCATTTTAACTTATGCAAAGTAAAAAAATATTCGATGGCACATCCTTTATTTTACTACACTAATATTTTTTTTAGATGCAAATGTGGTGGAAAGAAAGAAATAAAATAAAGGAATGCAAATGGGGTGTGATACATGTTACCTCAAGTGGACCTCCTCCCCGAAGCTTCTTCTTGGTCAAAGTCCGCGATAGGGGCTAAAACCCTAACGACAGATGTAGGCCATGAGGTTGGCCAAACCTTGTTGCAGCGTGGTTTTGGCGTTGGAGGGTTGAGTATCGATGTTGGATTGCCTTCCATGAGTTGTATGAGTGCAGTTAAAGAGTGTTGTTGATGTTGCTCGTCCGCACCTCAAGATTTACCTAGGTTGGATGTACCTTGTTATACCTTGACTAAGGTAATGATAACCTTTAGCTACAAAGGAATGACATGCACTCAACATGTGTTGAGTGTGTTCCATCATTCCTTGGCTAAGGTGTAACATTCCTTTTCGCCACAAACGAATAACTTGTACCCATCATGTATCTGGTGTGATCCGTCATTCCTTGGCTAAGGTACAACATACCTATAACCACAAAGGGACGACGAGCACTGAACATGGGTTCAGTGTGATCCGTTGTTTCTTGACTCAGGTATAAAATACCTTCTAGCCACATAGGAACAACTTGCACCCAATATACATTGGATGTGATCTTCTCATTCCTTGGTTAAGGTACATCATGCCTTTTAGCCACAAAGGAATAACTTACACCCAATTTTGGTGGCAATCTCCTTGAGCTTGAATGAGTGCTTAGAATAGTTGAGAGCATAATGCTCTCACATATTCGTAGCAGCCTATTAGTTGCTCATGGAGGGTTTCCATGTCAAATCTCCGGCCTCGTATAGCTATTATTGACCTTCGAGCTTAATTTCCGATAGGTGGCAACCATCCTAATTTACTCCTTGGCCAAGAGATGTTGAAATGGAATCCTCTAGGGATTTCAACAATCGGCTCCTTGAATGTCTACATAATAATTTTACTCCTGCAATTTCCTCTCCTTGATAGAGAGGGATGATTGGCTCCGGACACTTGTACAAATGAATTTTTGAGTTTGGTAACTGAATTTTCATTTGTAGATACGGGGATGAATACAATCATAGATGCATTGGGTCCAATTTCAAGTGTGTCCATGAACAATGTTTGATTCATTGATAAGAGTGGGGCTTTATGGATAAATCAATTTGCACATTTTCTAAAGCTCCTACTCATAGCAATGCAAGTGATATAAATACACTATATGGATCCCTTCATCTTGTAAAGATTCTAACCATCATAGCTTTTTACACAAGAGCAATTGTTATCTTTTGGACCATGGAAAACAAGATTTTCAATTTTATTTTCTTGAACATTTTTAATTTCTTGCCTGAGAATTTGAAATTTAGTGATTCATGCATGAATGAATTTCAAATCAAAATCACTATTTCTAGGTTGCTACATACCAATTCAACCATGAAATCATTCCATAAGCATTACCTAGGCAGAAAATGTCTTAGTTAATTTTAGCAATGCTTATGATATTCTAGGTACTTGTTTAAATTTATTCCTAGGTAAGGTGACATTCCTTTTTGAAGAATAAAAAAGAGCAATACCATCACTTACTCTCGTGAGTATGCGTACGAATTGAATGATGAGAAGGTGTAAACCTTCCTTACCAATGTAAGCAAAAATCATTCAATCCTATTGCAATTCAAACGACGGAAAAATTTGGACTTGTACCTCAATTGAAGAGTAGTCCAGGTTGAAGTTGTTGTGTGAGAAACTCACGATCATGGAGTTGGGTGTAGCCTTCATGCTCAATATCTCCTGCCAAGTTGAGGTTGGAGTTGAATGAGCTTCATCTTGCTCCTTCATTGGGCCACCATTTTAAGCATTTCACCACCATGAACTCAAACTGACATCGATAGAGGGATATGTGCTTGAATTCTCTTATGGTGAATTGGGCTTGATTAGGCCTTCCAACTTCTTTACAAATTTTGTCTTGGGTGCACTAAAAATCAAGAACAAATAAAACAACTCGAAAACAGGTTATGTTAGCTCAAAAGCATGTGGTACCCTTTGTCAAATTGTTTTTCCCTAACTTGAAACAACTTGCAAATGCAATGAATATTTAAGGGAAATATTTTTTGTTTGAATGAGGAATATGAATTCAAGTGGTTACGCCCAAAGTTCATATCCAAATAAATTTATTTTCTAATTCAAAATTTTAGATTTATGATGGTTGGAAATTTTATTTTTCAACATGCAAGTGTGAAAATTCAAACATGCTAAATGCAAATGCAAAGATTGATGGGAAATTCAAATATGCAATTTGGAAATCAAATATGAGATAACTACCAATTAACCTATTGGCAAGGACTCACCGAATTTTTGAAGTCCGATGAGTGGGACTTACCCCCGTCATGTTTAGTTTGATGATTTGTTGTCTAATCCCGAATTTGAAGATGTGGACAACTTTTCTACCTTGACATGCCAAATTTACTTTGGCTGTCATTTGGACATGTGGACCACATGGTGGCCCTAGCCTCTTTATCATCTTGATAAAGACTTGTTGATGTTTTGACGGCTTCTCCCTCTTGAAGATATTCTATTATGAGCATGGTGAGGCTTGTCCTTCTTTAGGGGTGCCACTTCGCCCTTTTTGATGTTGCTTGGAGTTAACCCATACTTTGATCATGGATCAAAGGTTTCCTTTGTCATGATGCCATGTGGACTCCACAATCAAACAAGAAACGCTTCATCCACAATGTCACTTGCCCTAGGTTGCACGGGCTTGTTTGAAGTGTAGGAATCCCAACAAGTGATTGTGGGATATCTTGGATCTTGAATGCTCTTTCAAATTCTTGTCCTGGGCCAAGAGCTTCATGTAAATGTTGTCTTAATTTCTACTTGGCCATGGACAAGATACTTCAGGGAGTCTATTTGAATTTAAATCCTTTGAAATCCCCATAGCCTCCTTGATTACAAGAGTGATGTTGATTCCACCCTTGACCTCCTTGTAGTTGATGGCCATTAAAGTTGTTGTTTGAAATGAAGAATCCTCATGGTTCATAGGGAAATGATTCCCCAAGTAGCACATGTTGACATGGATTTTCAGAAATCATGTGAATATCCATGACTTGGATAATTTCTGACACTTATCCATTGGCTTGATCTTCATGATACTTCAATGGGAGGTGTAGTTTCTTAACTAGCATGTCCACCTTGTTAAGTGGTGTGCATGCCAAGCTAGGGGAACTAGAGTGTTCTTCAATCCATCCCTTATGTGGAGACCATATTCTCATCCATGATGAATGAGAATAAGACTCCTTCAGCTCCATCACGAATGTGGTTATGGATTGGTGGAGCCAACCTATGACATGATTGTTGGATGAATGGCCAACAATCCGTCCTATGGTGGAGGCAAACCAAGAAGAACTCTTGGAGCCTCTCCCAAGCTTGGGAATGGATGACTTTGGCTTCTACTGGAAGCTGAAATTATTCCGTGAAAGGCAATGGTGTTGCCTAGCGGATATTTATTGAGGTACGCCATGAATCATCTTGCAGTTGAGCTTTTGCATCCTCATTGGCCATCCCATGAAATGGGTTAGCCAACACTACCCTGTTTTCACAAAAAGGAGAAAACAAACAAGGGTAATCCTATATAATAACTATTAGTACCTATAGCTTAATCACAAGTGATAGTTATCCTTCACTTTCTTTGCCTTCCCTGGCAACAGCGTCAAAAATGCTTGTCGATGGTTCTTAACACCACATATCATCTCTGGTAGGAGATGAGATCTGCAAGCACACGGAAGATACCATTGTAGCATTTACCCAAGAGTATTCTTAAGGGTATTGTATTTATCCCAAAGGAAGGCGATGAAGTAAAGTAAACACTATTTTTATGATCGAGGTATAGGGTACTAAGCGTTTATCAGAACAGGGGTAAGATGATAATATGGGTAGTGTGACACACACCTAAGCAATCTACTCTAAGGGTAAGGTTGTCCTAGTGAGGGTTAGACTACGAGACGGAGCTACTCCTACTGCGTTCTAATTACTCATATACATAGTCTAATAAAGTACACATGAATATGCTAATGGTTAATACTAGGTCCTAGTGGTCCAACATATCGGGCAAGGGCTTACCTTGGTCTGCCAGGCGACTCGCACCAAGAGCCTACATCGTAGCTGAACGTGAAGGATTACAACAGACGGATAGGGCTGTCACCACCTACCTCCTACCTCTACCACCCGTAGTCTAGGATGCATCCAACACTACTTAACTATCCAAGCACCACGCTTGCATGCTAAGTAAATACCTTAAGAGTTGCAATGTAATATTCATCCTAAGGCGATGACTAACCTAAACATCATTGAACCTATATTGCATCCAAGCACTAACATAATCATATTATTACCTAATTAGACTATAGTGGTGGTGTATGATGTTTATGATAACATGATAATAGCATTATGTCTAGATCATAACAACATCTACACCTAGCACATACATGCACTCCACATCCAAACAAGGAATGCTTTATCCAAGTATATGAATAAGTAAAGACTAAAGATAATAGCTTAATTATGCATAAAGTCTCAAAAACAAGAAAAGCTACATGAGTCATACCTTTCCCAATTTGAACTTGGGACTAGAGGCTCCTCTCTACAGCCTAACCTCCACTAAGGACATAAGAGAACTAGTGTAAACAAGAGAGACTTCTCAAGTGGTGTGTGTCAAGTGAGGTGAGGCACTCCCCCCTATTTATACACCCACTCAGGTGGTTTCGCGTGCTAATCTCCCAAGATTTCACTTACTCCTGTGTCAAGGAAGCCACTAGGGGTTGACACGTGTAGTTGGACCGAGTTTGGCGCTTTTACCAGTTCGGCCGAAAAGGTGGTTCGGCCGAACTGGGGTTGGCCCCACTCGACTCTCACTTGCTCCTAGACACTGATATATGGACCCTTGTCGACCTTCTAGATGAATCGGGGTGAAAACTTGCGAGTATCCGCCTGTAAGTGGGCCACTGGATCTGTCGAAGTGTGAGAACGACACTTCCCCCGGTACTACTAAATGTAGCCTGCGGAGGTTCTTGTATTAGTTTGGGCGCGCAGAGATCAGGAACAAGATGATGACGCAGGAGATTTATGTGGTTCGGGCCGCCTGAGTGTAATACCCTACTCCACGGGGCGTGTGTTGTTGTATTGAGTAAATCTGTAGCCCTCGTATACGTGTGAGCTTGGATCCCCTTGTCTCGTGCGGCGCAATCCTTTTATAGTCTAAGGACTGGCTGTTACATCATTTGCCTGGCTCGACATGTGGCCCTGACGTATTTAATAGCCTAATACACTGTCTATGAGCATTAAGTGTGGTTAATAGTGTGATAACGTGCCTTAATAGCTGCATTATCCCTATTAACAATGCTCTGATCATGTGTCATTAATACTACATTAATGATACGTAATTAGGTATTGTAACTGCCATTTTAACTGTCCCTTGAATGTTCGTGCTGTTGGAGATCTGCCAGTGTACTTGTTGGTGATGTAGGTCCGGAGGCTCCACACGTGGCAGCTTCGGAGCTTCCCCTTGGGGGGAGGTAGATCCAAAACTGCTATACACGTGACGGCACCAGAGCTTCCCTCTACTGGGGGTTAGGTCCGGGGTCATTATACACGTGTTGACTGTGGAGCTCCCCTATGTTGGGAGTTTAGCTCCGGACTTACATTACACGTGACAGTCCCGGAGCTACCCATATGAGGGATGCGAGTCCGATATAGTGTGACGTGTGGGGCCTGAGGAGACCTTCAACTTTGAAAGGTGGAACTCTCTTGCACTTCTTGCAGTACCGTGGGGTACCCGGTACACAGGGTACTGACAAGATCCATGGGAAGCCACATGGCATCATCTGATTGGTTTGAAGTGTGTTTCCTTACCTTGTGGCCATGCATTCACCTCAAACCTGCATATAATACATGCATGCACCAATTTCTCCAAGTACAAGTGGAACTAGATTATTCCTAACTATGATGTGTGTAAGAAATATTCACTCCTTCACATAATTGAGTTATATTGAAGGTTGAAATTGGTATATAACAACCGTCAAAATAGTTCATGTATCCAATTTGATGTACACAAATGAGAATTTTGGTCAACCAGTTAACTAAAATTTTTTATTCGGTTTTCGGTTAAAAAAAAAACTTCGCAGAGCACGTCAGGTTCATCCACTACGTGAGAAAGGCTCGTTCGAGATGAGCCCGTACGAAGAACAGAGATGAGCAAAAAGCGCATCTCCGTCATCATGCCTTGCACTATAGAGTAATCGCAGATGCGAGGCAGGCGCGTCGCCGATCAGCACACATGGGATACAGCTCTAAGAAAGCCCATCTCCTTTTTGTGAGGAATCCGAGATGCACTTCAAGGAGGCTCATCTCCGTTTTCTAAGTAATTCCAAATGAGCTTTAAGAAGGTCGTCTCCTTTATGTAAGATATCTGAGACGGGCTTTATGACATATCATCGCAGATTGGAAGACTAATCCGAGATGGATTTTAAGAAAGCTCGTCTCCTTTCGCTTAGAAATCCAAGACGGGCTTTATGAGAGCCTGTCGCAGATTTAATGACTAATCCGAGATGGGCTTCCAATTAGCTCATCTCCTTTTTGTTATTATTTAGAGACGCTCTTTATGTCAAGTTGTCTCCTTTATTTATGTAATCTGAGACGCTCTTTGTCATAACACGTCGCAGATTTTTTACCGGCAGGGTCACTACAACACTAACAGGAGACGTACCATGTTAGACGCTCATCTCCTATTAGGTGCCCCCACCCCTGTTTATCCTGGTTGCCAGCTGCATCCTGGAGCTAGACAGTATTTGGCAGCCGCATTGCCAGGGTCCACAACATACACATAAAGAAACATATGTATAGCCAAATGGAGATCACACACATTGACCAATCAAATATTAACAAAGTGTCAATTGTGGTTATCAAGTACACAAATAATGCCTCCCTGTTCATCCTGCTTATATACCAAGTAACTATTACACAAAGAATGTCCTCCTATTCATCCTGCTTAACAAATAACTAATTACACAAAGAATAACTGTCATGTAATCCTGTACACTGTAATGAAATTCTCCCTTTGGATAAATAATTTAAGAAATGATGAACATGCATAGGTTGTCTCTAATGTGCTCGAGGGTACAACTTTTAGCATTCCTGAAGGCGGGTCCATAGTCCCGCCACACGATAAAACGAGATTTAGCAAAAGATTAGTAATAAAGTAAAATAAATGTACTTACACATATATTGCAATTCTGCTGCTCTCCAAATAAAACCATGTGTAAGCAAACATGGAAGCCGCACGTGTTGCCCGGAGCTTATTATGAGACGTCAAATGTAGTATGATGTTTAAGTTTTTGGCGTTTTCTTTTAATTGTCCTCCTATCACCTTACACACGTATGTGTCAAAAGCCCTAAAGAAAAACGTTGATAGTTAATGTAAAATTATTGTGCAATGATAAAACAGTTAGAAACTAAAGTGACGAGGGAACTTACTCGTCAATAAAAGAACCGATATTATCCCAATTACGAATTCCTCGCTCGCCAGTTTTTTCATCTTTGTGCCTTGAGGAGTCACAGTACCAAACTTGGTCGTACATTGTAGAAATTGCTATGGTTACCCAATGCTTACCCAGGTTGAATGGTACGACTAGGAGCTTATCACTGTAGTATTTCATTGCCTTGACAAAATATAAAACAATATATTTTCAACTGTTGAATGAATTAGTTCTCGCTGGTATTTGCGGGTCAAGATATGCAGGAGACGCGTTTCTTGTTTTATGACAATTATGTTGTTGCTGGTGCCTACACACAAAATGCCAAATTTGTTACATCTAAGACTTATATTGAGTATATATATATTGAAGAACCTAGTTTTTTTAGGACTTACAATGCAAAGCAGCGTAATAGAGAGACATCCAACGCGTTAAGGTTGAAAAGGTCGTAGAGATCAGACCATTCAACGAGAAAAAAACCATCACCAGTGAGATAGTAGTTATCCTTGAATCCCCCTATTATGGTTTGAATTTTTTTCGTAATTTTCCATGTAGTAGTTATAAAGTTCAACACAAGGTTTACCAACTTGTTTGAGTGAGCCCGCAGTAAACATCAGCTTTCCCACTAGAATCTTCAAGTTACCATGCGTTATAGCTTTCGGCTCCCTCGGGTTAGCTTCCGACTCTTTCACTGGTTTCTTGCAAGTTTTCTTCGACAATCGCCGTTGCGGCTGACTCTTGTTCTTGGCATGTACATTCTTTGTCGACTTTGCTGGCGGCTGATCAGAAGGGGAGGTGCCGAGTGTGAGGTGCCGTGGTGAGGACCGACAAGGCTGCTCTTCAAGTGGATACTTCCGCGTCATCTCTAGAGTTGGAGACAGATGCGGCTTCTCTGTAACTAGAGGCAACTCTAATTGGAGACTTCTGCTGCTTCTCTGTACCTAGAGGCAACTGCTCACCAATTGGAGATTTCTGTTGCTTTTCTATAACTGGAGGTAACAATCACTCTGGAATTGGAGACATAGCCATCTGCTCTGTATTTGGATGCAGAAGCAGATGTGCCTCAGGAGACATCGAAGCAGTGGAGGTGAACGTGGAAGCTGCTCCTGTTCGGTCAACAACAATAAGGGTTCGTCTCCACTGAACCCTTCTAGTAACTGCATCTCGCATAGTCAGCATTGTATTCTCTAGTGGCACTTCGAGCTTCAGGTCTTTCGTATTTTCTTGCACCATGTCCACCTTGACCACAGCATAGGATGTAGTGTCCACCTGGATGTCGTCAAACATGGTCTGATCGGGATACACTAGCCCTCTCCCGACCTCCATTCGATTGATTCTTCCGACCATTTGAAAGTACATCTAGGCATCCTTTGTGGGTTTTGGTTGATTTATGACTAAGAAATGAGATCCTAACAAAACAGTTGAGATGAGCGCAGGTTTTAATGAATTTATGAAGAAAGCGCAAAAAGAAAGGAGAATGAGGAATCTATATGGAAAAGTGCTCAAGAGATGAATAGAATACTTTGTTGTGTATGGAGTGTGTTGGAGAAACACACCCCAAGAGCTCAAGCAAAACAAATCACCCTCACTGCACAAAATTTCAAAAGTTCGGACTAGTACAATATACACAGGACTAGTTCGATATCTCTCTGACTAAGATCAGACTAGTCCCCCCTAGTGCGGACTAGTCCTCAACACTTCACATCAGCACAAAAATGGACAAGTCCGATATCACCACAGACTAGTACAATATCTCTCTAACCAAGATCAGACTAGTCCCCCGTAGTGTGGACTAGTCCTCAACACTTCACAACGGACAAGTCCGATATCACCACGGACTAGTCCGATATCTTTCCAACTAAAAACGGACAAGTCTGCCCCAGTGCAAACTTGTCCTCGGGACATCACACTTCACACAGAAACGGACACGTCCGATATCATCACAGACTAGTCCGAAAACTCTCTGACTAAAATCGGATAAGTCCTCCAATCGCGGACTTTTCCTCAATTCTACATGAGGTTCACCACAGCGAACTAGTCTGATATGTGCCGGACTAGTCCGAACACTTCCAGAGATCAAATCGAACTAGTCTGCTCATTGCTGGACAAGTTCGATATATAAGAACACTTAGGATTTTCCACACACCGCACACCGGACTAGTCCGGAGTCCACCACAGACTAGTCCGGACATCGCAAACCCTAACAGTAACTTTTGAAAACCCAAATATAAATAGAGGTGTACTGCCCTACAACCACAACTCTCGGCCTCTGCGCTGTCACACCTTCCAAGAGCCCAAAATACACATCTCTCCACACATTCCAACCCTAGAAACGTCAAATCTTTTGAGGATTAGCATTGATCAAAAGGAGAGACTTGTTTCGCATGATCTTGAGCTCTTGGGTTTGATTCTCTCGCACACTCTTGTTGTTTATTGCATATCTTTCGAGTGTGTTTGGTGGTGTTTGTCATTGTAAATATAGGGGAGCCCTCAACTTGTGAGAAGGCCCCTTGAACTCGGTTATTTGCCCCTTTGTGGTTAGTGGAAGAGAATGGGCCTTCGTGGCGATTCGACGAGGGTAGGGTTGGTGAAAACCCGATCCTCCGTGGACTCCTCAATGTGGATGTAGCTTTCCTTCATGGGAATCGAACCACGGGATGAAACGTGTATCGTGCATCTTTGTTTCATTGTTCATCTCATTCTATGGTTTACTCAATCTTGGATAACTTATGTTAAAACATTGAAGTCAAAGTTAATTTGTGCCATACATAGTTTCATTATCATGATACATCCAAATTACAACTTATTTTCCACTGTATAGAGTACTTGACGTGAATTCTTCGATCAAACTTGATCATTCTAGCCCGCACACATCGGACTAGTCCGCACCATGCTGGACTAGTCCGATTTCTCTGTATTTGATCAAGTTTTTAAGTGTTTCAGAATCCGACGAAAGTTCATAAAGCCTATTCACCCCCCCCCTCTAGGCTATATTCAATTGGTATCAGAGCAGGACTCTTCAAATGAGACTCACTGCTCGAAGAGAAGATGTCAGACATTAAGGATGTACACAAGAACTTCAACCAAGAGAACGATGATAATGAAAAGACTCAAAAGCTGGAGAAGCTCCTCGACGCCATCCAAGACTACGAGGATGATGATGAGGAGATGCTAGAACTAAAGGCACTCCTAAGGAAGAAGGCACTATCCCCAAAAGGGAAGATGAAGATCGAGGATGAAAAGAAGAAGAAGGGAAGTAGTCACACCGACTACTCCCGATATCCTTTTAACTATGGTCGGTTAAATTCAAACAATAACCATTACTTGTCAATTTCTCTAGGGAAAGAACCTTTCTCTGATGGCAATGATTATTCTATGTGGAGACAAAATATGAAAATGCATCTCATATCACTTAACCCCAGCTTGTGGCATATAGTGTGTACAGGGATAGATATCTCGGATGATGATGAAGAGCTCACACCAAGCCAAGAACAAGCTATTCATCGGAACGCTCAAGTTGCAGCTGTCATAACATCGTCACTGAGCTGAGACGACTTCACCAAGGTGGATGGACCCGAAATTGCAAAGGAGATATGGGACACTTTACAAACCGCACATGAAGGTGATCGTCATGTGCGAGAAGCCAAGATTGAAATGATTGAAGGCGAACTGGGAAGATTTGCTATAAAAGAAGATCAGTCATCGCAAGATATGTACAATCGATTGAAGAATCTCATCAACAAAGTTCAAGCATATGGAAGCAAGAAGTGGAATGATCACGAGGTCATAAAGTTAGTTCTTAGAGATTTCATGCCTCGCACGTAACCCTATGCTCGATGATTATAGAAAGCCTCGGGTATCGGAAAATGACCATGGATGAACTTCTTGGGAAGATTATCAATTTTTAGATGATGGAGAAACAAGCAAAGCACATCAAAGAGTTTGCCAACCTTACCTTGGCAAAGAAGAAAGGAGTTTCTTTGAAGTCCACTTGTAAACCTATATCAAAATAAGCTCGAGAAGCTCAAGAGGAAGATGCAGCGACGATGAGAGCAGTGATATAGATGAAGAAGAAATGATCCTATTCATGAAGAAGTTCAAGAAAATGATGAGAAGAAGACAAGGTGGTAGACCAAATGAAGGGAGACAAAGGGACAAGCCAAGACCGAAAATGAGGCGCGCTTGATATAACTATGGAGAATACGGTCACTTCATAGTTTATTGTACTCATGAAGAAAACAAGAGGAAGACCAAGGACAACAAGCCTCAACTAAAGAAGATGTTCAAGAAGAAGAATCAATTCAGACAGGCGCATCTAGGGAAGGAGTTGGACTCCAATGATGAGTCTTCATCCGAAAAGGAAGAGGAGATGGCTACCATAGCCATCAAGAAGACAACCAAGAAATCCACCCTCTTCCCAACCATGGGCGCATGGAAGGACAACGACAACACATGTATGATGGCAAAGGAAGGTAAAAGAAAGGTAACAACTAAATCTTCTTACTCGTATTCCTTTGCTAGTGGTAGTGATATTTCTAGTGAGGATGATAGTTGTGATGAAAATGAATACTTGCTTAGTGGTTTAGATAAGAAAACTGCTGCTAAGATGAAATTTTTAATGGATAAGCTTGTTGATAAGGAAGAGCTAGTTGAGCGTCAAGAAGATATGATCATCCTCCAAAAGAAAGAATATCTTAAGATCAAAAAGCTCCTTGAACTTTAAAAGGAGTGAAGCAAGTCACTAGAACTTGAGTTAGCTTCAAGCAAGGAAGCTTGCTTGAAGTTAAGCGACTCAAATGTAATCATCAAGGATGAACTTGCTAACTTAACCAAAGTTAACAAGATCCTTGAGATACAAGTTGAGTCACTCAAGCAAAGTGGCTCTTCATCCTCTTCAAGCTCACCTTCTCAACATCTAAAATCTGAAACTACTATTGCTTGTACATGTGCTAAAATTGACACTAATTTGAAAGAAAAGCCAACCTTGACGAAGGACAAGCAACCTTACCACAGTGGCATACTTGACAAGGAGAAGGTCAAGTATGCACGTAGTGCATACTTGATCTCAAGATCTCCAAATGTCAAATATGGCCTTGGATATTCTTATGGTGAAGAGCAAAATGCTAGAAGCCACAAGAATAACAAGGAACGCATTGTCTTTGTCAAGGGAAACTCTTCTCAAGTTAGAAAACTTAAAAATGTTGATAAGTATAACATTGTGAACTCACATGAACAACAAGTTTTGTTTAAAACATTTGATGCTTCATATGTACTTGTGAAAAGTAATTTCGGAAGAGTTTATGCCAAATATGTTGGGCCACGCCATGGGAACACCAAGTCTCATGTGTGGGTGCCCAAATCACTTATGACTAACCTCAAAGGACCCAAGCAAGCTTGGGTACCTAATACCAAGGCGTCATTTGTTTTTGTAGTCTTATTCATCCGGTGGAGCAAAATGGGTGCTAGATAGTGGATGCACCAATCACATGACCGGAGAAAGAAGGATGTTCTTTGAATATGAAGAAAATGAAGATCCAAGTGAAGGCATTTATTTTGGCGATAACAGTCAAGGAAGGGTGCTCGGTACCAGTAAAATAGCAATTTCATCACAACATACTCTTTCTCATGTTTTACACGTTGATTCCTTGGATTATAACCTTTTGTCTATATCCCAGTTATGTGACAAGGATTATAATTGTTTGTTCACTAATGAGGATGTGATTGTCTCTAGAAGGAGTGATAACTCGGTTGCATTCAAGGGTGTGTTAAAGGGAAAGCTTTATCTAGTTGACTTCAACAAAGATAAAGCCGAACTTGACACATGGTTGATTGCAAAAACCAACATGGGTTGGATGTGGCATAGACGACTAGCACATGGTTGTATGAGGAATCTTTTTGCACATGGCCGCTCAAGCTACTTCACCTGGACCTATTTGGTCCAATTGCTTACATAAGCATCGGCGGTAAAAAATACAGTTTAGTAATGGTTGATGATTTTTCGCGCTTCACGTGGGTTTTCTTTTTGCATGATAAGACATAATCTCAAGGAATCCTCTAGAAGTTTCTCAAGCGAGCTCAAAATGAAATTTTGTTGACAATCATGAACATACAAAGTGACAACGGAACGAAGTTCAAGAATACCCAAGTTGAGGAGTATCTAGACGAAGAAGGGATAAAACACGAGTTTTCAGCACCTTATTCTCCTCAACAAAACGGAATAGCCAAAACGAAGCGAACACTCATTGAGATGGCCAGGACAATGCTCAATGAATACAAGACTTCGGACTGGTTTTGGGCTGAAGCTGTTAACACCGCTTGTCACGCCATAAACCGGTTATATCTTCATTGCCTACTCAAGAAAACATCGTATGAACTACTCACGGGTGACAAGCCGAATATTTCATACTTTCGAGTTTTTGGTTCTAAATGTTATATTTTGAACAAGAAACCTAGGACTTCAAAGTTCGCTTCGAAGTCTGATGAAGGTTTCTTACTTGGCTATGATTCGAACTCCTACGCCTATCGTGTCTTCAACAAGGCCTCCGGACTTGTTGAAGTAGCATGTGACGTGGTGTTCGATGAAACTAATGGCTCTCAAGAAGAGAAAGTTGATCAATGTGTGCTAGATCAAGAAGAAGCTCCATGTCAAGCATTGAGAAGAATGGCATTGGGTGATGTTCGACCACAAGTGCCACCTCCAAATGCGAATGAAGAAGATGAACCACAAGTGGAGGAAAATGACCAAGGGGGAGCTTCTACACAAGATCAACCTCATGAAGATCAAGGTGATCAACACGTCAACGAGGGAAACTATCTAGGGCGAGAAGAAGATGATCGTGAAGACTCAAGACCACAAGTGCCACACCCAAGAGTACATCAATGCATCCAAGGAGATCACCATGCCGACAACAAAATCAGTGACATCCAAATGGGAGTAACAACTCGATCTCATATAGCTAATTTTTGTGAACATTACTTGTTTGTATCCTCTTTCGAACCACACAGGGTTGAAGATGCATTAAAGGATCCGGATTGGGTGGTGGCAATGCAAGAAGAATTAAACAACTTCAAAAGGAACGAGGTGTGGGAACTTGTTGAAAGACCCAAGTTCAACGTCGTCGGCACTAAATGGGTCTTCCGCAACAAGCAAGACGAACACGGTGTGGTGACAAGGAACAAGGCACGACTTGTAGCCAAATGGTAGTCACAAGTCGAAGGTTTGGATTTCGACGATTCTTTTGCTCCCGTAGCTAGGCTTGAATCGATTCGTATATTACTTGCATATGCTACTCACCATGATTTCAAGCTTTATCAAATGGACGTGAAAAGCACCTTCCTCAATGGACCGATCAAGGAGGAGGTGTACGTGGAGCAACCCCCCGGGTTTGAAGATCAAGAGTTCCCCGACCATGTATACAAACTGCGTAAGTCTCTCTATGGCCTCAAACAAGCTCCTTGAGCTTGGTATGAGTGCCTTAGAGATTTTTTGAACGAAAATGGTATTAAGATTGGAAAAGCTGATTACACCCTGTTTACTATGCATTTTGATAATGATCTATTCATTTGCCAAATCTATGTTGATGATATCATTTTTGGTTCAACTAACAAATCTTTTTGTCAAGAACTTAGTAAGATTATGACAGATAGATTCGAGATGTCCATTATTTGAGAGTTGAGATACTTTTTGGGATTCCAAGTGAAGCAACAAAAGGAAAGAACGTTCATAAGCCAAACAAAGTACACTCAAGACATCCTAAAAAAATTTGGCATGGACAAAGCAAAGCCCATAAAGACTCCCATGGCGACAAATGGACACTTGGATCTCAATGAAGACGGACCAAACGTGGATCAAAAGGTATATCGCTCCATGATTGGCTCCTTACTTTATTTATGTGCATCTAGGCATGATATCGTGTTGAGTGTATGTTTGTGTGCAAGATTTCAAGCCAATCCTAAGGAATGTAATTTGACAGCCGTAGAAAGGATCTTGCAAAATTTAGTCCATACACCCAACCTAGGAATTTGGTATCCTAAAGGTTCAAAGTTAAATCTTATTGGATACTCCGATGCAGATTATGCCGGATGCAAAGTAGATAGAAAAAGTACCTCTGGTACTTGCCAATTCCTAGGTAGATCCCTAGTTTCTTGGTCCTCCAAGAAACAAAACTCCATTGCCTTATCCACGGCCGAAGCAGAGTATGTTTCAGCTGGGAGTTGTTGTGAACAACTCCTTTGGATGCGACAAACTCTAAGGGATTATGGTTACAATATGAGCTGTATTCCACTCCTTTATGACAATGAGAGTGCAATTAAAATTGCCCATAATCCCGTTGAGCAATCTAGAACTAAACACATAGACATCCGACATCACTTTTTTAGAGATCACTCAATGAAAGGAGACATAGCCATTTCCCATGTCAACACTGAAAAACAACTAGCCGATATCTTTACCAAGCCACTTGATGAAAAACATTTTTGTGAGCTTTGAAATGAACTAAATATCCTTGATGCTTGGAACATGGCTTGAAAACTTGCATACCTGTATGCCATCTTCAAAATCTATTGATTGTGTTATGAAAATCATCTCTCTCTATTGTTGAATGTGGCCTAGAGGGGGGTGAATAAGCCCTTTTGATTTTTAGTCGGAACCTGCAACACTTAGCAACTTGATCAAATACCAGGAAATCGGACTAGTCCAGTAGAGTGCAGACTAGTCCGGTGCGTGCAGACTAGATTGATCTAGTTAGATCAATGATCTCAATACCAGCACAGTAGGCAACAGAATATAGTATGTAACTTGAAGGTATTGAGTCAATGAAATTAAATGTAGCATAAGCTAACTTTGGTTTCTATGTTTTAACGTAAGATATGCAAGATCAAGTAAACCCTAGATTGTGATATGAAAAACTGAAAACAAGATTGACACAAGAGTTTATCACGTGGTTCGATTCCCACAGAGGCAACCTACGTCCACGTTGAGGAGCCCACGAAAGGACCGGGTCTTCTCCAACCCTACCCTCGTTGAATCACCACGAAGGTCGATTCTCTTCCACTAATCACAAAGGGTAAATCACCAAGTCCAAGGGGCCTTCTCACAAGTTGATTGCTCCCCAATATTACAAATCAAACACCACCAAGAACACACTTGTAAGATCCACAATAAAACAACAGGAGTGTGTTAGAGAATCAAACCCATGAGCTCAAGATGTGAGGATCGTGTCTCTCCTTTGATCCATAGTTAATCCTCAAAGATTTGATCTTTCTTGCGATGGATTATATGGAGAGATGTGTTTTCTAGGCTCTTGGAGGGTGTGACGGTGCTGAGAGTCGAGAGAGTTGAAAGTAGGGCCGTGCACTTCTATTTATATAGAGGTTTCCAATGGTTACCGTTAGGGTTCTGAGAGTCCGAACTAGTCTGTTGTGGAGTCCGGACTAGTCCAGTGTTGAAAGTGCATCTAGTATCCCCGTGGGTTTTGGATGATTGATGACGACAATTAAGTGACTAATGAGCTCAGTGATCTTAAGCACAGTTGTGGACTAAGTGGAAGCACAATCCCTCAAAAAGGAAAAATATGGAAGCGGCGATGTCAACTCGAAAAGGGAAACTAGGGTTTCTAGTGTGTCGAGTTTAGACTAGCCAAATTTGTGTGAGGATGTGTTGTGTAAAGTGCATTGAGATCAAGTTGGGAGCTCAAAGCGGTTTAGAGGTCAAACCTATTGAGTAAGAGAGTTGGAAGTAGTCTGGCAGTAGGGTCGGACTAGTCCATGCAGGAGGCCGGACTAGTCCGCCCCTGGCCGGCCAAGTCCGTCTTCAGCCGGACCAGAAGGGTCTGACTGAGATCGGACTAGTTCGTATTGGGACGGACTAGTCTGAGTAGCCGTGAGTGGGTTTTGGGTCTAAGTCCCAAAACCATAGACTTGTCCGTTTTAGTCCAGACCAAGAGGTCCTGACTAAGATCGGACTAGTCCGCCCTGGGGGCCGGACTAGTCCGGGTTTGAGAGGAGACTGCGTTTCAAAGACTAAGTCTGGGAAGGCCGGACTAGTCCGCCCATGGGGCCGGACTAGTCCGTGGTCTTCAGACTAGTCCGTTTTCACACAGAACAAAAGGTTCTGTGTGAGATCGGACTAGTCTGGTGAGGGCCGGACTAGTCCGTTGTTGAAGTGACCTTTTGAATTTGAAGTTTGGCGGGTAGTGTGACGATTGCCGCGCAGTGCGACAATTGTCAGAGGCGTCAGTGGTCCCCTAGGCCGGACTAGTCCGGGCTGTAGGCCGGACTAGTCCGCCCATCTGCTGAAGTCAGCAGTATGGGCTTGGGACCTCAATAAATAGAGGTCCCCTGGGTTCTTTTGAACCATCCTTTGAGCAAACTGAAACCCTAGAGCCGCCACAGCAACCTTGAGCCTCCAAAAGCTTCCTTCTTGCCTACATTCCCTCTAAAACTAATTATTGTGCATATTAGGGTTTTGTGAGGTGAAGAAGAGGAAGAACACCGCTCCTTGACTCTCGGTTTGATCTCTTGCACTTTGTGAATCTTTGTGATCTGTGGCTTGAGTCAATCTTTGTGATTTGCAATTGTAATTGTGGTGGGAGCCTCATATTGTGAGAAGCCCCAACGAATCTTGTATTCATTCTTTGCGATAGTGGAGAACCAAGTTAGGCCCGTGCGGTAAACTTGGTGAGGGAAGGGTTGTTGAACCTGGTCCTTTGTGGACTCCTCAACGGGGACGTAGATTCCTTGTGTGGGATCGAACCTCGGGATAAAATCCTCGTGTCACTTATGTTCCTAGCGTTCGTTCATCATACATTGCTTCTAGTGTTAAGCTTTGCCGGTTTTGTTCATCACCTTTGCTATATTGTGATCCTTAGCTTCATACTTGCCATATAACTTGTTAAGGCTCACTAAGTTATTCTAACAAACTCTGCATCACAAGAATTGGACCAAAATCTATTAGAAACCCCTTTTATGTTTTTCCCAAAGGTGGACCCGACTAGTCCGCCGCTGGACCGGACTAGTCCGCCCCTGTGTATTAATCTTGTTTTATTAAGTCATTTCAGGTCAATTAGCCTATTCACCCCCCTCTAGGCAACTTTGAATTGGTATCAGAGCGGGACTCTCCCAAAAGAGTCTAACAACTCAGAGAGAAGATGGCCGTAGTGGGGTACAAAGAAGTTTCTATCAGCGAGATCCAAGCAACTCCAGAAGAGATTCTCTTCTATCAAGACAAATCAACGGATGACGAAGAAGTTCGCCAGCTCAAGGCGAAACTTCGAGAGAAGTTGAAGATTCCCAAAGTTGACACCTCAACCTCCACATCGAGTGGTACAATCAACTACAATCAACAAGGCTACAACTATGAGCGCCTTGTTTCCAACAACCACTACCTTTCCATCCCATGGGGGAAGCCTCCCCAATTCGATGGAACCGACTACGGGATGTGGAAGCACAACATGAAGATCCACCTTGTGTCACTCAATCCCTCACTATGGCAAATTGTGTTGACCGGGGTGCACATCCCTAAGAATGAAGAAGATATCACTCCGGAGCAAGCCGTGCTCCTTCACCGCAATGCCCAAGCGGCCGGAGTGATCATCTCATCTCTCTCAAGAGATGAGTTCAACCGAGCGGATGGACTTGAGGTGGCCAAAGACATTTGGGACACTCTCAAGACGGCTCATGAAGGCAATCGAGTCGTCAAGGAAGCAAAGATTGAGCTCATTGAAGGAGAGCTCGGGAGGTTTGCCATTATGGATGGTGAATCTCCCCAAGAAATGTACAACCGCTTAAAGATACTCATCAACAAGAGTAGATATTACATCTGTACCAAGTGGACGGACCACGAGGTGGTGAAGAGAATGATTCGGGCATTCATGCCTAGGAACGTCTCTCTATGCTCCATGATCCGAGAAAGTCCGGGGTTTGCCAAAATGACCCCGGAAGAGGTCCTTGGAAGGATCATCAATCACGAGATCATGGAAAAGCAGGCGCTCTTCTACAACGACCTTCAAAGTTTCACCGCCTCGAAGATGAAGAATGTTGCTCTCAAAGCAACATGCCCTCCAAAAGAGCAAACAGAAGATGATGAGGAGAGCCTTGACACCGATGAGGAAGAGGCCTTCTTCATCAACAACTTCAAGAGGATGATGAGGAGAAGAAAAGTAGGATACAAGCATGAGGGAAAAGGCAAAGAAAAGGCAAGGCCCAAAAACAAGAGGGCTTGCTACAATTGTGGCGAGTACGGGCACTTCATGGTAGATTGTCCACATGAAGATGGCAAGAAGAAGAAGGAGGGCAAGCCACAAGAGAAGAAGTTCTACAAGAAGAAGAGGCCCTCCGGTCATGCTCACTTAGGCAAGGAGTGGGACTCTAACGATGAGTCCTCCTCGTCCGAAGATGAGGAGAAGATGGCAACCATAGCCATCGAGAGGAGCTCCAAGGGAAGCAAGCTCTTCCTAAATCTCCATGACTATAAGCCAACGTGCCTCATGGCAAAACAGGGAAGAAGAAAGGTAAATTCTAACTCATCCTCTTTCATATCCTCCCATGATGATTTGGATAGTGCAAGTGAAAATGAACACATGTTTAAGGATATAAGCAAGAGCACATTGCGAAGAATGAAATTGCTTTCGGATGAGATTTTTGAGAAGGAGGAGCTCTTAGATAGGCAAGAGGACTTGCTTATCCAAGAAAATGAAAGATGTAAAGAGCTCATTGAACTCCTTGAGCTTGAGAGAGAGAAGAGCAAGGCATTAGAGCATGAACTTGCTCTAAGCAAGAAAACATGCTCAAGTCTTGAGGAGGCAACTATTGATCTCAAGGACAAACTTGGCAACTTGACAAAAGTTAACAAGATCCTTGAGACTCAAGTTGAGTCCCTTAAGACTAGTGTAGCCTCTTCCTCCACAAGCTCATCCTCCTCAAAAGTTGCATCCAAAGCAATATCAACTTGCAAATGTTCTAACTTGATTCTTAAATTAAAAGATGAGCTTAAGTTGACTCAAGACAAGCAAGCACCTAAGGGTGGCATCTTTGACAAAGAGAAAGTGGCGTATGCACGAAGTGCATACACCAACACAAGACCTCCAAATGTCAAGGACGGTCTTGGCTATACTAAAGGAGGAAGGCAAAATGCCAAAACCTTCAAGTATGGCAAAGACTTGATTTTCTTTGTTAAAGGAAGCTCATCTCCAACTAAAACTGTGAAGAACACCTCAACTAGCACTTATACGCCTAAAGCTGAACCGCATCCTCTATTTCATGATTTCGATGCATCATATGTGTTGATGAGGAACAAATATGGCAAAGTGTATGCTAGATATGTTGGGCCACTCCGCAAGAGCCCCAAGCCTTGCGTGTGGGTGCCCAAATGCCTTATCACTAACATCAAAGGACCCAACTTCGCTTGGGTACCTAAAAGGAAGGCATAATCTTGTTTTGTAGGCATACTCCTCCGGTGGTTCTAAATGGGTGCTCGATAGTGGGTGCACAAACCACATGACCGGAGAGAGGACGATGTTCGAGGAGTATTAAGAACACGATGATCCAAATGAAGGAATCCTATTTGGAGACAATAGCCGAGGAAAAATCCTTGGCTCCGGTAAAATTGTCATCTCTCCTCAACACACTCTTTCTAGCGTTTTACACATTGATTCTTTAGACTATAACCTCTTGTCCATATCACAACTATGTGACAAGGGTTATAATTGTGTTTTCACTAATGAGGGTGTGAGCGTCCTTAGAAGAAGTGATAACTCAATCGCTTTTAAGGGTGTGCTCAAGGGAAAGCTTTATCTTGTGGACTTTGCCTCGGATAAAGCTCAACTTGACACATGCTTAATGGCGAAAACCAACATGGGATGTCTTTGGCATAGACGGCTAGCCCATGTTGGCATGAGGAACTTACAAAAGCTTCTTAAGGGCGAGAACATCCATGGCTTGAAGAATGTTATCTTCGAAAAAGACAGGCCATGTAGTGCTTTCCAAGCGGGGAAGCAGGTAGGAGCTCAACATCCCTCCAAGAACATCATGACGACAACAAGACCGCTGGAGCTGCTACACATGGACCTTTTCGGGCCAATAACCTACATAAGCATTGGCGGTAACAAATATGGTCTTGTTATTGTTGATGACTTTTCTCGTTTCCCTTGGGTGTTTTTCTTGCATGATAAGGGTGAAACCCTTGGTGTCCTCAAGAGGTTCTTGAGAAGAGCTCAAAATGAGTTCGCCTCAAGAATCAAAGCTATAAGAAGTGACAACAGAACCGAGTTCAAAAACACTCAAGTGGAAGGATTCTTGGATGAGGAAGGCATCAAGCATGAATTTGCAGCTCCATACTCCCCTCAACAAAACGGGGTGGCAGAACGGAAGAATAGAACACTCATCGAGATGTCAAGGACAATGCTTGATGAGTACAAGACATTGGATCGGTTTTGGGCGGAGGCGGTTAACACCGCTTGCCACGCCGTCAACCGAGTATACCTCCACTGCCTCCTCAAGAAGACTCCCTATGAGCTTCTAGTTGGTAAGTAACCCAATATCTCTTATTTTCGTGTTTTTGGAAGCAAGTGTTATATTCTCAACAAGAAGCCTAGGACTTCAAAGTTTGCTTCAAAGTCCGATGAGGGTTTCCTGCTTGGCTATGACTCAAACACTCAAGCCTACCGTGTCTTCAACAAAACCTCCGGAATTGTTGAAATAGCACGCGACGAGGTGTTTGATGAAACTAATGGCTCCCAAGTGGAGCAAGTTGATCAAAGTGTGCTAGATCAAGAAGACTCTCCACAAGAAGCACTTAGGAGAATGACACTTGGAGATGTTCGACCACAAGAACAACCTCAATGCTCAAGTGACCAACAACAAGATGATGCAAGTACTCCTCCACGCGATCAAGTTGTCGACGGTCAAGAAGGACCTCAAAACGACCAAGAAGATGAAAGTCAAGGGGGATGCATTCATCAAGGGGGAGATCAAGAAGAAGAAGAAGATGATGATGATCCAAGAGCCCAACCTCCACATCCTCGTGTACATCAAAGTGTTCAACGAGATCACCCTATTGACAACATACTAGGAGACATTACTAAAGGGGTAATCACTCGCTCTCGTGTTGCAAACTTTTGTGAACATTACTCCTTTGTCTCTTCTTTGGAGCCCCATAGGGTTGAAGATGCCTTGAGAGATCCAGATTGGGTGGTTTCCGTGCAAGAGGAGCTTAACAACTTTGAGAGGAACAAAGTTTGGGAGCTTGTCAAGCGTCCACAAGCAAATGTTGTAGGCACCAAGTGGGTGTTCCGCAACAAGCAAGATGAACATGGTGTTGTGACAAGGAACAAGGCACGACTTGTGGCCAAGGGGTACTCACAAATCGAAGGTTTGGATTTTGATGAAACCTTTGCTCCCGTAGCTAGGTTAGAGTCAATTCAAATATTACCTGCCTTTGCCACTCACCATGATTTTAAGCTCTATCAAATGGACGTCAAGAGTGCGTTCCTAAATGGCCCAATCAAGGAGGAAGTATATGTGGAGCAACCACCGGGCTTTGAAGACCAAGAATTCCCAAACCATGTCTTCAAGTTGTGTAAGGCTCTCTATGGCCTCAAACAAGCTCCTAGAGCTTGGTATGAGTGTCTTAGAGACTTTCTAATTGAAAATGGTTTTAGGATAGGAAAAGCTGATTACACTCTATTTACAAAGCACTTCAATGATATCTTTGTGTGCCAAATATATGTCGATGACATTATATTTGGTTCTACTAACAAAGTGTTTTGTGATGAGTTTTCAAAGATTATGACGGAAAGATTTGAGATGTCCATGATGGGGGAGTTGAAGTTCTTTTTAGGTTTTCAAGTCAAGCAACTCAAAGAAGGCATGTTCATAAGTCAAACAAAGTACACTCAAGACATATTGAAGAAGTTTGACATGGACAAGGCCAAACCCATTAAGACTCCTATGGCGATGAATGGACACCTAGACCTCAACGAAGATGGTCCAAGTGTGGACCAAAAGGTATATCGTTCCATGATTGGCTCCCTATCATACCTTTGTGCATCTAGACCGGATATCATGCTTAGTGTGTGTATGTGTGCACGGTTTCAAGCTGCACCAAAGGTGTGTCATTTGACCGCCGTGAATAGAATTCTTAGATATCTAGTTCACACAGCGAGCCTAGGACTTTGGTACCCCAAAGGATCCAAGTTCAACCTCATTGGTTATTCCGATGCGGATTATGCGGGGTGCAAAGTTGATAGAAAGAGCACATCCGGGACATGCCAATTCTTGGGTAGATCATTAGTGTCTTGGTCCTCTAAGAAACAAAATTCCATTGCTCTCTCCACAGCCGAAGCGGAGTACGTCACAGCCGGAAGTTGTTGTGCACAACTTCTGTGGATGAGACAAACTCTAAGGGACTATGGTATAAACTTGCGCCATATCCCTCTCCTATGTGACAATGAGAGCGCCATCAAAATAGCCCATAATCCAGTTGAGAATTCAAGGACCAAAGACATAGACATTAGACACCACTTCTTGAGAGATCATTCCTTAAAGGGGTATATAGTGATTTCCCATGTGAGAACCGAGAACCAACTAGCCGACATATTCACCAAGCCACTAGATGAGAAGCGATTTTGTGAGCTTAGGAGTGAGCTCAATATATTAGATTCTCGAAATGTGGCTTGAAACATGCACATCTGAATGTTTACTTATGCCTTGTTCAAAAGAATGCATGTGGTTGGAAAATTCATCTCTATCTCAATTTTCTCCAAAATATTTGAAAAACTAGTGACTTTGTGAGTCATGGTCATAGTTTGAATGTTGATTGCTTACTGACCATATTCACAAGGTTTTGTTGTGCAATATGTCCATAAGGACCTTTTATAGTGGCTAAATCTCAAATATATATGTTTTCAGCCTCCTAGGACCGGACTAGTCCGTCCTATGGCCGGACAAGTCCGGATCCGGACTGGTCCGGGTCTGCTCCGCTGACCGGACTAGTCCGGCTCCCCTACCGGACTAGTCCGGCCCCTGGGGACTTAAACCCCCCCAGGAAGCGGCCGACCCCTCCACTTCCTCATCTGAGTTCTCTCTCTCCCACGCGCGCGAAACCGACCCCTTTCGACGATTTTCGATTCCAACCACCAAAAACCGATTCCAATCCGTGCATTGGACTCCTTGGAGGCAAGGGAGACCTTTCCCAAACATCCTCAACGCGATCCCTCCCCGATCTTGTCGATTCTTCAAGATTTGAAGAGGTATTCCCCCTTTTTCAAAAACTAGCCTCATTCTTAATTCATTAAGTTTTTGGTAGATGCCTCTTCATTAAAATTGTTTCTAGTGACCTTGTGATCATAGCCTAGGAGTATTGCGACCTGATTCCAAATTTTCTCGAAAAACCGTTAGAGTTAGGGTTTAGCCTGTGCAACCCGGACTAGTCCGCCCCTGGAGCGGACAAGTCCGTTCTGCACAGGTCAAACTCACACTTTGGCTGTGTTTCGTGAATTCCTTCGCATTATTCCAACTCCTTGACCTTCTATCTTATGGACTCTATTCCTTTCAGCTAAAATGGCCGCTCCTCGCCGTTCCGCTTCTCCCCTCACTGACCCTGAGTGGGAGGCGGAGCAACTCCGTCTCGCCGAGGAACGAGCAAGAGCCGAAGTTGAGGCTGCGGAGAAGTATCTCGAGCAGCATGCAAGAGTGCAAGCAGCCAAGAAGCAACAAGCTGCTCGGGCCGCTGCATTGGCCTACGACGAGGATGAAGCAATGGCTCGGGCCATTGAGGAGTCACGGAAGGATCTCCGAAAGAAGAAGCGAGAGGAGCATGAAGCTCACAACTCTCAGGCTGCTGCTGCACTCGTGTTTCCCCTCTTCTTTTCCCTTTTTGGTGTCTTGATGCCAAAGGGGGAGAGATAGTTGGGACTCAGTCGGGAGAGATAGTCAATATGGGGGAGTGTTAGAAAGGTTGGGCAAGGGTACTTAGGTGTGGAGAGTCGAGTGTAGTTCTTATGTTGGGTCTGTGGACATGTTGCACTCCTTTATTGTAATATCTATGTTATGTCGAACGCTTAAATTTGTGCAAGACTAGGCTCTTAATGTTAAATAT
This sequence comes from Tuctoria greenei, assembly GCA_036927565.1. Classification (NCBI taxonomy): domain Eukaryota; kingdom Viridiplantae; phylum Streptophyta; class Magnoliopsida; order Poales; family Poaceae; genus Tuctoria; species Tuctoria greenei. The sequence continues at coordinate 23,284,072 of JAYESD010000001.1, read as the reverse complement.
CACATATGATGTTTTGAATGTCTATATTTTAATCATATTTATGCCTGTTATGTCTTGTCACAAATTGTTGAGCACAACACGTAGGCACCCCACCATAACGTGTGTGTGTATGAAGGACTTCCTCAATCTCTCTTTTTGATGCATTCATTGAGGGGGAGTCACTCATACACCCGCACGTTATGGAAAACCACAAATTTACACTCTTATATGTGAAGACTTAATGTGTTGTCATCAATCACCAAAAAGGGGGAGACTGAAAGTGCATCTAGGATCCCCGTGGGTTTTGGATGATTGATGACGACAATTAAGTGACTAATGAGATCAGTGATCTCAAGCATAGGTGTGGACTAAGTGGAAGCACAATCCCTCAAAAAGGAAAAAGATGGAAACAGCGATGTCAACTCGAAAAGGGAAACTAGGGTTTCTAGTGTGTCGAGTTTCGACTAGACAAATTTGTGTGAGGATGTGTTATGTAAAGTGCATTGAGATCAAGTTGGGAGCTCAAAGCGGTTTAGAGGTCAAACCTATTGAGTGAAGAGAGTTGGAAGTAGTCTGGCGGTAGGGCCGGACTAGTCCGTGCAGGAGGCCAGACTAGTCCGCCCCTGGCCGGCCAAGTCCGTCTTTGGCCGGACCAGAAGGGTCTGACTGAGATCGGACTAGTCCGTATTGGGACGGACTAGTCCGGGTAGCCGTGAGTGGGTTTTGGGTCTAAGTCCCAAAACCACAGACTTGTCCGTTTTAGTCTGGACCAAGAGGTCCTGACTAAGATCGGACTAGTCCGCCCTGGGGGCCGGACTAGTCCAGGTTTGAGAGGAGACTGCGTTTCAAAGACTAAGTCTGGGAAGGCCGGACTAGTCCGCGGTCTTCAGACTAGTTCGTTTTCATACGGAACAAAAGGTTCTGTGTGAGATTGGACTAGTCCGGTGAGGGCCGGACTAGTCCATTGTTGAAGTGACCGTTTGAATTTGAAGTTTGGCGGGTATTGTGATGATTGTCGCGCAGTGCGACAGTTGTCAGAGGCGTCAGTGGTCCCCTAGGCCGGACTAGTCCGCCCATCTGCTGAAGTCAGTAGTATGGGCTTGGGACCTCTATAAATAGAGGTCCCCTGGGTTCTTTTGAACCATCCTTTGAGCAAACTGAAACCCTAGCGCCGCCACAGCAACCTTGAGCCTCCAAAAGCTTCCTTCTTGCCTACATTCCCTCTAAAACTAATTCTTGTGTGGATTAGGGTTTTGTGAGGTGAAGAAGCGGAAGAACACCGCTCCTTGGCTCTCGGTTTGATCTCTTGCACTTTGTGAATCTTTGTGATCTATGGCTTGAGTCAATCTTTGTGATTTGCAATTGTAATTGTGGTGGGAGCCTCAGATTGTGAGAAGCCCCAACGAATCTTGTATTCATTCTTTGTGATAGTGGAGAACCAAGTTAGGCCCGTGCGGTAAACTTGGTGAGGGAATGGTTGTTGAACCCGGTCCTTTGTGGACTCCTCAACGGGGACGTAGATTCCTTGTGTGGAATCGAACCTTGGGATAAAATCCTCGTGTCACTTGTGTTCCTAGCGTTCGTTCATCATAAATTTCTTCTAGTGTTAAGCTTTGCCGGTTTTGTTCATCACCTTTGCTATATTGTAATCCTTAGCTTCATACTTGCCATATAACTTGTTAAGGCTCACTAAGTTATTCTAACAAACTCTACATCACAAGAATTGGACCAAAATCTGTTAGAAACCCCTTTTAGGTTTTTCCCTGTAGGTGGACCGGACTACTCCACCCCTGGACCGGACTAGTCCGCCCCCTATGTATTAATCTCGTTTTATTAAGTCATTTTAGGTTAATTAGCCTATTCACCCCCCTCTAGGCAACTTTCAAGTGTGCCGTGTGTAGGAAACCCTATGTTCTCAGGAACATCGGATCTCTCCGGCCTCTGAAGGACTAGTCCGATTTAGGCTCTGGAAAAGTTCGGACAAGTATGGTCATTATCGGACTAGTCCGGCTGTGGTGAACCCTTAGTGAATTGAGGAAAAGTCCGTACTTGAAGGACTTGTCTGATTTTAGTCAGAGAAGTTATCGGACTAGTCCGGATATTATCAGACTTGTCCGATTTCGTGCAAAGCTGTGATGTGTTAAGGACTAGTCCGCACTGGGGAGGACTAGTCCAATCTTAGTCAGGAAGATATCGGACTAGTCCGTGGTGATATTGGACTAGTCCAGTCTGTGTAAACATGGACTGTGCAGATAAGTCCGCACTGGGAGGACTTGTCCGATTTTGAACAGGGGGATTCGGACTAGTCCGGGGTATATCGAACTAGTCCGGACTTGTGTAAAATTGTGCAGTGAATGAGTTTTCTTGTGCTTGAGCTCTTGGAGTGTGTTTCTCCAACAAACTCCAAACCCACTGATCTAAACTATTCAGCTCTTGAGCTCCTTTCCATATAGATTCTCATTCTCCTTTCTTTTTGCGCTTTCTTCATAATTTCATTAAAACCTGCGCTCATCTCAACAGTTTGGTTGGGATCTCATTTGTTTGTCATAAATCAACCAATTAAAATTTCACAAAATATGATAAAAATACAGAATTTTCATAAAGTGTGCACATATGAGTTTGGTATAAGTAAAGAATGAAAACATAGGGCATATGTGCACTCTTTATGGTGGGGTGTAAAACTACGTGAGTGTGAGCAATAATCGTGATGAAAATGAAATGATTGACATGGAAATACCAATATCAAGCATATATGTAAATTTCAAAGCAAAATCACATATTATCTCAAATCATCATCACAAATTTCATAACATAAGCATAAACATAGTCATTCCGTCACACCACAATACTAAAGGTAGAGATAACAGAATTAAAGTTTTAGAACCCAAAAGAGACACAAAAAGATACACAAATGAAGCTCTCATCTCTCAACCTACAGCTAGGATATAGTGACTCCCCCTCAATCTCTCCCCGTTTGGCATCAGACACCAAAAAGAAGGAGAGGAGGGATCTAGTGGCTCATTCCTTGCTATCGGTCCTCTCCTCATCTTCATCTTCATCTTCAGGTTGAGTAGGAGGAGGAGGAGGGATCCACTCGAACTTCCACCAATGCCAATGTAAGCAAGCTCGGAGGGAGTCAAAGGTCCAAGCTCAGTGAAATCAGAGGTTGGATCTTCAGAGATAACAGGGGATCCAATAGGCTCAATATCCAGCTTCTCGCAAATATGCTTGACATTTTCTTTAAGATATCTCATATCTGCCTTCCTCGCCTTGTTCAGCTTGTGAAGCTTTACCTCAACCTTCTTGCATGAGCCAAAAATGGTTGCCAAGTACTTCAAGATTCCACTAGGAGACCCTTTTTTAGGAGGGGCCCTAGTGGTGGGAGCAGTCCTCGCATCTACTTGAGCTCTCCTCGGAGCCTCTTCACTGGACATCGGAGATGGAGCAGCTTGGACAGTGGCTTGGGGAGGCTTTTGGGGCCTCAAAGGAGTGTGCTCCACATCCTTCACGAACTCGATTCCTATGACCTTCTCAATCATAAACATCAAGTAGGGGGCATAGCCACAGGATCTGTTTAGTGTGCAGGAGATGTTGACCATATCATTCTAGATATAGTCAAAGACATCGAACTTTCGGTTCTTGCTAATCACCTTCATTAGGGTCCTCAAGTACCCTTGCACACTTCCTGCATCTCCGTCTTTTGGAACTATTGTCTTCCTTAGCACCCTATTAAGAACCATGAAGAAGGGCTTCATGTTCATAGTCGATGGAGGGGTACTTTAGGCTAGTATCATAGAGGAAGTCCATCTTATCCTTTCCCAAGACACCAATGTTGTGGATAGTCAGCTCATTGTTGTTGGTGTCTTCTAGGTGAAGGAGTCTTTCAAAATCATCATAAGTAATAGTGTACTTGCATCCATGAGTCATCCAAGTCACCCTTTCCTCCTCATCACTAGCAAAGAAGCATGCGGCATAGAACTGAGCAATAATCTCATCATTCCAGTTATATCTGAAGGCAAACAGGTCCTTCAGTCCATACCTAGCTGCAGCCTCCACCACTTGATCAAAGGCACCACACACCACAGCTCTTCCTATGAACGTGATTCCAGTCAATCCACTGGCTGTGAACAACTGGAGTCTTCATGGTGAGGTACACATAGCTATAATAGTCTACGTGAAAGTTGCTCCAAAATCTAGCATCGGCCACCTTTTTGGACCGGCTGTAGCAATCCACAAATCTGAGCTTGGAAGCCATATCGCTTCCCTTTCCATTGAACTTCTCCTCGGAGGAATCCCTGGTCCCATGCCTCGAAGCTGCCATCTTGAGAGGGCCGATCGGGCCCGAGGAAATTCCTTTTCCCTTGCCCTTAGCTTGGTGAGAAGCCGCCAAGCTAGGGCTAGCTGCATCCTTGGCCTTGGACGCAGGCTTCTTGGCTAGAACCTTCCGCCGCACATGAGGTGGAGAAGGTGCCGGCTCAGAGGGACGCTCGTGCCTCTTCTTCCCTTGGCCCGTTGAGGACCAAAGCAGGGAGTCTTGATCCATCTCGGCCTCATAATCGGAGATTTCATCATTGGAGCCCGACATTATCCTGAGAAGGGATTATACAATGTATGAATGAGAATTGATGGCAAGGAAGTGCATTCAGTAGTTGGAAATTAGGGTTGAATTCAGTTGAAAATCGGACTTGTCCGGTGTTCAGGTACGGACTAGTCCGGAGGGACCGGACTTGTCCATACAGGGACCGGACTAGTCCGGTATTCATCTCTTCAAAACCTAACTATGAGACAAATGGTGTTGCTCAATGCAAAACTAGCTTAGCATAGATGTAATACAGCAAGGAAGCATGTATTAGCTGAAATAAACTAAGTTATTTGATCCAAAATGGAAGAAATCAAAGTTTCTAGGGTTTGGGGGGAAATTTACCAAACTTCTTCGATTCTTGATGAGGAGGAGTTGAAGGTGCGCACAAGTCCGTGGTCTTCAATCCCCTAGCAATGGAGATCGATTTCGACCCAAACTTGAAGAAATTTGTTGGAGAAATTGCCAAATCGCCTTGGTGGCTCTCGAGTGAAGAGAGAGAATGTAAGGTGAGTTGTGAGGGTGAAGGAGATTAGGTTTTGGTGGCGCCTAGGGTTATGGAGTTGAAAAATCGGACTAGTCCGTGGTCAACTGGACCAGTCCAGACCACCGGACCTCTGCGGACTAGTCTGCTGTGTGCGGACTAGTCCGGATAACCACAGACCAGTCCGGGGTCACCAGAACAGATATAATTAGCCCATTCATATATATTCTAAGGTTCTTATCGAGAAAATAGGGGCCAAAATAATCAAGTAATCTTGATGAATATGATCAGTAAACATAAAACAATTAAGCAATGACCATAATTCATCAAAATCAAGTAATTGAAATAGTTTTTCCGAGAAAATTGAGAGAGATGATTTTCGCAACACAATCAACATATTTTGAAGAAGCCATACAGGTATGCACATTTTCAAGCCACATTTCGAGCATCAATGATATTTAGTTCATTTCAGAGCTCGCAAAAACGTTTTTCATCAAGTGGCTTGGTGAGTATATCGGATAGTTGTTTTTCGGTGTTGACATGGGAAATGGCTATGTCTCCTTTCATTGAGTGGTCTCTCAAAAAGTGATGTCGGATGTCAATATGTTTGGTCCTAGAGTGTTCAATGGGATTATGGGCAATTTTAATGGCACTCTCATTATCACAAAGGAGTGGAATATGGCTCATATTGTAACCGTAATCCCTTAGAGTTTGTCACATCCAAATGAGTTGTGCACAACAACTCCCGGCTACAACATACTCCGCTTCGGCTGTGGATAAGGCAATGGAGTTTTGTTTCTTGGAGGACCAAGAAACTAGGGATCCAGTTAGAAATTGGCATGTACCGAAGGTACCTTTTCTATCTACTTTGCATCCGGCATAATCTGCATCAGAGTATCAAATAAGATTGAATTTGGAACCTTTAGGATACCAAAGGCCTAGGTTGGGTGTATGAACTAAATACCGCAAGATTATCTTTACGGCTCTCAAATGACACTCCTTAGGATTGGCTTGAAATCTTGCACACAAGCACACACTCAACATAATATCAGGTCTAGATGCACATAAGTAAAGTAGGGATCCAATCATCGAGCGATATACCTTTTGATCCATGCTTGGTCCGTCTTCATTGAGATCCAAGTGTCCATTTGTTGCCATGGGAGTCTTTATAGGCTTCGCCTTGTCCATTCCAAACTTCTTGAGTATGTCTTGAGTATACATGATTTGGCTTATGAACGTCCCCTCCTTTTGTTGCCTCACTTGGAATCCCAAGAAGTATTTCAGCTCTCCCATCATAGAAATTTCAAACTTACATGTCATAATGTTACTAAATTCTTCATAAAAAGATTTGTTAGTTGAACCAAAAATGATATCATCAACATAAATTTGGCAAACAAAGAGATCATTGTCAATGTGCTTCGTGAATAATGTATAATCAGCTTTGCCAATTTTAAAACCATTTTCAATCAAGAAATCTCTAAGGCACTCATACCAAGCTCTAGGAGCTTGTTTGAGGCCATAGAGAGCCTTACGCAGTTTAAACACATGGTCGGGGAACTCTTGATCTTCGAATATAGGGGGTTGCTCCATGTACACCTCCTCCTTGATTGGTCCGTTGAGGAAGGCACTTTTCACATCCATTTGATAGAGCTTAATATCATGGTGAGTAGCATATGCAAGTAATATTCTAATGGATTCAAGTCTAGCTACGAGATTAAAGGTTTCATCGAAATTCAAACCTTCGACTTGTGAATACCCTTTGGCCACAAGTTGTGCCTTGTTCCTTGTCACCACCCCGTGTTTGTCTTGCTTGTTGCGGAAGACCTATTTGGTGCCGACGACATTGAACTTGGGTCTTTCGACTAGTTCCCACACCTCATTCCGTTTGAAGTTGTTCAATTCTTCTTGCATTGCCACCACCCAATCCGGATCGTTCAATGCATCTTCAATCCTGCGCGGTTCCAAAAAAGATACAAAAGAGTAATGTTGACAAAAATTAGCAATTCTTGATCTAGTAGTTACTCCCTTTTGGATGTCCCCGATTATGTTGTCGACTGGGTGGTCTCTTTGGATGCATTGGTGTACTCTTGGGTGTGGTACTTGTGGTCTTGAGTCTTCATGGTCATCTTCTACTCCCCCTATATGGTTGCCCTCATTTGTGTGTTGATCATCTTCGTCTTCTAGTGGTTGATCTTGTGTTGAAGCTCCCCCTTGATCCATTACCTTCACTTGTGGTTTATCTTCTTCATTTTCATGTGGAGATGGCTCTTGTGGTCGAACATCGCCCAACGCCATTTGTCTTAATGCTTGACAAGGAGCTTCTTCTCTATCTAGTAGACATTGATCAACCTGCTCTTCTTGAGAGCCATTAGTTTCATTGTACACTATGTCACATGCTACTTCAACAAGTCCGGAGACTTTGTTGAAGACACGATAGGTGTATGTGTTCGAATCATAGCCAAGCAAGAAACCTTCATCAGACTTCGAAGCGAACTTTGAAGTCATAGGCTTCTTGTTCAAGATATAGCTTTTAGAACCGAAAACCCAAAAATAGGAAATTTTAGGTTTGTTACCCGTGAGTAGCTCATATGATGTCTTCTTGAGTAAGCGATGAAGGTAAAGTCGGTTTATGGCGTGACAAGCGGTGTTGACCGCTTCTGCCCAAAACCGATTCGATGCCTTGTACTCATCAAGCATTGTTCTTGCCATATCTATGAGGGTTCGGTTCTTTCTTTCGGCCACTCCATTTTGTTGTGGTGAGTACGGTGCTGAAAATTCATGTTTGATGCCCTCTTTGTCTAGGTACTCCTCAACTTGAGTGTTCTTAAACTCCGTGCCATTGTCGCTTTGTATGTTCTTGATCTTCAATGAGAACTCATTTTGGGCATGCTTGAGAAACTTCTTGAGGGTTCCTTGAGTTTCTGTCTTATCATGCAAAAAGAAAACCCACGTGAAGCACGAAAAGTCATCAACAATTACTAAGCCATATTTGTTACCGCCGATGCTTATGTAAGCGATTGGACCGAATAGGTCCATGTGAAGTAGCTCTAGCGGTCTTGTCTTTTTCATGTCGTTCTTCGCAGGATGGGATGCTCCTACTTGCTTCCCGGCTTGGCACGCGCTACAAGGCCTATGTTTCTCAAAAAAAACATCCTTCAAACCTCGGATGTGATCGCCCTTGAGGAGTTTTTGAAGATTCCTCCTACCAAAATATTCTAGCCGTCTATGCCACAGCCAACCCGTGTTGGTCTTTGCAATCAAGCATGTGTCAAGTTCGGCTTTATCTTTATTGAAGTCAACAAGATAAAGTTTTCCCTTTAACACACCCTTGAATGCAACCGAGTCATCACTCCTTCTAGAGACGGTCACACCCTCATTAGTGAACAAGCAATTATAACCCTTGTCACATAATTGAGATATGGACAAAAGGTTATAATCAAAGGAGTCAACATGCAAAACATGAGAAAGCGTGTGTTGAGATTATATTGCAATTTTACCGATACCGAGCACCCTTCCTTGACTGTTGTCTCCAAAATTGATGCCCTCGCTTGGATCCTCATTTTCTTCATACTCAACGAACATCCTTCTTTATCTAGTCATGTGGTTGGTGCATCCACTGTCTAGCACCCATTTTGCTCCACGGGAGGAGTAGGCTTGCAAAAACAAATTATGCCTTGGTTTTAGGTACCCAATCTTGCTTGGGTCCTTTGAGGTTAGTTGCAAGAGATTTGGGCATCCACACATGGGACTTGGTGTTCCATGGCGTGGCCCAACATATTTGGGATGCACTTTGCCAAAAGGGTTTTTCATAAGAACATAAGATGCATCAAAAGTTCTAAATAATAATTGTTGCTCATATGAATTAACATGTTTGGACTTGTCAACATTATTAGCCTTTCTAGCTTGAGGGGAGTTTCCCTTGATAAAGACAGTGCGCTCCTTGTTATTCTTATGGCTTCTAGCACTTTGCTTTTCACCGTAAGAATATCCAATGCCATATTTGACATTAGGAGGCATTGTGGTCAAGTATGCACTGCGTGCACACTTGATATTCTCCTTGTCAAATATGCCACTACGGGAAGGATGCTTGTCCTTTGCCAAGTTTGACTTATCCTTCAAGTTAGATTCAACTTTAGCAAATGTACAAGTAGTAGCAGTTTCAGTTTTAAGGGGTTGAGAAGGAGAGCTTGAAGAGGATGAAGGTTCAGTTTTCTTGCGTGACTCAACTTGTACGTCAAGGATCTTGTTAACTTTGGTTAAGTTGGCAAGTTCATCCTTGATGATAGCATTTGAGTCGCTTAACTTCAAGGAATCTTCCTTGCTTGAAGCTAGCTCAAGTTCAAGTGACTTGCTTCGCTCCTTTTCAAGTTCAAGGAGCTTTTTTATCTTAAGATATTCCTCCTTCTGAAGGATGATCATATGTTCTTGTCGATCAACAAGCTCCTCCTTATCAATAGGTTTATCCATTAAGAATTTCATTCTTGCGGCAGCTTTCTTATCAAGGCCAACAAGCATACCTTCATTATCACTATTGGCATCACTATAACTAGAGTAAGAATGCGAGGAGGAAGATTTAGATGTTACATTTCTTTTTCCTTTCTTCGTAATGAGACAGGTGTCATTGTTGTTCCTGGCGCCAATAGATGGGAAGAGAGTTGATTTCTTCGTTGTCTTCTTGATGGCTATGCTAGCCATCTCCTCTTCCTCTTCGGACGAGGACTCATCATTTGAGTCCCACTCCTTTCCTAGGTGCACCTGCCCAGCTAGCTTTTTCTTCTTGAAGAACTTCTTAGGTTGAGGCTATGTTTCCTTGGTCTTCTTCTTGTTTTCTTCTTAAGGGTAATCAACTATAAAGTGGTCATATTCACAACAGTTATAGCAGGCCCGCCTCAACTTTGGTCTTGACTTTTCTTTGAGTTTTCCTTCACTCAATTTTCCCCCTTGTCTTCTCTTCATCATTCTCTTGAATTTCTTCATGAAGAGTATCATGTCTTCCTACACTATGCCACTACTCTCATCATCACTGCCATCATCATCTTGAGCCTCTCGAGCTTCTTTTGACAAGGGCTTGCAAGTGGATTTTAAGGAGACCCCTTTCTTCTTTGCCGATGTAAGGTCGGCAATCTCCTTGACATGTTTAGCTTGCTTCTCCATCAGTTCGAAGTTGATAATCTTTCCAAGCAGTTCGTTCGGGATCATTTTCTTGTACCCGGGACTCTCTCTAATCATCGAGCATAGGGTAACATTGTGAGGCATTAAAGCTCTAAGGATGAGGTTCACCACCTCGTGATCTTTCCACTTTTTACTTCCATATGCTCGAACATTGTTGATGAGAGTCTTTACCAGTTGTACATGTCTTGCGGCGACTCATCTTCTTCTTTGGCAAATCTTCCCAATTCGTCTTCGTTCATTTCGATCTTCGCCTCTCGCACATGACGATCGCCTTCATGTGCAGTTTGCAACGTGTCCCATATTTCCTTTGCAATCTCGAGTTCATCCACCTTGGTGAACTTATGCCGACTTAGTGTTGATGTGATGACCGCTGCAGCTTGAGCATTCCGATGAATTGCATGCTCTTGACATGGTGTGAGCTCTTCATCATCGTCTGGGATATCTATACCTGTGCACACTATATGCCACAAGATGGGGTTAAGTGAGATTAAATGCATTTTCATGTTTTGCCTCCACATTGAGTAATCATTTCCATCAAAGTGTGGGGCTTTTCCTAAAGGAATAGACAAATAATGACTATTGTTAGAATTTAGACGATCGTAGTTGAAAGGATCTCGGGAGTAGTCGGTGTGACTACTCCCCTTCTTGTTCTTCTCGTCCTCGATCTTTATTTTCCCTTTGGAGAGAGTTTTCTTCCTTAGGAGCGCCTTGAGTTCCAGCATCTCCTCATCGTCATCCTCGAAGTCCTGAATGGCGTTGAGGAGCTTCTCCAAATTTTGCACTTTTTCATCTTCAACCTTCTCTTGGTTGAGGCTCTTGTGCACATCCTTCATGTCCGTCCTTTTCTCTTCGAGCGATTAGTCTACTCTTGAAGAGTCCTGCTCTGATACCAATTGAATGTGGCCTAGACGGGGGTGAATAGGCCTTTTTTATTTTTAGTCGGAACCTGCAACACTTAGAAACTTGATCAAATACTAGGAAATTGGAGTAGTCCGCTAGAGTGCGGACTAGTCCGGTGCGTGCGGACTAGATTGATCTAGTTAGATCAAGGATCTCAATACCAGCACATTACGTAGCAGAATATAGTATGTAACTTGAAGGTATTGAGTCAATGAAATTAAATGTAGCACAAACTAACTTTGGTGTCTATGTTTTAACGTAAGATATGCAAGATCAAGTAAACCGTAGAATGTGATATGGAAAACTAAAAACAAGATTAACACAAGAGTTTATCCCGTGGTTCGGTTCTCACAGAGGCAACCTACGTCCACGTTGAGGAGCCCACGAAAGGACCGAGTCTTCTCGAACCCCACCCTCATTGAATCACCACGGAGGCCGATTCTCTTCCACCAATCACAAAGGGTAAATCACCAAGTTCAAGGGATCTTCTCACAAGTTGAGGGCTCCCCAAGATTACAAATCAAACACCACCATGAACACACTCATAAGATCCAAAATAAAACAACAGGAGTGTGTTAGAGAATCAAACCCAAGAGCTCAAGATGTGAGAATTGTGTCTCTCCTTTGATCCAAAGCTAATCCTCAAAGATTTGATCTTTGTTGCGATGGATTGTATGGAGAGATGTATTTTCTAGGCTCTTGGAGGGTGTGATGGCGCTGGGGGTCGAGAGAGTTGAAAGTAGGGTCGTGCACATCTATTTATATGGAGGTTTCCAAAGGTTACTGTTAGGGTTTCGAGAGTCCGTACTAGTCCGTTGTGGAGTCCGGACTAGTCCCGTGTGTGGCGTGTAAGAAACCCTAAGTTCTTAGGAACACGGGACTTGTCCGGCCTCAGGCGGACTTGTCCGATTTCGGCTCTGGAAAAGTTCGGACTAGTCTGGAAAATTTCCGATTAAGTTAGAAAGATATCGTACTAGTCCGTGGTGATATTGGACTAGTCCAGTCTGTGTAAACCTGGACTGTGCAGACAAGTCCGCACTAGGAGGACTTGTCCGATTTTGAATAGAGGGATTATCGGACTAGTCCAGGGTATATCGGACTAGTCTGGACTTGTGTAAAATTGTGAAGTGAATGAGTCTTCTTGTGCTTGAGCTCTTGGGGTGTGTTTCTCCAACGCACTCCATACCCAATGATCTAATCTATTCAGCTCTTTAGCTATTTTCCATATAGATCCTCATTCTCCTTTCTTTTTGTGCTTTCTTCATAATTTCGTTAAAACATGCACTCATCTCAACTGTTTGGTTAGGATCTCATTTGTTTGTCATAAATCAACCAAAACCAACAAGGGATGCCTAGATGCACTTTCAATTTTATTCGAAAAAACTGTGTTACTTACTTGATCTTGGTGAATTGTAGTCATAGCTTGATTATTGTATGTTTTCTGATCATATTCATCAATATTATTTGTTTTCCCCCTATTTTCTTTGTAAGCACCTTCAAATATATACGGATGGTCTAACTGTTTCTGTTCTGGTGACCACGGACTAGTCTGTGGTTACTCGGACTAGTTCGCACAATGCAGACTAGTCCGCAGAGTTCCGGTAGTCCGAACTAGCCCGGTCAACCACACACTAGTCCGATTTTTTGACTCCATAACCCTAGGGCCGCCAAAACCTAATCTTCTTCATCCTCACAACATACCTCACATTCTCTCTCATCACTCAAGTGCCCCCAAGGTGATTTGGCAAGTTCCCCACCAAATCTCTGTGGGAAACGATCTTCATCACAAGGGGATCGAGGACCCCGGACTTGTGCGCATCAAAAACCCCTCCAACTCCGTGAATTGAAGGATTTGGTAAAGTTTCTCTCCAAACCCTAGAACCTTCAATTTCTCTTGTTTTTGCTCAAATAGCTTAGTTCCTCCTGTTAATACATGATTCCTTGTTGTATTACAACTACATTGAGCCACTTTTGCATTGAGAAACACCATTGATCTGCTAGTTAGGGTTCAAACGGCCGAATATCGGACTAGTCTATTCTCAGTCCGGACAAGTCCAACTTTTGATTGGACACAACCCTAATTTCCTTCTACTCAATGCATTCCATTGCCATCAATCGTTATATATGTCTTGTATAACCTCCTTGTCAGGGCAATGTCGAACTCAAACGAGGACATCTCCGATTTTGAAGCCAAGATGGATCTAGATGTGTTGCCTCAGGTCTCGAAGTCTTGCGCCACCAAGAGACAAGAGTGTGCTGCCGAGCCCTCTCCCACTTCACCTAGGGAGCGGGAGAAGGTTCCAGCTAAGAAGCCAGCTTCCAAAGCTCAAGATATGGTTGGTTCTAGCTCAGCGGCTCATCGTCAATCCAAAGGGAAAGGCAAAGGGATTGCCTCTGGCCCGATTGGCCCTCTCAAAATGATGGCTCCAAGACAGGGGAATAGAGACCCCTTGAAAGAAAAATTTAATGGCAAGGGGAGTGATATAGCTTGGAAGATGAGGAAAGTTGATGCATATAGCAGTAGCAAGAAGGCAGCTGATCCAAGATTTTGGAGCAACTTCCACACGGACTACTACAGTACTATTTACCTTCAGATGAAGACTGCAGTGGTCCGCAGCCAATGGATCGACTGGACACAATTTGAGAGAAAGAGCTTTCAAGCCTTTGATGAAGTGATAAAGGTTGTGGAGAGACATGGCCTCAAGGACTTGTTTGCTTTCAGGTATAACTGGAATGATGAGGTCATTGCTCAATTCTATGCAACTTGCTACTTTACAAGCGATGAAGAAGACAGAGTGACTTGGCTGACACATGGATCCAAGTACACTGTTCCTTATGATGAGTTTGCTATGCTGCTGCACCTTGGGGACACCGGCAGTAATGAGGTCATTATTCACAATATTGGTATTTTGGAGAAGGACAAGATGGAGTTTCTCTATGATACCCGCCTCAAAAATAATCCCCCTCAACCAAGAACATGAAGCCCTTCTTCATGGTTCTCAATAGAGTGCTCCAAAAGACCATTGCTCCAAAGGATGGAGATGCAGGGAGTGTGCAAGGTTACTTAAGAACCTTGATGAAAGTGATTAGCAAGAAGATGAAGTTTGACATCATCGACTACATCTGGAATGACATGGTGAACATCTCCTGCACACCGAACCGCTCTTGTGGCTATGCACCATACTTGATGTTTATGAATGAGAAAGTCACAGGAATTGAGTTTGTGAAGGACATAGAGCATACTCCTCTAAGGCCTCAAAAGCCTTCTCGAGCCTCTCTTCCAACTGCTCCATCTCCTGTTTCGCACTAGAGAATGCCACAGAAGATCTCCAGCACCAAGAGTTTGAAGGATTTGACCCGAACCAACCCAAGAGCAAGGCACGTGTCCTTTTTCATATTGATCCTGTTTTGAAATAATTTTTTGGTTTTCGAAACTGCATGCTTGTGTCAATTTGATGGGAATCCTATGATAGGGAGTTTACTAGCTTTATTAAACCATCCTTGTCACCTAGAATTCAAGGTAGAGAGTCGGGAAGGGTTTTTCACCTTTTTGCTTGGCTTAATTAATTGGGTTGGGAAAATAACTATACCATTAATTATACATTGATGAGATTATGGTTAATATGAACTGGTAATAGGTGATCTAAGAAAGCCTGGTATGTGGATGGGTTGGATGATATGGTGGTTGCTTTCTTTAGATCTAAGGACCGTTTCATGCGAGAATAAGCCAGGACTATAGTGTCACCACGAGGCCAAGTATGGGTGCAGTGTAGCTGATTAATTAGGGCTTTGCTGTGCTGTTTGGACCATTAAAGATGCTCGGGGAAGGGGTAGTCGGATTGGGTTTGTTGATGATTGGTGGGACTACCCTAGGATCCGAATGGCTCAAGAGGGGGCCCTTGGTTGAAGATGTGTTCAGTTGGAGGCATCGCCACTGATGAAACCTCAAAGGGGTCTAGATAGGCTAGTAATCCCTTTGTAAAGGCTATTTTGTGATCTCTTGGCCATAGACCTATGGTAGTGTTTTGGCATAATGGAGGTTTTCTTTAGTCGTCGACAGGTCATGAAATCACAAACACGTGGGTAAAGTGGTACAAACTCTGCAAAGTGTCTTAAAATTATCATGATAGCCATGCTTCCGGTAAAGAGCACCTGGATGACCTACATGATTAGAGGGGTTTTGGTATTGGGATGGTTTGGTAATGGTTATGGTTTGGTACAGGTTATGGCTGGTTTTGGATTAATTATGGTATTGAATTTGGTTATTGGTAATGAGAATTCTGGTATATGGATGATGGTAATTGAATATGGTCTGGTACTATGGTATTACTTATGGTTTATGATGGGTTTATTACACATACATGTAATATATATATATATATATATATATATATATATATATTGCTTTTGAAATGTTTTAATGTACTTTTCAGCACTTAGTCATTATTATTTTGTCATTTGAAACAGCTACATGTTATACTTTTCACACTTGCTGAGTACGACATGTACTCACCCTTGCAATTCCCCCACCAACAGTTGCAGGTCAGGATTGGGAGTATAACGATGATAATGCGCAGTTCTAGGCCGTGTCTGCCGTCAGCTTTGCATGTGGTGTTGTTTGCAGCCGCGCTACCCTATTTGCTTATGCTGCTTAGCTGCTTAGTTTGCTTATTTAGTTTATTTCCGTTGCATTAGTTCAAACTTGTCAATATAATTCATTAGAGCTTGTATTTGAGAATGTTATGAATTGTGTAATAAAAGTTGTTAATTATATTTGTTTTGTGGTAATTTTCTATATACTCTTTTGTGGATGCACTCCTGTATGTGTGTTGAACATCCTGGGCACACATATGTGCTCACTTGGTTCTTTTTTTTCGGAACCGGGTGTCACAAATTGGTATCAGAGCCACAAGTTGACCGCAAGACGCGGACTAGATAGAATGAACACTTTAGAGCACATAGGAGCACTCAGGAATCGATATGTTTTTGGTTGGTGTGATGTTTGCTTTGTATTGCTGCTCGTGTGCTTAGTAGAGGATTTTCGGATGCTTTAGCATTGCCATATCCACCTAGGCTAGTATAGTTAGTTGTCTAGTTTCATATCCCTTGACACATATAGTTGGGGACATTTTCTAAATTCTTATCTCTTGGTTTTCTTCAAATGGTGAGGACTCGCAACCAGAGGGATGGCAATGATGGGAGGAGAACAATAGAGCACCTCAGAACAACAATGGACAAGGACCTGCTCAGGGAGCAATCAATATTGAGCAACGATTGGCTATGCAAAACCTGCTCATGCAGATCATGATACAGACTATGGGACAGCTGCAGGCTGGTAACAACAACAATCAGCCCCACATACCTCCACCGCCACGCCCACCTCCTCATAACCGGTTGGGAGAGTTCATGAGGACTAGGCCACCAACCTTTGCTCAAGCTGCTGACCCTATGGATGTCGATGATTGGCTCAAGTCCGTGTAGAAGAAACTTGCAATAGTACAACGCAGTGACCAGGAGAAGGTTCTATTTGCCTCTCATCAACTAGTTGGAGCAACTGCGGATTGGTGGGATTAGCTATGTAATGATCATGAGAATCAAGAGAGGATTACTTGGGCCAAATTTAAGGAGGGCTTTCGTTCTCATTAAGTGCCAGAAGGATTTATGATTTTGAAGAGGCAAGAATTTGAGAACTTGAGGCAAGGAAGATAGAGCTTGGGTGAATATCTCAATAAATTCACTCAACTTTCAAGTTATACGCCCGAGGATGTGAGCCGGGACAGCCGAAAGCAATACTTGTTCATGAGGGGCTTGAACAATGAGATCCAAGTGCATATGCTCAAGTACGATTATGCTAACTTCCAGAAGCTTATGGACAAAACAATTGTTGTGGAGAACAAGGTCCGAAAGATGGAGCAAGACAACAAGAGGAAGGCTCCATATCAAGGACAGCAACAAGGAAGTAATGTGCGCCCTCACTTTGCACCACCCAATGCGCCTTATTACAGCTCCTCTGCGCCTGCTCATCGCCCTGGTTATGCACCGCGCCCAGCTCAGTTTGTGCAGCAGCGCCCTGTTATGCAAGCTCCTAGGCCTCCAATGCCTTATGCACCTCATGCTAATTTGCCTGGTGCAAACATTCAGAATCAAATCCGTCCAAATTCTGGTGCAGCAAAGAAGTGTTATACTTGTGGAGAAGCTGGGCACTTTGCACATCCGTGTCCCAAGTTAGGCCTTGGTTAAGGAAGCAATGTGCTGAGGCAAAACCCAAGACCCAATGGAGGACAGCCGCAAGGGAACCGTGGACAGCAGAATTTTACTCGTGGCAACGTGAACCATGTCTCTATGGAGGATGCTCAACAAGCGGATGAATTAGTGATTGGTATGTTTCTCGCAAACTCTAACCCGACGACTATGTTATTTGATTCTGGAGCATCGTGTTCACTCATTGCATCAAAGTATGTTGCCAAGTATAGTTTGCCTATCTCTCATATGAATTTTACTCTATTGGTTAAGTCTCCTAGAGGGGAGATGAGGACAAATATAGTATGTCCAAAAGTAAGCCTTAGAATAAGGGGGGTAGACTTCCTTGCCAACCTCACTGTCTTAGATTCTCAAGGATTGGACATTATACTTGGTATGGACTGGTTGAGGAAGCACAATGGAGTCATCGAATGTGCCACAAAGACGGTGAAGCTTACCAATGAGGAAGGTATCACCATAGAATTTGAAGCATCTCAACACGCACCGAAGCAATTGGAGCTGAATCATATGGACAGTGCCGCAATTGAGGAGATTCCAGTGGTGTGCGAATTTTTGGATTTGTTTCCGGATGAGTTGCCAGGTATGCCACCTGACCGAGACATTGAGTTTGTTATTCATTTAATACCTAGAACTGCACCGATAGCTAAGAGGCCCTATAGGATGCCTCCTAAGGAATTAGCGGAGCTCAAGAAGCAGATTCAAGAGCAACTAGAGAAAGGTTTTATCCTCCCAAGCTCTTCACCTTGGGGAGCGCCCGTTCTATTTGTGGACAAGAGGGATGGATCGCAAAGTATGTGTGTTTATTACCGAGCTCTGAACGAAGTGACCATCAAGAACAAGTACATCTTGCCACGCATACAAGACTTGTTTGATCAGATGAAGGGTGCTTGTGTCTTCTCTAAGATCGATTTGAGGTCAGGTTACTTTCATATGAAAATTAGGCCGTCGGACATACCTAAGACAGCTTTTAGGATACGGTATGGATCTTATGAGTACACCATGATGTCCTTTGGATTGACAAACGCACCTGCATACTTTATGTACCTCATGAATAAGGTCTTCATGGAGTACTTGGATAAGTTTGTTGTGGTGTTCATCGATGACATCATGATCTACTCGAAGGATGAGAAGGAACATGAGGAACACTTGAGGCTTACGTTGTAGAAATTGAGGGAGCATCAATTGTACGCCAAATTCAGCAAGTGCCAATTTTGGTTGAAAGAAGTGTCGTTTTTGGGTCATATCATCTCGGGAGGAGGAGTATCGGTTGACCCAGGAAAGGTGAGGGATGTGTTGAAATGGGGGCCACCGCAAAATGTAAAGGAAATAAGGAGTTTCCTTGGGATGGCTGGATATTACCGTCGGTTCATCAAGGACTTTTCCAAAATAGCCAAGCCAATGACGGAATTACTAATGAAGGGGAAAGCATTCCAATGGACTCAAGCTTGCCAAGAGATTTTTGAGGAGTTAAGGAAGAGGTTAACAACAACCCCAGTTTTGGTTTTGCCAGACGTAAGTAAGAGTTTTGATATATATTGCGACGCATCGAGACAAGAACTTGGATGTGTGCTCATGCAGGAAGGTCAAGTGGTTGCATATGCATCGAGGCAATTGAAGAAACATGAGCAGAGTTACCCAACACATGATTTGGAACTTGCAGCTATGGTACATGCATTGAAGATTTGGAGACACGATATCTTTGGACATAGGTGTGAAATTTACACGGATCACAAGAGTCTTATGTATATTTTCACTCAAATGGACCTGATTTTGAGGCAACGAAGATGGTTGGAGATCATCAAGGATTATGATTTGGGAATCAATTATCATCCAGGAAAAGCCAATGTAGTGGTCGATGCCTTGAGTAGAAAAGGAATAAGTCACCAACTCACAGTTTGAGAGCTGCCATCCAAGCTATGTAAGGAGTTTGAACGGTTGAATATTGGATTTGTGAATGAGATGGGAATAATGGAGTTAAATCCAACCTTGGAGCAAGAAATGCGAGAAGGTCAAACCAAGGATGAGGAAATTCAGGGGATCAAAGAGAGGACCCAGGAAGGAAGGGAATTCAGATTTGATGAGGATGACCATGGTACCTTATGGCTTGGAAAAAGGATTGTCGTACGTAATGTGAAGCATATTTGGGAGACAATACTAAAGGAGGCATGTGACTCGCCATACACGATTCACCCGGGCTGTACCAAGATGTACAAGGACTTGAAGACTTGCTATTGGTGGGCTAGCATGAAGAAGGACATAGCTTAATATGTAGCCTTGTGTGATGTGTGCCAACAAATCAAGGCAGAACATCAAAGGCCAGCTGGATTATTGTAGCCATTAAAGATTCCAGAGTGGAAGTGGGAAGAGATCGGTATGGATTGTATAGTTGGTTTACCGCGTACTCAGTTCGGTTATGACTCAATTTGGGTAGTTGTGGATCGATTGACCAAGTCAGCTCGTTTTGTTCCTGTCAAGACCACCTATACCACCGCAAAGTTAGCGGAGCTATATATGGAGCATATCGTGTGTCGACATGGAGTCCCAAAGAAAATAGTTTCCGATAGAGGTTCTCAATTTACCTCCATATTTTGGCAAAAGTTGTAAGAAGCTTTGGGAGCAAGATTGAATTTCAGCTCAGCATATCACCCTCAAGCGGATGGACAAACTGAGAGGACCAATCAGATTTTAGAGTACATGCTGAGAGCTTGTGCCTTTAAGCATGGGAAGAGTTGGGACAAGAGCTTGACATGTGCAGAATTTTCATACAACAATAGCTACCAAGCAAGTTTGAATATGTCACCATGCGAAGCACTATATGGAAGGAACTGTAGGACGCCCTTGTTTTGGAATGAGACAGGAGAAACCCAAATATTTGGTCCGGATGTGTTGCTAGGGCTGAAAAGCAAGTTTAGATTATTCGTGAAAACTTGAGGACTGCTCAATCGAGGCAAAAAGGCTATGCGGACAATAGGAGAAGGAAACTAGCCTTTGAAGTGGGAGATTTCGTTTACCTCAAGGTGTCATCAATGAGAGGTCATAAGAGGTTTAACATAAGAGGCAAGCTAGCACCTCGATACATTGGACCATTCAAGAATTTGGATAAAAGAGGGGAGGTAGCATATAAGTTGGAGATGTCGACTCACTTAGTGGATGTTCATGATGTCTTCCATGTTTCCCAGCACAAGAAGTGCTTGAGGATGCCGGAAGAACAAGTGTCAATGGAAGAATTGGAATTAGAGGCAGATTTGACTTATGTCGAGAGACGGTCAAAATCTTGGGAACTAAGGAGAGAGTCACAAGGAACAAGGATATTCGCTGGTGTAAGGTTCAATGGAAGCATCACACATAATCGGAAGCAACATGGGAGCTGGAAGATGATCTCAAGAAGGAATTTCCCAATCTTTTCTCTTCCGTGTCGAATCTCGAGGGCGAGATTAATTTTAAGGGGGGTAGGTTTGTAACACCCTTATTTCCATGCATCATGCATTGCATAAGTTCATATACATGTTCAACACTAATCCACATAAAAAGGAACAATTAAAAAAAATGAATTGATAGCAAAACCGCACTTAAGAATTTTGGGAAGTGCGGACTAGTCCGATTTTGGTGCGGACTAGCCCGATTTCTCTCTGACTTCCATCAGACTTGTCCGTTTTGCTGCGGACTAGTCTGTTTTTCTCTCTAGACACTTTTGGACTTGTCTGGCCCAGTACGGACTAGTCCAGTATTCCAATTCCTTTGAAATTTTCTAAGTCCCTTGACTTGTCTGGATTAGTCCGGTATTCCAGCGGACTTGCCCGTTTTTCCTCTGACTAAAGTCGAACTTGTCCGACTTTGGCCAGACTTGTTTGTTTTTCCCCGATGGATAAGTTCGAACTTGTCCGATGTCCAGTCCGCACTTGTTCGATATCTCTCTGTCTAACTTCGGACTAGTTCGGCCCTTTTGCGGACTTGTCTGATAAATACCGAGTCCGATTTGATCTTTTATTTCACAACTTGTTTTCGGGTTTTACCTTAAGTGGGACTAGGATTGTCATGCCTAACTCTTTTAGAGCCCATGTGGGACTCTAAACCGTCCCCTACTCATTTCAAACTCTAATTAATTGAAACCCTAGCATCCACCTCTATATAAACAACCCCACCCCTTGGCTTGACAACTGTTTGCCACTTTTTCACCTCACCCAAACCCTAGATCGTGGATAGCTGCCACCAAGGAGGGAGAAGGAGATCTAGAGAAATAAGAGGAAGAGGAGGAAACGAAAGAGGATCAAGATCTCCATCAACTTTGCATTCTTCATCAACAATTCACCATCAGGTTCTTCATCAACCCTAGATCTTCAAGATCCAAGTGTTGCCTCCAAAACCCTTGATTCTTTGGAGTCTTAGACACCTGGTATACCTTCTAGTTCCTTTTCCTTACGTGAATTCAACCTCGAATCTCCATATTCACGTCGATCTAGAAAACCCTAGTTTGCTAGTTCTGTGAAGTGCGGACTAGTCCGGTCCCTAGCGGACTAGTCCGATTTTCCTGGTTAAATTGTGTTGAATTAATTCTAAAATTAGATCGAATCAACTCCAAACCTATGTAGACTTCTTAATGACCATTATAATTGATTAATAAACATTATTAATAACTTATTAACTAGTTTTACCTCACAATTGCATTAATCATGCATATCATGCCATATTGTGTAATATATGTGCACTTATTGATTGTAATTCTTATCTTGTATGTTATTGTGCGAATTAGACGGATTTGCGCTAGAGAGTGCCGCAGAGGATCTCCAGCACCAAGAGTTTGAAGGCTTTGACCCGAACCAATCCCAAGAGCAAGGCAAGTGTCATTGATCATATTGATCCCATGTTGAAATAAATGTTTTGTTTTCTTGCATGCTTGTGTCAATTTGATGGGAATCCTATGATAGGGAGTTTAGTAGCTTTGTTAAACCATCCTTGTCACCTAGAATTCATGGTAGAGAGTCGGGAAGGGTTTTTCACCTTTTTGCTTCGCTTAATTAATTGGGTTGGGAAAACAACTATACCATTAATTATACATTGATGAGATTATGGCTAATATGAACTGGTTAATATGGTATGGTAATGGGTGATCTAAGCAAGCCTGGTATGTGGATGGGTTGGATGATATGGTGGTTGCTTGCTTTAGATCTAAGGACCGGTTCATGCGAGAGTAAGCCAGGACTACAGTGCCACCACAAGGCCAAGTATGGGTGCGTCATAGCTTATTAATTAGGGCTTTACTAGTGCTGTTTGGACCATTAAGGATGTTTGGGGAAGGGGTGGTCAGATTGTGTTTATTGATGATTGGTGGGACTACCCTGGGATCCGAATGGCTCAAGAGGGTGCCCTTGGTTGAAGATGTGCTCAGTTGGAGGCATCGCCACCGATGAAACCTCAGTGGGGTCTAAATAGGCTAGTAATCCCTTTGTAAAAGCTATTTTGTGATCTCTTGGCCATACACCTATCGTAGTGTTTTGGCATAATGGAGGTTTTCTTTAGTCGATGACGGGTTATGAAATCACAAACACGTGGGTAAAGTGGTACAAACTTTGTAGAGTGTCTTAAAATTATCATGATAGTCGTGCTTCCGGTTAAGAGCACCTAGATGACCTACATGATTAGAGGGGTTTTGGTATTGGGATGGTTTGGTAATAGTTATGGTTTGGTACAGGTTATGGCTGGTTTTGGATTAATTCTGGTATTGAATATGGTTATTGGTAATGAGAAATCTAGTATATGGATGATGGTAATGAAATATGGACTGGTACTATGGTATTACATATGGTTTATGACGGGTTTATTACACATACATGTAATATATATATATATATATATATATATATATATATATATATATATATATATATATATATATATACGTATGTATGTATGTATGTATG
Source organism: Tuctoria greenei (assembly GCA_036927565.1). Taxonomy (NCBI): domain Eukaryota; kingdom Viridiplantae; phylum Streptophyta; class Magnoliopsida; order Poales; family Poaceae; genus Tuctoria; species Tuctoria greenei. The sequence continues at coordinate 23,260,779 of JAYESD010000001.1, read as the reverse complement.
TATTGCTTTTGAAATGTTTTAATGTACTTTTCAGCACTTAGCCATTATTATATTCGTCATTTAAAACAGCTACATGTCATACTTTCCACACTTGCTGAGTATGACATGTACTCACCCTTGCAATTCTCCCACCAACAGTTGCAGGTCAGGATTGGGAGTATAACGATGATAATACGGAGTTCTAGGCTGTGTCTGCCATCAGCTTTGCATGTGGTGTTGCTGGGAGCCGTGCTACCCTATTTGCTTATGCTGTTTAGCTGCTTAGTTTGCTTATTTAGTTTATTTCCGCTGCATTAGTTCGAACTTGTCAATAAAATTCATTAGAGCTTGTATTTTAGGATGTTATGAATTGTATAATAAAAGTCGTTAATTATATTTGTTCTATGGTAATTTTCTGTATACTCTTTTGTGAATGCACTCGTGTATGTGTGTTGAACATCCTGGGCACACATATGCGTTCACTTGGTTCTTTTTTTCGGAACCGGGTGTCACAGTTTCATTGTTGTGATACATCCAAATTACAACTTACTTTCCGCTGCATAGAGTATTTGACATGAATTCTTCGATCAAACTTGATCATTCTGGTCCGCACACACCGGACTAGTCTGTATCATACCGGATTAGTCCGATTTATCTGTATTTGATCAAGTTGTTAAGTCTTCCTAGATCCGATGAATGTTCATAAAGCCTATTCAGCTATCTTTTCAGCTCCTCCACGTCAACCTATGGTGTCGTCCACTTCCAATACGTAGTTCTGTGTTTCGGAAAATACTCCCTCCAGGTCAACTTACTGGAGACCACGAACACGGCCTCGTTGCTCCTTGGTTTGCAGGGCCTTGATGAGGGCATCATTTTCCCTATCACCATTTGAGTCTTCGTTGCTCAGGCTCATGGCCCTTTTTGAGCGACATCAAAGGTGCTCTGGTTGTAGAAGATGACCTGGCCTGACTCACTCAGCTTAGAACGAGCACGCATAAATGGTCTTAGCCGTCCACAAAAACTGCCGTAAGGATTCTCAAGACCTAGTTGGGCCAATCTTTCATCCTCTTCTTCCCAACTCCTTTTTTTCCATCATAACCGATGTTGTTAAGGTGGTGGTCAAGCTCGTTCTGCGATAGAAGCCACTTCATATATTCACTGTTCTTGGTAAAGTCATGTGATTCGTACTTTTCAACAAATCTCGCCCAGTCATCTTTCGACAAATGTTTATACTTATGGGACGGGGTTTCTTGGTTCCTCCAAAAATTAAAAACTTATATTTGTAGGTGCTCCAAGAATGAGAGATCATCTTCATAGATAGCTTCTTCCCCCTCTGCTTCTTCTGTTCTGGATATTGAACGTATGCTTGGATAGAGTTTTCAAAGAGTTCATACTTTCCATTTTTGGTCAACTCATTGAATCCCTGCAGGTTTAGCGGCACCCTTTCCCTCGCAGCTAGACCACAAACCCTGGACAGTCTTGTACTCACATTCTTCTCCACGGGTAAGCCTTCGTCATTGACTACATCAACACTCACAACGTCTGCTGGCCACGTCGTCGAGGACCTTTTCTTTGTTTTACCTGAGGCAGGTTCTCAATGGATTGAACTGATGTATCCTCTTCATGAGTCTGCTGCTGAGCCTGCAGCTGTTGAGGAGTCTGTTGTTGAGCCTCCTCTTCAATATGCTACTGATGCTCCGACTAAGACATCTTCAAATTCAATAAAATCACTAAATTCCTATGAAACATTATCAAATTTTAGTCCATGTGTAACTACAATCCAAAGCAATCTGACACAACCAAGCAATCATTAAATAATAGATTGTCACAAGTAATTTGAACAACAAAGCAATGTTCTACCCCCATAGTAAAAGACACATTCCACAGGTAAAGACAATAGCTCCAGAAAAAGTCTATCACACAAGTTATAGGTAAAGACAATAGCTCTGGAAAAAGACACCTCAAGACTTAAAATAATAGGTACAATACTCTAAGCATAGTACTCCAGAAATATACTAAACATTGGCCGGCTAACATGCCAATATACTATTGAACCACCAAAGAGTATCAAGTGCGGACCATTTCGGCTCCAACAAAGTGCGACAAACCTTATTAACAGCACCTAATACATAAAAACTTACTAGGATTATACGGAAGGGTCAAGGCGGAGTCGAGGTCGATGGCGGCAGCACAACAATGACCAAGAGGGCAGTGTCGAGACGGCGATGAGCTCCGGGGAAGGGGACAACACGACGGCGTGCTCTGGGGACAAGGTGGCAACGGCGCCGGCGTGGTGGTTTCTAGGGTGAAAAGTGATCAGCGCGCGAGAGCTAAAGTGTCAAAATTTTTTGCTAAGTGTTGGGAAGAGAGTGCGCCCGAGAGCTAAAAGTACCTTAGGGCAACAATCGGAGACACACTTCATAAGAGAGTGTCTCACATGTTTCTCATATCGGAGACGAGCCTCAGTTGCGCACGTCTCGCTCTTGCTCCAATGAAAAGAACAATTGGGTCCCAGTGGTATATGGGCCCACATCAAAGACAGACTTCATAAGAGAGTGTCTCACATGTTTCTTTTGTTGTTTGTAATAATGATTATTTTAATGAAATGTTTGCTTGATGATGAATGTTTGATATCGACTCTCGAATGCGCCAACGACACAGGTCATTAGACAAACAAGTTATACAAAGCATTCAAGTTTGTAAATAAAGCATTCAAGTTCGTTACAAACAAGTTACAATGCAAATGTCGAAGAGGAAACAGAATGTACCAGATAATTGATCGGAGACGTGCCATTGGAAGGTGCGTCTTGGATTACCTTGTGGCCTTCTGTAGCCTGTTGTTCACGCATCAGTGTCAAGGCATGCACCAATGTGTGAACAGCAGGTTGCGCATGTTTCTCAATGTCACGCCTTATATGCTTGTTGCAATGCCCTCAGATTTCTGTGGTGGGATGAAAGATCTTCACTTTCCGCATACGAGACGAGCTTATTAGAGAGTGTCTTCCTTCTGCTTCTTTGGTGGGACATTCACAGCAGCATAGGAGACGTTATTACTTAGAGAGCATCTCCCATTTGCAGGGGAGAGCAAGTGCCAGATTCAGTAGTGCTCCATGAGAAACAGAACACAAGGCATCAGTACATCTCTATGCAAAAACTCAAATTCAGAGTGTACGGTCTTGATTGCCGATTAAATTTTGTTAACTTGACATCAAGATCGTACTCACAAAAGTTGATGCCAACCGTGCAATGCCTCGCCTTATATGCTCGTTGCAACGCGCTCAACTTTCCGAGGTGGCACAAAAGATCTCCACAGCCGCATAATGAGCACGTCCAAATCAGAGACGAATTCAAGGATGGCTCGTCTCGCAATACGTTGTGGATATGTGAAAGTTGTTGTTCGCGCCTCGGCGCGTGCTGTGCGCCGAGGCATGAACAGCATATTTCACATCTTTCGCAAAGACACACCTTATATGCTCGTTGCAAGACACTCAGATTTCCGTGGTGGGACAAAAGATGTTCACTACTGCATATGAGACGAGCTTATTTAGAGTTTGTCTCCCTTTTGCTTCTGTGGTGGCACATTCATAGCGACATATGAGACGGGCTTACATAGAGATCGTCTCCCATTTGCCAGGGCATAGCAAGTGCCAGATTTAGCTCCATGAGAAACGGAACACAAGGCATCAGTACTACTCAATGAGAAACAGAGCACATATGACCAATGAAAGTCAATTTTTCACTCAAATGGCAATATTTTCACAGATTTGAGCATATATCACACAAATATCCAAATGAAAGTCAATTTTTCACTGAATTAACCATATTTTAAAATATTTGAGCATATTAAACAAAATCAATTTGCTACTTTATATTGCGGTCTTGGTTTTTTCAAATTCTTGACTTTTTCATGGTGGTCGTTGTGCAAGTAAGGAGCTTCGTTGGCCGATGGTATTCTTGGTTTGACCATCGAGGTGACAAAAGGAGGAATCTCATCAAATTGATCAAAATCTTCCTCATGGACGGCATTCTCGACTCCGATGATTCGTCGTTTTCCAGGTATAACCACCTTAAGTCTTTTATTTATTGTGTCTGGAATACAGAACACCTGAGCAACATGTTCTCCTAACACGAAAGGCTCTGACTTATATCTTTGACGGTTAAGATCAATGCTAGTGAACCCGTACTTGTCTTGTACAACACCTTTGATTCTATCAACCTAGTTGCAATGAAAAAGAGGAATCTTGAATCCCTGAAAGTCAAGCTCTCAGATCTCTTGTATTTGGCCATAGTACATGTTTTTATCTTGTCCCATAGCATCATAAGCATCAACACGGACACCACTATTCTGATACGTGCTTTTCTTATCTTGTTCTACAGTGTTGAATGTGTATCAATTTATGATGTACCCTTGATATGTAATAACTGTGAATATAGGACCACGAGCCAACTCTTTTAGGTATTCACTTGTTTGAGTATCCGATGAGTGAGAAAGCCGATCCGGTGCTAGCCAATGAATTTTCTCCCATATTCATTTGCTAACCATGATTCGTTGCGGCCAGGATTGTCTCTAAGCAGCACCTCCTTGTGCTCATCGAAGTACTCCAACACAATGGACATTTGTTGCAACACCTGGAAATGAGCGCAGAAGAATAAGTGTGGATCTGGAGATATAGCCTTCTTCCCAATGGTCCCTTTTCCTGTGAGCCTCCCCTCACGATGAGACTTGGAAACACCAATCGTGTTACTCAAGTCAGTGTAGTTTAGAGTCCACTCCACAACTTCCTCTGTATAGTATACTTGTACCATGCTGTCCTCAGGGTAAGCTCGATTTCTAACAAAGGACTTTAGTATGTCGTTGAATCTATCATACACATACATCTGGTGAAGGAACATAGGGCTAAGTAGATTTATCTCCTTAATAAGATGAGTTGTGAAATCGACGCCAATGTGGCAAAAGGCAGGTGGAAAATACATCTTCTTCACATAGTACATTTTGACCAATTGCATTGAAGAAAAAGCAAAAGTTCATTATAGCCTCCCGAACATTGACCGGTAGGATATTCCGAATTCCAACAGCAATCATCTGCATAAGCAATACATGGTAATCATGAGACTTCACACCTGGAGCTACTTTTAGATCTGGAAATGAAATAAGCCTTGAGACATTCGTCGAGTAGTCGGATGGTACTTTCACATTTTTCAAGAACCCACAAAACTCTTTCTTCTCATGTTTTGAAAGGGTGATGCATGATGTGGGTAGTTCCGTTCCTTTTACCGAGTCATCGAGCCACAACTCAGGCCTAATTTCCATTTTCTTTAGATCTGCTCGTGCATGTCCATGGTCCCTAGTTTTTCCATCCATGTTAAGCAATGTCCCGAGTAGTCTCTTGCACACATTCTTCTCAACGTGTAGAACATCAATCGAATGATTGACGTCTAAGTTTTTCCAATATGGTAGCTCCAAAAAATCGATTGCTTCTTCTGCATGTCATCTTCACTAGTATTTTTGCCAGACCTTTTCTGCTTACCAAGGACAACATGAATATCCTTGACCATTTCATAAACTTCATGACCCTTGAGATGAGGTGGAGGACACCTCTTCTCAGTGTACCATTGAAATTATCCTTCATACTCTGAAACGGGTGTTTCATTGGAATGTAGAGTCGATGTCCCATACACTATTTTTGTGACTCGCTCAAATACTGTGAGTCTATTTCTCTGAAACAATGTGGCCATCTACAACCTACTTTCTTACTCTGTATGGACAAGCTACATGTCGCTGGAGAAACACTAACTGTCACAAATAAAATAGCTTTGAGACCAAAGTACTCACACTCGTGGTAATCCCAGACCTGCACTCTGTCATTGTACCACAACTGCTTCAGATCTTCAACCAGAGCCCTGAAATAAGTGTCGATGTCATTCTCAAAATGTTGTGGCCCAGGTATCAGTCATGACATCATAATACATTTTTGTTTGCTGCACAACCAAGGAGGAAGGTTCAAACTTATTAGCACAATTGCCCATGTGCTATGTGTGCTATTGTTCAAAAAAGGATTCATGCCATCGGTGGTCATTGTGATCCTAATATTCCTTGTATCAATGGCAAATTCAGGGTTTCGTGAATCAATGCTTCGCCACAGTGTGGCATCAGCAGGATGTCTTATCATTCCAGCATCTTGCTTATGCTTCTCTTTATGTCATCGCAACAATTTTGACTCCTTGTTTGCAAACCAACGCTTCAAGCAAGGAATGATAGGAAAGTACCAAAACACCTTTTCGGACCCTCTTTTTCTTCTATTGCAGTTCTTGTCATCATTGTCGTCTTTCCTACGATTGAATCGGTCGAGTCCACAAATAGGGCATTTCTCGAGGTTTTCATACTCAGGTCCACGATATAGAATGCAATCATTCTTGCACGCGTGAATTTTCTCCACCTCCAAACCCAGGACAGATTATCTGTTTTGCTTCATAAACTATCATAGGGACTACGTTGCCTTGGGGTAACATGTCCTTAAGGAGCATTAACAATTCCTTAAAACTACAATCACTCCATCCATTGCTCGCTTTCAACTGGAAAAGTTTTATCATCTCAAATAGTCTAGTGTACTTAGATGCACAACCATGATACAATTGCTTCTTCGAATCTTTGATTATCATCTTGTAATTTGCAAGTTCACCATTACTGTACTTATCATCGTCGCCATGTCTCTCGACATTTCCTACCATCTCCTTTATGTTATGCACCTGAAACTCAATGTCATCATTGGTGAACTCTGATATATCTGGCTCGTTCACTTCATCGTCGTGACCTTCTTCGACACTGGTAGGGACCTCCCTCTCCAGATATGAATCTATCATCTCCCTGCTTCATTAAGCCCATCCTCCACATGTTTGTTCCAACATCGATAATCCACCATGAATCCATGCATGATCAAATGTGACCTAAACACTTTATCTATGTGATATCTCTTATCATTCTTACAATGTTTGCAAGGACAACAAATATTCCCTCTAATGTTGTCCCACATGTCTTTCTTCGCGAAATCGATAAATGCATCTACCCCTTTGATATACTCATTGCAAAGGCGTGGCCCATACATCCAACTTCGATCTGATGACATCTACATACAGAAAAGAAGAGTTAAATCAAAGAAATTTGAAGCCACTAATAATCAAGATCTAAAGGGGTAAAAAATATTAAGTAATAGGAGATGAAAAGGGGACTAATCCTTTGTTTGAAGGGCCACTGATAATGACCACAAGATTTTTAGAAGGGCACCTCCAAAAAGGGAAAAAAATAGGATAAGAACAGGGCAGAACTGGCAGCCACTTGTTCTGCAATAGATGGGAGCTCGTATAAGGGCAATAGGAAAATGGGACGAGCCTTTGTAACGTTCGTCTCTCTATAGATGGAATGGGGACGAGCCTGCTTCCATGGCAAAAGGAGACGCGCCCGACCAGTGTGTCTGTGAGACGCGCCCGCTTTGATGATAAAAGGAGACTGATGCTAAGGAAATATCGTCTCTCTTACTTTATTAATATGAGTTGCGCTCTAGTTACGCTCGTCTCTCTTTTGTCAGAGAAGCAGGCGCGTCTTGGTGACTTACTTAACTGAGATGTTCCTTAAAGTAGGTTGTCTCCTTCTACCCTCAACTGAGCCAGCTCTGATCCGCGCTGATGCAGGCGCGTCTCATTTTTCTTGATCGGAGATGGACACCTTTGAGCTCGTCTTCGATCTTGGTCTCCTATTTGGGTTTCTTACGTAGTGATCGGGACTTTGGTCGCACTTGTGGTGCCGGAGATGGCAGGGGGGTGGCTCCGCGATAGGTGGTGGGGCGCAGGATGCGATAGGGTCGCGGTGGGGCGAATTTGATGTAGGCGGCAGAACACGGCCATGCTGGAGCAGGCAGAGGGGTGGCTCTGCGGTAGGTCGTGGGGTGCAGGACGCGACAGAGCCGTGGCAGGGTGGATCTGTTCTAGACAGCTGAACACGACCACACCAGAGTTCGACGATGTGGGGCATGATGGGACCACGTCAGAGCTCGACAGCCACAATGAGGTAGATACGTGATAGGTGGTGGAGTGCAGGTCCACGGCGGGAGTATGACAGGGCCACAACGATGGTTGTTGGTGCAGTAGTGAGCGGCGGGGAGGCGCATGTGGCGGGATGGTGACGAGGAAACCAACTAGATGAGGAGGAGAAGAGACCCTGGATGGGCTGGGCTGGGCTGACAGGTTAGGGTTGAGGTAGTCTATGTTGGTCTAACACTCAATCAAGCCAAAATTCAGTTTCACCCGGTTAACCGAAAAATCAGAATTTTCATACTGCTATTTGAAATATGTCGATTTTGGTTAGTTCAATTTCAGTTCAGATTAGTTTGGTTTCCGTTTTTTTTCTCATCCTGATGTGGCATGGAATATAAGTGCGTCAAGATGCCAAAAGTTGAATATTTGATTACTGCTTTATTTGTAATGAATGTTAGCCTTGGCGCTGGTTGTTGGAGTTGATCAGGAAAGATTGTCATTTCATTTATTGTTTCCTTCTATCAATCTTTGTTTTCTGGTGTGAACATGTGCAGGTAATCTCCCCTGTTTCTATGGGGAGAGAAGTAAATGACTGAGTTAACGCTTAGCTGGACAATGCGTTACATACTGGTTTTACATTGAGTGAAATAGTAGATGGAGTAATTCGTTGGTTACCTTTGACGCTAAACTCAGATCGATAACTTGTTGCCCTAAAGCTCATCGATCCATTATATCATGTGAAACCTCACAGTTTCCTGTTGGGCGTATCCACCGCCATCTCAAGGAATGGGTCCAAGTGAACGGCCGGGTTGCAGCAACCGCGGCTGTGTACTCAACAGCGGTCCTGTAGTACCTGACAGCGGAGGTCCTGGAGCTGGCAGGGAACGCGAGCAAGGACCTCAAGGTGAAGCGCATCACCCCTCGCCACCTGTAGTTCGCCATCCGTGGAGATGAGGAGCTCGACACCCTCGTCAAGGGCACCATCGCTGGCAAGGCGTCATTCCCCACATGCACAAGTCACTTATCAACAAGGTCGCACTCAAGGAATGAGCGTCTGGCTAGCTGTGTGGTTTCGTCGACCGTATCATCCATGTTGTCAGTTATTTAGGATCCCGATTGACCTGAGAATGCCTTTTAGAATAAGTCTTCTGGTGTTGCATTTTGAACGTTGAATGCTTCAGAATAAATGGCATTAGAACTTTAGTTCCAGTGTGTTGCTGTCTTCTCTGGATAATGGATTTTTTGGCTGATTATATTGCATCGTGCTTGGGCTTTTTGTTGTGTTCCTGCCTTCTAGATGGTATGAGCTGATGGTTTTATTTTATCTCAGTTGATGTTAGAATCCTGTTGGATCTAATTTTGTATTGTGTGTGTTTCAGTTGAGCTCTTAGCGTGTGCTTGTGTGGAATTAACAAGTGCAGACTTGCTGCACTGTGCATGAGACATGGTGCAGTAGTCCTGAGTTGTCGTTGTGAATGCTGCCGTATACACCGGCGCGGAACAGGTCGTGCTGGGTTCGTATGCACAGGGAGACAGTTTGGATCGTGAGCGGCATCAGCATGCACAGTGCTGCATGCACGATGATTAACGGCCGGCACATGCATGCATGGTGGCGTCATCCCCCACATGCATGCACGATGATTAACGATGAATGAGCATCTGGCTAGCTGTGTGTAGAGCTCAGACTTGGGCCGGGCCAGCATGGCACGACCCAATCGTGCTTCAGGAAGCGGCCCGTGGTCCGAAAGTACGATGGGCTGGCACGTGCCGGACCGATTGGGATGACGGTCAAAAAATGCAGCCCAGTCGGGCCGTGTCTAGCCCAAACACGGCCCTGCTGATTTTGACCCATCGACAATGAAATTTAAACAAAGGGCAACTTTTTTATAGAATACATTGACAACTTTTTTTAAAAAAATATATGAAAAAATTACAGAAGGTTGGGGGTGTTGAATTACATGTGCCCATTCAATTTGACGGGAACAAAAAAACAGATAAAAAGGTTCCTTTGTTATTTTTATATCTTGAAAAATATAGTGATTTTTTGATGAAATTGAACATTTGAATGATAATACCAACCTCTAAGATTTTTTGGAGATTTTAAAATTTTGTTTGAATGAATGCATGTTTGAATTTTAAAGATTTCCTCATATGTTTATGAGCATTTGAATAAAAATATGGGCAACTTGAATTTTCACAAGTTCGAGTGCTTCAATAAAATTATACAAAAGGCATACATGTATACATAGATAATATGTACATACACACCAAAATCCAGTTGAATATCCATTTTTTAGGACATATAAAAAATGAACAATATGTGCATAGGATTAATTTAAGGTTTACCAAAAACGCACCAAAGTCACCTATATAAATTTGAAAATAATTGTTCCAATTGGCAGATAATATTTTTCAAAGAATATAAAAAAACGAATCGTCGAATTGGAACCTAATTTGCGGAATCTATACAAGTTTGAATATTTAAATTGGAGTCACGATAAGAAAGAAGCTGGAAAGTGAAGAACATCCGACCGGGCCCCCAGTCAGTGAGAGCGCTCGTGCTACTGGGCTGTGGCCAGAGGCCCACGAAGCGGTCCCTACGACAGTCCAAATTTTTTCGTGCTGCTATACGGTTGTCGAACTGTGCCGTCCCGAGCATGGTCCAAAAACCCATGTCGTGACGTTCTGCCAATGGGTCCAAAAGTGAAGCACGACACGACCCGGGGTCTCGTGTCGGGCCGGCACGGCCCGAAAATATTTTGTGCTGGGCCGAGCCAGGTGTATCATCTGTTCTTCAGGCCGCCTAAATTTGGCCTGGCCCAATTCCTAGCACTAGTTGTGTGGTTTCGTCGGTTGTATCATCTGTGGTGTCAGTTATTTAGAGTTCTAATTGAACTGAACCTTTTGACCTGCCTGAGAATGTCTTTTAGAATAATATCTTCTGGGGTCGCATTTTATATGTGTGACACACATGTTTCGGAGTAAATAGAATTTGAACTTTAGTTCCATTGTGTTGATGTCTTCTCTGGATATTGGGGATATTTACCCTAATTGCATGAGTGCTTGAGATTTGTTATGTGTTCCTTCAATCTTCCTGCCTTTTAGACAATGACAAAGTTTCGTTCAGGTGTTCCGACTGTTCAAGCTATTGAGGACAAGCATAGCAAGGATACTCATAGTTTGGAAATTAGGTGAGAGGAAGAGGAAAGAGGACTCCAGGTGCTCTCTCGTGTACCTACCTCGGTAGGTGCATACATTGTTGTGTCACGTGCAGGGCCGGCTCTAGGGAGAGGGCCACCAGGGCGGCCGCCCTGGGCCCCTAAATCTGAGGGGGCCCTTCCCTGACCCCTGGTCTGTTTATATAGTACATATAGAATGCTCGTTCCATGTGTATATCAGTATATTTAGGTTCTTATTGATCTCAACAATCTTGAAGCTGCTAAATGATATTGAGCTAGAAGAGTGTTGCACTAAATTTGCAGAACCATTCTCTTCACACGGATCATCTGATGTTGAGGTAAATGATCTAATTTTTTAATTGAGGGTGTTAAACTTATGTTTGCCAGAAACATCAATGTCTTCTATGGAGATTTTTGAGTATGCCAGAAAGATGGATTCTTATCCTAATGTTTCTATTGCTTATCGGATCTTATTTATTGGGGCTGTAATTGTGGCATCAGCTGAAAGAATCTTCTCAAAATTAAAATTGTTGAAGAACTATTTAAGGTCCACAATGTCTCAAGAACGACTGAATGGTTTGACCATTTTGTGTATTGAGAAGAGATTATTGGACGAGATTGATATCAATACCGTCATCGATAACTTCGCATCAAGAAATGTTAGAAGAAACTTTTAAGTTATTGCATAAAATATTTTCATATGTTTTTTGATATACTATTATTTTTTGTGATAAATATATCTGTATATCAAGAGATTAAAATTTTATTTATATAAAAGAGGGCCCAATTTTTTAGTCCGCCCCGGGCCTCTGAAATCTCCGAGCCGGGCCTGGTCACGTGAACGTGGAACGAGACCGGGTAGGTGACAGAATGCACGCAACGAGAGTTCACATCAGGATACTGGATGTATGCTATAGAATCTACCAATGTAAACATACCTTTCTTTGTGCAGGATGACCTCTAGAATGACGGTTCTGACTTTTTGCGCACGAAGGACGATGCGGTGACGAGTCGGCGGTCGATGATGTGGAGGGAGCAGGCCCAGTTACAAGCCACACCTCCGTCAGCTCTGGGGGCTGTGATGAGGATGAGCTCACGGTCGGACACAGGGCGAGGATGCCATCAGCTTCGTCCAATGCCGGGACAAGGGAGCCTACGGCTAGGCGAAGGGTTGTGTTCACTCCCTTGTCTGCCATAGCCACTGAGAGGAACACCTCGCTATTGGCACCCTCCTCCAACGTGGTGGGGAGACCAGATGAGAGGAGGAGCAGGAGGAGGAAGGAAGGAAGTGGTGATTTCATTTTTATAAGGGATAGGCGTTTCGAGTTTCGAAAGTAGTTGAGAAGAAGAAGAAAGAAGACTCCAGACACTCTCTCTTGTACCTACGGTAGGTGCACATATTTTCATGTCACGTGAACATGGAACAGGACTGGTTAGATGGTAGAACATCCACGATGAGAGTTCACACTGGTAGGTCTCGGCTGTTGTACATGTACAGCCGCTGGCACACTGCATGACCACTTTACCATGGACAGGGACTCCGCCATGCATGCATGCATGTGCTGGCCGTTAATCATTGTGCATGCAGCACTGTGGATCCTGATGCGGCTCACGATCCCAACTGGCTCCCTGTGCATATATACGAACCCAGCACGACTTCTTCTGTGCTGGCATATATATACGGCAGCGCATGCAAGCACGATGACGACAACTCAGGGGTACTGCACCATGTCTCATGAACAATGTAGCAAGTTTGCACTTGTTTCACACACGCACACGCTAATAGCTCAAATGAAACACACACAAAACAAGATTAGATCTAACAGGATTCTAACATATATCAACTGAGATAAAAAAAACCATCAGCAGGAACACAACAAAAAGCTCAAGCACGATAAAATCAGCCCAAATACCAGAACCTAGAGAAGACGGCATCACAATAGAGCTCAAGTTAAAATCTCATTTATTCGGAAGCATCTCACACATTAAAACGCATCACCAACAGATAATTCTGAAAGACATTCTAAGGCAGGCTACAAGGTTCAGTTCAATCAGGACCCAAACTTACACTAGCCCTTGTCATCGTGTGAGGGACGAAAAGAACCCAACGAGAACATAGAAGCGGAGAATGCGGGGTGGGGGGACGACGGTGGCGAACGTAGAGTCCAGCGCTTATGGGCTGGTTCTTGCCTTTGTTCTTGTTGGCGTAGGCGCGGCCGCCACCTTCGCCGCAATGAGCCCTTTTTGCCTCCCTTCCCTGCCATCTTACTCCTTGCTTCCGCAAACGCAGCATCTACCTACCAAAAAGGGCAGGAAGGAAGGAAACCCATTAGAAATTCAAGAAACCGTCCAAAACATTCTGTGAGAAAATGGAATCAAGTTAGAAGAGTCATAGGTTAGAAGGAATCTGACGCTTACAATCTGGGGAATTTAGTTGCGGATTCGAGCGAGATGAGGCAAAGGGGATTGCGAGAGGGCAGTTCCTGGCAGCACTGGCGCTAGGTTTTTCTCTTCCCCTTGTCATGGCTATTGCTCACGAGGCAACAATTTCATATGAGGAAGAGAGGACAATTTTCAAGGGACAGTATGGGCTCTCATTTAGCCCAACATGTGGGCACAACACATGTGTGTAATGGCGCATGAGCTGGGTGCATGTGTGAACACACTTGCTCACCATTCACACACATAATTTGCATCTATACATTGACTTATAAGACCGTGCCTTTTGAAGGATCAACGAAATCACCTGAATCTTATGTGCGACGAGGACATTACACTACTACTATGTCTTTGCGCGTGAGACACTTGAAATATTATTTCTTTTCCTGGAACATTGGAGAATGGAGATTTCCAACCACACGTTATAAGACCTAGAAATCACACATGGTCTTTAGAGAAAATTTGCAAGAGGGATAAATACCTTCTAAAATTTACTCTATTTCAGGAGAGGATTTAAAATGACATTTGTTCAGGCAAGGCCCATAATGCACAACAAAAAAAAATGCCCATGGGTATTGGGCTCCTTGCTCCACTGTTTTGAGTTGGATTCTAACATCGAGCGAAATAAATAAACCATGGATAGTGACAAAGACAAACTTTGGCGTGTGGACTTGTCTGGGGCCCATGTTTTATAGAATCTAGAACTTTCGAGGGCATATGAGCCGCCTTTAGACACTTGGACACATAGGGCATCAGGAAATAGACGCCTTGATGTTACAGGTAAGCCGCTACACGCTGGCCTACCTGGCAACATATTCCTGCATGAAATGAACATAGCCGGGTTAGAAGAGTACAAAATGAAGTACTCCGACTCACAAAGTCTAGTTGAAATCGGAGAAGAGCCAGTGACAGAGATGCAGGAGGAGGGCGGCTTAGGCGAGGGAGACCTGTACTAGCTTTTCAGTTTATCATTCAAAAAGAACATGTAGACACTAATCTTATCTTTTTTGAAGGGGGTTTCTCCACCATGCTTGTAACTTTGTCAACAACCTTCTTCAAGATGGTTTCATGAGCCTCTCTGCTCAACTGACCCTCTTTCCATGTCGGCTTAAGAGCTTTCTTCGTGAAGTCAATGTGTGCTACTTTAAACATCTCCAGAGCCTTGGGATCCTTGCTCTGCTTGTCCTCAATAGCGTGAACAGTTGAGGTACCTGAACCAAAGTTTGTCTTTGTTTAAAAGGCTGGAAGGAACACAACAAAAAACTCAAGCACTCGATGCAATCAGCCCAAATACCTCAAGTATCCAGAGAAGACAGCAACACAATGGAACTAAAGTTCAAATGCCATTTATTTCAAAACATGTGTGCAACAATTAGAATGCAACACCAGAAGACATTATTCTAAAAGAGATTCTCACGCAGGTCACAAGGTTCAGTTCAATCAGGACCCTAAATAACTGACACCATGGATGATACGGTCCACAAAACCATGCAGCTGGTGCTGGGAATTGGGTCGGGGTGAATTCTGGCAGCTCGAAGCATGACAAGGAGGCCCGATACCCGGTCTGGCCTGGCACGAAACATTTTTGTGCCATGTCGGCCCGACACGATACCCTGGGCCATGTAGTGCTTCACTTTTGGGCCCGTCGGGCAGCATGACATGGTAGATAACGGTCCGATAGCAGCACGAAAAAATTTGGACTGTCGTAGGGAGTCTGGTCCGAAGTATAACCAGTGCGCGCACGCGATAACATCTGATCGCACAGACCGGCGCAAAGTGAGCCCACCATCGCCGAAGCCCAGTACGATCGCACAATAATGTTCGCAGCTGTTGACGGTTCTTAACACCACAGATCATCTCTCTAGAGAGATGAGGTCCGCAAGTGCACGAAAATTGTCGTGTAGCATCTCACCCAAGAGTATTCCCAAGGGTATTATATTCATCTCAAAGGAAGGCAATAAAGTAAAGTAGACACTACACTTATGATCAAGCTATGGGATACTGATCAATTATCAAGATAGAGGTAAGTTGATAATATGTGTAGTGTGACACACACCTAAGCAATCTATTCTAAAGGGTAAATGAGTCCTAATGGAGATTAGACTAAGAGTTGGTGAGTTACTCCTATAATGCTTCTAATATACATAGCCTATGTTAGATACTAATGAGCATGTCAATGGTGAATACTTATGCTAAGTTGTTCAACACATCGGGCACGTATTTACCCCTAGCAATACTAGGACGATTCCTGCCAAGAGCCTGTGGCATAGACGAACGTGGAGGATTACAAAGGACATATAGAGTTGTCAACACCTATTGCCTATCTTTTCAATTCGTGGGTCTACGAGACATCCAATGCTACTTACTATCCTAGCACCATGCTATCATACTAAGTAAATACCTTAGAGGTCGAGTACAAGTACCTCTCTAAGGCTACGACTAACATCGTTGAACCAATGTTAAGACATAGCATAAGTTATTCATATCAACATGATCATATCATAACTAATTTGACTATAGTGGGGGTTTTGTAGTGTTTATGACGATAGAATAAGAGTGATATGTCATAATCATAAAGACTACTACTACTACCACATACATGGAATCCACAATCAAACAAGAAATGCTTCATCCAAGTATATGAATAAAAGAAGACTAAAGATAATATCTTTATTATGAATAAAGTCACAAATATAAGAAAAGATACATGAGTCATACCTTTCCCAACTTGGACTTTGGACTAGAGGCTCTCCTCTCTATAGCCTAACTCCACTAAGGACTAAGAGAACTAGTGTATACAATAGAATGATGCTCAAGTGGTGTGTGTTGAAGTGAGGAGTGAGGGATCCTATTTATAGCTTGGAGAAGGGTCGGTTCCCGCCACCAAATGCGCGCGAATAATACACTATCATCTTCAGGAAGCTGGGAGGAGCCAACACGTGGCGATTGACCGATTTTGGCGTCAGGACCAAGTCGGTCGACTAGGGGGGTCGACCGACCTGTTCTTTGCACCGTTTTGCGTGTGCTTTCTCCAGGTCACTGCAAGGTGGGTCCCATCCCTTGATATGGGTGCTACTATTGGATGGCCTCAGATACTTTTGTTTGTGGGTCATTTCATCCATGTGGTGCCACATATCTACAATAATTCTCTGCATGCACTATTTTTCCAAGGACAAGTGGAAATAGGTTAAATAGAAAGGTGATGTGTGCAAGAAATGGTAATTCCTTCATATAATTGAGTCATATTAACGTGTGAAATTGGTATATAATAGCTGTCAACAAACTTCCCCAAGCTTACCCTTTGCTCGTCCCGAGCAAAGTCAAGACTTTAGGTTGATGATCAGGAGTTGCTACAATACTCTATTTTTCACAAGTACCATGTGCACAACAAATACTCTACCTAGTATTGCAAAAATTGGCATGGTACTTCACCCATCTCAAGTCATTATGGGGCTTATGCCTTCGCCTATTCATGAGCGGTTGAAAGATAGAACAGCAAATAGAGCAAGCATACCCTAGGGATCAAGTTCCACTCAAATTCCGGAGAGTTCAAATTAGATTTTAAGTACCTCAACTTGATTCTCTCGATCACTCATTTATGTGTAGTGGAAATATTTCCTCACCAAGGCATTGTGCCTAAACTCATCCTACCACTAAATAAGGCTTGTAAGTGGAGCTTCGTAGGGAATATAGTAGGCATATTTGCAACATACAATATTGCTAAGTCAAAAAAGCAAGCCTTAGGAAAATCAATTCAAAACTATTTGATTCAAGACTTGTGCATGTGTGATGGAATGGAGGTGGATGTAGATATTTGATATGACTCCTTTTTGAGTGGACTCTCTTATTTTGTAGGGATGAAACATGACTACTTTTCTCTTTTTCTCTCTCATGTTTTTGATGTAAGCATGCATTTTCTTTTTCTTTTTATTGTAACCATGTCTTCTACTCCCTTTTTATGCAAGAAATTTGGAGAGAGTACTTAAACATCAAGGTTATGGAGTTTCTCTTTTTATTGTGGAAGGATGGTATGATGGGATGTTGCTTACTTCTAGTATAGAAGTATAGCATGTGCAAGTGAAGTCTTGAATTCAAAAAGTAATGAATGAAATCTCACATAGGTCTATACTAGTTTGACAAAGCTCAATGTGAAGACAAATAGCATATGCATATGGTCTATGAATGTAATGTATCATATGGCTTTGGTAGGTATTTCCAATCAAATGAGAGAATTTCTCCAAAAATCTAAGTTTCACTTTCATACTAGGAATAGCAGCCCTATCACTATATCATATATCACAACAACTTAGAATTGGATTAAGCTTTTGCTGCTTACAATTTCTGAATCAAGGCAAAAGTAATTCTAGCCAATGAAAGCAATATTTTGGAGAGTAGTAAGTTGTAAACTAGGGACTTGGGAAAATTAAAACAGAGCAACTATTCATCATTTCATCTATGTGATTTCCAAATCATTCTTACCGCACATCTTTTATTTTATTTACTTAACCTATACTACATTATTATTAATCTCCTTTTTTAATTGCAAATTGTGGTGGAAAGAAATAAAAATGGAATGCAAATAGGATGTGATACAAGTTACCTCAAGTGGGTCCTCACCCAAGCTTGGTCTTGGTCAAGGTCCGCGATCGGAGTTGAAACCCTAACTATGGATGTAGGCCATGAGGTTGGCTTAACCTTGCTGCAGCATGGTTTTGACATTGGAGGGTTGAGTTTTGATGTTGGGTTGCATTCCATGGGAGCCATGAGTGTGGTTGAAGAGAGTGTTGTTGATGTCGCTCATACGCACCTCAAGGCATTTTATGTGTTCGATGTAATTTGTTATTCCATGGCTAAGGTAATGATAACCCTTACTACAAAGGACTGATGTGCACTCAACATGCTTGATTGTGTTCCTTCATTCTTTGGCTAAGGTGTATCATACCTTCTTGATATAAAGGAATAACTTGTACCTCTCATGCATTGGGTGTGATCCGTCATTCCTTGGCTAAGGTAATGATATCCTTTAGCAACAAAGGAGTGACATGTACCAACATGTGTTGGGTATAATCTGTTGTTCCTTGGCTAAGGTTCAACATACGCGTATCCACAAAGATATGACGTTCACTCAACATGGGTTGAGTGTGATCCGTTGTTCCTTGACTGAGGTATAAAATACCTTCTAGCCACATAGGAACAGCTTGCACCCAATATACATTGGATGTTATCTTGTCATTCCTTGGTTAAAGTACATCATACCTTTTAGCCACAAAGGAATAACTTACACCCAATGATGGTGGCAATCACCTTGAGCTTGAATGAGTGCTTAGAATAGTTGAGAGCATAATGCTCTCACATATTCATAGCAGCTCATTGGTTGCTCATAGAGGGTTTCCATGTCAAATCTCAGACCTCGTATAGTTATGATTGACATTCGGGCTTAATTTCCGATAGGTGGCAACCATCCTAATTTACTCCTTGGCCAAGAGATTTTGAAATGGAATCCTTTAGGGTTTCCAACAATCGGATGTTTGAATGCTAGCATAGTAATATTACTCCTGCAAACTTCCCCTCTATGATAGAGAGGGATGGTTAGCTCCCGATACTTGTACAAATGAATTTTTGAGTTAGGTAATTGAATCTTTATTTGTACGTACGGAGAAGAACAAAATCAAAGATGTATTAGGTCCAACTTCAAGTGTATCCATGAACAATGTATGAATCATTGATAGGAGTGGGGCTTTATGGATAAATCAAATTGTATATTTTCTAAAGCTCCTACTCATAGCAATGCAAGTAATATAAATACACTATATGGATCTCTTCATCATGTAAAATTTCTAACCATCATAGCTTCTTACAAGAGCAAATATTTATCATGTGGATTATGACAAACAAGATTCTCAATTTATCCTTCTGAACATTTTTAAATTCTTTCCTAGGAATTTGAAATTTAGTGATCCATGTATGAATGATTTTCAAATAAAAATTATGGATATCACTATTCCTAGGTTGCTACATACCAATTCAACTATTAAGTCATTCCTAGGCAGAAAATGTCTAAGTCAATTTTAGCAATGCTCATGAAATTTTAAGTACTTGTTTAAATTGATTTCCAAGTAAGGTGACATTTCTTTTTTAAGAATCAAAAAGAGCAATGTCAGCACTTACTCTCGTGAGAATGCATAAGAATTGAATAATGAGAAGGTGTAAACCTTCCTTATCAATGTAAGTAAAAATCATTCAATCCTAATGCAATTCAAACGACAGAAAATTTTAAACTTGTACCTCAACTGAAGAGCAGTCCAGGCTGAAGGTCGTTGTGTGTGAAACTCACGACCATGAATTTCGGTGTAGCCTTCATGTTCAATGTCTTCTGCCAAGTTGAGGTTGAAGTTGAATGAGCTTCATCTTGTTCCTCCATTGGACCACCATCTTGAGCATTCCTCCACCATGAAATCAAAATGAGATTGATGGAGGGATATGTGCTTCATGAGGCCTTCCAACCTCTTTATAAATTGTGTCTTGGCTGCACTAAAATCAAGAACAAACAATACAACTCGAAAACAAGTTACGTTAGCTCAAAAGCATGTTGTACCCTTTGTCAAGTTGTTTTGCCCTAACTTGAAACAACTCGCAAATGCATTGAATATTAAGGGAAATATTTTTTGTTTCAATTAGGAAGATGAATTCAAGTGGTTACACCAAGGTTTATTTCCTAGTTCAAAATTTTAGTTTTGTGACGGTTGGAAAATTTTCTCTCCAACATGCAAGTGTGAAAATTCAAACATGCTAAATGCAAATGAGAAATTCAAATATGAAATTTGGGAAAACAAATATGAGATAACTACCAATTTACCTATTGGCAAGGACTCATCGAATTTTTGAAGTCCCATGAGTAGGACTTACTCCATCTTGTTTAGTGCGATGATTTGTTGTCCAATCCCGGAGTTGAAGATGTGAACAACTTCTCTTGATCGACATGCCAAATCTACTTTGGCATGTTAGTTGGACATGTGGACCACATGATGGCCCTAGCCTCTCCGTCATCTTGATGAAGACTTGTTGGTGTAGTGACGGCTTTCCCCTCTTGAAGACATTCTCTCATGAGCATGGTGAGGCTTGTTCTTCTTTAGGTGTGTCACTTAGACCTTCTTGATATTCCTTAAGGTCAACCCATACTTTGATCATGGATCAAAAGCTTCCTTGGGCATTATGACATGTGGACTCCACAATCAAATAAGAAACGCTTCATCACACAATGCCACTTGCCCTAGGTTGCATGAGCTTGGTCGAAGGGTAGGGATATCAACAAGTGATTGTAGGATATCTTGGATTTTGAATGCTCTTTACTTTCTTATCCTAGGTCAAGGGCTTCATGTAGTCTTGATTTCTTGCTTGGCCATGGACAAGATACTTCAAGGTAGGCTAGTTTAACTTAAATCCCTTGAAATCCTCATAGCCTCCTTGATTACAAGGGTGATTCCGCCCTTGACCTCCTTATGGATAATAGCCATTGGAGTTGTTGTTTGGAAATGATCCTCATGGGTCTTTGGGAAATTTTTTTCCCAAGTGTTCCATGTTGACAAGGATTTTCACAAATCATGAGAATATCCATGACTTGGATAATTTCAAACACTTCTCCATTGGCTTGATCTTTATGATATTTCAATGGGAGGTGTAGTTCCATAACTAGCATGTCCACCTTTCTAAGTGGTGTGCATGCCAAGCTAAGGTAACTAGGGCATTCTTCAATTCACCCCTTGAGTAGAGATCATATTCTCATTCATGATGAATGATAATAGGATTCTTTCAGCTCTGCATGAATGTGGTCATGGATTGGTGAGGCCAACCCATGACATGAGTGTTGGATGAAGAGCCAATTATCCACCCCATGGTGGAGGCAAACCAAGAAGAACTTTTGGAGCCTCCCCCAAGCTTGGGGATGGATGACTTTGGCTCCTACTCGAAGCTGAAATTCTTTCGCAAAAGGCAATTGTGTTGCCTAGCGAACATTTGTTGAGGTACACCTTGAATTATCTTGCAGTTGAGCACTTGCATCCTTGTTGGCCATCCCATAAAATGGGTTAGCCAACAGTACCCTATTTTAACACAAAGGGAGAAAACAAACAATGGTAATCTTGTCTAATAACTACTAATATACATAGCTTAATCACAAGTCACAGCTCTCCTTTACTTCCTTTGCCTTCCCCGGCAACGGCGCTAGAAATGCTTGTTGATGGTTCTTAAATCCACGATCATCTCTCTAGAGAGATGATGTCCGCAAGCACACGGAAAATGCCGTGTAGCATTTCACCCAAAAGTATTCCCAAGGGTATCGTATTTATCCCAAAGGAAGGTAATAGAGTAAAGTAGACACTACTCTTATGATCAACCTATGGGATACTAATCGATTATCAAGACAAGGATAAGTTGATAATATGGATCCTAATAGAGATTAGACTAAGAGCTGGGGAGTTACTCCTACAATGCTTCTAATATACATATACATAGCCTAGGTTAGATACTAATGAGCATGTCAAAGGTGAATACTTATGCTAAGTTGTTCAACACATTGGGCACAGATTTACCCCTAGCAATACTAGGACGACTCCGGCCAAGAGCCTGTGACATAGCCGAACATGGAGGATTATAAAGGACAGATAGGGTTGTCACCACCTACTGCCTACCTCTTCAATATGTGGGTCTACGAGACATCCAACGGTACTTACTATCCTAGCACCATGCTAGCATACTAAGTAAATACCTTAGAGGCTCGAGTAAAGGTATCTCTCTAAATCAATGGCTAACATCGTTGAACCAATGTTGAGACATAGCATAAGTTATTCATATCAACATGATCATATCATAACTAATTTGACTATAGTGGGGGTTTGTAGTGTTTATGGCGATAGAATAAGAGTGATATGGCATAATCATAAAAACTACTCCTACCACATACATGGAATCCACAATCAAACAAGAAACACTTTATCTAAGTATATGAATAAAATAAGACTAAAGATAATATCTTTATTATGCATAAAGTCACAAATATAAGATAAGATACATGAGACATACATTTCCCAACTTGGACTTGGGACTAGAGGCTCTCCTCTTTATAGCCTAACTCCACTATGGACTAAGAGAACTAGTGTATACAATAGAATGATGCTCAAGTGGTGTGTGTTGAAGTGAAGGGTGAGTGGTCCTATTTATAGCCTAGAGAAGGGTCGGTTCCCGCACCAAATACGCGTGAATCAGTCACCATCATATTAAGGAAGCTGGGAGGAGCCAACATGTGGCGATTGTTCGAGTTTGGCGCCAGGACCAAGTCGGCCGACTAGGGGAATCGGCCGACTTGGTCTTTGCACTGTTTCACGTGTGCTTTGTCCAGGTCACTACCAGGTGGGTCTCGTCCCATGATATGGGTGCTACACCGTTGGATGGCCTCGGATACTTCTATTTGTGGGTCATTTGATCCATGTGGTGCCACATGTTGTCGCATGGTTGGGATGATATTTTATAGGATTGATCCCCCTCTTTTACCTCATTTCCTGCAATAATTCTCTGCATGCACCATTTCTCCAAGGACAAGTGGAAATATGTTAAATGGAAAAGTGATGTGTGCAAGAAATAGTAATTCCTTCACATAACTAAGTTATATTAACGAATGAAATTGGTCTATAATAGCCATCAACAGCAGCCCAGGACGCGCCTGCGCTTATAAACAAGGATGGGTGAAAGTGCATCTAGGCATCCGTTGTGGGTTTTGGTTGATTTATGACAAACAAATGAGATACTACCAAAAATTTTTAGATGAGCGCAAGTTTTAAAAAAAAATATGAAGAAGGCGCAAAAAGGAAGGAGAATGAGGATCTAAAGCGAAAAGAGCTCAAGAGCTGGAAATATTAGATTATTTTGTATGGAGTGTGTTGGAGAAACACACCCCAAGAGCTCAAGTGAAAGAAAATGCACTCACTGCACAAAAATCAATATGTGCGAACTAGTCCGATATTCACCAGACTAGTCCGATATCTCTCTGACTAAGATCGGACTAGTCCCCCCTAGTGTGGATCAGTCCTCAGCGCTTCACACTTGCACAACATTGGACAAGTCCGATATCCATCAGACTAGTTTGATAATTCTCAGACTAAAATCGGACAAGTCCTCCGTCCAAAAACTCTCTGACTATAATCAGACAAGTCCCTCCAAGCGCGGACTTGTCCTTAGTCACACACGGTGTTCATCACACCGGACTAGTCCGATATCAAACAGACTAGTCTGAAAAGTTTCTAACTAAAATCAGACTAGTCCGCACCAATAACAGATTAGTCCGGTATATCTCAACACTTAGGGTTTTCCGCACGCCGCACACCGGACTAGTCCAGAGTCCACCACGGACTAGTCCGGACATCGCAAACTCTAACGGTAACTTTTGGAAACCCTAGTATAAATAGAGGTGTACGACCATACAACAATCACTCTCGACCCTCTGCGCCGTCACACCTTCCAAGAGCCCAAAATACACATCTCTCCACACATTCTAACCCTAAAAAGATCAAATATTTGATGATTAGCAATTGATCAAAGGAGAGACTTATTCTACACATCTTAAGCTCTTGGGTTTGATCTCTCGCACACCCTTATTGTTTTATTGTATATCTTTCGAGGTTTTTTGGTGGTGTTCTTCATTGTAATTCTTGGGGAGCCCTCAACTTATGAGAAGGCCCCTTAAACAAGTTATTTGCCCCTTTGTGATTTGTAGAAGAGAATCGGCCTCTATGGTAATTCGACGAGGGTAGGGTTGGTGAAGACCTGGTCCTCTGTGGACTCCTCAACGCGGATGTAGATTTCCTTCGTGGAGTCGGACCACGGGATAAAATCTTGTCTCGCATAGTTTTGTTTCATCGTTCATCATATTCTAGGGTTTACATAATCTTGTGTAACTCACGTTGAAACATTGAAACTAAAGTTGCTTTTGCCATACAATGTTTCATTGTGGTAATACATCTAAGTTTCCAATTAATTTCCGCTGCATATGGTACTACAAGTGAAATTATCAATCAATCTTGATCTTTCTAGTCCATGCATACTGGACTAGTCCCCACTGTACCGGACTAGTCCGATCTGTCTGTATTTCATCAATATGTTAGGTGTTTTAGGGATCAACGAAGATTCAAAAAGCCTATTCACCCCCCCCTCTAGGCTACATTCAATTGGTATCAGAGCCAAACTCTTCAAAAGAGACTCACCGCTCGAAGAGACAATGTCGAACGTCAAGGATGTAAACAAGAACTTCAACAACGAGAAAGGTAATGTTGAAAAGACCCGAAAACTAGAGAAGCTCCTCGACGCCATTCAAGACTGTGAGGATGACGATGAGGAGATGCTTCAACTCAAAGATCTTCTACAGAAGAAGGCACTCTCCCCAAAGGGAAGAAGAAGATCGGCGATGAAAAGAAGAAGGGGGTAGTCACACAGACTACTCCGATATGCTTTTGACTATGAAAGTCTAAATTCTAACAATAGTCATTACTTATCAATTCCTTTAGGAAAAGCACCTTTCTTTGATGGCAATGACTACTCAATGTAGAGACAAAACATGAAAATGCACCTTATATCTCTTAACCCAAGTCTTTGGCATATAGTGTGTACAGGGATAGATGTCCCGGATGATGATTAAGAGCTGACTCCAAGACAAGAACAAGCCATTCATTGGAATGCTCAAGTTGCATTTGTGATCACTTCATCACTGAGCCGAGACGAGTTCACCAAGGTGGATGGACTCCTTGCTCTATGATTAGAGAAAGCCCCAGGTACCGGAAAATGACCCCAGAAAAACTTCTTGGCAAGATTATCAACTTTGAAATGATGGAGAAGCAAGCCAAGCATGTGAAGGAAATTGCCAATCTTACCTTGGTAAAAAAGAAAGGAATTGCCTTGAAGTCAACTTGTAAACCTGTATCAAAAGAAGCTCGAGAAGCTCATGGAGAAGACGACATCGTTGATGAAAGCAGTGATATCGATGAAGAAGACATGATCTTGTTCATGAAGAAGTTTAAGAAAATGATGAGAAGAAAAAAGGGTGGTAGCTCAAATGAAGGAAGACAAAGGGACAAACAAAGACCCAAGATGAGACGGGCGTGTTACAATTGTGGAGAATATGATCACTTCATAGTAGATTGTCCACATAAAGAAAATAAGAGAAAGACTAAAGACAACAACCCTCAACCAAAGAAAATGTTTAAGAAGAAGCAATATGGATAAACGCACCTAGGGAAGGAGTTGGACTCCAATGATGAATCCTCATCCGAGGAGGAAGAGGAGATGGCCACCATAGCCATCAAGAAGACTACCAAAAAATCCACTCTCTTCCCAACCATGGGCGCATGGAAGGACACCGACAACACATATCTAATGGCCAAGGAAGGTAAAAGAAAGGTAACAACTAAATCTTCCTCCTCGCATTCTTTTACTAGTGATAGTGATAATTCTAAGGAGGATGATATCAGTGATGAAAGTGAATACATGCTTAGGGGTTTACACAAAAAGACTGCTGCTAAAAGGAAATTTTTACTTGATAAGATTGTTGATAAGGAGAAGTTGGTCAATCGTGAGGAAGATATGATCATCTCCCAAAAGGAGGAATATATTGAGATTGAAAAGCTTCTTGAACTTGAAAAGGAGCAAAGTAAATCACTAGAACTTGAGTTAGCTTCAAGCAAGGAAGCTTGCTTGAAGTTAAAAGACTCAAACGACGCCATCAAGGATGAACTTGCTAACTCAACCAAAGTTAACAAGATCCTTGAGATACAAGTTGAGTCACTCAAGCAAAGTGTTTCTTCATCCAGCTCACCTTCTCAACATATAAATTTGAAACTATTATTACTTGTACTTGTGCTAAAAGTGACACTAACTTGAAGAAAAAAATCAAACTTGACAAAGGACAAGCAACCTTCACAAAGTGGCATATTTGACAAGGAGAAGGTCAAGTATGCACGCAGTGCATACTCGGTCACAAGACCTCCTAATGTCAAATATGGCATTGGGTATTCTTATGGTGAAAAGCAAAATGCTAGAAGTCACAAGAATAACAAGGATTACATTTCCTTTGTCAAGGGAAACTCTTCTCAAGTTAGAAAACTTAATAATGTTGATAAATTTAACACTGTGAACACATATGAAAAACAACTCCTATTTAGAACATTTGATGCTTCATATGTACTTATGAAAGGTAATCTTGAAAGAGTTTATGCTAAATATGTTGGGCCACGCCATGGAAACACTAAGTCTCATGTGTGGGTGCCCAAATCACTTATGACTAACCTCAAAGGACCCAAGCAAGCTTGGGTACCTAAGACCAAGGCATAATTTGGTTTTTTGTAGGCTTATTCATCCGGTGGAGCAAAATAGGTGCTAGATAGTGGATGCACCAATCACATGACTGGAGAAAGAAGAATGTTTGTGGAATATGAAGAAAATAAAGATCCAAGCGAAGTCATCTACTTTGGTGATAATAGTCAAGGAAGAGTGCTTGGTACCAGCCTTGTAGAGTGTCCCAAGGCGGGAAGCAAGTAGGAGCACCCCATTCTGCGAAGAATGTCATTACTACAACAAGACCGCTCGAGCTTCTCCACATGGATCTATTCGGTCCAATTGCTTACATAAGCATCGGCTGTAATAAAAATGGTTTAGTCATTATCGATGATTTTTCACGCTTCACGTGTGTTTTCTTTTTGCATGATAAGACAGAAACTCAAGGAACCCTCAAGAAGTTCATCAAGCGTGCCCAAAATGAATTCTCTCTGAAGATCAAGAACATACGAAGTGACAATGGGACGGAATTCAAGAATACTCAAGTTGAAGAGTATCTAGATGAGAAAGGAATAAAGCATGAGTTTTCAGCACCATACTCTCCTCAACAAAACGGATTAGTCGAAAGGAAGAATCGAACACTCATTGAAATAGCGAGGACAATGCTCGATGAATACAAGACTTCAGACCGGATTTGGGCTGAAGCAGTTAACACCGCCTGTCACGCCATAAACTGACTCTACCTTCATCGTCTACTCAAGAAAACCTCATATGAACTATTCACCAGTAACAAACCAAACATTTCTTACTTTCGAGTTTTTGGTTCAAAATGCTATATTCTCAACAAGAAGCCTAGGGCTTCGAAGTTCGCTTTGAAGTCTAATGAAGATTTCTTACTTGGCTATGATTCAAACTCCTACGCCTATCGTGTCTTCAACAAGGCCTCCGGACTTGTTGAAGTAGCACGTGACGTAGTGTTCGATGAAACTAACGGCTCTTAAGAAGAGCAAGTTGATCAATGTGTGCTAGATCAAGAAGAAGCTCCATGTCAAGCATTGAGAAGAATGGTGTTGGTCGATGTTAGACCACAAGTTCCACCTCCAAATGTGAATGAAGAAGATGAACCACAAGTGGAGGATAATGATCAAGGGGAAGCTTCCACACAAGATCAACCTCAAGGAGATCAAGATAATCAAAACAGCAATGAGGGCAACCATCCAGGGGGAGACGAAGAAGGTGATGGTAATGAGGATTCAAGACCACAAGTACCACATCCAAGAATACACCAAGGCATCCAAAGATATCACCCTATCGACAACATAATTGGCGACATTCAAAAGGGAGTAATAGCTCGATATCGCATAGCTAATTTTTGTGAACCCTATTCTTTTGTATCCTCTTTGGAACCATATAGGGTTGAGGATGCATTAAAACATCTAGATTGGGTGATGGCGATGCAAGAAAATTAAACAACCTCAAAAGGAACGAAGTGTGAGAGCTTGTTGAAAGACCCAAATCCAAAGTCGTCGGTACTAAATGGGTCTTCTGCAACAAGCAAGACGAACATGGAGTGGTAATAAGGAACAAGGCGCGCAAGACTTGTGGCCAAAGGGTATTCACAAGTCGAAGGTTTGTATTTTGACGATACTTTTGCTCTTGTAGCTAGGCTTATATCAATTCGTATATTACTTGCCTATGCTACTCACCATGATTTCAAGCTTTATCAAATGGACGTGAAAAGTGCCTTCCTCAACAGACCGATCAAGGAGGAGGTGTACGTGGAGCAACCACTCGGTTTTGAAGGTCAAGAGTACCACGACTATGTGTACAAGCTACGTAAGGCTCTATATGGCATCAAACAAGCTCCTAGAGCTTGGTATGAGTGTCTTAAAGATTTTTTGATTGAGAATTGCTTCAAGATTGGTAAAGCTAATTACACTTTGTTTAATAAACACTTTGATGATGATCTGTTCGTTTGCCAAATCTATGTTGATGATATAATATTTGGTTCAATTAAAAAATCCTTTTGTCAAGAATTTTGTAAGATTATGAGAGATAGATTCAAGATGTCCATGATGGGAGAGTTGAGATACTTTTTGGGATTCCAAGTGAAGCAACAAAAGTAAGGGACGTTCATAAGCCAAACAAAGTACACTCAAGACATTCTCAAGAATTTGGGATGGACAAAGCAATGCCCATAAAGACTCCCATGGCGACAAATGGACACTTGGATCTCAATGAAGACGGACCAAACATGGATCAAAAGGTATATCATTCCATGATTGGCTCCTTACTTTATTTATGTGCATCTAGGCCCGATATCATGTTGAGTGTATGTTTGTGTGCAAGATTTCAAGCCAATCATAAGGAATGTCATTTGGCAGTCGTAAAAAGGATCTTACGATACTTAGTTCATACACCCAACGTAGGCCTTTGGTATCCCAAAGGTTCAAAATTCAATCTCATTGGATACTCTGATGCAGATTATGCCAATGCAAGGTAGATAGAAAAAGTACCTCCAGTACTTGCCAATTCCTAGGTAGATCCTTAGTTTCTTGGTCCTCCAAGAAACAAATTCAATTGCCTTATCCACGGCCGAAGCGGAGTATGTTGCAGCCGGGAGTTGTTGTGCACAACTCCTTTGGATGCGACAAACTCTAAGGGATTACAGTTACAATATGAGTCGTATTTCACTCCTTTGTGATAATGAGAGTGCATTTAAAATTGTGCATAACCCTATGGAGCACTCTAGAACCAAACACATAGACATCCGGCATCACTTTTTGAGAGATCACTCAATGAAAGGAGACATAGGCATTACCCATGTAAACACTGAAAAACAACTAGTCGATATCTTTACGAAGCCACTTGATGAAAAACGTTTTTGTGAGCTCTAAAATGAACTAAATATCCTTGATGCTCGGAATGTGGCTTGAAAACTTGCATACCTGTATGCCATCTTCAAAATCATGTTGATTGTGTTGAAAAATCATCTCTCTCTATTTTCTCCGAAAAACTATGTTAATTGCTTGATCTTGGTGAATTATGGTCATAGCTTGATTTGTATGTTTACTGATCATATTCATCAAGATTATTTGTGTGTTTTTGCCCCCTATTTTCTTTTTAATCACCTTCAAATATATATGAAAGGTCTTGGTGACCACAGACTAGTCTGTGGTTACCCCGGACTAGTCCGCACATTGCATACTAGTCTGCAAAGTGTCCGCTAGTCCGGAATAGTCTGGTCCTACCACGAACTAATGCGATTTTTCGACTCCATAACCCTAGGACCGGCACAAAACTAATCCTCTTCTAACTCATAACTTTTCTCACGTTCTCTCTCCTCACTCATGTGCTCCCAATGCGATTTTGCGAGATCTCCATCAAATCCAATAAAATCTCCATGGGAATCTATCTAAACTGCAAGGGGATCGAAGATCACAGACTAGTCCGCATCAAGAACTCCTTCAACAACTCGAATCAAAGGATTTGGTAAATTTCTTTCCAAACCCTAGAACGTTCGGTTTTCCTTGTTTTTGCTCAAAAAGCTTAGTATTTCTGGTCAACACATACTCTATTGGTGTATTCCATTTATCCTAGATCACATTGCATTGAGTAACCTCAAATTTTGCTAAGTTAGGGTTTGAGCAGCCCCACAACGGACTAGTCCATTCTCAGAATGGACAAGTCGGGTACTCTGGACTAGTCCGTCCCTGAATAATGAACAAGTCCGATATGCCCTGATCAATACCCTAGCTTACATCAATTCAATGCAATTCTTTGTCATCCTTGCTTATCCATATCCCTTATATCTTTCTTGTGAGAATCATGTCGAACTCAAACGAGGATATCTCCGACTTCGAGGCCTAGATGGATCAAGAAGTGTTGCCTCGTGTTTTGGAGTCTCGCTCCAACAAAATATAAGAGAGCGCTGCCAAACCTTCGCCCACCCCACCAAGGGTGTGTTGAAAGGTTCCGGCCAAGAAACCAGCTTCAAGAGCAAAAGATATTGCTGGTCCTAGCTCGGCGGCTCCACACCAAACCAAGGGCAAAGGAAAGGGACTTGCTTCCGGCCCGATTGGTCCCCTCAAGATGACAGCTCCAAGACAGAAAAATAGGGATCCCTCATAGGAGAAGTTAAATGGCAAAGGAAGGGATGTAGCATGGAATCTAAGGAAGATTGATGCCTATAGCAATGGCAAAAAGGGAGCTCACCCGAGATTTTGGAATAACTTTCACTCGGACTACTACAGTACCGTGTATCTCCAAATGAAGACTCCAGTGGTCCGCAACCAATGGATTGACTGGAGTCACTTTGAAAGAAAGATGTGTGGTGCTTTTAATGAGGTGGTAGAGGCTGCAGGGAGGCATAGTTTAAAGGACTTGTTTTATTTCAGGTACAACTGGAACTATGAAGTCATTGCTCAGTTCTATGCAACTTGTTATTTTGCCAGCAATGAAGAAGAGAGAGTGACTTGGATGACACATGGATCCAAGTACACAGTTACTTATGCTGAGTTTGCCAAGCTGCTGCACCTTGAGGACACTGGAAGCAATGAGATTTGATTCACAATATTGGTTTTTTGGAGAAGTACAAGATGGACTTTCTTTATGATACTCGCCTCAAGTACAATCCTCCCTCAACCAAGAACATGAAGCTTTTCTTCGTGGTTCTCAATAGAGTGCTCCGGAAGACAATTGCTCCAAAGGATGGAAATGCCAGGAGTGTCCAAGGTTACTTAAGAACCTTGATGAAAGTGATTAGCAAGAAGACGAAGTTTGATATCTTCGATTACATCTGGAATGACATGGTAAACATCTCCTGCACACCAAACCGTTCCTATGGCTATGCACCATACTTGATGTTCATGATTGAAAAAGTCACGGGAATTGAGTTTGTGAAGGATGTGGAGCATATTCCTCTAAGGCCTCAAAAGCCTCCTCAAGCCTCTCCCCCAGCTGCTCCCTCACCTTCCTCGAGTGAGGAACACCATGGGAAAGCTCAAGAAGATGCAAGGCCTTCCTCTGGCACTAGGCCCCTCCATCTAGCAAAGGGTCTGCTAGTGGAATCATGAAGTACTTGGCTGCCGTATTGGGTTCTTGCTGCAAGACTAAGGTGAAGGTTCACAAGATGAAAAAGGCAAGAAAAGAGCAAATGAGATACATGAAGAACAATGTCAAAGCCATTTGTCATAAAACTGGAGATTGAGCCTATTAGGTCTCCAGTCATCTCAGATGACTCTGCATCTGACTTCTCGGAGCTTCCACCTCTCTCACCTTTTGAGCTCGCCTACTTTGGCCTTCGGGGCACGACGAGCGGTTCCTCTCCTCCTCCTCAGGCTAATGAAGAAGATGACGGAAGGACCGACAACGTCGAGTGAGCTAGAGACGATGAATAGATCCTTTCTATTCCTTTTTGGTGCCTTGATGCCAAAGAGGGAGAGATTGAGGGGGAGTGTTAAGTTGTAGCTTTAGTTTGAGAGAGAGAGCTCTATTTGTGTCTTTTTAATTGCAACTCTGTCGTGCTTGTGGTATTGTAAAACTTTAATTGTGCTTTCATCACGCTTTTGGACATGTGTTATGAAATGATGACTATGTTATTCTTATGATCAATGATTTATGTTTAAAACTGCTCTGTGTGCTTGAGATTCTTGATGTTATTATGATTATGCCTTTTACCTCATTCACATCAATATTATTGCTCACACACATAGTTTTGCATCCCACCATAAAGAGTGCACATATGTCTTATGTCTACATTGCCTATTTTGCTCAAAGCTCATATGTGCACACTTTATGAAAATCTAGATTTTTATCATATTTGTGTAATCTCAATTGGTTGTCATCAATCAACAAAAAGGAGGAGATTGAAGTGCATCTAGGCATCCCTTGTGGGTTTTGGTTGATTTATGACAAACAAATGAGATCCTAACAAAATTGTTGAGATGAGCGCAGGTTTTAAAGAAATTAGGAAGAAAGCACAAAAAGGAAGGAGAATGAGGATCTAAAGCGAAAAGAGCTCAAGCGCTGGAAATATTAGATTATCTTGTATGGAGTGCGTTGGAGAAACATACCCCAAGATCTCGAGTGAAAGAAAATACACTCACTGCACAAAAATCAACATGTGTGGACTAGTCCGATATTCACCGGACTAGTCTGATATCTCTTTGACTAAGATCGGACTAGTCCCCCTAGTGCGGACTAGTCCTCAGCACTTCACACTTGCACAACATCGGACCAGTCCGATATCCATTGGACTATTCTGATAATTCTTTGACTAAAATTGGACAAGTCCTCCAAGTCCAGAGTTGTCCTTAGCCCTACAATTTTCACTACACTGGACAAGTCTGATATCAGGCGGACTAGTCCGAAACTCTCTGACTAAAATCGGTCAAGTCCCTCCAAGCGCGGACTTGTCCTTAGTCACACACGATGTTCATCACATCGGACTAGTTCGATATCCAACGAACTAGTCCGAAAAGTTTCTGTCTAAAATCGGACTAGTACGCACCAATAACGGACTAGTCCAGTATATCTCAACACTTAGGGTTTTCCACACGCTGCACGCCGGAAGTCCAGAGTCCATCACGGACTAGTCCGGACATCGCAAACCCTAATGGTACCTTTTGGAAACCCTAGTATAAATAGAGGTGTAGGGCCATACAACAATCACTCTCGACCCCCTACGCTGTCACACCTTCTAAGAGCCCAAAGTACACATCTCTCCACACATTCTAACCCTAAAAGGATCAAATATTTGAGGATTAGCAATTGATCAATTGAGAGACTTGTTCTACACATCTTGAGCTCTTGGGTTTGATCTCTGGCACACTCTTATTGTTTTATTGTATATCTTTTGAGTGTGTTTGGTGGTGTTCTTCATTGTAATTCTTGGGGAGCCCTCAACTTGTGAGAAGGACCCTTGATTAAGTTATTTGCTCCTTTGTGATTAGTGGAAGAGAATCAGCCTTCGTGGCGATTCGACGAGGGTAGGGTTGGTGAAGACCAGGTCCTCCGTGGACTCCTCAACGTGGATGTAGATTTCCTCCGTGGAATCGAACCACGGGATAAAATCTTGTCTCGCCCACTTTTGTTTCATCGTTCATCATATTCTCGGGTTTACATAATCTTGTGTAACTCACATTAAAACATTGAAACTAAAGATGATTTTTGCCATACATTGTTTCATTGTGGTAATACATCTAAGTTTCCAATTAATTTCCGTTGCATAGGGTACTAGAAGTGAAATTATCGATCAATCTTGATCTTTCTAGTCCAAGCATACCGGACTAGTACGCACTGTACCGGACTAGTCTGATCTCTCTGTATTTGATCAATCTATTAAGTGTTTCAGGGATCAACAAAGATTCAAAAAGCCAATTCACACCCTCTAGGCTACATTCAATGAGTGCGCTCGAATTCCCGAGGTGGGACGAGCGTGCCCTGGCCGCTTTGTGGGCCGCATTTCAACCGCTTCGTGGGCCTCTAGCTGCTTGGCGCGCCTCTGGTCATGACCGGATGTTCTTCACTTTTGAGCTTCTTTTGTATTTTGATTGAATTTAAATATTCAAACTTGTATAGATTCTGCAAATTAAGTCCAAATTTAATTATTCTTTTTTCTATATTCTTCAAAAAATGTTGTCTGCCACCTGACACAATTATTTTCAAACTTATATAGGTAACTTTGGTACGTTTTGGTAAACCTCAAATTAACTCCTATGCACATATTGTTCATTTTAAAATGGATCTTCAACTGAATTTTGGTGTGTATGTACACATTCTCTATGTCTACATGTATGAATTTTGTATATTTTTTTTGAAGCACTCCAACATGTGAAAATTCAAATTGCCCCTCATTTCATTCAAATGCTCATAAACATATGAGACAATCTTCAAAATTCAAACACACATTCATTCAAACAAAATTTTAAAAATCTCCAAAAAAATCTTAGAAGTTTGTATTATCATTCGAAAGTCTCATACAACAATTCACTCACAAAATTATTATATTTTCAAGATATAAAAATAACAAAGAAACCTTTTTATTTATTGTTTTTGTTCCCATCAATTTATTAGGTTTCCAAAAGTCAAATTCAATAGGCACATGTAATTCAACTCCCTTAACCTTATATAATTTTTTCAAATTTTTGCAAACTTTTTGTCCATGTATTCCAAAAGAAAATTTGGCCTTAGTTCAAATTTCATAGCCAAAATCAGAAGAACTTGGTTGTGCTCATGCCAGGCACAGCTCGAAGGAGGCATGTTGTGCACCGGGCTATGTCTGGGCTGTGTTTTTCGGCCGTCGGTCTGACCGACCCGGCACGAGCCGGCCCATCGTGTTTTGGGACCACGAGCCATTTTGGCTCGAAGCACGATTGGGCTGTGCCGTGCCGGCCCGGCATGATCCAAGTCCCAGTTCTACACACAGTTAGCCGGACGCTCATTCATCATTAATCATCGTGCATGCATGTGAGGGGTGACACCGCCATGCATGCATGTGCAGGCCGTTAATCATGGTGCATGCAGCACTTCATGCTGATGCAGCTCATGATCCCAACTGGCTCCCTGTGCATACTAACCCAGGAGGACCTCTTCCCCTCCGGCGTATATGACAGCATGCACAACGACGATTCAGGACTACTGCACCATGTCTCAAGCACAATGCAGCAAGTCTGCACTCGTTAATTCCAGCCACACACACGATAATAGCTCAAATGAAACACATACAAAACAAGATTAGATCCAACAATATTCTAACATCAACTAATATAAAATAAAACCATCAGCTCATACTCCCTAGAAGACAGGAACACAACAAAAAGTTCAAGCAAGATGCAATATAATCAGCCCAAATATCCAGTACCTAGAGAAGACAGCAACACAGTGGAACTAAAGTTCAAGCCATTTGTTCCGAAGCATGTGTGTCACACATTCAAAATTCAACACCAGAATACATTATTCTAAAAGGCATTCAGTTCAATTGGGACCCTAAATAACTGTCAACACAGATGATACGATCGACGAAACCACATAGCTCGCTAGACACTCATTCCTTGAGTGCGACCTTGTTGATGAGTGACTTGTGGATGTGGGGGATGACGCTTCTGCCAGTGATGCTTCCCTTGACAAGGGTGTCGAGCTCCTTATCTTCGCGGATGGCCTGCTGCAGGTGGCGAGGGGTAATGTGCTTCACCTTGAGGTCCTTGCTCGTGTTCCCTGCCAGCTCCAGGACCTCTGCTGTCAGGTACTACAGGACCTCTGTTGAGTACAGAACCGTGGTTGCTGAACCCCGGCCGTTCGCTTGGACCCGTTCCTTGAGATGGCGGTGGATACGCCCAACAGGAAACTGTGAGGTTTCATATAATATAATTGATCGATGAGCTTTAGGGCAACAAGTTCTTGATCTGAGTTTAGCGTCAAAGGTAACCAACGAATTACTCCATCTACTATTTTATTCAATATATAACCAGTATGTAATGCATTGTCCAGCTAAGCGTTAACTTATTCATTTAATTATCTTCCCACATAAACAGGGGAGACTACCTGCACATGTTCACACTGGAAAATAAAGATTGACAGAAGAAAACAATAAATCCAATCACAATCTTTCCTGATCAACTCCAACCGGTGCCAAGGCTAACACTCGTTACAAATAAAGTAGTAATCAAATATGCAACTTTTGGCATCTTGAGGCACTATTTTGTGCCACATCAGGCTGGGAAAAAAACAAAAACCCAACTAACGTGAACTGAAATTGAACTAACCAAAATCGACAAAACAGGTCATATTTCGAATAGCAGTACGCAAAAACCGATATTTCAATTATTATTTTTGGTTAACCGGGCAGAACTGAATTTTGGCTAAATAATTGATTCAATCAGCCCAACATAGACTACTGCAACCCTAACCTGTCAGACCAGCCCATCCAGGGTCTCTTCCCCTCCTCAGCTAGTCGGATTCCTCACCACCACCCCGCCACATGCGCTGCCCCGCCGCTCACTACCATTACAGGAATCGCGATAATAGACGACGGCCAAAAATCGTCGTCTATAAGGTCTATAGTGTCGTCTATAACTTTATACACTCTATAACTTTATAGACGACGGTTCACGGCCGTCTACGATTATTTGTTGTCTATAATCTTATTGACAACGGTGACCGTCTGAATGTGGCCTAGAGGGGGGGTGAATAGGCCTTTTTGAAATTTGTCAGAACCTGCAACACTTAACAACCAGTTTAAAACCAGAGATATCGGACTAGTCCGGGGTAATGTGCGGACTAGTCCGGTGTGTACGGACTAGGTTGATTAAGTTTGATCGATTAATTTGATTCTTCAATGTATGCAGCGGAAATATACAATCAAATGAAGTGTTACAAGGTTATGAACCAGGTTATATCACAATTCAATCTTATGTTTAATGATTCAATGTGAAGTAAGCAATGATGATTGAAACCCTAGATTATTATGAAAAATAAGAACGATGAACACAAAAACAAGACACAAGGATTTATCCCGTGGTTCGGCTCTTACAGAGGCAACCTACGTCCACGTTGAGGAGTCCACAAAAGGACCGGGTCTTCTCCAACCCTACCCTCGGCGGATCGCCACAAAGGCCAATCGTCTTCCACTTATCACAAATGGGTGAATAACCAAATTCAAAGGGGTCTTCTCACACGTTGAGAGCTACCTTGGATTACAACACGAAATACCACCAAGAACACACTCAAAAGATTACAATAAAATCACAGGAGTGTGTTAGAGAATCAAACCAAGAGCACAATGTGGTGTTGAACGTGTCTCTCCAATGAACTAGAGTGAATCCTCAAAGGATTGATCTTTGTTGCACTCAATTTCGTGGAGAGATGTGGTTTTTGAGGCTTTTGGGAGGTGTGATGGCGCTAGGGTTCAAGAGATGTTGAAATATGGTCGTGCACCTCTATTTATATGGGTTTCTAAAAGTGACTGTAAGGGTTCGGAAAGATCGTACTAGTCTGTGGTGGTCACCGGACTAGTATGGTGTGCTGTGTGTAGCAAACCCTAAGTGTCCCGAAATATTAGACTAGTCCGGCTAGGAGCGGACTTGTCCGATTTCGCTTCTGGAAATCTTCGGACTAGTCCGATAGTCATCGGACTTGTCCGGACATGTGAAACCCTAAGTGTATTGGATGACAAGCCCGCACTTGGAGGACTTGTCCGATTTAGTTCAGAGGGTTTTTTTGGACTAGTCCGTGTGAATATCGGACTTGTCCGATTTGGACCAGAGAGAATATCGGACTAGTCTGGTTGTGATCGGACTTGTCCGATTTTGTGTGACTTGTGAAGTGTTTTGGGGACTAGTCCGCACTGGGAAGGACTAGTCTGATTCTAGTCAGAGAGATATCGGACTAGTCCGATGGATATCGAACTTGTCCGATTTTGTGCAGAGAGGATATCGAACTAGTTCAGTGTCAGTCGGACTAGTCCGGTCCTGTGTAACTTTGTGCAATGTGTGTGTTTAACTGTGATTGAGCTCTTGGGATGTGTTTCCTTAACACACTCCATACACAATGATCTACTATTCTTCTTCCTTGAGCTCATTTCCACTTTGCTCCTCATTCTTTCTTCTTTTTGGCACTTTGCTTATTTTGCTATTAAAAACCTGTGCTCATCTCAACAAAGAGGTTAGGATCCCAATTGCTTGTCATAAATTATCCAAAACCCACAAGGGATTCCTAGATGCACTTTCAATCTCCCCCTTTTTGGTGATTGATGACAACCAATTGAGATTTCACAAAACATGATAAAAGTTGATATTTTCATAAAGTATGCACATATGAGTTTACAATACATCAAGCAATGAAAACATAATCCATATGTGCATTCTTTATGGTGGGATGCATAACTAAGTACATTGAAACACTACGAATGACATAATTGACATGAATCAACCATAAGCAAGCATATATGTCATTATAGGAGCAAAATCACATATTTCAACAAATACTTCTCAAAAGATCATAACATTGCATCACAGAACCATAATTAACTTAAGAACAAAGTTAAAGCTTTACAACCCACAAATTAGAAAAAAAGCATAAAAGAGAGCTCTCTCCTCAGAATCCTACAGCTAAGGCTAAGACTCCCACTCAATCTCTCCCCCTTTAGCATCAAGACACCAAAAAGAAGGAGAGGAGGGTCCTAAGGTTTTCACTCTTCGCTGTCGGTCCTCTCATCATCGTCTTCGTCATCTTCATCTTCAGCTTGATGAGGAGGAGGAGGAGGTGCGGAGCCACTCGAGCCCCCAATGCCAAAGTAGGCAAGCTCGGAGGGGGTCAAGGGCCCGAGCTCAGTGATGTCTGGGTCAGAGTCCTCAGAAATCACTGGAGATCCAATGAGGTCGATCTCCAGCTTCTAGCAAATTTGCTTCACATTTGCCTTCATGTACTTCATGTCTTCCTTTCTTTTCTTGTTCAGCTTGTGGGCCCTCACTTTGGCCTTCTTGCAGGAAGCGAAGATGGCAGCCAGGTATTTGAAGATTCCACTGGCTGATCCCCTTTGAGGGGCTGCCCTACTAGTAGGGGCAGCTCTTGCATCTTCAGATCTTCTTGTCGGTGCCTCAGGACTGGAGGCCGGCGAGGGAGCGGCCTGGACATTTGGCTTCTGAGGCATATGAGGCCTCAAAGGTAGATGCTCCACATCCTTGACAAATTCTATCCCGGTGACCTTCTTGATCACAAACATTAGATATGGGGCATACCCACAAGACCTGTTGGGTGTGCAAGAAATGTTCACCATATCATTCCAAATGTAGTCCGCCACATCGAACTGACGGTCTCTACTTATCACCCTCATCAACGTCCAGAGATAACCTTGCACACTCCCAGCATCTCCATCCTTGGGAGCAATGGTCTTCCTCAAGACTCTATTATAGACCACAAAGAAAGGCATCATGTTCTTTGTGGAGGGAGAGACAAACTTTGAGTTTGGCTCATATAGGAACTTCATCCTATCCCTCTCAATGACACCTATGTTGTGGATGATGAAGCAGTCAGATCTTGAGGTGTCAAGGTGAAGTAGGCTTGCAAAATCTTCTTGGGTGATACTGTACTTGGATCCATGAGTTATCCAAGTAACACTTTCCTCATCTTCACCCAAGAAGTGGCAAATTTAAAAGAACTGCGCAATCACTTCATCATTCCAGATATTCTTGAAGGCAAAAAGATCCTTCAGGCCATGCCTCTCAATGGCTTCCACTACTTTAGTGAATGGGGAGAAGCCCTTCATCTCAAAGTGTGCCCAATCAATCCACTGATCGCGCACAACTGGTGTCTTCATTGGGAGATACACAGATTCGAAGAAATCAGCATGGAAGTTTCACCAGAATCTTCCATCGACAGCTTGCTTCGATCGGCCATACCAATCGATGCCTCTGAATTTTGCCACCAAATCACTGCCCTTCCCGTTGAACTTATCTTCAGTGGGGTCCCGGACCCCTTCCCTTGGAGCATGAAGTTTCAACAGGCCAACTGGGCCCATCGCTATCCCTTTGCCCTTGCCTTTGGCTAGGCGGGCACTTGCCGAGCTAGAGCCACCGCCGGTGGTGGCCCTAGAAGCTGGCACCTTGGAGGTCGGCTTCTTTGCTAACACTTTCCTCCGAGCCTGTGGAGGAGACAGAGCTGGCTCGGAAGGTCTCTCTTGGCGCTTCTTGCCAAGACCCGTCGAGGTCCGAGGTGCCACCTCGTGGTCCATCTCGGCCTCAAAGTCGGAGACTTCATTGCCCGAGCTCGACATGACCTGAGAATGAGTGGCATGATTGAGAATGAATGGTACAAGGCATAGGTATGGAAGGATAGCAAGGAATTGCATTGAGGAATCGAAAAGTTAGGTTTTGAGTAGAGAAAAATCGGACTTGCCCGGTGCACAGGCAAGGACTAGTCCGGTGGACCGGACTTGTCCGTGCATGGACCGGACTAGTTCGGTATTCATCCTCAAAAACCTAGGCTACCAGTCACATGGTGATTCCTAATGCACAATAAGCGTAGCATAAACGTAATACATCAAGGAGGCATGTATATAGTGAGATATGCTAGGCTATTCAATCAACAATGAGAAATTTGGAATTTCTAGGGTTTGAGTGAAAATTACCGAAGAATTCGAATGATGCTCGAAGAGGAGGGTGTTGAAGTCCGGACTTGTCCATGAACTTCAATCTTCGACCAAGGATGCTTGATCTTCACCCAAATGCGGAGCTTTTTGGTGGAGGGGATGCAAAATCGCCTTGGGAGCTCGAGTGGAAGAGAGAGAACGCTTGAGGCAAGAGTGGAGGTGAATGAATTAGGATTTGGCAGTGGCTAGGGTTATGGACACGAAAACTCGGACAAGTCTGGAGATGACCGGACTAGTCCGAACTTTTCCAGAGGACTATATCGGACTAGTCCGTTGTATACTGGACTAGTCCAGCCTAACCGGCACTCTGCGGACTAGTCTGCATGGGCGGACTACTCCGGGTAACCACGGACTAGTCCGTGGTTACCAGGTAAGAATTGCGTATCCCATTCATATATATTTGAAGGTACATATTTAGAGAATAGAGAGGAAAATCAAATCAAATAATCTTGATGAATATGACCAGTAAGCATACAACAATCAAGCAATGATCATAATTCAATAAGATCTAGTAATTGACATAGTTTTTCAGAGGAAATTGAGAGAGATGATTTTCACAATCCAATCAACATATTTGAAGAATTCATACAGGTATGCAACATTTCAAGCCACACTCTGAGCATCAAGGATATTTAATTAATTTCAGAGTTCACAAAAGCGTTTTTCATCAAGTGGCTTGGTGAATATGTCGGTCAATTGCTTTTGGGTGTTAACATGGGAAATGGCTATGTCTCCTTTCATGGCATGATCTCTCAAAAAGAGATGCCTTATATCTATGTGTTTGTCTGGAGTGCTCAACTGGGTTGTGGGCAATTTTGATGGCACTCTCATTGTCACAAAGGAGTGGAATATGGTTCATATTGTAACCATAATCCCTAAGAGTTTGTCACATCCAAAGAAGTTGTGCACAACAACTCCCAGCTGTAACATACTCCGCTTCGGCTGTGGATAAGGCAATGGAATTTTGTTTCTTGAAGGACCAAGAAACTAAAGATCTCCCTAGGAATTGGCATGTATCGGAGGTGTTTTTTCTATCTACTTTGCACCCGGCATAATCTGCATTGGAGTAACCGGTGAGATTGAATTTTGAGCCTTTTGGGTACCAAAGACCAAGGTTTGGTGTATGAACTAAATATCTCAAGAACCTTTTTACGTTTGTCAAGTGACATTCCTTATGATTGGCTTGAAATCTTGCACACAAACACACACTCAACATAATGTCTGGCCTAGATGCACATAAATAGAGTAGAGATCCAATCATGGAGCAATATACCTTTTGGTCGATGTTGGGTCCATCTTCATTGAGATCCAAATGGCCATTCGTTGCCATGGGGGTCTTTATGGGCTTCGCCTTGTCCATACCAAACTTCTTGAGTATGTCTTATGTGTACTTGGTTTGGCTTATAAACGTCCCTTTCTTTTGTTGCTGCACACAATTTAAATACGTGGTCGGGGAACTCTTCATCTTCAAACCCGGGGGTTGCTCCACATACACCTCCTCCTTGATTGGTCCATTGAGGAAGGCGCTTTTCACATCCATTTGATACAGCTTGAAATCATGGTGAGTAGCATATGCAAGTAATATTCTAATAGATTCAAGTCTAGCTACTGGAGCAAAGGTCTCATCAAAATCCAAACCTTTGACTTGTGAATACCCTTTAGCCACAAGTCGTGCCTTGTTCCTTGTCATCACCCCGTGTTCGTCTTATTTGTTGCGGAAAACCCACTTGGTGCCGACGATGTTTGCATTGGGTCTTGCCACAAGTTCCCACACCTCGTTCTGCTTGAAGTTGTTCAATTCTTCTTGCATTGCCACCACCCAGTCCGGATCCTTCAATGCATCCTCAATCCTGCACGATTCCAAAAAGGATACAAATGAATAGTGCTCACAAAAGTTAGCTATGCGAGATCTAGTGGTTACTCCCTTTTGGATGTCACCGATGATATTGTCGATTGGGTGATCCCTTTGGATGCATTGGTGTACTCTTGGGTGTGGCACTTGAGGCGTTGTATCTTCATGATCATCTGCTTCTCCCCCTAAGTGATTGCCTTTGTTGAATTGATGATTATCTTCATATTCTTGTGGTTGGTGTTGTGCTGAAGCTCCCCCTTGATCATTGACCTCCTATTGTGGTTCATCTTCCTCATGTACGTGTGGAGGTGGATCTTGTGGTCGAACTTCACCTAGAGCCATTCTTTTCAATGCTTGACAAGGAGCTTCTTCTTTACCTAGTTCACATGGATCAACTTGCTCCTTTTGGGAGCCATTAGTCTCATCGAACACTACATCACGTGCTACTTCAACAAGTCTGGAGGTCTTGTTGAAAACACGATAGCCGTAAGTGTTCGAATCATAACCAAGCAAGAAACCTTCATCGGACTTTGAAGCGAACTTTGAAGTCCTAGGCTTCTTGTTCAAGATATAACATGGAGAACTGAAAACTCGAAAATATGAAATATTTGGTTTGTTATCGGTGAGTAGCTCATAGGATGTCTTCTTGAGTATTCGATGAAGATAAAGTCGATTTACGGCGTGGCAAGCGGTGTTAATTGCTTCCGCCCAAAATCGATCTGAGGTCTTGTACTCATCGAGCATTGTTCTTGCCATCTCTATGAGTGTCCGGTTCTTTCTTTCGGCAACTCCGTTTTGTTGTGGGGAGTACGGCGCTGAAAATTTGTGCTTTATGCCTTCTTCATCAAGGTACTCCTCCACTTGTGTGTTCTTGAACTCCGTGCCATTGTCACTTCGAATATTCTTGATTGTCAATGAGAATTCATTTTGAGCTCGCTTGAAGAACTTCTTGAGTATTCCTTGTGTTTCTGACTTATCATGCAAAAAGAAAACCCAAGTGAAGCGAGAAAAATCATCAACGACAACTAAACCATATTTTTTACCGCCGATGCTTATGTAGGCAATTGGTCCAAACAAGTCCATGTGTAGTAGCTCGAGTGATCTTCTTGTAGTCATGACGTTTTTGGCGGGGTGAGGTGCTCCAACTTGCTTCTCGGATTGGCACGCGCTACAAGGCCTGTCTTTCTCAAATACAACATCCTTTAAACCTCGGATGTGATCGCCTTTGAGGAGTTTTTGAAGGTTCCTCATACCAACATGCGCTATCCGTCTATGCCACAGCCAACCCATGTTGGTCTTTGCAATCAAGCATGTGTCAAGTTCAGCTTTATCCTTGTTGAATTCAACAAGATAAAGCTTTCCCTTTAACATACCCTTGAATGCAATGGAACCATCACTCCTCCTTGAGACAGTCACACTCTCGTTAGTGAACAAGCAATTATAACCTTTGTCACATAACTGAGATATGGACAGCAGGTTATAATCTAAGGATTAAACATGTAAAACATGAGAAAGTGTGTGTTTAGAAGATATCGCAATTTTAGCGGTACCGAGCACCTTTCCTTGACTATTATCTCCAAA
This sequence comes from Tuctoria greenei, assembly GCA_036927565.1. Lineage (NCBI taxonomy): Eukaryota > Viridiplantae > Streptophyta > Magnoliopsida > Poales > Poaceae > Tuctoria > Tuctoria greenei. The sequence continues at coordinate 23,216,261 of JAYESD010000001.1, read as the reverse complement.
GTAGATGCCCTAGTTTGGGTCCTCATTCTCTTCATATTCCACGAACATTCTCTTCATATTCCACGAACATTCTTCTTTCTCCGGTAATATGGTTGGTGCAGCCACTGTCTAGCACCCATTTAGATCCACCGGAGGAATAGGCCTGCAAAAACAAATTATGCTTAGGTTTTAGGTACCCAGGCTTGCTTGGGTCCTTGGAGGTTAGTTACAATACATTTGGGCACCCACACATGAGACTCGGTGTTCCCATGGCATGGCCCAACATAGTGAGCATAAACCTTACCAAAATTATTTCTCATTAAGACATAGGAGGCATCAAAAGTTTTAAGCAATAACTGTTGTTGTTTATGTACAGGACTAGTCTGAGAGGTCGGACTTGTCCGGAGGACCGGACTTGTCCGGACACCAACCGGACTAGTCCGGTGATCATGAGTAATTACTGTCTTAATCTTTGACTTTCCAGTTTGAGAGAGTCTTCCCTTTACAAAGGTAATCCTCTCCTTGTTATTCTTATGGCTTCTAGCATGTTGCTTTTCACCATAAGAGTAACCAATGCCATATTTGACATTTGTAGGTATTTTGACCAAGTATGCACTACGTGCATATTTGATCTTCTCCTTGTCAAATATGCCACTTTGGCAAGATGTTTATCCTTTGTAGAGGTTGGCTTGTCCTTCAAACTGGTGTCAACTTTCTTACATGTACAAGCATGAGCAAATTCAGTTTTAGTGGGTTGAGAAGGTGAGCTTGAAGAGGAAGAAGGTTCACATAGCTTGAGTGACTCAACTTGCACTTCAAGAATCTTGTTAACCTTGATCGGGTCAGCAATTTGGTCTTTGATTGTAGCATTTGAGTCGGTTAACTCCGAGCAAGTTTCCTTGCTCGAAGCTAACTCAATATCTAGTTATTTGCTTTGTTCCTTTTCAAGTTCTAGAAGCTTGTCAAGTTCGACATATTCCTCCTTTTGGGAGATGATCATGTCCTCTTGACGATGTATCAACCTCTCCTTCTCAACAAGTTGATCAAGCGAAAATTTCATTTTTGTGGCTGTTTTCCTATCTAGTCCAATAAGCATGTCCTCATTATCACTATTGATTTCATCATCGCTATAAGGAATGCATGGAAGGGGGTTTAATGGTTACCTTGCATTTACCTTCCTTTGCCATAAGGCAAGTGCTATCTCCCTTCCATGCGCCAAGTGTAGGGAAGAGGGTAGACTTCTTGGATGTCTTCTCGATGGCTATGCTAGCCATCTCTTCTTCTTCGAATGATGAGGACACATCATTTGAGTCCCACTCTTTCCCAATGTGTGCTTGTTCGTCTTGTTTCTTCTTCTTGAAGAATTTCTTGGGTTGAGGCTTGGCTTCTTTGGTCTTCTTCTTGTTCTCCTCATATGGGAAATCAACTATAAAGTGGTTATACTCACCACAATTATATCATGCCCGCCTCAACTTTGGCTTTGTTCTTTCCTTGTACTTTCCTTCGCTTGACTTTGTACCTTGTCTCTTTTTCATTATTCTCTTGAATTTCTTCATGAACAATATCATGTCTTCTTCATCTAATTCACTGCTCTCGTCATCACTATCTTCCTCTAGTTGTGCTTCTCTAGCTTCTTTAGATAGGGGCTTGAGGGTGGACTTCAAAGCAACCCCTTTCTTCTTTGCCGAGGTGAGGTTGGCAATCTCCTTGACATGTTTTGCTTGTTTTTCCATCATCTCGAAGTTGATGATCTTTCCAAGCAGTTCATCCGGAGTCATCCTTTTGTATCTGGGGCTTTCTCTGATCATGGAGCATAGGGTGACGTTGCGAGGCATGAAAGCTCTAAGGATGAGCTTTACCACCTCGTGGTCATTCCACTTCTTTCTTTCGTATGATCTGACCTTGTTGACAAGTGTCTTTAATCAATTGTACATGTATTTGGGTGACTCGTCTTCTTCAATTGCAAATCTTCCTAACTCGCCTTCAATCATTTCGATTTTTGCTTCACGCACATGTCGGTCACCTTCATGTGCAGTTTGTAGTGTGTCACATATCTCCTTAGCAATTTTGAGTCCATCCACCTTGGTGAACTCGTCCCGACTGAGTGAAGTGGTAATTACGGTCGTGGCTTGAGCATTTCGGTGAATAGCCTGCTCTTGGCTTGGTGTGAGCTATTCGTCATCGTCCGAGATATCTATCCCTGTGCACACAATATGCCATAAACTTGGATTGAGGGAAATTAGATGCATTTTCATATTTTACCTGTAATCACTTCCATCAAAATGTGGGGCTTTTCCAAGTGGGATAGACAAATAATGATTATTATTGGAATTGAGACGATCATAGTTAAAAGGATATCGGGAGTAGTCGGTGTGACTACTCCCCTTCTTCTTTTCTTCAATCTTCACTTTCCCTTTGGAAAGTGTCTTCTTTCTTAGGAGTGCCTTTAGTTCTAGCATCTCCTCATGGTCGTCCTCAAAGTCTTGAATGGCTTCGAGGAGCTTCTCCACCTTGAGGTTCTTTTCACCATCAACCTTTTCTTGGTTGTTGCTCTTGTGGGTGTCCTTCATGTCCGACATGATCTTCTTAGAGCGATTAGTCTCTTTCTTAAAGAACCTGCTTTGATACCAATTGAATGTGGCCTAGAGGGGGATGAATAGGCCTTTTTGAAATTTGTCGGAACCTACAACACTTAACAACCAGTTCAAAACTAGAGATATCGGACTAGTCCGGTAATGTGCGGACTAGTCCAGTGTGTACGGACTAGGTTGATTAAGTTTGATCGATTAATTTGATTCTTCAATGTATGCAGCGGAAATATACAATCAAATGAAGTGTTACAAGGTTATGAACCAGGTTATATCACAATTCAATCTTATGTTTAATGATTCAACATGAAGTAGGCAATGATGATTGAAACCCTAGATTATTGTGAAGAATAAGAACGATGAACACAAAAACAAGACACAAGGATTTATCCCGTGGTTTGGCTCTCACAGAGGCAACCTACGTCCAGGTTGAGGAGTCCACAAAAGGATCGGGTCTTCTTCAACCCTACCCTCGGCGGATCGCCACGAAGGACAATCCTCTTCCACTTATCACAAAGGGGTGAATAACCAAATTCAAAAGGGCCTTCTCACACGTTGAGAGCTCCCTTGGATTACAACACGAAATACCACCAAGAACACACTCAAAAGATTACAATGAAATCACAGGAGTGTGTTAGAGAATCAAACCAAGAGCTCAATGTGGTGTTGAACGTGTCTCTCCAATGAACTAGAGTGAATCCTCAAAGGATTGATCTTTGTTGCACTTAATTTCGTGGAGAGATGTGGTTTTTGAGGCTCTTGGGAGGTGTGACGGCGCTAGGGTTCGAAAGATGTTGAAATATGGTCGTGCACCTCTATTTATATGGGTTTCTAAAAGTGATTGTTAGGGTTCAGAAAGATCGGACTTGTCCGTGGTGGTCACCGAACTAGTCCAGTGTACTGTGTGTAGCAAACCCTAAGTGTCCTGAAATATCGGACTAGTCCGGCTAGGAGTGGACTTGTCCGATTTCGCTTCTGGAAATCTTCGTACTAGTCCGATAGTCATCGAACTTGTCCGGACATGTGAAACCCTAAGTGTATTGGATGACAAGTCCGCACTTGGAGGATTGTCCAATTTAGTTCATAGGGTTTTTTCGGACTAGTCCGTGCAAATATCGGACTTGTCCGATTTGGACCAAAGAGAATATCGGACTAGTCCAGTTGTGATCGGACTTGTCCGATTTTGTGTGACTTGTGAAGTGTTTTGGGGACTAGTCCGCACTGGGAAGGACTAGTCCGATTCTAGTCAGAGAGATATCAGACTAGTCCGATGGATATCGGACTTGTCCAATTTTGTGCAGAGAGGATATTGGACTAGTCCAGTGTCAGTCAGACTAGTCCGGTCCTGTGTAACTTTGTGCAATGTGTGTGTTTAATTGTGATTGAGCTCTTGGGATGTGTTTCCTTAACACACTCCATACACAATGATCTACTATTCTTCTTCCTTGAGCTCATTTCCACTTTGCTCCTCATTCTTCCTTCTTTTTGGCACTTTGCTTATTTTGCTATTAAAAATTTGTGCTCATCTCAACAAAGAGGCTAGGATCCATATTGCTTGTCATAAATCATCCAAACCCCACAAGGCATTTCTAGATGCACTTTCACCATCGTCTATTAGTTAATTGATGATAAACAAACTTAGTTGTGGTCAATAAGTTTTCTCGATCCACATGGCAGTGTGGAAACCTTATAGATGACAGCCACAGATAAACCGTTGTCTATAAGGACCCCAAGAGACGACGGTTTCCTGACGACCGTCGTCTATTGGAGTTCCTTATAGACGACGGTTTCCTGATGACCGTCGTCTATTAGAGTTCCTTATAGACAACGGCCTCAATAAAACCGTCGTCTATAAGTTTTCAATTTTTTTTAAAAAAAACAGAAAGCAGATATTACACGGGCAGTTCCAGCAGACACACAAAAGCCAACAAAACACTATCAGGTTCACAGGAGTCACAACACATCAAGCCAAAATCCAATAAACGGTTACATCCGACACAAATTGCAATACCATGGTGCACTTCTCCCAGGAGAATCACTCATTACACTGCTAAAGGCAACCACAAACAAGATATGATATTCAGCATGTCTTCAGCGTGCTTCATACTGAACAATTGCAACAGTAAGAGAGGCAATTCATTAGAAACTGATGGCAACACAATGTGACAACAATAATGATTAAGTCAGAGGATTACTGAAGTGTTTTATTAATTCTGACACAAAGTAGGATCAACTGATGCATATGCAATACAAAGTTGGTTATCTGATGTAGAGTTGTGAAGAAATAAAATGATAAGATGAAATGCACTTGAACTTGAGGCATTTTCTAGGCCTAATTTGTGTCTCCCATGTAAAAGGGGTGAACCTTGGAATCATTGAGCCACCATATGGCAAGAAACTTGAGGAATTATTTGGAATGCATGAGTTTCACATGAACTTTGCATAGAAATGATTTCCTGCAGAAGCAAGGAAAAAATTCGGCTGTGGAAACGGAACCAAACATTGTATCAGGTTTAATTTTCCTGCAGCCCCAAGGCGACCAGACACTTATGGATCAGAAAGTTCTTTGGAAGACAGACTTGTATGCATTCTATTACACCATTTCTCGAACATTACATTCCTGAAGTAAATCTATACTGTCACACTGAATATTCTGAAGCTTGATACTTTATACCTGCAGTTGTGCCCCATTTGCATGTATAAATCAAAGGACTTAGCAATATTTGGATGTGGACATCAGGTACATAAACATTTTGTCAAACTTCACCATATTTTCTATTCAGTTATATTATTTTTCATGCTAGCTTGGTAACATACACTTGTTTGCAGACATGCTATGAATGTGGGGGAAATTTGGAGCGCTGCCCTCTATGCCAGCAGCACATTACCACCAGAATCAGGCACTACTGATGTTTTCAAGTTTTCTAATTAAGGCTGTGGAATGGCAACTATTGGAAGAAACCCCTCTGGAAAACGTTCAGAACCAGATTTAATGTTGTGCTTATCATCTTGTGGTAAGAGGTCTTATGTAGATAGTGCTGCTGTCACTTTACCAGTAAGGCGTACACTGTATTTTAACTACTGTAGTTAGTGATACAAAGGGTGCTAAAAATAATAACTTAAATACAACCTAATAATAACTCAAATACTGCTAAAAAACATGTCTGGGTTACCAAAAAGAAGACTAGATCATCTTTCAAAACAAAAACAGCATTGTGTACTTGTTTTTTTTTTCAAGTAGTTTTGCTCTTCCTTTTATCCCTAATCTCCTATACAACGATGCAGGAGACTGGCATTCCATTACATTAGAGTCGAAAGGATGCAAGTAGATTTTAAATTGGTTGAGCTGACTATCACATGCTACCCCATCCGCTGCCGCCAGAGTTCAAAAAGTCATCCTTCGGCAGTCGTCCAAGTGCCGGAATCTGGGGCGACGGAGTTTGAGCCTCCGTCCCCAATCCCTATGATATGCAAGTGTGGTTAGACAAGTTATAAGTATAAAAATGCATATTTTACTAAATTTGAACAAGTTTAACTAGTTTCCGTTATTTTGAATAATTTTGTACCTGTGCTCCTGTCGTCGGCACCAGTGGCAGCTCCGTCGATGGCGGCGCCCACTGCGGAAAGATAGTATGTTGTCCTGCGCTCATAGCCTGCAAATACAAATCAAATCATTATACATGTCATTTGTATATTAAAAATGTTAAGTACAACATTCAGAACTTACCTGAAAGGCAGCTTGCCACTGTAGCATGTACGAGTTTTGATACTCGTCTCTAGCCCTAAGCGTCGTTGCCTGCATTTCGTCCCTAGCCCTGAGCGCCTCGTCCCTAGCCCTAAGCGCTTCTTGCGTCCTCTGGAGCTCCTCCCAAACACTCTAGAGCTCCAGATCTCGGCCCGTACGGCTGCTGCTGGACCCCTCTGCTACGATGAAGAGGCTCTTGAGGAAGCTCGTGCCTTGCCTCGAGTCGACCACTCTATCGAAGAAGGCCAACCGGCAATATGGAGTAAGATTATTAAATTTTTGTAACTTAAAGTTCGTGATAGTAAATTAAAATTAACAAAACTCACCGTCCGTGAGGTTTCCCGCCATCGATTGCATACGCGGCTTCGGGGACGATTGGCGCGCTCTGCCAATCGTACTCTTCGCCTCAAAGCCTCCACGCCTCCTGCCCGTACTTTGCCTGGAAATATAGTAAAATAACATTATTGAAACTATTAAAGAGAATTCAATTAAGTTCAAAAAATAACTCACCAACGTCTGAGTCGCCGTCTGAGAAGACAGTTGGTCAGGCTGCGACGGGTCACTTCCCAAGTGATCCCTCTTCCACACCTCGGTAGGTGACGAGAGCCTCTCTCTTGCTCCTATCGATACATGTTAGCACAATGAAAGATTATAAAATTGCATAAATAGAATTCAAGTCACACTTACCATCCGTTTAGCGAGACGTATGTAGCCGTCCCCACCCAAACGGTGTTTTCCGTCCCTCCCTCTACTCTCTCGACGGATTTTAGACACGACCTGAAAGCTTTAGCTCCCCCAACGAGCACACAAGGCACAGTACGCGTCCAGACGGCTGTCAAGCCATGCTACACCGACCTGCACATATTTATTATTAAACGAAAACATTGATCACAATCATATAATGAAGTAAAGTAAAATCAACACTTTACCTTTGCGTACTGCGCCTCCGTCAAGTAGTTGTCGACCGCTTCCCTGTACTTCCCCGGCTGACCCTCCTTCGGATGCAACTTGAAGTTTGCCTTTGTAGCTTGAATGCGATCCGTCGATAGTGACTGCGTCACGAGCTTCCTGGCGCAGTTATGGAAGACGAGACGAGTGTGATCCATGTGCTCGACCTCGTTCTCCAAACAGTATAGTGCCTGGAAGAACAAATATACAAGTAAATATATTTAATTTATAATAAATTTGTATTACACAAATATTTGTTCATGCTTACCATAAAGTCATGCCATACAGCCTCCTGGTGGTTGCCGTAAGCAAGGTCCTGGGTCGTAGTTTAATCATCCCAAGATGTGGCAGGGTGTTCGTTCACTACACCAAGGTAGTGCAAACAGACTACACGGCCCAAGACATCGTTCACCTGCTTGTGGTGTCCCTGACCCATGAACGAACAATCCTCCCAAGTCCTGATACATGATTCTCAACTAGTATATATATATAAGCTTTTAAATATCTGAATTGTTAAAGATTTACTTACCTCTCGCCAATTGGATGAATAACGATCTGATCGTTTGGGTTTGTAGGAGCTGGAGGAGGAGCCACTACGTGGCTCCTCCTAGTCCGCCGCTGTTGAGCCGGCTCCACATCAGGTGACACAGAAGTGGGGTCACCCGACTGCACTGGCTCCGAACAAGGAGGCACCAAAGAAGAAGGCTCTGAAGCAGGCACCAAAGAAGGAGGCTCCAAAGTAGGCACCGAAGGAGTCATCCTAGCCTCTGAGTCCTTGGACGTAGAGTCATCCTGACAATTTTAAAGATTCATATTATAGAATAAAGAATTTATTATATAATTTATGTAATTAAATGTTCTTTAACTGTCGTGACCGCTGTACAGGTCCAGGTGACGGCTCCGGTAGATGGCTCACCAACTGAGCCCGTCTACCTCCGCTAAGCTGACTGCCCTGGAAGACCTCGTTTCCTCTCGTGGCTCTTGGTGGTAGAAAGCTTCGTGCCTCTATCCCCTGTCGTCTGCTGTTGCTCGACGGCATCCTATTTAAAAGAAAATTTGCTAATGAATGTAATGAAAAGTATAGAAGAAGAAAGAAGAGATGAAGGAAACGTTACTTGTACTCAATTTCAAAGTTCATCAGCATCACGATCATGTACTCTACTCCGTAAACCGGACCATCGATCTTCTGTCGTGGTAGTTGCCCGTTTTCATTGTCATTTTCGCATCTTAGGAGTCTCTACATCTTCTGCATCTCCAACTAAGTCATCATGTCCTAAACAAGGCTCGACGACAAAAGAGTCTGGCAACTCTTGTTCTTGGTAAACAACATCAAGCTCATCATCAAGGTATCCATCATTGTCTGGTGTATATAACTGCTCACGAGGATTCACCTTGTGTACAACCCACCAAGCATTAAGCTTTTTGCATGGATAATGTAGATAATACACTTGCTCGACTTGGTGTGCAAGGACGAAGGTGTCGCAGCCTTGTAGCTGGTCCTTGTGTTTGACTTCTACCATGCCAAATTAGTTTTGTCGAGTTCCATGGTTATGATCAAACCAATCACAGTCAAAGAAGACTACTTTAAGGACATTATTCCCCGCAAAACTGAATTCAAGGATATTTTTAATGATCCCATAATAACTAGTTTCACGTCCTTCGACATCAACTATTCTCGTCACAACTCTGGTGTTACATGTTGCCCTGAAAGGGCGTTGAGTTTCAAATTGAGTTGAACGAAATCAAAACCCATTGACGTCGTATCGATCGTAACATATAATTTTAATGGATTCGTAGGACAGTTGCCACAAATCTTCATGGACGCCGGCTCGTTTTTTGCACTGTTGAACATATGAAGTTAGAAGACTATTTTATGCTATACACGTAATTATTAAGAGAAACAAGACATGAACACGTTACTTGTGCATGAAACCAGGATAGGAAGTTAGACCCTCCTTGTACTCCATATTATCCCATCGATTGTATTTGTCAAAGCGTAGGTTGCTGCTTAGATTTCCAATTTTGTTGATCAAACTCACTAAATAAGGATAAAACAAAATAATTAGTATAGATGTATAACACAACACGCTAATTATTATAGATGTTGAACAAACAGTTACTGAAAATATTCTTCCATCCCCTCTATATTAGCGTACATGTATAGCAAGCAGTCGTCTTATCATCTGTTTTAACATCGTAGCTCATGCCGCTACCAACTGTAGGCCTCTAATTTGAAAAATGAAGAGGTTGCTATAAGGAGGTGCTTCATCCATATTGTATTGCAACGTAGAAGAATTAATATTGTGTTCTTCTGCAAAGTAGACACTTGAAAAGTATTCTATCTTCTGAATGGTGTATGCTTTAGCGATGTATCCTTCAACCCTTGCCTGATTGCGAACCATTGGTTTAAGACACATGAGTGCTCTTTCAACGTGATACATACACCTATATTGCATAGGGCCGCCCCACTTTAGCTTCATATGGAAGATGAATTAGGAGATGTTGTATTGGATTGAAGAACCCCAGAGGGAAAACTTTTTCCATCTTACATAAAAGCACTAGTATTTCCCTTTCCAACTTCTCCATCATCTCCCTTGGGATTTCTTTAGCACAAAGTTGTCTATAAAAGTATCTAAGCCTGGCTAAAACCTTCCACACCGCATCGTCAATGTAGCCCCGAAACATAACTGGCAGAAGTCTTTCCATGATTATGTGATAATCATGACTCTTCAACCCTATGAGATTTCCGATCTTAACATTTACGGCTTGTCTCAGGCTAGCAGCATAACCGTCTGGGAATTTTAAACTTTTCAACCACTCGAATACTTCTTTCTTTTTTTTGGTCGAAGACTGAAAGAAGCATGTGGTTTGCTACCAGCTTCGAAGAGCTCAAGAGTTGGACGATTACAAACCTCTGCCAAATCCTTACGAGCCTCTATATTGTCTTTTGTTTTGTCTGTCATATCGAAGCATGTGCTTAGGATGCATTTTCCCATGTTACGTTCCTGATGCATGACATCAATGTTATGCATTAAGATTAAAGACTTAACATACGGTAGCTCCCATAGTGCACATATATGAGTCCAATTGTGGTCCTCTTTGTAACCAACAAAATATCTAGGACGACCTTCATCTGGCACTAAGTTGTTCAATTGTTCAGCAATCTCTGACCTGTTTAGACGTTGCGGTGGTCCTTTTTTGACAACGGTGTACTTCCTGAAGGCATTTCTCTGTTGCCTAAATACGTGATTGGGCGGTAACCAATGTTTGTGGCAACCAAAGTAGCAAATCTTTCCACCATGCTTTAAACGAAAACATTCTGTGTCCGAAGCACATATCGGACATGTCAAACGACAATGAGTGCTCTAGCCAAAAACCATGTCATAAAATGGGAAATCATGGACAGACCACAATATGCAGCTCGAAGGTTGAATTTCTATTTTTGTAGTAGTCGTACGCTTTAATTCCTGTCCATAACATTTTCAACTCTTTAATCAACGGTTTCAACATCACATTTAATCGTGAACCAGGATGACCCAGTCTAGGTACAATAAAGCAAAGGAACATGAACTCTTACTTCATACAAAGAGATGGTGGTAAGTTGTACGGAATAGCAAACACGGGCCAACAAGAGTATGGTGTTGTGTTTGTACTGAATGGTGAAAAGCCATTGTCGCCAACCCGATGCACACATTTCTCGCGTCATTAGCGAAATCTGAATCGAAGCGGTCAAGCACTTTCCATGCCTCATCGTCGAACGGGTGCACCATAATTCTGTCATTCTCAAGTACACCTTATTTGTGCCACCTCATGTGTCTGGCTATTTTTTTTGAGACAAACAAGCGCTTCAACCTAAGTGTGACAGGCAAGTAGCAAAGCTGCTTCTGTGCAACTCCAGTCATTACTTTTGTACCGTCGTCATTAACAACTTTGACAAATCTCGCCTTATCACATTTTAAGCACTTGTTCTCGTTGGCATGCTCTTTCTAGAAAAGCATGCAGTGGTATGGACACATATCGATCTTCTCATAGTTCATACTAAGATCGGAAATCAATTTCTTAGACTGATACATATCCTTAGGCAATTTATGGGGCTGCGGAAAGACATCGCTGATCAATTTGATGAGGTCGTTGTAGCAGTTATTGGAGAAGAAATACTTAGACTTAATTGCCATAAATCTAGTCATGAAATTGAGGATCGTCACTTTGGTGTGTTCATGCAACGATTGTTCTCATGTCTTGAGACGCTCGAAGAGCTACTTTGCCTCCATTGTAGGAGAATCCTCCGTCAATTTAGGATTTATGGCTTCAAGCATCTCGTCCATTCTATCGACCCCAGTGTTGTCATCCCCATCTCGATCTTCTATGGCTTGAGAAGGTGTCTCGCCGTGAAAGGTCCACAACTCATAACATTGCATGAAACCGTTTCAACACAAGTGGAACATCAACGTCACTTTGTCGAAACACTTCGCATTTTGACATTTGATACATGGGCACCGCACCTTGCTATTGTTTAACAACGAAAAAGCTCGTTGTATGAAATCATCCGCCTTGGTGAACCACTCCTCTGAGTGACTCCCATCTTTTTTCCAACCAGTATACATCCTAGTGCGGTCTTCAGCCATGTTTGAGGATACACCTTCAAAGTAGACAAATCATTATTAGTTTCATTTTTACGTTATATGACGGCCCTACAAATAGGCATATAGGTCTTAAACCCAAACAAGAGTGACCGAGCAGAGCGTACTCATCACGGGACGCGCAGTCTAGATCCGGACAAAATTTCGGCAGCATGACCCCGCTGTTCTCCACTGCACGATCGATAATGGTGTAGCAGAGAACAACAGGGTTATGCCGTCGAAATCTCGTCCAGATCCAGACCCGCATCTCATCACAAGCCATGCCCCCTCGGTCACTCCCAGGCTGTCGAAAAAGGGACAATTTCGAACCTTCACGTCTCACATGCCAATAGCATGTGAGACGTGCTGATCCGAAACGGGTGACGAGTTGCTATAGGTTATGTTACTCATTTTTATTTTTAAGTCATTTACGAGAGAGGAAAGAACGATAGAAAGAGGAGTAAAGTTGGCCTAGATGACAATTCCACGTTCGGATCCATCGTCTGCGCAATCGCAGGTGATTGACGTCCTCACCATCGCTGTTCCCTTCCGTGTCGTCTCGACGCATACATTACAACTACAACTGTCTATACAGTACGAACATATTTATTATGTGTCGTGTTGTGTCGGGTCAGGCCGGGCTAGCCCAAAACCCGTTTATTTACATATTAATAAACAAACTAACTAATAAGCAATTACACGTTCAGTACAACTAAAAAGAGCAGAAGGCACGGCTCACAACAATTATACTATACTATTTGTTTGTGTTAATATGTTGCACACTCAACCAATAAGAACGGATAGGGTATGAACTTTTACTAGCATATCCAACACATTCAGCTTCCAGTTACAAGGTTGATTGACTAACAAGGGTGTGTTAACATGAACAATTCCAAAATTTAGCTCCAACTTTGAAAATACATAACTCTCTCTAGAATAAACTAAAAATTGTGAAACCAATTTTGTTGGATTCACAATAACCAGTACAACCCATCTGTACAGTTATCAGGCCATGAAAGCTTTAGTATTTTTTGGGGAAATTAATTAGTTTTTCCTGAATCCTACTGGATATATATGTAAAGGACTAAAGGGCATGATGTCAAGGGGGTTAGTGTAATCTCTTAGCCCAGGGTTTCCCTCATGTGCATGTACTCTTTATATAGTCCCCATTGGGCCTCAAAACAATCATCAAATTCAGTCCTTATTATTTGAAACAATAGAATCAGCATTATGTGGTCAAGACTTGTTGAACTTGTATCAGTTTGGCAGTGCTCCTCAATGTGCAACCTACAGTGTTTCTGATGTGCTGGTATGAGAAAACACTATTAACCTTATTGTAAGCCCTAGAATAATTGGATGGACCTGAAAACTTTCCAGCACACTCATCATATCTCCAGTAGCTTGTGAAAAAATTTCAGCCTTGTTACTCATGTAAAATTCATTTTGTTGCAGATTTAATACAATGCAGAAGCAACCAAAAAAGATAAAACCAGCCATGCTAAATGCAAAAAATAAAGAGGGAGGATTTTGTATAAACTTAGCACGCAAGTCCTTCGAATCAGTAGCAGAAGAGTTATCATTGTTGATATTGTTCAGCCCTCCCGTGCTTCTAGCTGGTTAGGGAATAAAAGCAATACATTAACAAATTTTCTCCAACTACAAGTCACCCACACAATGTAAACCCATAGGCCGGGTAATTTAATTTAACACCACATCAATAACAAAATGTTACAATTGACTGTATAATACAATGAAACAACAAAACCACTCTTAACTCTATGTCATCCATCTAGAGTACATGAATCTGTCATTCAAGTGTACAGGGAGCACAAATGAACGAGTACTTCAAACCAAGCTATTGCAATTCAATTCCTAGTACTTCTTTTGTTAAGGCAATGCGACAAACACATATCAAGCAGCCAGTGAACGCATACTGCTGAGCAATCTGCAGCCAGTGAATGCAATGGTTTGGCTCGAGCGGCAGCAAGCTAGGATTTCGGGGGCGGCACGCCGGCACCAAGAGAAAGTGAGAGGGGTCGGGAGTGCGAAACGAGCGGAGATGGCGAGTTCTTCCCATAGCTCCCGCGTCGGGGCAAGTCAATGTGGTGCGAGGGCGGCGAGCGGCTGCGACGCACGGCGGGGGAGGGGGGGGGGGTTGAGGCGGTGCGTACCTCGATGGTGCTGTCCTCCTCGGTGGATGGCGGTGGCGGCCCTAGGCGACAACTTCGACCATGGCGGCCCTCGATGAGGATGGCGGCGGCGGTGCAGGAGCTCGCCGCAAAAAAAAGAACACACAAGCAAATGAGGATCGAGCCGCGCGGGGGGGGGGGGGGGGGGGGGGGGGGGGGGTCAGAAAATAGTCCCTAATGGACGACGGTTTAGGTTAACTATCGTCTACAAGGGATAATAGACGACGGCCAGAAGGCACCATCGTCTATAATGTCTCATGCGGGGCCAGATTTCGGCCTATATTAACGAGGGCCTCTTTTGTCGATGGTCGACCGGCGTCTATAAAGCCCGAAATCTTATAGACGACGGCAACACTGTAACCGTCATCAATCAAGGACCAATTGACGACGGTTATTTCTAGCTGTCATCAATTAATTCATTGATGATGGAACCCTCGTCAATAAATCTAGCCGTCGTCTATTGTCGTGATTCCTGTAGTGTACTGCACCGACAACCACCATTGTGGCCCCGTCATACTCTCGCCGTGGACCTGCACTCCGCCACCTATTGCAGATCTGCCCCTGATGAGGACATCACAACAGCGGAGACACACATTGAAATGCAAGGACCAATCAAAAGAGCACGAGCACGGTTAATAAATCAGCAGGTGAATTTGCTCCTAACTTCTTTTGCATGTGAGTTTGAGAATAGATTGCTATGTGATGATTTAATTGTTATTAGGAATAATGGAGAAGATCAACAAGTGAAGGAAATAGGTCTTGGGAGCATTGAGAACCAGCTAGGACGTCCACAAGTTGATGGAAGCAGTTTACAACTCGGACTCGAGTTCAACTCGGAGTCCAGGAGCAGTCCACCTTAAAATGGATGCCCAGGATGCATACGGACTCCGTTTTTGACATTCTACATATGCACGGAAAGAGGAGAAGATAAAATTTCCAATGGTTCTGATCCCACATCAAAATTCCTCCGGAGTCATTTGGAATCGTCGAAACAATTCGAGTCCATATTTCTGTCCGGTGCTGCGCCACCGAATCGGGCCTTTGGGCCTTGTATCCCGTATGAGTCCATTAGGGACGCGTCTAATCATGTTTGGGACGAACCCTAGCCTTAAAATACTGCATCCTCTGGTCATATTCGGTGGGTTTTGCTAGAATAATAATTTTGTCGTTCTACGATTTGTGAGACCCCAATTTATCAATTTCAGATTGTGTCTTCTACGTTCTTGCTTGTGTTCTCGGTTTACTTGTAGGGATTAGCCTTCTTAGCGAGGTAAAGCGTGTGTCGCACGTTTGATAACCAACGGAGCAGTGGTGTAGTGATTGCAGGGGTATTCGAACTGCTCAAGTGCCGCGGATCATCAACGTCGAGTTCTCCACCCCAATCGACTTACCTTTCAGAAGATCGGGCCTCCTCATCAATTGGTATCAGATTTCCAGGTTGCCCGTGAGGTACCTTGTTTTCCTTCCATTAGATCAATTTTGGTTTGTACCTAGAGTCCACAAAAATAATTAGATTGTTTTTACCGCTTCCTAGAATATAGTGCATGCAGTTTCGTTTTTCATTTTGCATTGTTGAGTTTGCATTCGCGCGGTCGAGTCTTGTTGCTAGTTTAGCTTTGTGTTTTGGGTCCTAGTTATCGTGTTTTGTACTTGGTTTCTTGTCGTTCGACACCTATTCCATAATCCCTAAATAAGAAACCGATCCACCACGTTCATCGATTTGCCCTAGCTAGCCGCCTTGCGTGAACTCCCGCATCGCCAGTCCTAGATTAGGTGACAAACATTTGTGCCACTCATCCTTGAATTTTCACACACCACTCTATTAGTTTCTGTGCAAATTCCCAATCGTTTTCATATCCGATTATGAGTTCTGTTCTCAAACTGAGTTGGAATCAACATCCAAAAATCGTAACTCGGACAGCCTACCCTAAAACGGCCATAACTTTCGCATACGAACTCAAAATTGGGTGATTTTTTTTTCAAATTCATCTAAGCAAAATTTCACATCTGATTTTCTGCCGCATAGCCTCGTTCGGCGAAATTAAATTGCTCAAATTCCCCTCGGAAGATAGGCTGTCCGGCCTTCGAAGTTTCAGTATGAATTTTAAAAAATCTTCTTGATTTTCTATAGGCCGCATATTACATCCAATTGAGCTGCAAATTTGTGTGCTTCCTATCTTTGTGCTCCTGAGTAAAGAAAAAATATCAAAACAAAATTACAAAAAAGAAAAAAATAGTGAAGAGCACGCATATTAAAGCAGTTGGCCTATACCACTTGGTGCTATTTTGTTGGCTATATCATTTTGTCTTTATTTTGCCTTGATACTTCCTTGTGTTGTGCTAGGACCTAGGGCACTTGGTTGACTAGCAACAGTTTCCTACATTGAATACTTATTCAACTTTGTTTACATGTTAACGATTTTCTTCTTATTAGCCACCATATTGTGCCATCCAAGCTTCACCTTTCTCTTGAGCATAACAGGTACCTTTGCAATCATCCCACGCTTCATTGGTTCATCTCACTGTCCATATCACCTGCTGTGTCAGTAAGAACACTTTTAAGAGCGTGGTAAGATGCTTGAGCGAGAGAGATTGTTTTCTTCCACCTTTCACATTGTCACTGTAGTTGATAGGGATAACATATTCTTGGTGTCTTTTGTTTCCTACTAACAATGGCAGGAAAAGACAATGATGACGAATGTGTCCAACATGCTGAGTTACGTGATATGATGAAGACCATGACAGATATGTTCGCCAAATACAACACAGCAACGGAGGAGTCATTGGCGAACTTGACTCGCCAACTTGATGACATTGCTCTTCGGATGAATACTTTTGAGGCTCGGTTGCCTCTTGCTGCAATACATGAAGACAATGCTTATGATGATATGGAAGATCACAACAATCAGCCAAGACTACCACTTTATCGTCGAGGTATGGGAGGTAATAATCATCATAACAATTATAATCGTCCTCCTGATGATCCTTTTGCTAAAGTGAAATTTATTAACCCTCTTTTTCTGGTGCTTATGATGCTGAGGTTTATCTTGATTGGGAGATGACAGTAGAGCAAAAATTTAATGTCCATCTTGTTCCTGAACAACATAGAGTTCATCAAGCCACTAGTGAGTTTAAGGACTTTGCTATCATATGGTGGAATGAACTTGTTAAAACTAGAACTGATCCTCCAACATGGGATAGATTAAAGGAAGCTATGCGTGTTCGATTTGTTCCTCCATCTTTTCAGCGGGACCTTCGCAAAAAATTGCAGCGCTTAGACCAAGGTAACATGTCCGTAGAGGAGTATTATCAAGAGTTACAACAGGGTATACTGCGTTGTGGGGTAGTAGAGGACATGGATGATAAAATAGCTCATTTTTATAGGGGGTTGAGGCGTGAAATTCAGGACATTGTTGACTACAAGGAATATGATACTATTAACAGATTGTTTCAGCTTGCTATGTTGGCAGAAAAAGAACTGCAGGGCCGACAACAACAGCAACAATGCACAAGGAGCAAATTCACGCCACGTTCGATGCCCACACCATCCAAAACTACACCATCTTCGACCTCCCGTGCAGCGACTACACCATTCAATGGCGGCCAACGAACTATACCTGCTGCTCCACCTTTTCGCGTGCCGGAGGGCATCAAGGCGACACCATTGAAGCCTTCATCGTCCACTCCTTCTATGGATCGTACTTCCGACATTAAGTAACACCGCTGCCAGGGACTTGGTCATATGATGAGAGATTGCCCGAGCAAATGAGCATACATAGCATGCGACGATGGCGGGTATGATAGTACTTCGGATGTTGAAGATGAATATTCTCTTGGTAATGACTTTATAGATCCAAATGACAAACACACCGAAGAAGAGGTACTTGGTACGGCGGCGACGGAGAACTACAGGAGCATCATTGTGCAGTGTGCCTTGAGCTCAAAAGTGGAGACCAACGACAAGCTACAACGACACAACTTCTTCCACAAGTTTCTCGTCGTCAAGGAATGTCGTGTACACAGTATAATTGATGGAGGTAGCTGCAATAACTTGGTGAACACGGACGTCATCAAGAAACTTGGTTTGACAACAAGAGCACACCCTCATCCATACCACATTTAAGGGTTCAACAACAACAGTAAGGTTTGGGTAACACAAACAGCGAGAATACATTTTTCAATTGGCTCTTACCATGATTTTGCTGATTTTGATGTCGTTCCTATGGATGCTTGTTCTCTTTGATCTGGTCATCCTTGGGAATTTGATACAGATGCTATTCATTATGGTAGAACTAATAAATATACTCTCATGCATAAGGGAAAGAAAATCACTTTGCTCTCCATGACTCCTGCTGAAATTGTGAATTTTGAGAAGAGTAAAATTCGTGATGGCAAAGCAACAAAATTAGAATCTAAAAAATAGCAAGTCATTAAGTTAAAATCACCATCGTTGCTCGCAACTAAATCTGACCTTGCTGATTTATTCGATGCTAAGGGGATGTATTATGCTTTAGTTTGTAAAGAAGTCATGTTTTCACTTCAGAATTGTCTATTGCATTGTCCCCTGTTGTTGCTAACCTTTTGCAGAAGTTTGAGGATGTGTTTCCCTCCGAGATACCCCTGGTTTACCACCGATGAGAGGCATTGAACACAAGATCGATTTGATTCCAGGAGCAAGTTTGCCAAATCGTGCAGCATACAGGGCGAATCCACAGGAAACTAAGGAAATTCAGCGACAAGTCCAAGATCTTTTGGACCGCGGGTACATTCGTGAAAGCCTTAGCCCTTGTTTCGTCCCTGTTCATTTGGTTCCTAAGAAAGATGGTAGTTGGCGCATGTGTGTTGATTGTCGAGCGATTAATAACATCACCATTTGATATCGTTATCCTATTCCTCGCTTAGATGACATGCTTGATGAATTGAGTGGTGCTATCATCTTCACAAAAATTGACTCGCGTAGTGGTTACCACCAAATTAGAATGGCACTAGGAGATGAATGGAAAACTGTATTTAAAACCAAGTTTGGACTTTATGAGTGGTTAGTCATGCCTTTTGGTTTAACTAATGCACCCAACACATTTATGCGATTAATGCACGAGGTTTTATGTGCTTTCATTGGACAATTTGTGGTGGTTTACTTCGATGATATCCTCATTTACAGCAAGTCATATGATGAACATCTTGATCATTTACATGTTGTTTTTACTGTTTTGAGAGATGCATGTTTGTTTGGTAACGTCGAAAAGTGCGTCTTTTGCACCAATCGAGTCTCGTTTCTTGGCTATGTTGTTTCCTCGTAGGGAATTGAGATGGATGAGGCAAAAATTGAAGCAATCACCAGCTGGTCAGCCCCAACAACCGTCACGCAGGTTCGTAGTTTTTTTGGTCTTGCAGGTTTTTATCTATGTTTTGTGCGGGATTTAAGCACCATTGCAGCACCTCTACATGAGCTAACAAAGAAGGGAGTGCCGTTTCGATGGGGCGAACAGCAGCAACAAGCTTTTGATGCTCTCAAATTGAAGCTTACACAAGCACCATTGCTATAACTTCCTGATTTTGACAAGACCTTTGAGCTAGAATGCGATGCAAGTGGCATTGGTATTGGAGGCGTTCTCAAGAGGTAAACCCATTGCTTTCTTTAGTGAAAAATTGCATGGTCCTTCTCTGAATTATTCCACTTATGATAAGGAATTGTATGCCTTAGTACGAGTATTACAAACTTGGCAACATTATCTTTGGTCTAAGGAGTTTGTCATACATTCCGATCATGAATCATTGAAGTATCTTAAGTGTCAAACCAATCTGAATAAATGACATGCTAAATGGATTGAGGTCATAGAGTCGTTTCCATACATCATTAAGTATAAGAAAGGGAAGGAAAATGTCATTGTCGATGCATTATCTAGGCGTTATACCATGTTGTCCCAACTTGATCATAAAATCTTTGGTTTGGAAACAATAAAAGTATTATATCCTACTGATTTGGACTTCAAAGATGCTTTTGAAAATTGTAGAGAAGGAAGAATTTGGAATAAATATGTGCTGCGAGAGGGTCTCCTCTATCATGCTAACAAGCTATGCGTTACAGCTAGCTCCATTCGTCTATTACTTTTGCAAGAAGCACATGGAGGAGGTTTGATGAGACATTTTGGAGTGAAAGAACTAAAGAAGTGATGTCCACATACTTCTTTTGGCCAAATATGAGGCGTGATGTCGAGCGCTACGTGTCATGATGCACTATTTGCAATAAAGCTAAGTCTCGCCTTAACCCGCATGGTCTTTATATGTCTCGTCTTGTTCCTAGTGTATCTTGGGAGGATATTTCTATGGAATTTGTTTTGGGATTGCCTAGGACTAAGAGGGGGAGGGATAGTATTTTTGTAGTTGTTGATCGTTTCTCCAAAATGGCACACTTTATACCTTGTCATAAGAATGATAATGCCTCACACATTGCTGATTTATTTATGACGGAAATTGTTCGTTTACATGGTGTGCCAAATACCAATGTTTCTGATCGTGATGCAAAATTTTTAAGTCATTTTTGGAGAACTTTGTGGTATAAATTAGGAACTAAGTTGTTGTTTTCAACTACATGTCACCCACAAACGAATGGACAAACCGAGGTAGTTAATTATACTTTATCCACTATGTTGCGGGCTGTCTTGAAAACAAATTTCAAGTTGTGGGAGGAGTGTTTACCATATAGAATTTGCTTACAATAGATTTGTTCACTCCACGACAAAGGTAAGTCCATTCCAGGTAGTGTATGGTTTCAATCCCCGTGCTCCTATTGATTTACTACCTTTGCCTCCTTTTGAAACTATAAATTTGGATGCTACACAATGATCTGAATTCATTCTTAAGATGCATGAAACCACAAATAAAAATATTGAAATGATGAATGAGAAGTATAGGATTGCAGGTAGTAAAGGTAGAAAGGATGTAAAACTTGAATCGGGTGATTTGGTGTGGTTACACTTGAGAATAGACCGATTCTCTGACTTGAGAAAATCTAAACTTATGCCAAGAGATGATGGTCCTTTTAAGATTCTTGAAAAGATTAATTATAATGCATATAAGCTTGAATTGCCTCCCAATTTTGGGGTTAGTCCTACATTTAACATTTCAGATTTGCGACTGTACTTGGGAGAAGAAGATGAACTTGAGTCGAGGATGACTCCAATTCAAGAGGGGGAGGATTATGAGGACATCACAATAGTGGAGACACACATTGAAATGCAAGGACCAATCACAAGAGCACAAGCACGGTTAATAAATCAGCAAGTGAATTCGCTTCTAAATTCTTTTACATGTGAGTTTGAGAATAGATTGCTATGTGATGATTTAATTGTTATTAGGAATAATGGAGAAGATCAACAAGTGAATGAAAGAGGCCTTGGGAGCATGGAGAATCAGCTGGGACGTCCACAAGTTGATGGAAGCAGTTTACAACTCGGACTCGAGTTCAACTCGGAGTCTAGGAGCAGTCCACCTTAAAACGGACGCCTAGGAGGCATACGGACTTCGTTTTCGACGTTCTACATATGCACGGAAAGAGGAGAAGATATATTTTCCAATGGTTCTGGTTCCACATCAAAATTCCACCGGCGTCATTGGGAATCGTCAAAACAAGTCGAGTCCAGATTTCTGTCCAGTGTTGCGCCACCGAATCGGGCCTTTGGGCCTTGTATCCCGTATGAGTCCATTAGGGACGCGTCTAATCGTGTTTTGGCCTAACCCTAGCCTTTAAATACTGCAGCCTCCAGTCATATTCGGTGGGTTTTGCTTAGAATAATAATTTCGCCGTTCTACGGTTTGTGAGACCCCAATTTCTCAATTTCAGATCGTGTCTTCTACGTTCTTGCTTGTGTTCTTGGTTCACTTGCAGGGATTAGCCTTCTTGGCGAGGTCAAGCGTGTGTTGCACGGTTGATAACCAACGGAGCAGTGCTATAGTGATTGCAGGGGTATTCGAACTACACGAGTGCTGCGGATCATCAATGTCGAGTTCTCCACCCCAATCGACTTACCTTTCGAAAGATCAATCCTAAACCTCCTCATCAACCCCCATCGTGGCGCTATCGAGCTCCGACATGGTCCCGTTGTGCCATGTACTGTCGAGCTCTGGTGTGTTTGTGTCTTCCATCTATAGAAGATCCACCCTGTCGCGGCCCTGTCGCGTCCTGCACCCCACCACACACCTGCTGCAGAGCCACCCCTCTTTCGACTACAGTGTGGTCGTGTTCTGCCGTCTACAACAGATCCGCTCCATAGCGATCCAATCGCATCCTGCACACCACCACCTATCGCGGAGCCACCCCTCTGCCATCTCCAACACCACAAGCATGACCAAAGTCCCGATGAACCCGACGTGCTCTGCTAAGCACATAATTTTTTGGTTAACCAAAAACCTAATCAAAAATTTCAGTTAATTGGCGGACCAATTTTCATTTGTGTACACCAAATCGACCACATGAACCACCACCAAGAACTAGCCCTTTTGTCGTGGGAGGAGCGGAAAGAACCCAACAAGAACATAAAAAAGTAGAGATTAGGGGGTGGGGGGCGGCGACGACGAACTTGGAGGCCGACGCGCGGTGGAGCGGCTTTTGGCCATATTCTTGTCCTTGTTCTTGTTGGCGTAGGCGGTCGTTGTCTTCGTCGTAATTTGCCCCTTGCCTCTCTCCCATACATCTTCCTCCTTGCTTCCACAAATGTAACACCTACCTACCAAAAAAGGCATGAATGAAGGAAAACCCCTTACGAATTCAAGACTGACCAAAAAAATTCTACGAGAAACCGAAAGCGACAAAGAAGAGCCACGAGTTTAGAAAGGATCTAATGCTTACGATCTGGGGATTGTAGTTGCAGAATCAAGTGAGATGGGGCAAGGGGGATTGCAGGAGGGTGGTTCCTTACGGCGGCGGCACTAGGGTTTTCTCTTCCCTTTGTCTCGGTTGTTACTCACGGGGCAAGAGTTTTATAGGAAGAAGAGAAAATATTTTCGCTATGGGCCGTATGGGCTCTCATTTGGCCCAACATGAGGGTGTAATGATCTTAGTGCATGAGTGAACATACTTACACGATTCACGAACATCTACTCTACAACTAGAAACGACTTATAAAATTGCCTCCTTCGAAAGATCAACGAAGAAACTATCGGAATCCAATGTGGGATAAGAATGTTGCATTATTATTGTGTATTATGTGAGACAAAATTGAAATATTATTTTGAAACAAGTTCGAATGAGACACCCGAGTTCGATTCCACAAATCAAACTCTCACACGCGGACCTGTTGGCCACTTGGGTTGGAGCCTTTTCTCTACCTTGGTGCAATCTGTTAATGGTTACCAGCAGGTCACCTCGGTAGCTCATCGCCACCAGGTAGATCGGCTTCTCGTCACTTGTAGGTGGTTCATCTCCATTTTTCTGGCACCTTGTCCTGATCTCGAGCATGGTCACCTTCACTTCACCTCACGGTAGGGTAGGCTAGCGAAGTGGCTCACTCGAATTGAACCTTCCCGGTGCGGTGCATGCACCCGTTGACTTGGACTTCGATGGGCCTTTGTGTCCGAAATAAAAAGCTTGCTGACTAGTAGACCCGAAAAGGGTAGGAACCCGTAACGTAATGTCTAGCCCAGTAGGCAGCCCATTCGATCAGCCAGCCCAAAAGCCCAGAGCATATGCAGTGTCTCCTGTCCTGGGCATCGAGACGGAAGCCCCTGCCCTGAACCCAGATCCAACTAACAGCAGAGATCGTGGTCCATTCCATTCTTTTAACGGGAATATTAAGAAAACTAAGCTTTGGTCCTCGTCCGAAACAGCCTTGCCAGCAAAGCATTGAATACAGGAATCACTCCTAATTTGTTACAGGTATTTCTGATTAACCACTACAGGAATCCTGACGATTTCTGATGGCCCTATTTGCGATGGTTTTCCTTATTTGCGATGGTTACCGGCCGTCACTCGAGATTCGTCATAATTAAGCTTATTTGCGACAACCACCGTCGCAATTTAACTTACTTGCGACGGGCCCTATTTGCGACGGCTTGCAGTGGTCATCGCAAATAATATAGGTTAATTTGCGATGATCGGAAGTCTTATTTGTGACAGTGTCGTATAAAAGCCATCGCAAATAAGGTTTTTTATTTTCTTTAAAAAAGCAAAACATTCTACCCGGCTCCATGGCCAGAAATACGACGAAGACAATTCAAATAACAACACATAATAGCAGCGGCAATAGTCACAAATGCATCACCAAAACACAATATATAACATCTCGATCCATCACAACACAAAGTCCATCCATCACAACACAAAGAACACAAAACTAAGACAAATGCATCTCCATTCATCAATTCTAGCTACCTTCCGTGCCGCCAATGTCTTTGTCGTACATCAGTCCAGACGCTGGTATATTTAATATGAATGATTTCTAAACTTATCAGCCGCTTGGCTGCAGCCTAACTGCACCCCTGAGACTGAGAAGGGTCCCTGTGACCTCTCTTGAGAAGTTTAATACTTCTACCCAGGTTTCAAAATAAACAATATTTCATGCTTATTTCAAAATAAATGATCACAAGCATTTACATGGTGAGTAGAGGCTTAATAGAGCAGAGGAAGGGCACACAGAATGTGCAGCTTGCTTGCTGACTCCAGTATTGCGTAAGGCAGCGTCGCATGGAGAACCAACCAACCCGTGCCCTACTCTAACCGCTGCGACCGAGAATTCAAGATCACATGGGAGAAAAAAAAGTGCGCTCATTCATTCTCTTGCTGTACAGAAGTACATTCGCTTCTTTACATTTACCATTCCCAGCCAATCAGTGTCTCCCGACCTTAATCGGTGACACATCCATTCCGAAAAGATGGGAGATTCTCTCTTATGTTCCTACAACAAATATAAATTAGAGAAAATTAGTTATCGCTAATCATGGATTAACACACGTCTGAATCTCTAATTCTAAGCGCAACTAATTGGCAAGTTGAGGGAAAGCAAGGGGATTGGAGAGAAGACAGGAAAGGTGGGTTGTGGTGCTTTGAGTGCTAGTCAAGTTGATTAGCACTAATCGGTGTTTATTCGGATTTGGATTTGCTTTGATCTCTCTATAACCGAACTGATTAGTGGCTAAATGATCTTATTCTGATTCTGATTTCTATCAACTAGTACTATTGTATCATGTATCGGCGCTGTTCAGTGCATTCATATGATTAGCACCCCACGCTACTGTAGTAGTTTAAAACCCTGAGCGGTTTTGTTGCAGAATTAGTAGTATTTTTTGGATTAATTACTAGTCCAAAATTTATGTTAATGCCAAAAATGCTAATTATTTTTGTAATGGCAATTGGAATGATATTAACTCCTATTTATTTATTATCTATGTTACGCCAGATGTTTTATGGATACAAGTTATTTCATGTTCCAAACGCAAATTTTGTGGATTCTGGACCACGAGAACTCTTTCTTTTAATTTGTATCTTGTGAGCTGACAATATTACAGTAATACAGTTACGGGTAGCATCAACAGGCTGACAGGCACACCATGGCGGGTAGGATAGCGACTCGATGACGCTAATCCACTGGTCCATTCTCCATTGTACTCGTGGATCGCCATCGGACGCCGGCAACAGTCTGGCGTGCCTTGAAGTTTGTCTGCCATGAAACGCGCTGTGCAAATAAATTGGCGTAGCTGCAGTACGTGCTGCCGTGGCACGGATTGCCGTGTCGTGCCGGTGAGGGGAATAAAAGTTGCAGCAGCACCTTCACGCCCTCTAGTTTGAGTACTAGTACATAGCTTAACACATCACAAACGTTTCAGCTGGACATCAAGATCTCAGAAATCTGTAAGAAATGAGTTTCAGAACAGTTTTTTACTGTATTGTTCACTAAGTGAATCTACTGGGAACTATGGTTATTAAAGCGTTTAAGCTGCCCTTTTGCACATGCCAGGAACTTGAATTCGTGCCACCTCTTGCGACCGTGTCTCAGAATCAAACGCTTTCCGCCTATATTTCTCGGGACTGTTTAAATTTTAGGTGCTTGAAATCTCAAAAAAAAAAATCAGGCATCGTATTAGCAGTTAATTGGTACTTATTAGTCACTAATCTTTATAATTAATTATTAACTCTTAATTCTATAAGTTAATCGATCATAAAATTATTTTGTTTGATTGTTTTATAACTAATATAATCCTTATAAATTACAGATTAACAATTAATAAAATAATAAAAAATTACCTCCCTCTCCCTAGTCTGTACGTGTTGGCGCTTGATGCCCGTTCCTGCCGCGCGGCCAGCACCTTAGACCGTCGCCTGACGTCTAGCTCTGTATCAGGCGCCTGCCATTTAAACTTTCCGATATTTCTTTGTGCAAGCCTCACTTCTGCAGCCGTTTTTTTTTTTAATGTCTATATTTCAGGTGCCTGAAATCTGGAAAAAAATCAGGCACCAAGTAATTAAAAGCTAGTTACAGTCATTAATCACTATCCTTGCAATTAGCCATTAACCCTAAAATCAATAGGTTAATCAATTACAAAAAAAATTTGTTTAATTGTTTTACAATTAATATAATCCTACTGTCGGAGTTTGGTTCCGGCAATTCTCTCGGTACTACTGTTGGTAGCCCGCAGAGTTTGTAGTTCGGTATTGGGCGCGCAGAGATTCAGAACACGATGACAAGTTGACACGAGGATTTACGTAGTTCGGGCCGCCTAAGCGTAATACCCTACTTCACGGGTGTGTAGTTGTTGTATTGAGCGTCTGAGCACTTGTGAGCGTGTGTCAGAGCCGTGTCTGGAAGAGTCTCCTCGTGTATCGCTCGACCATTCCTTTTATAGTACAAAGACTGGTCATTACATCGTTAGCCTAGCCCGACATGTGGCCCTGGCAGTTACTGATGCTTAATACACAATTAATGATCTTAATTACCCTTAATAGTGTGGTAATGTGCCTTGACAGTGCTGTTATTGGTATTAAGGGCCCTCCAATCGTGTGTTATTAAGATGATATTAATGACACTTAATCGGGTCTTGAAGTCCTTGATTGTCCCTTGAAGTTCCGAGCCGTTGAGGGTCCACCAGTCTAGTTGTTAAAGTTGAAGGTCCGGTGGTTGGATGCGTGGCAGCTACGGAGCTTACCGTCTAGGACGGGTAGGACCGGTGCTGTTGTACACGTGTCGGTACTGGAGCTTCCCTCTGTCGGGGGTTAGGTCCGGGGGTGCCGCGCAGGTGTTTAGCCCGGAGCTTTCCCATGTGTGGGACGTAGCTCCGGTTGCAGTATACATGTGGCAGCACCGGGACTAACCATAGAAGGGAGGCAGGTCCGGTCCCGTATGACACGTGGGGCCTTCAAAGGTCTTCAACTCAGACAGGTGAAGTTCCTTTGGTCTTTTGCAGTCCCAAGGGGTATTCGGTACGCAGGGTACCGACAGTGGCCCCCTAGGCCCACCTCTGGGAGAGACCTTTTGGATAAAGTCATTCTGTCGGAGGTGGGTCCATCCTTCGGTTTTTGAGCCGTGTCTTCAAGGGTCTTTGGATGTGCCGTTGGCAGTAGTTCGCAGTTAAACCATCTCCGTGTGGCATATCCAGGATGCGACAGGTGAGATCTGAGCGTGCGGATCTCACGCAATTGAAGGTCACCAGTTCCCGATACAAAAACTGTATCGGTTCCGCGCGCTCTGTCAGGCCTCTGCCCTCGGGCTTCCCGCCTCTCATGATGACAATTGTTCGCCTGGGGTAAGGACCTCGACTTGATCGTCGGGGTGGCCCCGGGCCCCCTTGTCATTGCCAGGGACTATATCGTCGGCTCCTTTGCGGTTTCCATCCAAGTATTGCGAGGGCTTACTTAAGAAGGAAAGCGCGCACCATTTGGGGATTCTTTACACCTTCATTTGAACTTGCGCTTGAATCCTCCAAACTTTCGCCTGCTTTTCATCTCTCACCCCACTGTGCTACGATGAAGTTGGGACTCCCCAAGAGCTGCATTGGGAGCAAGAAGGAGTTGTCTAGGGTCCGGACCTACATGGGTTGGTCCAGTGACTCCTTCAACAATGACATTTGCTACGGCAAGCTTCCCTTCGAGAAGGAGCGAGCTGAAGATATGGTGTACTTCCTTGGTTACGCCATGGCGGGTTTGATACCGCCTTTCTCCACTTTCTTTCTGATGCTGCTTGATTTCTATGGTCTGTAGCTCCACCATATCGGCCCCCACTCAATCTTGCTGGTGGCGACTTTCGTCCACTTTTGTGAGATGTGGGTGGGAGTGCCACCTTGCGTGGAGTTGTTCCAGACTTTCTTCACTGTCCACCCCACTGGGAAGAGTGATGAGTTCATTGGATTCAACTACTTCGTGAAGCGGAATAACTTCCCCCTCAAGTACTTGAGGTCTTTTCCTTCCGGCAAGTGGGACGACTGGAAGAAAGACTGGGTGGTCATCACCGTCGAGGGACACGAGAGGCTGGAACTTCCTGAAGGCCTCCCCCGCGTCGACACTGACATTTGGAGTGACATGCTGGAGCTCTTGAGGGATTCAGACCCATTCTGGACAGAATCCAGGAGTGAGTCGACGGTGGGGTGACCCCTCAGATGGTCTTCGGCAACTTCTTGACGAACAGGTGGGTCCCGCTGAGGGCTAGGGGGCGACCTGCCTAGGCCTTCAACAGTGAGATGGATACCAACCGCATCGAGGTTGGTTCGGGCACCAACTTAACCGGCGAAGCCTTGAAGACCCATCTCAAGAAGTTCCAGCCTGGGAACATTGGCCCTGGTGACGTGTCTCCACCGGCGACCTTCCTTCCTCTGAATATGATACCATAGGAGTGCAGAGAGCTCCGGAGGAAGATGCCGCTGTTGGACGACTTGGGCCTGATGGAGAGGCGATCAACCTCCGGGGTGGCAATCCCCGGAGCTTCTGAAGGTGGCTCTGCTCCCGCCCCGAAGGCAAGAGCTGAAGTCATAGGCAAGGGCAAGGAGTTGGCTGAGCTCTCGAGCCGCAAGAGGAAGTTGAAGCATTCTGACGGGAGGTCCATCACGCCTGCTCCTTCCACTGCAGCTCCTTCTCCCCGACGTAGGAGGCCTTTGGCAGCGGCAACCACTCCAACATCAGCTTCTCCTCGGGACGCTAGCTCCAGCCATGTGGCTCCAGTACCAGGGCCAGTTGAGGGCTCTAGGTCCAAAGGTCCTTCTCAGTCAAGGGGAGCCTCAACCAAGACGACACCAACGGCCGCAGCAAGCTCCGGGGAGCCTTCCAGAGCTACTACACCAGTGGCGACAGGGTTCGGTCCTGAGCGTCCGGTGAAGAGGTTCCGCGCTAGTTGGAGCAAAAGCCTTTCAAGGTAAATTTGGTTTTTTACCTCAGTTGATTGTTTTTGTTGTAATCATATTTTGAGTTTCTTCATCCTTCATCCACAGGGTACCCAAGAAAGGGGTTGAAGCTTCGGTTCGTGCAGCAGCAACTGATGTTGCGCAGACGGAGGCTCCAGCTCCAGTTCCAGCGCCACCCCAAGAGGTGGCTGAGGCCGCGGCAGCTCTGGCGCCATCTCTCGTGGTCCTTGACCTCGAGTCATCCCCTAAAGCTCCCGTGGTAGCGCTGGACCACGGGAATGAAGATGTACCAACGGCACCAACCCCGGAGGTTGAAGCTCTAGGTTTTGATGCTGAGATGATGGACGCTCCGGCATCAGAGCCAGAGGTAGATGAAGTCTCGACCCTAGAGTCGGTTGTTGATGAAGACCTGGCAGCGGAGCCAGTGGTTGATGAAGCCCCGGCAGTAGAGCCGGTTGTTGCAGAACTGCTGGCGCCCGAGCCAATGGCGGTCAAAGCACAAGCGCATGAACTGGCGGTGAAGGAGGCGCTAGCGTTGGAGCCGGAAGTGGCTTCAGCTCCAGCCGAACCTTCAACGCCTGCCCCGGAGGTGGTGGTTCTAGAGGTACCCGCTCTTGAGCCAGGGTGTCAAGATGAAGCTGCCGGTCCTCCGCCTCAAGGACCAGTTGCTGATGACCTGGCGACAGGACCTTCGGAGCCGACTCCGGAGGTAGAAACTTCTGCTGCAGGACCTTCCTCGGTGGTGGCCGAGGCTATCCTGGAGGGCGGCCCTAGTGCCGTGGAATCTCAGGGGACCTCTCTTGTAGAGTGGGACCCGAGTTTTGTTATGGAGAACCCGCTGGAGCCAGCGGAGAGGACCCCGGCAGGTCCGGAGCCAATCCCTTTGTCGTTGTCCATCGACAATGTCTGCTCTAGCCTTCGTCAAGTTCAGCTGACATTTTACCACGACAGCAAGGCCCTAGAGGAGGAGCGCCAAACCCTTAGGAGGTGGCGCAGCCGGCTCCAATTCGAGACCAAGCTAGCGCAGACGAGGCTGGCCGACGACAAGGAGTGGGTGAAAAGGGAGAAGGTCCGGTTGGAGTACTGAGGTCAGCTGCTGGATTAGAGGGAAAGCATGACGCGATACCTCGACGACCAATCCCGGGCCATCCATGAACAGGTCGTGGCTGCTAATAAAGCAGCGAATGAGCGCCAAGAGAAGCTCAGTGCCATTCACGACAGCCTCGTCATGCGCCGGGAGGCTCTTGAGGAGCGGGAGAAAAAGCTCGAAGATGAAGAGAAAAAACTCCTGGAGCTGCAGATGACCTCTTGAAGAGAGAGGAGGAGCTTACTCAGAGGCTGACTCTGGGTGACAAGAGTCTCGCAGAGCGCACCAAGAAGTTGGAGGAGCGCTGCGAGAAGGAGGACAAGAAGGCATGGCAGCGAGGACAGGACCTCACCACGAGGGATAATGAAATTGCTGCCAAGGAGAAGAAAGTGCAGGGTCGGGAGAAGGACCTGGTCGACCGCCGGAACAAGATCCACCTCTGGGAGGAGGAGCTCGGTAAACTCGAAAGGCAGGTTGCTAAAAAGATTCAGCAGAACGCCAGAGAGGTTGAGCGCCTTGCTCGGGAGAATTCGGAGCTTGCAGCGACTAAGAGGTCCTTGGAAGAGATGAGGCTCAAGGACTGCAGAGTCCCAACAAGTTTGGGACTTCTTGGGCAAAGTCAATGATGCGCTGACGCTGATGGGTTTTAGTCCCATGCGTCCGGATGATCCGGAGCCGGAGCTTGGCCAAGCGTTGCAGACGTTGAGCTCGGCGTGCAACAAGCTCTCCAAGATGGGCGATGTCATCGTGGACCAGCTGGAAACCGAGGGACAATCCTTGGTGAAGAACGTCGCAGAGTACATGCTGACGTGCTACACAAGTCGGGACCCTCACTTCCCACTGGACCCGATGCTTGAAGGCCCCATCAACGGAGAGGGAGAAGCCGCCAAAGCCAGCGTGTCAGAGGTTGCCCAGAAGGTCGCCTCATTCTTCCATAGGGTTTAGGACTTTCTCTTTGTAGCTCCCGCTTGTATCTTCTCTTATTTTTCTCCAATTTTGTAATATCTTGTCTCCAGATTAATGAAATCCAAGAATTTTATGAATTTCATTTTTTGTCATCAACACTTGGCCTCCTGGTAGATGTACACAATTTGATTGTGAACATGTACCAAGAGGATGTAGCATTTTGTTGAAGAGTTGCGCACTTCGAACTTGTAGTTTGTAGGTCCGAAGTCGCCGATAGTAGGGGCCCCCTGAAATTGTCAGAGCTTAGTAGCTCCGGCGGTGACCCTTGTCAACACGTAGAGCGTCGACAGTTAGTCCTCTGGGGTTGTTGAAGCTTGGTAGCTCCGGCAGCGACCACTGTCAACACGCGGTGCATCCACAGCAGACCCCATTGGGGAGTCTTCCCACCATCTTTTCTTCTTGTTGACGACTGGCCCCCTGGATTTGCCAGAACTTTGTAGCTCCAGCGATGTCTACTATTAAAGTTTGAAACATCTACAGTAAACCACTTTAGGGGGTGTCGGAGCATTGATAGCTCCAGCTTCATCCACCATCATCATGAGATCTTTATTTTTCCTGCACACTGAAGTCAAGAAAAACAGTAAAATCCATTTCTTATATATAACTTGTTTGCGGCTTACTAGTAAAACAGTAAATTTTTAGGTCAAACGCAATTCTACATACAATCAAGTGCATTGGCTTGTTTTCTCCAGGTCTGATCGTTTCTGGACTCGCCTTACTTCGGCCTGCCGGGGTGTAGGTAGAGTGGCGTACTTAGGGTGCAGGACCAGGCTAAGTCGATAGCACACTCCGGACCTAGATTGGCTTGGCGGCATTCGGACGAGTAGACCATTAACAATGTTTAGACCCAGAAGAATTGACAACGCAACTTGAACTATAAATGAATTTGTCGAGCTAAAGATTCTTGAGAATTGCACAACTTTGTTATAGACAAGAAAGAGAAAAATAAAAAATATTGAGCTTGTACAAAATAAATGCACGTGGAGTCTGTTTTCACAAAATGATGTCTTTCATTATAGGTCTGGGGTACAGGGGAAACAAGTACACTCTTATGGTACAGAACCAGACTAAGTGTGTTACGTTTCTCGTTTGACCCAAGGTATCTAGCTACACTTTTAGTTTTGAGACTGTGACAAGTGTTGCCTGAACTTTGCGGACCTTCTGGGGAAGGTTCGGCTGTTCTCCCGAAGGAGCTACCTGACTCTGTACAATGACTCTATAACATACATCACATGTAACTACAGACTCACCTCCGTGATATTAAGCGTAGAACTTACGGAGGTGCTCAATGTTCCAAGGATTAAGGAGAGGTGTCCCATCCTCGGTTGCCAAGCGAACGCATCCAGAATGGGATACTTTGATCACTCGGAAGGGTCCTTCCCAGCTGGGGGAGAGTTTGTTTAACCCTTCTCGAGTTTGTATTCTCCGTAGCACCAGATCCCTTCCTCGAGTTGTCGGCTGTGAACATGTCTTTGGTGATAGCGCCGAAGAGCTTGGCAGTACATTCCGAACAGCTGCTCGACACCTTCCCTCTTCAACGAGGTCATGGTCTTCACGCCGGAGCTGGTCCTGCATGGCATCGTCGAAGGTCCGGACCCGGAGCGACCCCAAGGTGATTTCTGGAGGAAGGATTGCTTCAGCTCCGTACACCAGGAAGAAGGGTGTCTCTCCAGTTGAACGGTTTGGAGTTGTCCTGTTGGCCCACAGTGTGGGCGGAAGCTCTTCAATCCAGTTGGCTCCACGTTTTTTCAGGCACTCATATGTGCGCGTCTTGAGTACTTTTAGGATTTCTGCATTTGCTCTCTCAGCTTGGCCATTGCTTGTCGGGTGAGCTACAGAAGCGTAGCTGACCTGAATGTCGAGGTCTTCGCAATATCCTTGAAATGCAGAGCTTGTGAATTGGGTCCCGTTATCAGTTATGATCTTGTTTGGGACTCCAAATCTGCATATGATGGACTGCAAGAAGTTGATAGCCGATTACTTGTTTATTGTCACAACTGGAGGCTTCCGGCCACTTAGTGAACTTGTCGATGGCAACGTAGAGGAACATGTAACCTCCGACGGCTCTTGGGAAAGGTCCCAAGATATCCATCCCCCACACAGCGAATGTCCATGTAGGAGGTATCATTTGTAGAGGTTGAGCTGGTGTGTGAATTTTCTTTGCATGGAACTGGCATGCTTCGCATTTCTTCACTAGCTCAGTTGCATCCTGAAGTGCTGTAGGCCAGTAAAAACCATGCCGGAAGCCTTTACCGACCAGCGTGCAGGAAGATGCGTGGTTTCCACACTCGCCTCCATGGATTTCTGCGAGGAGCTCGCAGCCTTACCCCCTTGTAATGCACCGCATTAGGACACCATTGGCACCACGCTGGTAGAGATCTCCTTCTACTAGTGTGTATCTTTTAGCCAATCTGACTATCCGGTCAGCGGATACATTATCTTCAGGAAGGAAATTGTCTTTCAAGTAGCTCCAGATCTCCGAGATCCATGCATTGGAACTAACTTGAGGATTTGAGTCTTGTGTGCTGGGTTGCTCGGAGCTTCCTACAGCACCTACGACCCTTGATGGACGCCATGGTAACAGGGCCATCGGGACCGCCAGCTTCGAGGTGCTGATCTCGCCCCCTTCGCTCAGTTCGGCAGGCTGAGCTGTTGGTCTTGACAATCTCCGGACGAAAGTTCCGTCGGGAGCCGGAGCTCCAGTTGAGGCTTTTGTCGAGAGTCCGTCGGCTTCAGTGTTGTTGAGACGCTGGACATGGCAAAGATCCAGGACATCGAAGTCCTTCTGAAGCTTCTGGACTTCAAGTAGGTATGCAGCTAGTTGAGGGTTGTTGTAGCAGCATTCACCTTTGACTTTTCTTATGACGAGCTGTGAATCACCATTTACCAACAGCTGCTTGACACCATATGATAGTGCCACCTTGAGCCCATAGATTAGTGCTTCATACTCCGCCATGTTGTTGGTCACCTTGAAGTCAAGGTGAACCATGTATTTGACCTTCTCCCCGGTCGGAGCGAGGAGAAGGACTCTAGCTCCGGCCCCCTGCTTTTGCACGGAGTCGTCGAAGTAGGGAGTCCAGTGAGGCTCGATGAAAACTGGAACCTCGGGTTCCAGCTTCTGCTCACTGGGGCCCCCAGGATTTGATGGAGAGGGGGTCCATTCCGCCACAAAGTCCGCCAATGCTTGACTCTTGATCCCTTGTCTTGGGACGAATTCAAGGTCGAACTCGGCCAATTCCGCTTCCCACTTTGCAATGTTCCCAGTAGAGTTGGGTTTATGCAAGATTGCACGAAGTGGATAAGAAGTTACCATTGAAATCTTGTGAGCTTGGAAGTAGTGTCAAAGCTTTCTAGAAGCAATAAGAACTGCGTAGAGCAGCTTATGCACCTCCAGGTACCGAGTCTTGACGTCATGGAGGAGTTCGCTGATGAAGTACACCGGGTGTTGGACTGTCCGGACCCTCCCGAAGGGGCCCGGAGCTTCCTCCTCATCAACTCGGACCCTCCCGGAGGGATCCGGACCTTCTTCGGGGACCTCCAGGTTCTTGCATGAAGAACCTGAAGCTTCTTCTGCAGTGGCCCAGACCTTCCCGGAGGGGTCCAGATCTTGTTGCTCAGCAACAGCAACTTCTTCATTTGAAGGAGGTTGATCCTCTGGCATCTCGCCTTGAGGATCAGAGTCTGAAAGCTGGGACCCAGACTCGTCTTCAGGTAGCTTCGGACCCTCCCGGAGGGGTCTGGACTCCTGAACTAGAGATGGTTTTGGTCTTTCCGCAACCAGGACCATGCTGACAACTTCGTCAGTTGCCGAAATGTAAAGCAGAAGTGGCTCACCAAGATTCGGAGCTACCAAAGTTGGTAGAGTGGTGAGGAGCTGCTTTAGCTCTTGGAAAGCCTTTTCTGCTTCTTCAGACCATTGAAATGGTCCGGACTTCCTTAATAACTTGAAGAAGGGTAGCGCCCATTCCGCCAGTCTTGAGATGAACCGGCTGAGGGCAGCTAGACATCTAGTCAGCTTATGGACGTCCTTGCTGCGAGCTGGTGGTCACATGTCTTCAATAGCTTTAATCTTCGCCGGATTTGCTTCTATTCCTCGGTGGTTCACCAAGAATCCAAGAAGCTTCCCGGAGCTAACCCGGAAGATACACTTGTCTGGGTTCAGCTTCATGCGTGTGACTCGCAACTTGTCGAAGGCAGCTTGCAAGGTGTCAAGGAATGACTCCTTGTTCTTGATCTTGACGATGATGTCATCAACGTACACTTCCACTACATCTCTGACGAGCTCTCCAAAAGTTTTGTACATAGCTCGCACAAACGTTGAAGCAGTGTTCTTGAGACCGAATGGCATGGCAGTGTAACAATATAATCCATCTAATATAATGAAGGAAGTATGCTCTTCATGTTCCCTAGACATTCTGATTTGATGATACCCAGAATATGCGTCTAGGAAACACAGTAATTCGCACCCGGAGGTGGAATCCACTATCTGATCTATTCTAGGTAGTGGGAATGGATCTTTTGGACATGCCTTATTCAGTGTAGTGTAGTCGATACACATCCGAAGCTTCCCGCCAGCCTTAGGTACAACGACTGGGTTTGCCAACCATTTTGGGTGGAAAACTTCTTGGATGAATCCAGCTTCAAGCAACTTCTTCACTTCTTGACGTATAAAGTTTTGTCGCTCTATTGATTGCTTCTGAGGTGTGACGCCTGGTTCCGAAAATGAACCAAGCTAACGCATATGTGTGCCCAGGATGTTCAACACACATACACGAGTGATTCACAAATGATAAACAGATAATTACCACAGCTCAAATTATTAAATAAGTACTCTTATTACATAATTCATTAAATCCTCGAATACAAGCCCTAATGAATATTAATGATAAGTTCAACTAATGCAGCGGAAATAAACTAATTAAGCAACTAAGCAAACTAAGCAAAAGGGATAGCGCAGCTCCATGCAACACCACAGGCAAGCTGACGGTAGACACGGCCTAGATCTCCGCATTATCGCCATTAAACTCACAATTCTGACCTGCAACTGTTGGGTGGGGGATTGCAAGAGTGAGTACATGTCGTACTCAGCAAGTGTGGAAAGTATGACATGTGGCTGATTCAAATGACGAAGGTAATAATGGCTAAGTGCTGAAAAGTACAGTAAAACATTTGAAAAGCAATATATGTATTATGTGTATGTAAACCCATCATAAACCATGTGACCATCATAATACCAGCCCATAATTCACCATTACCAATAACCATAATCAATGTCATAAACCATAATTCCATCCATAACTATAACCATAATCAGAATATCAACCATAACCATTACCAAACCATAACCATTCCAATAACCATCCCATTACCAAATTCCCTCTAATCATGTAGGTCATCCAGGCGCTCATAACCGGGAGCACGGCTATCATGATAGTTTTAATACTCTGCAGAGTTTGTACCACTTTACCCACGTGTTTGTGATTTCATCACCCGTCGGCGACTAAAGAACCTCCCTTATGCCAATTACACTTCCTTTGGTGTATAGCCAAGAGATCACAAAGTATCCTTTACAAAGGGATTACTAGCCTATTCAGACCCCACTGAGGTTTCACCGGTGGCGATGCCTCCAACTGAGCACATCTTCAACCAAGGGCCCCCTCTTGAGCCATTCGGATCCCAGGGTAGTCCCACCAATCATCAACAAACCCAATCTGACTACCCCTTCCCCGAGCATCCACAATGGTCCAAAGAGAACTAGCAAAGCCCTAATTAATCAGCTACGCCGCACCCATACTTGGCCTCGTGGTGGCACTGTAGTCCTGGCATATTCTCGCATGAACCGGTCCTTAGATCTAAAGCAAGCAAACCACCATAACATCCAACCCATCCACATACCAGGCTTGCTTAGATCACCCATCACCATACCGTATCGACCAGTTCACATTAACCAGAATATCATTAATGCATAAATAAATGTGTATTGTTGGTTTTTCCATCCCAATTAATTAAGCGAAGTAAAAAGGTAAAAAAAAACCCTTCCCGACTCTCTACCATAAATTCCAGGTGACAAGGGTGGTTTAACAAATCTAGTAAACTTCCTACCATAGGATTCCCATCAAATTGACACAGCATGCAGTTTTGCAAACAAAACATTTATTTTAAAACAGGATCAATATGCTTCAAGGACACTTTCCTTGCTCCGGCGGATGGGGTTGTTCAAGCGCTTCGAAATCTTGATTCTGGAAATCCTCGTACACGACCTCTTGAGCACTTCCCTCTACTTGTGATCACACATACAAGAAAATACATACAATTCAACATGATGCACACGCATTAATCAACATGCGATGATATGCATGCATGCAAAGTACCATAATTAATTAACTACGGTTGTTTATTAATTAGATGCAACTGGTTCATACGTGTTCATATGAGTTTACGGGGGTTTTAGGGTGGATTAATGCTGCTGAAATAAAATTTATGGTGCAACTAAAATCAATTCACGCCTATTGGATTCAATATGATCGCAAAAATTCGCATCGGGAACATGGCCTACCGTAGATCTGACGGCGTGACGGTCGCGGAATAAATGCGACGCGAAGACGAAGTAGATGCGTTCTCCGGCGGCACGACGACGGCGGCGCGATGTCGGCGACGATCTCCGGCGAACGGTGGTGCCCTCCTCTTTTTCTTCCTCTTCTTCCCCTCTTTTTTCTTCCTTTTCTTCTCCTGGCGGCGCAGCCTCTGGTGCGTTTTCTTCTTCTCTGTACCGGCGGCGGAATCCCCTTTTTTTTTCTGGCGGCGATTGATTTGATCGATCTGGAAAAAAGCTTAGGGACCTCGGTCCCTTTTATAACCGGCGGCAGGCGGTACTAGGGCCGGCGCGTGTGGAAGCGGGATCGAGCGGGAATCTGGGCGAGCGCGCATGGGATTCGGTGCGGGAGTTGCGGTACACGGCGCGAGGCGCGTCGGCTGCGGGCCCCAGGCGGAAAAATCGGCGGCGGGAAAATCGGGGGTCGTGGGGGGGCCACGCGGTTCGGCGGGGTGGCACGCGTGGGAGCGGGGCTAAGGCGGGAGCGGCGGGAACGGGCGTGGGGGCGGGGCCCGGGCGGCGTGACCGCAGGCGGCGGGGCAGGCGGCGGGTCGCGTCAGGGGGGGGGGGGGGGAGAGGGGACCGGGGCGGGGCCCGGGCGCCTCGGGCGGCACGCGGCCGGGGGGGCAGGCGGCGGGTGGGGCCCCCCGGCGGGCTGCGCCGCGCGTGAGCGCGCGTGGGAGGCGGGGCAGCGGGGTGACTCGACCGGCTGGGCGGTTCGGCCGCTGCCCGGCGGTCCCTTTTTCGTTTTTTTTTCTTCTCTTTTTTTTTCTTCTTTTTTTTGAAACATATTACTTTTTTTATATTATTTATTTATCTTATTTATTTTATTCATTTATTATTATATATATATTTATTATCATATAATCCATTATTTTATAT
This sequence comes from Tuctoria greenei, assembly GCA_036927565.1. NCBI lineage: Eukaryota > Viridiplantae > Streptophyta > Magnoliopsida > Poales > Poaceae > Tuctoria > Tuctoria greenei. Next base: position 23,177,345 of record JAYESD010000001.1, on the reverse strand, counting down.
TTATATTTTTTATTTTACTTTTCTTTTTATACTTCCTTTTATAATTTATTATATATATTATATATATATATATTATTATTCATATTATATATTTATTATTTATTATTTATTATTTTTATAACATATATAATTAATATTTTATCTATTTCTATATATTGTTATATATTATTTATATATATACTTATATATATATTTTTTTATTATTATTTTTATACTTATTCCCTATTACAAGTTTTAGGCTATAATTATTATTTTTTTTCTTTTGCTGCATACATTTATATATATATGCTCCATCTCTCATGTTTTATTATTTTTCTTTTATCCTACTAATGTTTAATGCATGATCATGTATGCAATGCAGGATGGGAAAATTTAGGGTGTTACATGAGGCTTCTGATGTAATCTTTAGATTGTGCTCGATCACTTCCCTAGGGATCCCAGGAATTTGTGATGGTTGCGAGGCAAACACATCGACATTATCCCAGAGGAAAGTGAAGTGCAAGTTCCTATTTGTCATTCAGACCTCCCGATATACGGGTGGTCTGAGCAGCGTCGGAACCGATTTGGACGACTTTGACGAGAATGTCGGTGTCAGCGCTTGGTTGCACGCGAGGTGCGAAGGTTGAGCCTCGATGACGAATGCTCGGGGGTTTCGGAGCTTGCTCCTTTCCGGATTCTTCCTCCTGCGCTGTAGCAAGCGCATGGAGTTCTTCGAGAGCAGTCACTCCAGCGGTGCGATCTCCGCGGATCCGGAGAACACCTGCTGGTGTTGGCATCTTCAACACCAAGTAACCATAATGGGCGGCAGCCATGAATTTGTACAAGGTTGGCCTGCCCAAGATGGCGTTGAATGGTAAGTTGATCTGCGCTACATCGAAGATCAACTTCTTAGTGCGGTAATTCTCCCGGGTCCCGAAGGTCACCGGGAGAGTAATGGCACCGAGTGGGGTTATGGCCCCCGGACCTACTCCGAAGAAAGGTCGAGAGGGGCGAAGATCCAAAGGTCGGAGCTAAAGCTTGACGAAAGCTTCGAAGCTTATGAGGTTAAGCCCCGAACTTCCGTCCACCATTACATGGTGGAGTTGGATGTTGTTGATGGTAGGAGATACAATCAGTGGAAGTTGGCCAGCTCCGATCATGTTCTGAGGGCAGTCCAAAGCATCAAAGGTGATGGCAGTGTCCATCCACTTCCGGTGTGGCTCCGCCCTGGCAGTGGGAGCTACTGAGGCCATGTCCCGCCACATTGTCTTGAGGACGCGGTGGGAGGTGATGTCTCACGAACCACCAAAGATGGTGTTCATGGTCTTCCGACGCTCGTTGTCGGAGACGTCGGAGTCGTCGTCAACGAAGGTGTAAACAGCCTTCAAGACCCTTTTAGGGTCCTGAAACCTAACTCCTCTTCAGCTAGAGCTTCATCGACTTTTTGTTTTCCTTCCCTTTGACAAAAAGGAACTTCTTCTCGACGCTTGTTGTAGCGCTCGGCAAGGTTTTGGACCTCTCGACAGCCCTCCAGGTTGTGGTTGTTCACCTTGTGTATAGGAAACCACATCTTGGAGCTGCCTCCGTCTTTAGACGACGGCCGATGTCGTTTCTCGGGGCATCGCCACAGACACCCGGAGCTGCAGCAGCTGCAGCAGTAGGTGTGTTGACCGACGGCTTTTTCTTGCCGTTGGACTTTTTCTTCTCCTTGCCACTCCCGGAGGCAGTGGCTTCCCCCTTGGAGGACTTTTTGTTTTCCTCCGGAGGTGGTTGGGAGTGCATTTCACAGCCCTCCACAGCTTTGGCGCACTTGTCTGCCAAGCTGAAGAGTTCCGTGACGCTGGTGACTTCCTTGGTTGCCAGCTTCTCCAGTATCTTCTTGTCTCGTATGCCCTGTCTAAATGCCACAATAAAAGAAGCGCTTGAGATAGAAGGTATGGTGTTTCGTATCTGGGAGAACCTCTGGATGAAGGATCGAAGGGACTCCCCCCCTTCTGCTTGACAGCAAAAAGATCCAGTTTGGTGCCTGGTCGGGTATATTCACTCCCGAAATTGGCGGTGAATTGTTGGCACAGTTCTACCCGACTGTTGATGGAGTCGGGCGGAAGGCTCATGAACCAGGATCTGGCGGTCCCAGTCAAAGCCACGGAGAAATAATTGGCCATTACGACCTCATTGCCTCCAACCACAAGGATTGCGGTGGAGTAGATTTGAAGAAACTCAACGGGATTGACAGTCCCGTCAAATTTCTCTGGTAGGTGAGGCTAGAACTTCTGCGGCCATCTGACCATGCGTAGGTGCATGGCCAGGGCAGAACAGCCTCCTCCTACTCCCTCGGGAGCAGGACTGTCCCGAGCCTCTCGCCTCTCGCGAGCACGCTCGATATGGATGCGACCATCCTATTGACGGTAACGGCGATCAAGCTCCGCCCGGAGGTCGTGAGTGGAAAGCCTGGTTACCGTATGGGTGTGTCACGCCCCAGAAGGCAGCGGCGTCGCCTGTTGAGACGCAGCACGCCTCCTGTGTTGTGAAGCGTGCAGACCAAGTCTACCCGACACGGTCCGATACTGCGATGGGGCCCGCCCCGAGGGGCGAGGACCTTAGTTGCTGATGCGATCGGCTGCTGCTGCAACCAAATATTCCACATCAGCCCTCCACTGCTCCATTGCACCCTGGGATGCTTCTGGAGGTGGTGGACGTTGGAGAAGAGCACGCGCGGCATGGAGCGCGTGTTTAGGGTTGTTGTTCATCGATGCCGTGACCGACGCAGGCGCCCTATCTCGCTGTCCAACTTGATTTCCCGGTGCGAACGGTGGCGGCGGTGGCATGACTCCTGCTGGAGCCACATCACCTGTTGGTTGCTGCATGTTGGAGGGATTGCCTTCAGCAGGTTGCGCAGCAGGGTTGCCGTTGGACGATCCAGCAGTAGAGTTCACCATGTTTAAATCTCGGGCCCCCCTACCTAACGCGCCAACTATTGGAGTTTGGTTTCGGCAATTCTCCCGGTACTACTGTTGGTAGCCCGCGGAGTTTGTAGTTTGGTATTGGGCGCGCAGAGATTCAGAACACGATGGCAAGTTGACACAAGGATTTACGTGGTTCGGGCCACCTAAGCATAATACCCTACTCCACAGGGTGTGTAGTTGTTGTATTGAGCGTCTGAGCACTTGTGAGCGTGTGTCAGAGCTGAGTCTAGAAGAGTCTCCTCGTGTATCGCTCGACCAGTCCTTTTATAATACAAGGACTGGTCGTTACACCGTTAGCCTGGTCCGACATGTGGCCCTGGCGGTTATTGATGCTTAATACACAATTAATGAGCTTAATTACCCTTAATAGTGTGGTAACGTGCCTTGACAGTGTTGTTACTGGTATTAAGGGCCCTCCGATCGTGTGTCATTAAGATGGTATTAATGACACTTAATCGGGTCTTGAAGTCCTTGATTGTCCCTTGAAGGTCCGAGCCGTTGGGGGTCCACCAGTCTGGTTGTTGAAGTTGAAGGTCTAGCGGTTGGACATGTGGCAGCTCCGGAGCTTACCGTCTAGGACGGGTAGGCCCGGTGCTGTTGTACACGTGTCAGTACCGGAGCTTCCCTCTGTCGGGGGTTAGGTCCGGGGGTGCCGCGCAGGTATTTAGCCTGGAGCTTTCCCATGTGTGAGACGTAGCTCCGGTTGCAGTATACACATGGCAGCACCGGGATTAACCATAGAAGAGAGATAGGTCTGGTCCCGTATGACACGTGGGGCCTTTAAAGGTCTTCAACTCAGACAGGTGAAGTTCCTTTGGTCTTTTGCAGTCCCAAGGAGTATTCGGTACGCAGGGTACCGACACCAACATTACAGATTTACAATTACATATTAACAACTTACCAATTAACATTAAAAAACTTACCTCATCTTCTTCCTCTGGCCGGCTGCGCCGCCGCGCTCCACCGCGCCGCCATCTGCCACGCTCCGCCGCCGATCTCCACCGCGGCCGCGCTCCACCTACATCGAGCTCTGCGCGCCACCGTCGGCTCGGCTTCCGCGCGACACCATCGGCCTAGGCGGGCCGCCGTCGGGCTTTGCTCGCCGCCGTCTGGCTCCGCACGCCGCCGTCGGCCTAGGCGTGGCCGTCGGTCTAGGTGCGGCCATCGGTCTCCGTTTTCCCGATCCGCCGCCTCGATCCCGATTGTCGAAGGAAAACAGAGGGAGAAGAAATAGGTTTTGAAGGGAGCACGAATCTCAAAGGATATCTAACGGTTGAGGGCGTCGCCTGAATATTCTTGGGAAATCAGGCACTTGAAATTTAGCATTACTGTTTTTTTTTTTACTTTTTAGCCAATATTCCACATTAAGAGATTGTGTTGCAACCTACAGCGTGCAAAGTCTAAACAATTGTCTTCCATGTTCGTTCCACTGCTTGGAAGTCCTCTGTCTCCTCCCGCCGCAGCGCTAGTAACCAGAGCTTCAGCAAGAACAGATATAGGAGGCATTGAAGTCCACCATCCTTCTGTGACTTGAGTACGTACACTTGAATAAGGATTGTTCAGACAGAATGTGCAGAGCAAAAGCTCTAGCACGCCAAAGTCCTGTTGCGTTTCAGTCATCTCTTTGTTTCAATCTCTAAAATAATTCCTCTAGTAAACACAGGGGCTGTGACAAATGGGCTCTTGGAGATTCAACGAGCGGCAGTGCATCAACTGGACGCCCGAGATGATCAATCTTCAGCAGCGTTCTCTTGATAGGGAGTTTGTTTCTCTGGTCACCGGCCCAATGAATTCATACCATGCCTGCTGATGAGAACATTATGCAGCGACCATGCCTCTTGCAACCAACACCGTTGTTCCTTCCATAACGCTAGCTTGTAAGGAGTACTACTCTGATTGTGCCAATCCTGTAAACTCAAGTACCCGGCATGTGAGCTGTTTGCTTCCTTCGCCCTTGTAACCAACTGATGAATCTCCTTGCCACAATGGAATTCTGATCAGTTTTGCGATCTGAGTGCTGGCATGCCTTGGCTTGAGATAGGCTACCTGGACGGATATGGTAGGCTTCAATTCAAGAGAGCAGCACGTGGATCGAGGCGTTCTTGGCGGCCGCGCAGACGGGGCACGCGTCCACGGCGACCTCGCACGCGGCGCACACGCACAGGTGCCGGCACGGGAGCAGCAGCACGCACGCCTCGCCTCCGCGGCACCTCTTGCATGACGACGCCGCGGCACGGGACCCGGACGCGGCGTCGTCGTCGTTAGCGTCCCCCACGGCCGGCGCCACGAAACAGCAGGACTGTGCGTCCTCGACCACGGTCCCGGCGGGGGCTGTCGCGCACGCGCAGGGCAGCTGCAGGAGCTGGTCGAGGGTGGCGCGGAGGCCGGCGGCGACGGCCTCGTGGCTCCTGGCGACGCCCATCCACGCCTGGCACTCCGCTGCCATCTGCCGGGCCCTGTCCTCGAGCTCCGCGTTGCGGCCGAGCGCGCGCTCCAGCTCGGCCTCCGCCGCGCGCAGTCGTCCCGAGGCGGCGCGCTCGGCGGCAGCGAGCAGCTCCCGCGCGTGCCTGCGCCGCGCCTCCTGCAGCCCCGCGCGTATCCTCTCGCTCTGCATGTCGAACACGAACAACCACGAATCAAACGGCCATTCCATTTTCACATCTAACCAATCAATCAACTTTCAACTGGTCGGTTCCAGTTGTTCCAGCCAATCGATCACAGTCAGTCACGTACCTGGAGCCTGACGAGGGCGTCGATCTCAACGCCCTGGTTGCACATCCGCGACAGGAGGAGGCCACCGGATCCGCCCGCGAGACCGGCAGCCCTCCCGCTGGTGGACGCCAGCGCTCCGCACGGCGCGTCATCGCCGGCACTCAGTGGTCGCACCGTCTTCCTCTGCACCATCGCCGCCGGGGACAGAGCCACGCCCACGCACTGGTCCTCCAAGAAGCCATCCGCCATGCGCGAGCGCTTCCTCGGCTCGAAACCGTAGTAGTTGCACGCCAGGTCGCTGCGCGGGAAGTCACGGAGCAGCGTCGTGTCGCCTACCCCCGCTGCCGGCGCGCACCGCGTGTACTCGTCCAGGAACGCGTGGGAGTGGAGCTGCGGCTGCACGGCCATGGCTGTCACTAGAGAGCCGGTCAACGCGGGCGGGAACAAGATGGCTGGGAAGGCTGGCGCCTGAATTCAAGAGAGAAGACCCGGCCCACGGCCCACGGCCCACGATGGGTCGAAGCAAGGGTGCAGTCCAGCGATGAGTTTAAATAGACGGGGTGTTGGGTTGATCCCGGTTCAACCGGGACTCTTATTAGAAACGGATGTGAGAGGCAACAACTCACGCCCGACTCAGTCCTCTCCAACAGAATCGGACGTGGGGTTTTGTTACCCACGCTGAGTCAGCATCTGAGACGAGCCCGGGTATCGAGAGCGAGATGGACTCGATCCATCGGCCCCCCTCTCTCCCGTGCGCCCTATAAGTACTAGGAGGTCCTCAGAGCGTTGGGTACTGGATGCACAAACGTCCTCGAGACCCCCGCCAAACCAAAACAAACTTCATCGCTGCCGCCATCGTTGGAGGACATCGTCGCCACCTGCAGAATCGTCTTCCACTCGTCAGGCTCTCTACTGCACTTGAGCACAATAGCATCAAGTGTCCCCTCTGAAGGTAAACGTCGCCTCTCACTTCGATCCCCTAATCTTAGTCTATAGATCAATTGCTAGATTGATTGATTGTTTAGTCGGTTAGGAACTTTGTTCATGTTGATTAAACCTAAGACCTTCCGGTTAAATGTTGATGGCAATAATCCTAAGGGTAATCAGAATCAACATTGGCATCAGAGCCGTGCTACTCAAGTCTAATCGGATGATTAAGTTTCAATTAAGTCAAATTAGTTTCTAATCATGTTTTAGTTAAGTCATTAGCCCATGTTAATTAAGATCAGATTAATCTTAGTCAAATTAGTACCCTGCTAAATCAATCCCAACATTTAGAAGGAGGGGAATCGAATCAAAACTCATAACTAAGTCTCAAAAGAAAAGATCTATGATAAATTCGAACAACTCAGAAACTGGAAATAAGAAATAAAGAAGACAGATCACTAAGCTCATGAACGCGACAAATCCTGCTCTGCGGGTCTTCTCGTCGTGCTTGGAGCTTCTCATCTCCGGATCTGCACCATCAGAGGCGTCGCGCGCCGCACTAGGATTTCGGGCCGAAACCCTAACCCTAGTTGCGGGCCTTCCCCAACGGCTGCCAAACCGTCCCATCAAACTTACAGCAAATCACCTCGCGGCGCATTAGCTCGCCCATGATGATGGCACGGCGGCACCGGAAGCCCCGCGCGACGGCGTATTTTTTTCCTCAGACCTAACCCTACCCCTAAGTCCTCGGTGACGGTTTTCCTCGACGACTGTCGGCCGACGACATCAAAACCGACGGAGGGCCGCCTCACGGCGCACGCTCTCACCGGCGTCAATGGCGTCGGAGGTCCCGGCCCGGGCACCTCGCCGTCGCTCGACTCTCACGCTGCGGGAGGAAGAAGAGAGAGAAAGGGGCGGTGAGAAATGAGGTCTAGGGTTTCGACTGCGACCGACGAGCTTAAGTATCGCCCGATCTCGCCGCTCAGCCGTTCGATGCTCAATGAACGGATGAGATCGTCTCGCAGTTTAGTTTTTCAGGCAATCTCAACCGTTGGATCAGGATCCGACGGCACTCAGCGTGTGCCGCCCATCGCCTCAGCTAGATGGGCTCCGAGCCCATGCGGAGAAGGAATGGGCCGCCTTGGGCTGCCCTTTCAATTTTTCCTGTTTTTTTGATTTATTAGCCGTGCTGAATTTCGTCTCGGGTCAAACCCCTTAGTGGGCCGCACACGTTTTAGTAATGGTTTTTTCCCATTTTTATTTAAGGATTTTTTCTGGTGGGCTGGCCAACACAGCGAGTTTGGGCCAAATTTTAGGTTTTTGGCCTGTTTAGTTTTTTCAACAATTTTCCATTAATAGAAATGTTTTTAGAGTGGAAATAAATCTAGAAAAATTAAGAAATGATTAGAAAATTAGTTAAATAATTGAGAAAAAAATTAAGAATATTTTGCTTGATGTTTGTGTGCATTTTGATTGCATTATTTTTGCATTTTATGCTATTAATTGTCAATAAGAGGATTTTCTCAGTTATTTAAATGCTATTAAGTGCCTTTTTCAAGCAATTTTCATCAATTAAGAAATTAAGTTTTAGCTTCCGCTGTAATTAAGTGATAAAATAATTGAGTAACCAAAGTGAAATTTTGATTTATCAATTTTTGAGTTTAAATTAAGTTATGCTTATAAGTGGTGATTTAAATGAGTAACCAATGTGAAAGTTTGAATTTGCCAATTAATTTTAAGTGTATTTATTTAAGCTTATGCTTAAGTTTATATTTATGATTGTTTAAGATTCATTGAGTAACCAACCAACGTGAAAAATGATGTGTTAAGTTAATTATTCATGGAATTTGAAAGTAACCAACGTGAAATTGAATTTCCATGATTGATTTAAGTTTGTCTTTGAGTTTATCAAATTAATCTTTGTTATCATGCTAAGTTTTAATGTTTCAGGGCATTTTTGCTAAGTAACCAACGTGAAAAAGCAAAAATTCCATTCTTAAGTCATGTTTTATCATAAGTTTTGTCATTAATCCTCAAAATTTTATTTTTTGAAGGATCTGGCTTGTCCTCAGCACTTAGCTATATCTCCGCAATTGAGACTCTCAACGGTCAAAATTACGGGGTATGGAAAGAGAGGCTCCAGATGACTCTAGTAGTCTCTGACCTCGATTTTGCGATTACGTCGCCTCGATCCATTAAGCCACCTGTCCCCGTTGCTAAGACTGGGAAAACTGAGGATTCTTTCGCTACGCGGAAGGCTAAATACCTAAGCTTGAAGGATCAGTATGAGAAGGATCTCCCTAAGTGGGACACTTCCAACAGGAAGTGTCTCGTGATCATTAAGAGCACCATAGCTGACTCAATTAAGGGAGGAATCCCTGATTGTGACACTGCTACAGAGTACTTAGAGAGAGTCAGAGGTCAGTTCACTGGCTCCACTAAGCTGAGTGCTAGCACTCTCATGAGGAAGATTGTCACTGAGAAGTACTCTGGAGGTGGTGTGCGTGAGCACATCAATAATATGAGTCACTATAACTCTAATCTTAGGGAGCTAAACATTGTGATGCCAGATGTGATGCTCATTAATTTCATCCTCAGTTCTCTTCCTAAGGAGTTTGAGGCTTTTGTGGTCAATTATAACTCACTCCCTAAGACTTGGAACATTGATAAGGTTGTTGCTATGTGCGTTCAGGAAGAGGAACGCATCAAGAGCTCTAAGAGTGGTGATTATATCAATCTGGCTGACACTAAGGGTAAGGGAAAGGCAAAGAGATACTTTACTTCTCCCAAACCACATTCCTTCAAAGCTTCAGGCTCCAGTTCAGCTAATAAGTTCAAAGGCAAGTCTCCTCAGAAGAAGGACAAGGATAAGTGTCTCTTCTGTGGCTCTGATGAGCATTTCCAGAAGGACTGTATTGGCTTCATTAAGTGGTGTGCTAAGAAAGGTAATGATATAATTACTTTTATAAACGGGGCCTTATATGTGAACTATTCACGGTCCACCTGGTGGATTGACTCAGGTGCCACTGTGCACATTTGCAATTCTATGCAGACATTAAGTACGATGAGAACTATAAGAAGAAGGGAAAGAGTGATTAAGCTGGCAGATGGGCGTGAAGCTGAAGTCAAAGCCATTGGAGACTTGTCTCTTAGATTAGTTAGTGTCTTTGTACTTAGGCTAAATAATGTTCTTTATGTCCCTTCATTAGAAAGGAACTTGATTTCAGTTTTGTGTTTGGATGATTCAGGGTACATTTGTCATTTTGATAATGATAAGTGTTCTATCAGTTATAATAATGAGATTATTGGTCTTGCCTTTCGACAAGACATGCTCTACTTGTTGTCCACTCATGAGAATGTGTGTGCTATAAGTGATGATCAAGTTTCATCTAAGAATGACTTAGGACGTAATAAGCGCAAAAGAAGCGATTTAGATACTTCGTCGAAATTATGGCATTGTCGTTTATGCCATATTTCGAGGGGGAGGATCGAACGATTAGTATCTCAATCGATTCTTCCACACTTAGACTTTTCAGATTCTGAGGAATGCATTGACTGCATTAAATGAAAATTCGCCAAGACTATTAAGAAAAACGCCAAACGTAGCACGGGAGTGTCGGTGCCTGGCGAACCGGGTATCCCTGGGTATAGGGATAAATGCATACTAGGCTCCATCGGCCACAGGGGCGAGGCCTGCCGTGGGCCCAGGGTGCCACGTGGCAAGCGGAGCAGCAACACCTCCCTTATGGTCCAGTGCCGCCACGAGGCCTGCAACTCTGGGTCCGCCGCCGTGCAAAGGGAAGGTCCGGTGTGCTCACTAGGTCGGTGACCCCGGACCTCCCCACATGAGGAGAGGGTCCGATGCTGCTACGTTCCTGGCAACTCCGGACCCAACCTCCCGGACCTGGACCCCTCACTGAGGGAAGGTCCAGGAGCTACCACGTGTCAGGCAGCACTGAGCCGGAGCCTCCCTGTGGAAGGAGCAATAAAGGGAGGCGTGCTCGGTACGCTGAAGCTAGGGAGGACGCGCATGTTCCCTAGGTAGGCGGGAGCTTGCACTCATAAGTCAAGTGGACAGTGGTCGGTCTTGTCATGACTGGTCAAAGCCGAACTACTACGTACGGTGGGCCAATGGAGGCCTTGACAAGATAGACAAGACACTGCCGACCATGATGAGGGGCTATAGGTATCCCTGCGGCAGGGTATGGGCAGGTGGCACATTGAAGCCGTTATCAGGGGTAGCATTTACGCCCAGATCTTAGGGTGGATTTGGTACCCCAGGGCCACCTGTCGGGCTCTGGGCCTCACTTGTAAGCTGCTCGACCTTGGACTATAAAAGGATCGAGCAGCCACGGTCGAAGGCAAGCTCCCTCAGACCCAAGCAATACAACAAAGAAAAACCGCCGTGGAGTAGGGTATTACGCTCGGGCGGCCCGAACCACGTAAATCCTTCGTGTTCATTGTCCACTGCGCTTGATCTTGCTAGGAATAGCCCCTCGATTATACATCAAACCTCTGCGGACTACTCCCGAGTAGGTCCACGGGAGGTGTCAGTTTAGACACCTCGACATTTGGCGCGCCGGGTAGGGGGGCTTTCTCCTGCAAGAATCTTCACCAGCAGTATGGTGAACACTCGTTCCAATGCCAGTTCCTCCAGGCCACGGCCCCGTCAGCAGGTGCCGCGTGAGGACCAAGCTTCATCTCACCCCAGGGATGGGTCCCGCTCTAGGGTGGGAAGATCTGGGCCGTCGCATCGCCAAACGACCACCCCATCGAGTGCAGGTCAGCACGATGGGGCACGGCGGACCCTGCAGCGACAGCCTTCACGACACCACCGGCGGCAAGCCCAAAGAGCGCGCTTCTAGCTGCGCGGGAGTTGCTCCACAACGCACCAACTGTAGGGGCTCCTCAGGGGGCAACCTAGCATCGGGTAAACGACGTCGACCATCTAGTCATCGCCGCGCTCCAGGCGACTCCACAGGGCGGAAGGCGAGCGGCAACAACATTTGTTTCGTTGTCACGCACGCCTACTGTCGACCGGCAGACCGTCGACAGCTGTTCAACTAGGCTTTCGTCGGTGGACCTACGAACGAGGTTGCAGCGTTGCCGCAGATCTGGCGAGGACTGTTGGGTTGTCACCGAGCGACAACGGGAGCAACGCCGCAACCTCAAGTTGATTACAGCCTTCCGGGTGTTGGGCCCAGGTGCACGACGCTCGTCCATCGCGTCAGGCATACGCAGCGCCTCCCGAGCAGCACCAGGCGTACATGACGCCTCCCCCGCACCAATCGTATGCTGCTCCTCCTCCACCGCAAGCGTATGGTGTGCCCCCGCCGCACCAAGCGCCGGCCGCAATACCTCAGCAACCAACATACGCGGCGCAGCCAGTTCATTATGGCCATGCAGCGCCAAACTTGCCACCCGTGAGCACAGGTGGTGGTTGCGCAACCTTAGCTCCCCACCTACGAAGGGTGGTTTGGCCCCACAAGTTCCGGCCACACACGCCAGAGAAGTATGATGGAAGCGTCAACCCGAGTGAGTTCCTACAGATATACTACACCTCAATTCTGGCCGCTGGAGGTGACGAGGTCATCATGGCCAACTACTTCCCCGTGGTTCTAGCCGGCCTGGCCCCATCATGGCTCATGAACCTGCCCCCGGGATCCATTACCTTCTGGGAGGAGCTGTGTCGGTAGTTCGTAGCGAACTTTGGAAGTTCGTACGAGCGTCCGGCACGGAGCTCGACCTTCACGCTGTTAAACAGCGATCGAGGGAACCGCTGCGAGCCTACATCCAGCAATTCTCCCAGGTACAAAATACCATCCCCCACATCTCGAATGCATCTGTCATAGTTGCGTTTAGACAGGGTGTGAGGGACAAGAAGATGCTCGAGAAGCTTGCCACGCATGACGTGCGCGATGTCTCCGAGCTGTTTGCCCTGGCGGACAGATGTGCCAAGGCTGCAAAGGGGCGTAACTGGCACGCCCAAGCCTCCTCAGAAAGCGGGGAGCCCGTTTAGTCTGAATCGTAGGCTGCTGTTAGAGGAGGGGGCAAGAGGCAGAACGGGGGTCGCGACAGGAGTAAGCCGGAGCCTGGAGTTCCCATGGTGGCAGCCGCGACACCTGGCAAAGCTCGGAGCTCGCGTCAGGATAAGCGACCGCGCCCGTCCCCCGAAAGGGATGATGCTGACTTCAAATGCTCGGTGCACCGGACCAATGAAAGGGATGATGCGAGCGAGTGCCGGGAATTCAAGAAACTCATGGAGCATTTCCGTGAGCAACGGCAGAAGCAGCGGAGTCAGGAGATCGAGCTCCCCCCCCCCCCCCCCCCCCCGCCAGAGGGAGGGTAAGCAGAAGGTTGACCCTGCGGAAGAGAAGGTCGACAATATGGGGTACCAGGAGCCCCATAGAGCAGTGAAAGCAGTGTTCACGGGCGCTGACTCGGACACTAGCGGTGATCAGGAGCGCCAAAAACTCCTGTACGTCATCTACGGGGGCGCTTCAGACCCCGTGTCTCGAAACGCAGTGAAAGTCCTGCGACGCGCCGTGGCGGCAGTGGCTCCGATACCAAACCCGGCTCCCCACAGCAAGTGGATGAACACGGCTATCAGCTTCGATGCTTCGGACTGCCCGAAGGACATGGCAGGAGCTGGGGTGCTTCCGCTGCTTGTGGCCACAACTATCGCCAACGTGAAGCTCCATTACGTGCTGATCGATGGCGGGGCCAGCCTCAACCTCATCTCCACTGCAGCTTTCCGGAAGCTGCAGATACCCATGTCTCGACTCGCGCCTTCGAGCCCGTTCTCAGGCGTGGGCCCGGGGCGGATTGTGCCCAGTGGAAGTATCCACCTCCCGGTTACCTTTGGTACCCCGGAGAACTACCGCACGAAGAATATCTTATTCAATGTGGCGGATGTTGAGCTCCCCTTCAATGACATCATCGGAAGGCCGGCGCTCTACCAGTTCATGGCTGTAGCCCACTATTTATCCAATTCTGAAGATTCCAACGCCTTCCGGAGTTCTCAGGGTCCGGGGGGATCGCACCGTAGTGGTATCAGCCTTGGAGCAGCTCTAAGCACTCGCTGCGGGTCGAACCCCGAACCTGTACAATGCAAGGGAGGGCCAGCTAAGTCAGGGGGCACCTCAATGAACCCCCACTGCAGCCCCGCGTGTGCTACCCGCCGAAGACGATGTCCCAGTGAAAGTCGTCAGGATCGGCTCCGAGGCTGCCCAGACGACCCACATAGCGGGTAACCTGGACAGCAAACAGGAATTCGCGCTCGTCACCTTCCTCCGGGACGATATCAATGTGTTCGCCTAGCAACCATCGTAGATGCCCTGGATCCCCAGGGAGGTGATTGAGCACCATTTAAAGATCTACCCTAATGCCCGCCTGATACAACAGAAGCCCCGGAAGCAGTCCATTGAGCGCCAGAACTTCATCCAGGAGAAGATCAAGAAGTTGCTCGACGCCGGCTTCATGCGCGAAGTCCACCACCCTCGGTGGTTGGCCAATCCTGTTGTTGTCCCCAAGACTGGCGGGAAACTTCGGATGTGCATCGACTACACCAAACTAAACAAGGCATGTCCGAAAGATCCTTTCCCGCTCCCCAGTATAGATCAAATTGGTGACTCTACATCAGGCTGTGATCTGTTGTGTTTCCTCGATGCGTATTCCGGTTTCCATCAAATACCTATGTCTAGAGATGATGAGGAACACACTGCTTTTGTAACAGTAGATGGCCTGTATTGTTATGTCTCCATGCCTTACGGTCTTAAGAATGCTCTCCCTACCTTTGTACGTGCGATGCGTAAACATTTGGGGACCTCATTAGCGACCTGGTTGAGGTGTATGTTGATGACACCGTGGTCAAAATCAAAGACCGCATGTTCTTCCTAGACAGCTTAGCACAAGTCTTCAGCAAGCTGCGCCTTACGTGCACGAAGTTGAACCCCGAAAAGTGTGTCTTCGAGGTCTCTTCTGGGAAGTTGCTGGGATTTTTGGTTTCCCACCGGGGGATCGAAGCCAATCCAGAGAAGATCAAAGCAATAGAACTGATGCGACCACTGACGCGTATCAAGGATGTACAGAAGCTTGCCGGTTGCCTCGCGGCCCTTAGCCGCTTCATATCGAGGTTGGCAGAACGAGCACTTCCCTTCTTCAAGATTCTGCTCAAGGCCGGTCCCTTTGCTTGGACGGAAGAAGCAGAAGCAGCGTTCCAGGAGCTCAAGAGGCACCTGACGTCCCTCCCGGTTATGGTGGCGCCGGAGCCCGGAGAGCCCCTGCTATTGTATGTTGCTGCAACAGCTGAAGTGGTGATTATGGTCTTAGTCGCAGAGCGGTCCAAACCGCAACAACAACATACACAAGGAGGAGCCCGCAGCGCAAACACCGAGCCTCCGGTCCCATACCAAGTCATGCACCTCTCTCAGGAGGGCTCCAGGAGCCAGGAAGTCGCAGGGCCCCAACCCTCAGGATGTGACGCGGGTCCCGGGAGCCAGGAACCCCCGAACCTGGATCCAATGCAGGAACTACCGGACCTCTCGAATAGAGTCCGGACCACTCAGAGGTCGGTCTACTACATCAGCGAAGTCCTCTATGAAGCAAAGACAAGATACCAGTAGATACATAAGTTGTTGTACATTGTGTTGATAGCATTGAGGAAGCTCCGACACTACTTTCAGGGACATAAGGTCTCAGTGGTCACCTCCTTCCCACTGAGAACGGTCCTCCACAGCCCTAATGCCACCGGCAACGTTGCCAAATGGGCAGCCAAGCTAGCAGATGAAATCGAGTTCCTTCCTCGGCATGCGGTCAAAAGCGAGACCCTAGCAGACTTCCTAGCTGAGTGGACTCCGTTGCCCAGCAACCTTGAAATCCCAGTCAGTGAAGATACACTGTCCAGGGAACCGGCTTTCACTAGAACCCTGTGGATACTTTACTTCGATGGTTCTACCCGGAGGCAGGGGGTCAGGGTCGGCGTGGTGCTCATAGCCCCGACGGAGGAGCAGTTCAGATATATAGTGTGTCTTGGCTTCAAAGCCACCAACAACATGGCAGAGTATGAGGCCCTTATCTACGGGATGAAGATAGCACTGACCCTCAACGTCCGCCAGCTCCTTGCCAAGGGTGATTCCCAGGTAGTTGTCAAGCAGGTCAAAGGGGAGTGCAGTTGCAATGACCCCCAGCTGGCAGCATACCTCCTCCACGTCAGGAAGCTGGAAAACGATTTTGAGGTCCTGGATCTATGTCATGTACCCCGAGTTGACAACTCATTCGCAGACGACCTGTCAACAAAGGCTTCTACAGAGGCACAAGTGTCTGCAGGGGTCTTTGCAAGGACGTTATCACGACCAACCACCCGAGTTGCTGAACCGGGTGAAGGGGGTGAAGTTAGCACCTCGAAGCTAACAACCCCGGCGGCGCTATAGCCATGGTGCCCGCCAAGGTTCCTATGCGCCTCCAGCAGCTCCGAGCAGCTGGGCGCCCAAGAACTAGGAGCTCAAGGAGGCCCCGATGCATGGATCTCGGAGGTCTGGGACTACTTGAAAGACAACTACCTTCCCGAAGAACATGCCCTGGCAGAACGGATCGTGCAGATGGCTAAAAGGTACACGCTGGTAGAGGGGGATCTCTACCGGTGTGGCGCCAATGGGATCCTACTTTGTTGCATTACCCGGGAGGAAGGCTGTGACTTGCTCGCAGAAATCCATGGAGGTGAGTGCGGGAACCACGCATTGGCCCGTACGCTGGTCGGCAAAGCCTTTCGGCATGGCTTCTACTGGCCCACAGCACTTCAGGATGCCGCTGACATGGTTAAGAGATGCAAGGCGTGCCAGTTCCATGCCAAGCAGATCCACACACCAGCTCAAGCGCTGCAGATGATCCCTCCCTCGTGGCCATTCGCCGTGTGGGGACTGGACATCCTGAGACCTTTCCCGAGAGCCGTCGGAGGATTCCGGCAACTCTACATCGCCGTAGATAAGTTCACCAAATGGCCCAATGCCACCCCAATCGTCACAATTAACAAGCAGTCCATAGTGAAGTTCATCAAGTCGATTGTGTGCAGGTTTGGAGTCCCGAACAGAATCATCACCAATAACAGGACCCAATTCACGAGTGCGGCATTTCAAGAATATTGCGAGGACCTTGGGATCCAAGTTAGTTATGTCTCTGTTGCCCATCCCAAGAGCAATGGGCAGGTAGAGAGAGCGAACGCCGAAATTCTCAAGGGCCTCCGGACTCGTACATACTCAAGCCTCGAGAAGCATGGTGCGAACTGGGTGGATGAGCTGCCATACGCGTTGTGGGCTAGCTGGACATCAACAAGCCAGGCTATGGGAGAAATGCCCTACTTCCTGGTGTACGGGGCGGAGGTCGTCCTTCCCCAAAGATCACCATGGGCTCCCCTCGTGTCCGGATGTACGACGAAGCCACGCAGGACCGGTTCGGGCGCGAAGATATCGACCTCGTCGACGAGGGACGCATACGAGCTACCCTCTGGAACGCACGGTATAGGCAAGCACTCCGACCCTACCACCAGCGGACCGTGGGCAGTAGGGAGCTCAAGGTTAACGACCTGGTTCTGCGATGTCTGCTTTCTTGTGAAGGGGCAAACAAACTCTCCCCCAAGTGGGAGGGCCCCTTCCGGGTCACAGAGGTTTGTCGCCCAGGGTGTGTCCGCCTAGCTACGGAGGATGGACAGCCGGTACCCAACCCATGGAACATCGAACACCTCCGCAAGTTCTATCCATAACCAAGGGTCGTTCCTCATGTAAAGTATGTTCTTCCCTATGGGAAGTTACAATGAAAAAGTTGTTTGACCTACCCTGGAATACCTTGTTCATTTGAAATTATGTTTAGTTCTTATGAATGGTGTCACGTAATTGCCATTAGCTCTTCACCTAGCATGGGTGTGGTCAATCTTTCCTTCGTCTCTACAATAGTGGGAGCTTTGCAATCCGTTTGCCGGCAGGCCGATTTGGGTACTTGCTCAAGCCTCCACAATGGCAGCGGAACGTGAGATGAGCGACAAAAATAGAGCGTAGGTAAAAGATTGACTCGAGAGCGGAATTACCTTTTGTCTATCATATGTGCAGGTCCCTACGGTACAACCCCTAAGCTCCTGAGTTCCACCAATTGCTGGGGACATGGCGTCGACGTCCTACCAATATCATGGGTGTTGCCGGAGCCCCTAAAAGCTCCAACAAACCCCAGGGGGCTAGGCAGTGTGCCATGTCTCCTACGAAGGTCCGGCCCTGCCGGAGCTCCTAAGCTCCAACAACCCCAGGGGGCCCGGTGGTGGCATATCCTATTGAGACCACGAATGTTGCCAAAGCTCCTAAGCTCCGGCAACCCCAGGGGGCCGGTGTTCCCGAAGCAAGTCCTAGTCCCCCTTGGTACAAGTACATGATCAGAGTTGCGTGCATATATCAGGGAGCAGGACACGAAAATATCAGAACCAAAGATCAAGAGGACTCCATTCAATTAAAAGATTTTCTTACAAAGTTGGAAGCATACAAGAGAGAGCGAGAGAAGAGAGACCTAAGTCCTACGGATAGCTAAGGCGACAGCTTCGGCAGCCTCCTGAACGCCCTCCCGGGTAGCATCCAGCCCTGTCGCAATTGGCCCTTCGACCGCTGGACTCAGGGGGAAGTGGGGGTCCCGGCTCCGATAGCACGCTAGCACGTACTCAGCGACAGTCTTGGTCAGGGACCTCCCCTTTGTCTCCAGCTAGTCGGCAACGACGTCGATCATCGCATCGAGCTTGCGGCCAATGGAGCCAAGAGTCGCCAACGCATCGTGTAGCTCCAGCGCCGGGTGGGCCGGACGTACAGGGCTGAGACCAAACTATGCCAGCGCTCCATCTGCCCGCTCCAGGAAGTCCCACACTCACTGGGACTCGGACGCCCTTGAGCCCTGCAACTCTTCCAAGGCCCTCCTGGTGGCCGCCAGCTCTACGCCCTCCTTTGCGAGCCGCTCGGCCTCCTTGCCATGATGCTGGATGCTCTTTGAAAGTTGCCGCTCGCGATCAATGAGCTCCGACTCCCTCGCAAGGATGCGGTTCCGACGCTCTGCCAAGTCTTCCTCCTGGCCCCGGACAGTGGCTTCCCTGGCAGAGACGTCAGTCTCCCGCGCGTTGAGACTTTGCCTCCACTTCCAAAGGTCGTCCGCCTCGAGCTTGCACCACGCTTCAAACTATTCACGGTGCTCCGCCAAGCTCTGCTCCCCCGCCAACATCTTACGGTAGACCTCCTCCTCCCTCTGAGTTAGGTCCTCTAGCTTCTCGGCGAGGCTGGACTCACCCAAGTCGAGCTCCTACTGGCACTTCTGGAGGGTCTCATGCCAGGCAGCCAAACCACCTTGGCGCTGGCCCACAGCTCGGTGGCATTCCGCAACTTCTTCATAGATATTTTGGGCCTTTTGGTTAAGAGCCTCGATGGTAGCCTCTCTCGCGTTGAGGAGCTCACCCTGCTCAGCCAGCCGGGTTTTCTCACCCTTGACCCACTCTTCATGTTGGCGAAGCCTCCTGCGCTCCTCCTCCAGAGCCTTATGGTTGTGCTCGAAGGACATGGCGACCCGCTGAAAACTAGAGTTAGCATTGTCGATGGACAGCTCTAAGGGAAGGGGTGTTGGACCATATAGGGGCGTCCCTTCCCCCATCTCCATTAAGATGCTCGCCGTCACCCGGGAGGGGCTATCCCCCAAAGGAGGTGGCACCTGTGGGTTGAGGCGCCTGGGGTCCCTACCAGACCCTCCGGAGCAACCGTAGACGCTCCCGGTCCAGCCCCCGGTGCTCCTGGCTCAGCCCCCGACGCTTGAGAAGCGGTACGTGTGCCCAGAGCCTTCGCGGCTTGAAGCACTGTCGCCGGGATAATGGACGCCACTAACTGAGGCACCGGAGTGGGAGCCGGTACTTGGACGACCGCCGAGATGGCCAACCCAACCTCTGCATTAATTGGCGTAGGCACCGGCTCTTCGATCACTCCTGGCACCCCGACCGGAGCCACTCCTGTGTCTGGCGTGGGGGCCAGCTCCTCAGCTACATCCGACTGGGGCGCCGGGACCTGCTCGGAAGATGGCGCAGAAGCCAGTCCCTCTGTGGCCTCCGACACCAGGGGTGGGGTCTCCAGCAGCACCTGATCAAGCAGGGGCGTCGGGGCCGGTGCCTCGGTGGCCGATGCCTCGGTGGCTCCTGGCACCAGGGACGGAGCCCCTGCCGACTCCAGAGTTGGGCCGACACCTGGCACCTCTGTCAGGGACTCAGGGGCCACTAGTTCCAGCACCAGAGCCCATGCCTCCAGAGCCCCAACCTCCTCCGCATCAATGGCCGGGACCCTTGATTCAGATGCAGTTACACTCGGGATGGGAGTCGCCCTCGTGTCGGCCGGAGCCTCCGCAGTCATCTGGGCCGGTGCGGGCGTAGAAGTTGAGGCACCTACCTGCACAGCCTCCCGAGATGCCGGAGGTGTGGTGGTCGGCTCACCTTGCTTGGAAGTGTTGCACAATCAAGTTGGAAACATTTAAAGGGTGACCTTGACTAGAAGTGGAATCGAAGCAGGAAGCTCAGCTGCTTAACTTGGGAAGCCCCAAGTTCCAAAGAGGCAGAGCCGCTTTGGGGCAGGACCGGAGCTGGAGCCTGAAGGAACCGATGTGGCCGGAGCCTCAGGTCTCTCGTAGGCTAGGATGGGAGCCGGAGCTGGAGCCTCCCTGGCCAGAGAAGCCCTTGTTTGAAGGGGACCTCCAGAGCTCGGTCCCGTACTTGGCGCCGTAGCGGGAGGTGGCCCCTCAGAACTGGCGCCCGCTGGAGGTCTCGGAGCCGGATGGGGTTGCTCCCCGGAGGCGCCAACGTGACTCCCGTCACCCCGCACCAGTTTCCTCTTGCGACTGGAGGGTGTCGCCGAAGCCTCGCCCTTGCCGAAGCTGACGACTCCACCCCCCAGGCTAAGGAAGACTAGGGCCGACCCCCCCCCCCCCCCCCCCCGGAGGTTCCCGAAGCACTGTTTTCTAGAGGAGCCACCCTCGTCGCGATCTCGATGTCATCCAACCTCGACATCAGCTTCCGGAGCTCCCGACAGAACTTAGGAACTATGTTCAAAGGTGGGAAGGACGTTGGGGGCTCCAGAGACCCAAGCGAGATGTTGGGCTTGCTCTGGAACTTCTTCAGTAGGTCCTTCAGTGATTTGTCTTTCCCTTGGGTGTTAGCATCCCGCAGAGAGAATGTCCACGCCATCCGTTCCCTGAACTTCATTGGCGCCCACCTGTTCCTTAGGAAGTTCCTGATGACCATCTGGGGAGTCACTCCACCATCTACACAGCCTTCTATTCTTGCCACAACGGGTCCGTACGCCGGTGGCAGCTCCGGGATTTCTTTCCAGAGGTCCATGTCCACGTTCGGGAGGCTCTCTCGCAGCTCCAGCCTCTCATGCCAGTCCACAGTGATGACCACCCACTCCTTCTTCCATTCGTCCCATTTGCCGGAGGAAAAGGTGTCCAAGTACTTGAAAGGGGACCGCTTCCGCTTCACGAAGTAGTACATCCCAATCAACTCGTTCACCTTCCCGGTCATCTGCAGGGTGAAGACATTCCGGAAAAGCTCCAGACTGGGCCGTACCCCCACCCACATCTCGCAGAAGTGGGCAAAGATAGCAACCAACAGAATGGAGTGGGGCCCGATAAGGTGTAGCTGGATTCCGTAGAATTCCAGCAGGGTCATCAGGAAGGATGAGAAGGGGGAAAGAAGGCTAGCCATGGCGTACCCCTGAAAGAAGACTATGTCGCCGACGTTCTTCTTTTCGAAAGGAAGTTCGCCGATGTGGATCCTGCCATTGAAGGACTCGTGGGACCAACCCATGTAAGCCCGAAACTTCTTCAACCCTTTCTCGGTCTTGATCTGGCTAGCAGGTAGACCCAACTCCATGGTTATAAGATGGGGGAGGGAGAGGTCGGATTAGCAGAGGACTAGGGTTCAAGGTCGAAGGAAGTGGGAAGGCTGCAAGGCCTCAAGTGCGGGTGCGAGTGGAGGAGTGGAGAGTATGTGGCTTGTGCCACTCCCCCTCTTAAGAATGGATCTACGGCGTTTGGAAGGAAACCCCAGGCACCAGGGTACTGGAGCAACCCGTGTATGACTGGTGGGTCAAGAGCCAGAATCGGTGGAAATATCGAGTGGCAACCTCGAGGTAGCTGCTTTCGTAGGTGAGAATTCAAAATTTAATCATAAAAACTTAATGGGCGTGTGGAGCTGAAACGAATTTCGGGAACCAGCGCCAGTTAATGGTGCAGTATCCGCAGACAAAGATTTTGTCTGCTGCATTGAAGCGAAGACCTTAAAGCCACGGTACGAAGATTCAGGATGGCTCCACCACGGGTATAACCACCTTTACAAGGAAGTTTCTCCCCGAGGTGGGCCCGGGGGCCACTGTCGGTGCCTGGCGAACCGGGTATCCCTGGGTACAGGGATAAATGCATACTAGGCTCCATCGGCCACAGGGGCGAGGCCTGCCGTGGGCCCAGGGTGCCACGTGGCAAGCGGAGCAGCAGCACCTCCCTTATGGTCCAGTGCCGCCACAAGGCCTACAGCTCTGGGTCCACCGCCGTGCAAACGGAAGGTCCGGTGTGCTCACTAGGTTGGTGACCCCGGACCTCCCCACATGAGGAGAGGGTCCGATGCTGCTACGTTCCTGGCAGCTCCGGACCCAACCTCCCGGACCTGGACCCCTCGCCGAGGGAAGGTCCGGGAGCTACCACGTGTCAAGCAGCATTGAGCCGGAGCCTCCCCGTGGAAGGAGCAATAAAGGGAGGTGTGCTTAGTATGCCGAAGCTAGGGAGGACACGCATGTTCCCTAGGTAGGCGGGAGCTCGCACTCATAAGTCAAGTGGACAGTGGGCGGTCTTGTCATGACTCGTCAGAGCCGAACTGCTACGTACGGCGGGCCAATAGGAGGCCTCGACAAGATAGACAAGACATGGCCGACCATGATGAGGGGCTATAGGTACCTGCGGCAGGGTATGGGCAGGCGGCACATTGAAGCCGTTGTCAGGGGTAGCATTTACTCCCTGATCTTAGGGTGGATTTGGTACCCCAGGGCCACCTGTCGGGCTCTGGGCCCCACTTGTAAGCTGCTCGACCTTGGACTATAAAAGGATCGAGCAGCCATGGTCAAAGGCAAGCTCCCTCTGACCCAAGCAATACAACACAGAAAAACCACCGTGGAGTAGGGTATTACGCTCGGGCGGCCTGAACCACGTAAATCCTTCGTGTTCATCGTCCACTGCGCTTAATCTTGCTAGGAATAGCCCCTCGATTATACATCAAACCTCTGCGGACTACTCCCGAGTAGGTCCGGGGGAGGTGTCAGTTTAGACACCTCGACAGGGAGTCTTAGAAATGATCCACACAGATATTTGTGGACCTTTTCCCATGATGTCGGTAGATGGTTATGATTCTTTCATAACATTCATAGATGACTTTAGTCGTTATGGCTATATTTATCCAATCAAGGAGCGATTCGGAGCGTTGGATAAGTTTAAGATATTTAAGGCTGAAGTAGAAAATCAACACAACGTTAAGACTAAAGTAGTAAGGTCTGACCGTGGAGGTGAGTACTACGGTCGACACACCCCTTATGGCCAAATCCCTGGACCTTTTGCAAGGTTTTTACAAGAAAATGGCATAGTAGCCCAGTATTCTACACCGGGCGAACCTTAGCAGAACGGTGTAGTGGAACGACGAAATCGTACGCTTATGGACATGGTAAGAAGCATGTTAAGCTATTCTACACTACCAATTAGTTTGTGTATGGAGGCCTTAAAGACCGCCATTCACGTACTTAACCGTTTTCCATCTAAGTCAGTACCTAAGACACCGTATGAGATGTGGACAGGACGTAAGCCCTCACTGAACTATCTACATGTGTGGGGATGTCCAGCTGAGGCTAAGATGTTCAACCCGAACTTAAGCAAACTGGATTCTAGAACAATTAGTTGTCATTTTATTGGCTATCATGAAAAGAGTAATGGATTTAGGTTCTATTGTCCAGGTAGACACACTAAGTTTATTGAAACAAGACATGCTGTGTTTTTAGAGGACACTATGATCAGGGGAGCACCGCACGGTGTGAAATAGATCTTGAGGAGGAGCGGATTAGTCTACCCGCTCCGATGACTCAAGAGCCTTATTTCACCCTACCTGCTGTCATTGTGCCACAAGTGGCTGCCACTAGTGACACGGCGCATGTCGTTGCACCTCTGTCGGCCCCAACAGAAATAAGTGAGGTTCCACCTCCTCAGCCTGTTGAGGACATGGTCGAACAAAATGAGGTTCAACAACAGCCCCAACCCGCAGATGGTGTGCAAATAAGAAGATCACAAAGAGTAAGACGATCGGCAATACCAAGTCATTATCAGTTATACTTAAGTGAGGAAATTCAGATTGAGGATGATCCCACCTCTTTTGAGGATGCCATGAGTAGGCCTCAGTCGTCCGAATGGCGTAAAGCCATGGAAGATGAAATAAGCTCCATGGGTGCCAATAAAGTTTGGGACTTAATAGAGATTCCTAAAGGAGCCAAAACAGTAGGTTGTAAATGGGTCTACAAGATTAAGCGTGACTCCAAAGGGAAGGTCGAAAAGTATAAGACTAGACTTGTGGCTAAGGGATTCACTCAACGGGAGGGTATTGATTATAATGAGACCTTTTCTCCCGTATCATCTAAGGATTCAGTTTGAATCATCATGGAATTAGTAGAACATTACGACTTAGAATTGCATCAAATGGATGTAAAGACGATGTTCCTCAATGGGGATCTTTATGAGGACGTCTACATGGCTCAACCAAAGGGTTTTGTCATTAAGGGTAAGGAACATATGGGATGCCACTTGAAGAAGTCTATTTATGGACTTAAGAAAGCTTCAAGGCAATGGTACCTAAAGTTCGATGAGACGATAAGAAAGTTTGGGTTAAGGAAAATGAGGAGGATAACTGCATTTATGCTAAATTTAAGAATGGGAAATTTATTTTCCTCATACTATACGTAGATGACATACTACTGGCAAGTAGTGATGGCAATCTACTCTTAGAAACTAAGAAGTGTTTGTCCTCAAACTTTGAGATGAAAGATTTAGGTGAAGCTTCCTATGTCCTAGGAATTGAGATTCACCGAGATCGAAGAAAAGGGGTTATAGGATTATCTCAGAAGGCATACTTAGAAAGCATACTCAGAAAGTACGGTATGCAAGGTTGTAAGCCCTCGCCTGTCCCAATAGTTAAAGGTGACAAATTTTCACAATTGCAATCGCCTAAGAATCAGTATGAGGTTGATCAAATGAGAGGAATTACGTATGCTTCTGCTGTCGGAAGCTTAATGTATGCTCAAACATGTACGTGCCCTGACTTAGCTTTTGTGACTGGGATGCTTGACAGATATCAAAGCAATCCAGGTCTAGACCACTGGAAATCACTTAAGAAGGCTCTAAGATACATACAGGGTACTAAGAACCTCATGTTAAAGTATAGTAAGTCAGACCCATTAGAAATAGTGGGTTACTCAGATTCAGATTACGCGGGATGTGTGGATACTAAGAAATCCACATCAGGCTATATATTCACCCTCGCGAATGAAGCTATATCGTGGAGAAGCTCCAAGCAAGTTATAACTACATCGTCCACAATGTATGTTGAGTTCATAGCTTGTTATGAGGGCACTGGACAGGCATCTTGGCTTAAGAAATTTGTTCTCGGTCTAAGAGTGGTAGACAACATTCATAAACCACTTAAGTTGTACTGCGATAATGAGCCAGCAGTGACATACTCTCACAACAACAAGTCGAGTGGTGCTGCCAAACACATCGACATTAAGTATTATGTTGTAAAAGAGAGAATCCAGAATAATTCAATTAGTCTCGAGCATATAAGAACTAATCAAATGCTTGCGGATCCGCTAACCAAGGGTCTCCCTCCCAATGTGTTCAGAGAACACGTAGCCGGCATGGGATTAGGGGAGAGCCTGTGAAACAAGTCTTGGATACTAAGGAGACACCTAATCATAAGGTTATTTCTAATTGTGATACATATTGTGGTCTTCGAGTCGAACAGTACGTAAATGGCTGTTTCTGATGCGTCGTGCTCCTTATGTCAGAGCAAGAGGAAATACACATAAGTTAGTAGTTAAGAATAAGAATAAGCTAAGTAAATAAGAAATAAGTTGTCCCGAGATCAAGAGGGAGAATGTTGGGTTGATCCCGGTTCAACCGGGACTCCCATTAGAAACGGACGTGAGGGGCAACAACCCCACGCCCGACTCAGTCCTCTCCAACAGAATCGGACGTGGGGTTGTTACCCACGCCGAGTCAGCCTCTGAGACGCGCCCGGGTATCGGGGGCGAGATGGACTCGATCCATCGGTCCCCCTCTCTCCCGTGCGCCCTATAAGTACCAGGGGGTCCTCAGGGCGTTGGGTACTAGATGCACAAACGTTCCCAAGGCTCCCGCCAAACCAAAACAAACTTCATTGCCGCCGCCATCGTTGGAGGACATCGTCGCCACCTGCAGAATCGTCTTCCACTCGTCGGGCTCTCTACTGCACTTGAGCCCAATGGCGTCAAGTGCCCCCACTGAAGGTAAATGCCGCCTCTCACTTCGATCCCCTAATCTTAGTCTATAGATCAATTGCTAGATTGATTGATTGTTTAGTCGGTTAGGAACTTTGTTCGTGTTGATTAAACCTAAGACCTTCCGGTTAAATGTTGATGGCAATGATCCTAAGGGTAATCAGAATCAACATGGTGAACACACTCATTAGGCTCAGAGAATATTGTAACCACTTCTGTTGCTCTGTTCCCTCTCCTCTGCCTCTCCTCCCTTCTCCTCCGAACCCCTTAACCCCTTCTGCAAGTTGCTGTAAGACACTTGATCGGAGAGAAGAAATGGAGCGATGAACCAGTGCTCCGGATCCATCTCTGTGTGTTGATTCGTATTTGTGTTTCGATCGTCCCTTACTTACCGTGATCGTTCGTTGCGTTTTCGTGTCGATCGATTCGCGATACTTGATATATTACACTGGTATCAGATTGGGTTTCGATTCGACCGGTGATTTTGAGTGATCGACTGTTTTCTCGGGGTTCCTGCTGTATTCTTCGGTTGGATCACTCGGTTCTTCTGTTACCACGGCGTCCAAGTGGAAACCGGGGCCGCAGGCACGGTACATTGTCGGACAGATGTCGGCCGAAAGTTCCGCTGTGATGCAGGAGTTGGGCAAGCTTTCTGGGAAGATGGAGGCCCTGGATGGTCGCATGTCTTCACTGCGCACTAATCTGGTCACTCGCATGGATTCACTGGAATCCCTCGTTTCCACCATAGGAACCGATCTTACCAAGGTACAATCTCATGGTGTTCTGGCTCTCCAATCACTTGCTGCTCTTAACCAGGATCATAACATCCTGCACCACCCTCCACGTCCGACCCATGATGGTGCTCCATCTCTGTTGGGACCTCCACCGTTTATAGGTCATGATTCTGTTACTGACCCCTCTGATATGATTGATTCTCATGCTGTTAATCGTTGAGTTGCATTATCCAAGCTTGATTTCCCTAAGTTTAATGGTGATGATGTAAAAATTTGGCTAGATAAGTGTGATTCATATTTTCAGCTATATGATATTCCTACCTGCTTTCGTGTCACTGCTGCAGCAGCTATATGATATTCCTACCTGCTTTCGTGTCACTGCTGCTAGCCTGCACATACAAGATAGAGCATCGCACTGGTACCAATCTATTAAACACCATGTCAGATTCCGTGACTGGGCTCACTTTGCTGACATGGTTGTTGTAGGATTGAAGAGCACGTGAAAAGCTACCAGAGGGGGGGTGAATGGTAGATTTAAAAATCTTACGCAGCGGAAACAATTAAACCCCAACCCCTTCGGCAGAAAAACAATCTGTTAAAGAAATCGTGTGTGAGACTAATCTAAACATATTTAACCGTGACAAAAGTGATATATATCAGAGAGAATCAAGTCACGAAGACAACACAACAAGAATCACTCAAATCGGTCGAGAAAGATCAAACAAAGGTCAATCTGTCCTACCCGAAAAAAATAGTTATGGAACGCTTCAAAGAAACTCGTGTAGAACAGAAACCACAAATCCAATGACCGTGAAATTTTGATAGATGATATATAATAAAGTTGTGAAGACAACCCAAAAAGAATCACGTCAATTGGATCTGTAAAACTCGAGTTATAATAAAACCACCAACGAATGGTAGTGCTGTCCAGAAACTCAACGAGTAAAACTTGTCTGGAACAAGTCGGACAAACAAGGCACAAAAGTTCCTTCAAACTACGAATTTTATTCAATAGAACACATGAGGAACAGCCCCAAAGTCGTGCACCATGAGCTCTGGGCTTCCTTGCTTATATAACCAGCTCGAAAGCCAACTCAACTCAGATCAGGAACCTAATCCTACTCTGTTCACGAATCGTAACTTTCCATAACTGCTCAAGATTCTTCTATACGCAGATAGAAGCAATCTTAAGACTTCCAAACACCTTAGGAACGTATACCAAATTCCTAAACAACTCAAATTCGTGACCCACACGAAATCCTATCATAACCAACTCAAATCTTTCCATATTTGAGTCAAACCCGACTCAGCCGCAGCCTGAGTCCATAACCTAGTCGGTTGGACCTTTCCGACCAACTCTTTACGTCCACATCTCTTCATCACGTCTCAGAACCATGTAGCCACGTCCATGCACTTCTTGCACACGTGCAAACATCTTCCAATGACGTCCACGATACCTTCACATGCATTGTTCTTGATTCAATCATGCTGCGCAACCTCCCGATCAGCTCAACCACAATTCCTCCTGAATTTGGTTGTTGGAACCTCATCTCCTCCCTGAGACTAGTCCAATGGATCCCGTCACCAGCCATGTCTTGAACTCAAGCAACACCTGCACATGAATAAACAACCAATCCGTACGAGCCCAAGTCCTCGACTTGACTCAAGTTAGTTCCGAACACAACACCTTATGTGAGAACCTCACATAAGCATGTTGCAAAACCACAGTAACACTATATCATCCATGTCAACCAAAAATGCACCAAAGACTTAGCAAATGAATACTAAGCAATCTTTCTAGAGATGTAAAGCAAGTACGAAACATTGCAAATAAAAAACAGAAGCATTGCGGTCAAGTTTCGGACCTTGCCAGAGCAACCCAGACCTTGAGCCGAAGCTAACAAAAGCTAGCAGAACCTAGCGCCGGAACTTTCCAAAACTAGTATAACCAAGCTCCCGCCGGAGCTTACAAAACTAGCAGGACCTAGCGCCGGAGCTAAAGACAAAACTCACCGGAGCTAACCAAAACTAGTCGGATCTTAATAAAAAGGTGTTTTGGTGATATTCAAAACTTTTATCGTCAAAGCAAGTGTATTCACTACAAGCCAATGTATTCAGCAAACATAGGTCTTACAATCTCCCCCTTGATGAACGCATTGACAACACCATTTAAAATCTGAACATTGGCTTATTCACATAAAAGTTTTGAAGACAATTTCTCCCCCTTTGTAAATCAAAAGTAAAATGAGAAGAAAATCCAAAAATTATCCCATATTATCTCTCCCCCTTTATTATCTCTCCTTATGCACATATTCTCTTTCTCTTCATGTTTATCTCCCCCCTTTGACAATGTATTCAGCAAGTCATGAGGATATAAACAAATTATCTCTCCAACTTTAGTTGTTATGAGCATATTATAACATATACATATAAACAAAGCTCATCCAAGTCATACTATCAAGTACCTTACATTATCACATCAATGAAATACATAAAGTAGTGTAAGCCATGCTAGAGATCAAATGTAATTTTCAATTTAAGCAAGTCATGATCTCACAAACTTAACTATTTCAAAACCTGAAAGCATGACACTAGTTGCTGCATTTTATTATTTTTCAAAGCATAAATTTAGATCATATGATATTTGCAAGAGATTATATGCGCATCTGCCTTATTCTAACCAACCAAGCCAAGCCTATGTCATTTGACAATCAGAAGCTTAAGGACATGGTTTTAGTCATACACAACTTCTTCCAAGTTCATATCTAAGTGCAATGATAAGCCATCTCAAAAGAAGAAGTGCGATGCATGCATATTCTCTTGATCTTTTCTCAATTTATATTTATTCATAAAAACTCAACATGTGAGTTGATTACTTGATTAATTCTTAATGATTAAAAGCACTTGTGAACATGTAACAAGTTCAAAACAGAAAAAAAAAGTTCGACCATGACCAGTTTTAGTGTAAGTAATTATTCAAATTACTAGACATGGCAAAAACTACAAAATATATAACATGAGTAATGTAGTAAGAACTTTCAGCATGTAAAAGGAATCACAAAGTCATATATGTATGAAATACTATGCTCATATTATTTTAATTTCAGATTCACACATAGACTTCCCAAGTTTCAAAACTCTCCCTCAATTTAAGCCATGAGGATGCATAACCCCTATTTCACTACGAATGTAACAAAAACGAGTGAAATCCAAAGGTTTTGTAAAAATGTCAGCCAATTGTTGTTCGGTATCTACATTGTGAAGCACAATGTTTCCTTTTTCAACATTATCTCGGAGAAAGTGATACCTAATGTCAATCTGCTTAGTTCTAGAATGTTGCACGGGGTTTTTAGCAATGCAAATGGCACTAGTGTTATCACAGAACAGTGGAACACTATCTAGATCAACCCCATAGTCCTTAAGTGTTTGAACAATCTAAAGAATTTGTGAGCAAGCTCTAGCAGCAGCTACATATTTAGATTCGGCTGTGGATTTTGCAACTGAATTTTGTTTTCTAGAGGACCAAGCAACAAGAGAATTATCAAGAAAATGACAAGCACCGGAATTACTTTTCCTATCAAACCTACAACCCCCAAAATCAGCATCCGAAAAAGCTTTCAAAGTAACGGTTGAGGAAGAAGGAAGAAAAATTCCAAATTCTTGAGTTCCATGTAAGTACCTGAGAATCCTTTTGACGGCTTGACGATGTGAAGCACGTGGGGAGGCTTGAAACTGTGCACAAAGACATACTCTGAATTGTATGTCTGGTCTTGATGCCGTGAGGTACAAAAGTGATCCGATCATGCTTCTATATTCTTTTTGATCCACGGGTTCACCATCTTCATCAAGTCCAAGTGTTGTTGATGTTCCCATTGGTGTCCGAAGAGGCTTGCTTTTGTCCATGTTGAAGTGCCTTAGGAGATCTTTTGAATACTTCGTTTGATGCACAAAGGTACCCTCCTTAGTTTGCTTGTTTTGCAGCCCCAAAAAGTAAGTGAGTTCACCCATCATACTCATTTCAAATTCGGAACTCATCATTGCTGAAAACTTGGACACAAGATCATGAGAAGCACAACCAAAGATAATATCATCCACATACACTTGAACGAATAATTAGTCATTGCCATGTTTAAGCACAAAAAGAGTTTTATCAACCTTGCCCATGGTAAACCCCTTTTCAAGTAAGAATGTTTTTAACCTATAATACCATGCTCTAGGGGCTTGTTTGAGACCGTATAAGGCTTTGGACAATTTGTAAACATGATTAGGAAAATCTGGATTTTCAAAACCCGGTGGTTGTTTGACATAAACCTCCTCATCTATATAGCCATTAAGAAAAACACTTTTAACATCCATTTGGTATAGCTTAAAACCTTTAGATGCAGCAAAAGCTAACAAAATTCTTATGGCTTCTAATCTAGCAACGGGAGCAAAAGTTTCATCAAAATCTAGACCTTCAACTTGAGTGAAACCTTGAGTAACCAACCTAGCCTTATTCCTAACCACAACCCCATCCTCACTTTGTTTATTTTTAAATACCCATTTAGTTCAAATTAAAGTGTGACCTTGACGTGGAGGTACAAGTTTCCAAACATTATTTCTTTCAAAATTTTCTAACTCTTCTTGCATGGCAATAATCCAAGATTCATTAGTAAGTGCATGTGATATATCTTTGGGTTCAAAAGAAGCAACAAAACCAGAATGAGCATAAGAGTTTGGATCGCAAAACCTGGACTGTGTGACTCGTTCGTGCAAGCTTCCAATCATCTATTGTGGGGGATGATCTTTGTAAAACCGTAGGGGAACAGATGTCTCACAAGCTTGTTCTTCTTCATGTTCATCACAAATTGATGAGCTTGTGACTTGAGGATGATTTGAATCAGCATTGATGGTTGTCGGTGCTGGTTGAGAATTAACATCCGGAGCTGAACCAAAGTCTTTAGCTGCTGAATTTTTGGGTAGGAGCTCCAATTCTTCCTCATCTTCAACGAAAATGCTCCCTCCCTGCGGATATGGATCTGTACCTGTAATGTTTGAGCTAGTACCTGGGCTAGCTTCATCAAAAGACACTTCACAAGTCTCCACAATTTTGTTAGTGTCAAGTAAAAGCACACGATAGCCTCTAGTATGAGATGGATAACCAAGAAACATGCCATCAATGGATCTAGGTTCAAATTTATCAAGATTACCATGTTTCTTAACAAAGCATTTGCAACCAAAGACCCGAAAGTGTGTAACACTAGGCCTATGTCCAAACTGGAGCTCATATGGTGTTTTACCTAGCTTAGCACGCAAGAAAACACGATTTGAGACATAACAAGCGGTTGCTAACGCATCAGTCCAAAATTTCCTATGAGTTTGATATTCATCAAGCATAGTCCTAACCATCTCAACTAAGGTTATATTCTTTCTTTCTACAACACCGTTTTGTTGAGGGTACATATGCTGAAGAAAATTGATGATCTATTCTATTTTCAGCACAAAAGTGATCAAAATATTGATTTTAAATTTAGTTTTATTATCACTTCTAATTGCTTTTAAAGATCCTGGGTGATCAATTGATAATCTAAGAAATAAAGTTCTAAAGTGACTAAAAGCTTCATTCTTAGATGCCATAAAGTAAACCCAAGAGTATCTAGAATAATCATCAACAATCACAAGAACATACCATTTACCTCCGAAGGATTGAACACGTGAAGGTCCTACAGTGTTAAGATGCAAAAGTTGACATGGTTCAGTTGTCATGATCATTGTGAGATGAGTATGTGAACCTGCAACCATCTTAGCATGTCTACAAGAAGAGCACACAGTTTCTTTGTCCCCTTTAAGCTTAGGCAGCCCACGTATGCGATCGAGAGCACTAACACACGTTAGGTGATAAAAGCCTACGTGACCAAGTCTACGATGCCAAAAATATAGGTCCTTTGAATCATTAGCAACTAGACACCTATACTTAGAGGAAGACATATCAAAATCAGCTTTAAAAACTCTTCCAAACCGAGACATGTTAAAAATAAGCTCACTATTTGAACTTACAACTTTGCAACAATTTTTATTGAAAATAATTTCCAAATTTTCATCTAGCAATTGTGAAACAGAAAGAAAGTTGTATTTCAAATTTTTGACAAGTGTCACATCCTTCAAAGTGTAGTGATCATTTACTCTAACCGAACCCTTAACAATTATAGGAGTTGAAGAATTATCGGCAAAAGTAACATTCTCTACACATGACACAAAGAGAGGGAGGAGAACCAATCTTTGTTACCAGTCATGTGGTGTGAGCAACCTGAATCCACAATCCAAATGTTCTCCTTCCTCAAACGTGTAACCTACATAGAAGCACAATACGTCGATGACTCAATACTGGGGTTAGTCAAAAAGCACTTAGGAATCCAGTACTGAGTCGCGCGACGTGCAACAGGAAAAACACGCGAAAGCTGAGACAAAACAACATGTTTATGAGTCAAAGTTTGAGATTTTTTATTCTTAACTACTGACATATAAGGTGTTACTTGTGTAGCACAAAAATCAGTAGCTCCAGAGGCAAAAACAGAAGGTCCGAAGGTAAACTTTGAATGTTTTTGACTCAAAACAGCAGGTTGTACATTCGGTTCAATATGTGCAGCAAATTTTGCATGAAAGTTATGAGATCTAGCAACCATTATTTCCCTTTTCTGTTGTTTAGCTAGTCTATAACAAAAATCTATGACATGCCCATCTCTACCATAGTAGGTACAATGAAATTTAACTTTGTGTTCATGTCTAGATGAGCAAACAACATTTTTATTTGAAACCGAATGAGACAATACTCCTGCAGATTTGAAAACCACTTCTTTTTGTTTAGGAACTATTTGAATCAAACCACTTCCTAATGATTTTACAATTTTAGGTGGATGTGCCTTAGCATGAGCATGAGAATCAAAACCTAAACCAGTTTTATCATTACAAGACTTGGATGAATTCAACAGCAAGTTAAGGTTCTTATTCCCATTACAAAACCGATCAAATGTCTTATGCATGTTATCAAGTTTATTGGACAGATCAAGGCAATTTTCACATGAAGTTTTTCCTTTTAATTTGCAATTGGAACAATATTTAACTTCATGACAACGTAAATCATTGTTCAATATAGAGATTTCATTTATAGCATCTTGCAGTTTCTTATCAAGATCATCACAACTAGAACAATGCAAATCAATTGTAGAACAAGAAGCATCTTTTAAGTTCCCAATATTAAGGCCCCCTTTGGCAGAGCTCCACGGAGCTGATTCTCAGGCAGAATTAGGGAAGCTGTGTCAAACACTGTTTTCAGAAGAAGTGATTCTTAGCTGATTCTGTGAAGTGATTCTCTAAAATGAACTAAGAAGCTGGAAGCTGAAAAAAGTAACTTCTCCTAATTCTGTGAAGTGATTCTATATCCTGATTCTAAGAGTTTATTCTAGAAAATCATAGAGAATTATTTTCAGCCACCGAATCACTTCACCAGAGAATCAGAAGTGAATCCAGAGAATCAGCTTTGTGAAGCTGTGCCAAAGGAGGCCTAAGTGCAGCAAGCTTTTGTTCTTTTCAATTTCAAGTTCAAGTTTATCAAGTGTGGAGGTATGTGCACTTCTTAGGGAGGACAATTGTTCATATATTAAGTCACATGAGGAACAAAAATCATCACTAGGAACCAAGGATTTCAAACGATTAATTTCATATTCTAGTGACTCAATTTTAACAGCATTATCCCTCAGCTTTTTGTCCTTTTTCTTAACAATAACAGTGGCACGAGAAATAGCATCACACATTTCTTCGCAAGTAGGAAATATCTCTTCATTATCGCTCTTGTGTTCTGCCTCCTCCATACTTGATCTTGACTTGCCCGCCATGAAGCACAAGTTTGCCAAATCATCTTCATCTTCATCACTTGCAATGTCCACGTCGCTTGAGCCAAGTTCCTGGAGTGCTGAGATAAAACTGCTCACTAATTGACGTCCTGTAAAATCCTTCTTTTTCTTCGTATCTTTTGCAGAGGAGTGTTTCGTTCTTGTTTTCTTTTCATCCCGGGAAGTAGGACCTGAAAGGTTAGGGCAATCTGAACGAAAATGTCCTGTCTTACCACATTCAAAGCATCATTGAGGTCCGGAGCTTCCTCTCCTTCTAGTTCTCATATTTTGCAATGCTTTTGAGAACCGGGTAGAGATGAGCGCTAGCTCCTCCTCTGGAAACTCCTCAATCTGTTCAAGGGTTAGAGAGGACAGCAAAGCAAGTGTACCACAAGATGATGTTTGACCAGAACTAGGCATGTCACATTGAGAAACAAAAGCAATAGACTTGTTGGGGTTCTTACGTGAGATTATGTCAATTTCATGAGTTTTTAACTTGGAATATAGCACATCTAAAGTAAGTGAACTCATGAAAGTATATTCACAAATAGATGTGACTTTCATCTCCCAAATTGACATATCTAATGCACTTAGCAATTTCCTGGCATTTTCAGCATCTAAAAAATTAACATTGACACTACGCAAGTTGCTGAGAATCTTATTAAAGCGGGCAAAAAGTTCATCAATAGACTCACCGGGTTGCATCTCGAAGCGCATGTATTCTTTCTTGAACATGTCTTGTCTTACCTCTTTGATCGTGTTGGATCCTTCGTGGTGGTCACAAA
Source organism: Tuctoria greenei (assembly GCA_036927565.1). Classification (NCBI taxonomy): domain Eukaryota; kingdom Viridiplantae; phylum Streptophyta; class Magnoliopsida; order Poales; family Poaceae; genus Tuctoria; species Tuctoria greenei. Next base: position 23,141,767 of record JAYESD010000001.1, on the reverse strand, counting down.
GTGCTTTCCACACATCGTATGCAGATCGGAGGTGTGCAACATGGTCGAAGTCGCATTGTGTTAATCCTTGTATGATCAAGTTCCAAACCTTGTTGTTGTTGTCGACATCTCTCAGATTTGTAGCTGTAACTTGATCGTTTGATGGCACTTCGTAAGTCTTGTATACCTTCTCGCATATTGCAAAGCCTTGTGTCTGGATGAAAGCCTCCATGTGTGCCTTCCAAACCTGAAAATCAATACCAGCGAACACACAAGGTTTGGCAGAGTACTTCTCCATGATGATTAGTCAAAAACACGTGCAAATCACAAAGATTAGAGCAACATGGCTCTGATACCAATTGTATGATCGAAGAGAACGTGAAAAGCTACCAGGGGGGTGAGTGAATGGTAGATTTAAAAATCTTACGCAGTGGAAACAATTAAACCCCAACCCCTTCGGCAGAAAAACGATCTGTTAAAGAAATTGTGTGTGAGACTAATCTAAACGTGTTTCACCGTGACAAAAGCGATAGATATCAGAGAGAATCAAGTCACAAAGACAACACAACATGAATCACTCAAATCCGTCGAGGAAAACAAAGTTATGATCGAAAGATCAAACAAAGGTCAATCTGTCCTACCCGAGAAAAACAGTTTTAGAACGCTGCAAAGAAACTCGTGTAGAACAGAAACCACAAATCTAATGACCATGAAATTTTTATAGATGATATATAATCAAGTTTTGAAGACAACCCAAAAATAATCACGTCAATTGGATATGTAAAACTCGAGTTATGATAAAACCACCAACGAAAGGTAGTGCTGTCCAGAAACTCGACGAGTAAAACTTGTCTGGAACAAGTCGGACAAACAAGGCACAAAAGTTCCTTAAAACTACGAATTTTATTCAATAGAACACAAAAGGAACAGCCCCAAAGTCGTGCACCACGAGCTCTGGGCTCCCTTGCTTATATAACCAGCTCGAAAGCCAACTCAACTCAGATCAGGAACCTAATCCTACTCTGTTCACGAATCGTAACTTTCCATAACTGCTCAAGATTCTTCTATACGCAGATAGAAGCAATCTTAAGACTTCCAAACACCTTAGGAACATATCCCACATTCCTAAACAACTCAAATTCATGATCCACACGAAATCCTATCATAACCAACTCAAATCTTTCCATATTTGAGTCAAACCCGACTCAGCCGCAGCCTAAGTCCATAAACTAGTCGGTTGGTCCTTTCCGACCAACTTTTTACGTCCACATCTCTTCATCACGTCTCGGAACCATGTAGCCACGTCCATGCACTTCTTGCACACATGCAAACATCTTCCAATGACGTCCACGATACATTCAAATGCATTGTTCTTGATTCAATCATGCTGCGCAACCTCCCGATCAGCTCAACCACAATTCCTCCTGAATTTGGTTATTGGAACCTCATCTCCTCCCTGAGACTAGTCCAATGGATCTCGTCACAAGCCATGTCTTGAACTCAAGCAACACCTGCACATGAATAAACAACCAATCCATACGAGCCCAAGTCCTCGACTTTACTCAAGTTAGTTCCGAACACAACACCTTATGTGAGAACCTCACATAAGCATGTTGCAAAACCACAGTAACACTATATCATCCATGTCAACCAAAAATGCACCAAAGACTTGGCAAATGAATACTAAGCAATCTTTCCAGAGATGTAAAGCAAGTACGAAACATTGCAAATGAAAAATAGAAGCATTGCGGTCAAGTTTTGGACCTTGCCAGAGCAACCCGGACCTTGAGATGAAGCTAACAAAAGCTAGTAGAACCTAGCGCCAGAACTTACCAAAACTAGTATAACGAAGCTCCCGCCGGAGCTTACAAAACTAGCAGGACCTAGCGCCGAAGCTAAAGACAAAACTCACCGGAGCTAACCAAAACTAGTCGGATCTTAATAAAAAGGTGTTTTGGTGAGATTCAAAACTTTTATCGTCAAAGCAAGTGTATTCACTACAAGCCAATGTATTTAGTACACATAGGTCTTACAATTTCTAAGGAATTTGATGTGAATATCCATCGCATGAAAACTAAGGAACTGGTCACATTGCGTCAAACTGGTTCTGTCACTGAATATCGCAGAGCTTTTGAACAGCTTGTTTATCACATCTGTTTATATGATTCCACTATCAGTGAAACTTTGCTAGTGACCTAATTTGTGAATGGATTGAAGGAAGAGTTGAAATCTACAGTAGAAATGCACCTTCCATCTTCTGTTTCACAGGCAGCTACTCTTGCATTGGTGAAGGAGCAACTGCTCGAGAAGTCAAAACAGAAGGGTTGGCGCCAAGGTGGGTGGAAACCACCCCCTACTCCTATCACCAGAACAGAGGTGAAGCAACCGATCCCCATTGACTTATGGAAGGCTAGACAACTCAAAGAATTCCGCAGAGCTAACAATCTTTGTTACAAATGCGGCGAGAGGTACAGTCCATCACACACATGTCCATCTCAGTCTACACCCCAGTTACACATGCAGGCCTCGGATACTACTCATGGGGGTGGCATTCTGTCTGATGAGACTCTAAATATATTGGAAATATCCCAATTAACTAAAGACTCTACTGATTATCATCTCTCTATTCATGCTCTGTTGGGTCAGCCTCAGCACCGAGTTATTCAACTCAAGGCCCTTGTTCAGAATCAGTCTCTTCTGTTATTGGTCGATTTCGGCAGCTCTCACACTTTTTTGAGTGCTGCTATGGCAGCCACCCTACGGTGCCCACTGTCCCCAGTGGCACCAATGCCTGTTAAAGTAGCAAATGGATCTACTCTACTCGGTTCCTCTGATGTGGTGAGATTCATATGGTATTTGCAGGGGCATACATTCTCTCACACTGTCAGAGTCCTTGACATTACTGCGTATGACTTAGTACTTGGTTTGGACTGGCTGGAATTTCACAGTCCGATGCGCTGTCATTGGTTGGAGAAATGGTTAGAGTTCAAACTCCATTCTAAGCCTGTTCGGCTCCAGGGTATTTTATCTGATCTTCCAACTGATATTAGTGAAGCATCATGAAAGCAACTCTCCAAGTGGTGCAAGGGCAATGAACTTTGGGCGACAGTACTCATTCAACCGTCTCATATGGTTTCTCCTCCTCACCCTTACATGGACACATATCTGCAACAGGGCATTCCTAAGGAGATCACAACGGTCATCCAGCAGTTCCCGGACTCATTTGATGAACCTACTGAACTACCGCCACAGAGGGTTTATGATCACCACATCGCTCTGCTCCCTGGCTCTACCCCAGTTAACTGTCGGCCCTATCGGTACACACCAGAGCAGAAAGATGAGATTGAGCGTCAAGTCTCCGATCTGTTGCGCAAAGGCATGGTTATTCCTAGTATGAGTCCTTTTGCTGCTCCGGTTCTATTGGTGAATAAAAAGGATGGCTCCTGGCGTTTTTGCATTGATTACAGACACCTGAATGCCATCACTACGAAGAGCAAGTTCCCAATGCCGATCATCGAGGAGTTTCTGGATGCAATATCAGGATCTCAATTCTTCACCACCATTGACCTGGCCTACGGTTTTCATCAGATACGCATGCACCCGAGTGATGAACCCAAGACGGCGTTTAAAACACACCACGGTCAGTTCCAGTTCAAAGTAATGCCCTTCGGGCTTACTAACGCGCCTGCCACTTTCAGTGCCTAATGAATGCCATATTTGCTGATTATATGCGCAAGTTTGTCTTAATCTTTATGGTAGACATACTTGTCTTCAGTAAATCTTTGCAGTATCATGTCGATCAGATCACATTGGTGTTTCAGAAATTGCAAGAACACAAGTTGTTCATTAAATTCAAAAAGTGTGTCTTTGCTCAACAAGAGTTATGCTACTTGGGACATATCATCAGTCCTCATGGGGTTGCAGCAGATCCTGCAAAGGTCACAGCCATGCAACAATGGCCCGTGCCCACATCCTTCACTGACCTCAGAGGGTTCCTTGGATCGACTGGTTATTATCGCAAATTTGTTCACCATTATGGCTCCATCGCCAAACCTCTCACTAACTTGTTGCACTGTAAGACTTTCCAGTGGACTGACACTGCACAAATGGCTTTTGAGAAGTTGAAACAAGCCATGGCTTCTACACCAGTACTTGCCTACCCGGTTTTCACCAAAGAATTTGTTGTTGAAACAGATGCATGTGACACAGGTGTGGGTGCAGTTTTGTCTCAGGTTGGTCACCCTGTTGCTTATTTCAGCAAGGGTCTCAGCCTCCACCACCAGAAGCTTTCTACTTATGAAAGGGAGTTTATAGCAGTGATGATGGCCATAGACAAATGGCGAGCATACCTTCAGAGAGGACCATTCACTATCAAAACTGACCATCAGAGTCTCACCCATCTGCAAGATCAGACTCTATCGACTGATTTTCAGAAGAAAGCCTTAAGGAAACTGGCTGGTCCCACTTTCAAATTTGGCTATAAGAAAGGTAGTGACAACAAGATTGCTGATGAATTGTCTTGTGTGGGTCACTTGTTGGGGATGCAATCAGCTTTTGCAGTAATTCCTATTTGGGTGCAAGAAGTGTTAAATTCCTACCACACTGACATGCGGGCTCAACAACTCTTGACTGAACTCTTTGTTGTCAGCCCAAACACTGCTGGTTTTTCACTTGATGCAGGACTTATCAGATATAAGAAGAAAATATGGGTGGGTCATAATACTGCTCTTCGCCCAAACTGATTGCCACATTTCACCAATCCGCACTGGGAGGCCACTCTGGCATCCAAGCTACAATTCAGAGACTAAACAAGCTTTTCTCCGGGCTCAATCTGCACTCAGATGTGGATTACTATGTCAAGCAATGTTCAATGTGCCAACAAGCAAAGCATGAACTGTGCAAATATCCTGGACTATTACAGCCCCTCCCTATTCCATATGCTTGTTGGACTGATATCTCCTTGGATTTTATTGAAGGCCTTCCATCTTCTCATGGCTACTCTGTCATTATGGTGGTGGTTGACAGATTCAGTAAGTATTCTCACTTTCTTCCATTGAAACACCCATTCACTGCCATATCTGTTGCACAGACATTCTTGGACAATGTGGTTAAGTTGCATGGTGTTCCCAAGTCAATGGTGTCTGATCGAGACAGAGTCTTCACGAGCTAATTCTGGAAAGAACTTTTTAAGTTGCTGAATGTCGGGCTTCAGATGAGCACTGCATACCATCCCCAATCAGATGGTCAAACAGAGCGTGTCAATCAATGCCCCGAGATGTTCCTACGATGCTCTTTTCAGGCCACACCAAAACAATGGGTGAAATGGTTACCTCTCACTGAATGGTGGTATAATACATCCTACCATACCTCTCTAAACTGCAGTCCTTACAAAGCTCTGTATGGTCTGAACCTCCTTTGAGCATTGTTCCATCTTTATCAGACTCTAAAGTTACTGATGTCATAGAACTTCTTAAGGAACGCCAATTGTTTCATGAGTTGCTGCGAGAGCAGCTGTGTTGTGCTCAAAACTGCATGAAGATCTTTGCTGACAAACATAGGAGTGATCGCTCTTTCCAAATTGGTGAGCAAGTTCTTCTGAAGCTCCAACCATACGCTCAAAGCTCAGTTGTTAACCGCCCTTACCCGAAACTTCTTTCAAGTACTATGGCCCATTTGAGGTGATTGCCAAAGTTGGATCTTCTGCTTATAAACTCTCCTTACCTGCTGACAGCCTCATTCATCCGATTTTCCACGTTTCACAGTTGAAGGCTTTCACTCCAGATTATACTCCAGTTTTCTCTACTCTGCCTCAAATTCCAGAGTTGGACATCAAGGACATCTCTCCTCTTTGCATTCTTGACAGGAGGCTGGTGAAACGTGGTAATTCCGCTGTTACACAGATCTTGGTGCAGTGGGACTGGCTGCCACCGTAAGCTGCAACCTGGGAGGACTACAATGTGCTATGCCAACGATTCCCAGACGCCGCTGCTTGGGGACAAGCAGCCTCTTCAGCGGGGGGCCCTGTCACTGGAGAGCCGGTCGACGCGGGCGGAAACAAGATGGCGGGGAAGGCTGGCGCCTAAATTCAAGAGAGAAGACCCAGCCCACGACCCACGATGGGTCGAAGCGAGGGTGCAGTCCAGTGATGAGTTTAAATAGACCAGGGAACACACTTATTTGGCTCAGAGAATATTGTAACCACTTCTGTTGCTCTGTCCCCTCTCCTCTGCCTCTCCTCCCTTCTCCTCCGAACCCCTTAACCCCTTCTCCAAGTTGCTGTAAGACACTTGATCGGAGAGAAGAAATGGAGCGATGAACCAGTGCTCTGGATCCATCTCTGTGTGTTGATTCGTATTTGTGTTTCGATCGTCCCTTACTTACCGTGATCGTTCGTCCGGTTTTCGTGTCGATCGATTCGCAATACTTGATATCTTACAATGGCCGACGCCGCAGGGAAGGCGAGGACGGGAGAAGGTGATGACGTGGGTTATCGGAAAGGTAGTGAGGACGGGTGGCCAATTAGGTGTATATATATATGCCTTAGCTTGGGAAAGCCATGACCGTGGCTCGCCGACTCTCGGGCGCGTGCGGGTGCAGCGGAGCGGGAAGGTGTCTGGAAGCGACAAAAAAATCGGGTCGTTCTCGAGTGGGAGAAAAGGCAACGGGCTCCGTTCTGTGAGGCAGGCAAATGGACCTGTCGCCGATTATCATCTCTCTTCTTCGGGCTGTTTGGCACAACTGGAACTTGTTACAAAAACAGTTTATTTGAAAAGCTAGTGGAAAGCATATTCTGCTTATGTCCTGTTTTTAGTTCATTCTGAGAAGCAGCTGAACTAATAAGTTGTTACAGAATTTTTCTGTTTGGCGCACCTTCAGCTTATTTTTATGAAGAAACTGTAACAGAAGCTGTGTCAAACAGGTGCTTCATTGGCGATGAGATCATATCGTATGCTACATGCCGCCACGGGTGTGAACGTGATGTGAGGAATTTGGCCGGGTGGTGGTCGGGCTGGACGGATACGATTGGATTTTTTGGTGCCTGGCATTGTAATTCAGAGGATGAGTGCTAATCTTTCCCGGTTGGCGAGAAGTGTAAACGTGAAATGTCTCAAATTTCTACTGGGTCAGTCAAGCAAAGTCCGCCATACATGGATGATGCCAAGACAGCTTAGATAGCTAGCAAAGCTACCGCACCCGGAAAAGATGTGGTGGTTGTTCAGAACAGCAGCCTCCCATGCACATGCAGATGGCCTGGCTAGCTGGATCTGACCACGGATCAAAGCAGAAAAAGGCATCTTCTGCGTCCGAATCGTGATTAAATTCAGCACCAGTCATCACGCGCAGCTGCAGCTCAATAAAGTCGTACTACTACGCACGCACGTTGATCGACTAGCGAGCGGTCCACGCACCCAACCGAATCCGTGGCACCGCCAATCCGCCAACACCAACAGCACCACTTGACGGTGTGGGCGAGCCTACTACACTGGCTGCGGCGCAACAGGCGCATGTGCAGCCTTTGCAGCGGCTGCCGCCGGGCCAGGGACCAGCGCGCGCACAGGGAAGGCGTGATCCGGTAGGTCCGTCCAGGACAGATGCACAGGTGCACAGATGCACCGCACAGATGCGCTGCACGGCTTGTCGTATCTATCGCCACTACATGCACGGATGCGCTGCATGCACCGCACTACCGCAGGCCGGTCCGCGGCACGGCTCCGTCCGCATTCACTCATCTGTGGGTTCCTCCTACGCTTGTGCTGTTGAGCAGGTGCGACGGGTCGTCGCGTTGCCGCGCGCGCAGCGTCAGAATGACGCATGCATGAACGGAGGCATGGCCCTAGTCCTGGCAATTGGGTCGGGCCCATAGCGGGCAACATGAAGCACGCACATTCGGCCTGGGAATCGGCACGACCTGACACAAATTCTTTTGGGCCGTGCCCGGGCGTGAGTTGGACACGGTGAGCGGCACGGGTGAATGGGCCGTGCTCGGGACGGCACGACACGAACTTGGCCCGCGGCACGAAACAGGCATGCTATACGGAACAGGCATGCCTCTGTTCTTTTTTAAAAAAATTGGCCGCCAACCAGACCGAGGCCCAGCTGGCACAACAGGCCACAAGGTATAGGCACCATGCAAGGAAGCGAGAGGCCCACAACACGACGGACCAGAAGGGAGAGGGAGTCCTCTGTTCGACGTCGTCGTCATCGTCGCCGTTCATGGCTGGGTTAGATATCAGCTTGACGCGTAGCCGACTGAAGGAGGAGCGCTTGGCGTGGCGCAAGAACTATCCCCATGTATATACTCAACTGTTCACATTGGCCGCATGGTTGTATACATATGACTCTTTAATGGACTAGTGAATTTAACTGTAGTTTTGTTTTACCGTCTTGTTTGTTTTTGGTATTTTTAATTTCTCTGCAAAGCATAAATCGAGAGATTTATTGAAATGACAGTGCATCGTCCCCGGTAAAGAAGGGGTAAGTCATGAAGAACAAACACAATCATATGAGTATAACCATCGCCCTCCTATTAATGAATTTCCTTTGTAGATTGACTGAAAAGGTGGTTACTACCGTCTAACAATCTTCTTCTCGGAGGACTATCCGTTGGTGACTCTAAGATGCGCCTTTCCACGTGGTTTCTTCCACCCAAATGTCCATTGCTCATGAGCACTCTGCATTGGGATTCTTGATCAAGAGACTGTAAGATAGACTTATCTTGCTCATGTAATTAGTAATTGTTGCCAAACTTATTTGAATTGATTTCTTATGTTGCTTAAATTGATATTTCCTAGGGGTAGTAGACTGGTTTTACAATCAAAACTATACTACTTGAACTTCAGCATTTTGCTTCATCAGCCAAATACATCCGATGTTGAAAATGATTGCTATAATCTACTTACCAAGGTTAGACACTTTGTGTTAGTAACCATCGTAGGTTATTCATTCCTTATTCGACATTTGTTAATTTAAAGAATATTAATATTTTCAGGATCTAGGGGAATATAAGTGACGTGTTCAGGAGCAAGTTGGACGATAAAGTTTAGATTGATCGATGGGAGCTTTAGGAATAAGTTTAGATTTGAAATTAGTTTAGAGGGCACGCAATGTGTATGAACTATGAAATTCATTGAGTTGCAAATTATCTCTGAATTGCAATGTCATTGCGTTTGTTTATCACTAAAGATTAAATGCAATGTCATTGTGTTTGTTCATCCCTGCAATGGACGCTCATGATAATGTGTGAGTGGTAACGGACGCTCACGATGTCGTGCGAGTGGCAAAAGGGAGACGCGCCTTACTTGGGCACGTTTTTGATTCGTGCCTAAGATCTTTTATCCCACCTTAGAAATCTGAGCGCGTTGTAACAATCATATAAGTTATTGCGCACAACTTGCAGTTGGACAAGTCTGCATGCGACAGCTGTTGTTCGCGGGAACAATAGTTGTTGCATGCGGCTTACCTGTACGTCCAAAACAAAATGCGAGACGCGCCTTATGTTGCGCGCGTCTCTGATTCATGCCGAATATTTTTTGTCCAATTTCAGAAAGTTGTGCGCGTTGCAACGATCATATAAGGCATTTTACACAGTTGCCAGTTGGACATGCCAGTATGTGTAAGATGACATCACACCCCGCAAAGATCATCTTTCGCATGCTGCGTGCCCGTTTGGCCACAAAATAATGTCAGACGCGCCTTATCAGGACACGTCTCCCATTCATGCCAAAGACCTTTTGTCCCACCACGGAAAGTTGAGCGCGTGGAAATAATCATATAAGGCATTGCGCACAGTTTCTAATTGGACATGCCCGAATGCCAACGATGTTGTTCCTAGCTCAAGCACACCGTGGCGCATCTTTGACATACAACATGCCCGTTCGGCCACAAAATAATGTGAGACGTGCGTTATATATGTCCGTCTCTGATTTTTGATCTAATTTTAGCTCTCGTGTGCTCTCTGGTGAAAATTTTCGCGCAAAACTTACTCCCGCTCTCTCGACCAAAGGGAGACGCTGAAATGAGAGACGGGTGTTATAGAGGCTCATCTTTGAGGTTTGCAAATTTTATCTCTCGCGCACTCTCTCCCAACACTTGACGAAAATTTTTAGTTTTCGGGAGCTCTCTCGACCTAGAAACCATAGCTCCTCAGCACGCCACCGTCGTCCCTCTTTCTCAACTCGCTCTTTGTAATTATCGTGCTGCCGCCGTCGACCCTGACCTTCGTCATCAGAGAGTTGAGCACGCTGGAGCACACCGCCTCGTCCCCTGTCCCCGGAGTACGTGCCGTTGTAAGGATCGAATGCCCAAGAGGGGGGGTGAATTGGGCTTCTTTTTAAAAATTTAAAGCAATAAAACTTAATTACTAAAAGCCCAATTCCCTATGCGAACCACCTATGCATTCAAGTGAATAATAACTTTGCGGTATATAAAATGCATAAGTGTAAGGTGAGAGGAAGAGAATGCAAACTCCCGAGGAGACACGAGGATTTATCCTGTGGTTCGGCAAGATCGTCAAGATCTTCCTACATACACGTTGTGGCACCCACCAAAGGGTATAGCCACACCCAAGTCACCGAGACTAGGGATCTTCACTATACTTCTCCGTTTGCCAACCTCGGCAAGGTGGAGCTCAAGCCTTGTACAACTTGGATCCTCCGAGCTTCCACAACCGTCTTGGCAAGCTCCGGAAGTCACTCTCAGTTACAATCACCAAGGGACACTCCCTTACAGCTCTCACTACACTAGAGATTCCGATCACCAAGAATGGAGGCACACAAGCACTATCTCTAGCTAGTTCTAGCCTATCTCTTGGTGTGTAAGTAGTATAGATGATGTAGAAGTGATGGCTCAATGTCTTGAATGCTTGAGAATGTGTAGAGTATGTCTGGTAGTCAAGACTTGTCGAATAGACTGGTTGAAGGGGTATAAATAGCCAGCCTCCACGAAATAGCCGTTGGAAAAGTAGGCTGACATCACTGTTCTGTGAACACTAGATGATCCGATGTCTCTCCTTCAGTTATCATCGGTCAAATCCAAATTAGCTGATGTCATTGTGTCAGATATGACCGTTGTTAGACCGATGTTGCACTTGTGTTCTCATCGGATCCGGTGGCACTTCCTCCAGAATTGGTTCAGACTTGATGCTTACTGGAGTGATTGACCGATGTGTATATTGCTGTACATCGGAGGATCCGATGTTACACTTGATCTAGGGATATTGCTTACTACACTGATGGACCGATGTAACATGTCCTTTGACATCGGATGATCCGGTGAGTACTTGGTTCTGAGGTCTTCTTCTTCTGCTGAACCAACTTGACCGATGTGTTGTTTTCTGGAAACATCGGTTGATTCGGTGAGTTGATTTTGTTTGCTTCGAGTTGTTCTAAGTGATTCTTTTGGAATTTTCTCGATTGACCTCTTAGACACTTGTTGTAAATATTCTTCTGATGATTGTCAAGCATTGAGTGTTGTCAATTATGGTTGAATAACTTCGACATATGAGCTTTTACTTCTAATCTTCATAACATTGATTGATCTCATAAAGTGATTGTTTAGGGGTCTCCAATGATCAGTAGTTGATGTTCATATTCATATAGATTTCATTTGATTGAGTGATATGGGAGACCTTGCATCCACAAATTCATTAGTAAAATCCAATAGTTGTCATTAATCACCGAAACCATACCTCATGGGGGCCTAGATGCTTTCAATCTCCCCCTTTTTGGTGATTGATGACAACACAACAAGGGAAGCATAATAGTAATGAATTTGATAGTACGATACATAAGAAGATATGCAATGAGTACAAGATATGGCACGTTAAACTTGACGACTCAAAAGAGATTAATAATGTGAAAGCTCAATTGATCAATAACTCAAGAGAATAAGTGGCACAAGAATACTCAATGAATAGCAAATGAGTAGCAAAAAAACACCAAATTACAAAAGATATAGATAGAGACTCTGACTCCCCCTACAGCTAGGACTCCCCTTGAGACTAAGTAATCCTCCCCCTGACTCTCTCTAACTCTTCTCCCCCTTTGGCATCAAGACACCAAAAAGGAATCCGAGTGCCTAAGAACCCTGAGTGCTCGGAGCGATGACGAACTGGTCACCGTCGGGGGTGCTGTTGTCGGAGCTGCTGCCTGCTGCTGCGACTGAGGCTGGAGTAGAGGTGGAAGGAGCTATAGGAGCCGTTGTCGGTGCCTGTTGAGTTTGGACTGCAGGAAGAGGGGCACTGACAACGGACGCCGGTGTATGCTGGAAAAGCGTCGTGTCCGGCAGCGGAGAGTGGATAGGGGCACCCGGAGCAAGCAGTGTGAGACATGCTAATCGTCGGGATCGGCGTGGTCGACACTGGTGCTATAGTTGGAGCCAGAATAGGTGGGGCTGGAGCAAAGCCCGGAAGCTGCGATGGTAGGGCAATCTCGGTCTGTGTATAGAGGTTGGTGATCAACCCCAGGATGCCCATCATCGCCTGCTGCGTCTGCTGCTACTAGTCGAGGGAGCGCTGGTGCATCTGTTCTATCAGCCCAGTCAGCCTGTCAGTGTCCTCTCGCCTCTCGCGGGCGATCTGACGCTGCATCTCCTGCTGCTGCTGCTGGAGCTCTAAGAGACGCGCGACCTGCTCAGCTCGGGCCTGCTCAGCTGCAAGCCGGTCCAGGCACTGCTGCTCAACCATCTGCTGAAGGAGGGAGGTGAGCTCAGACGGATGAGAGACCTATGCCTCTGACATAGGAGGTGGAGTAGGAGGTGGCACAGTTGAGCCTCCAGCCTCCGCGTCGTGCTGCCTGGGTGCGGGAGGAGGTGGGAAGTACTCCTCAACACTGTCATCCGTGTCACTCTCGGACCAAATGTGCTGAAGGTCCTCACCCTGAGCCTCTGCCTGTGCAAGTCTCTCATCTTCCTTCTCAAGATCTGACCAATCCTCCTCGGATAGACGAGCACGGACCTGACGCTCAACTGGACGGCCAAGGCGGCGGTCTCCAGGAGCTGGAGCACGGTAGTAGCTGAACCGTGTGACATTCTCGTCGATGAGACTGTCACGCACGGCCGTCCCCTCAGGAGCAACCATGTAGAGCAAGTAGCTGATCCAGTGACCAAATACGAGCTGTCTCATCATCCCAACTCCATCAGTGATCACGTCCTCCATCTCACATATGAGGATGTACACAATGTCGAACTCCATCCCGTTCATGATGTAGAACAGGAGAGTCTGCTGCAAGCTGGTGAACCCCTCAAGATATTCGGACCTCGGCAGAAGTGTGCGGCGCAAGGCGAGGTGCACAGTGCGCGCAGCTGGAGTGAGCAGTGCCGGTACCCTCGGCTGGTCTGGAGAGAAGGGCTGAGCGAACAGTGACCGTATCTCCTCCAGTGGTGGTGCCACTCCTCCAGTGAGCGGCCTCCTCGGCGGGTCAGCCTGTCCATACACCCTCTCGTGCAGACAAGTGTCATGGAGATCCATTCCTAGCAGCTGTCCCAAAGTCTGTCTCGTTAAGTGATGGTGCTGGCCCATGAACATGAAGTCTATGGATCTGCGGCCCTCAGAGACGTAGAGTGTGGCATAGAAAACACGGACCTAGTCCTCCACATATGCACTCCTCTCGTAGGACATCAGCTCTACCAGCCCTCTATATCTCTCACAGTAGGGTCGTATCTCCGTCTCGGCTGCCAGTGCAAGCTGATCCCAGTCCAGAAAGTTGTGCTGGAAGAGCTTATGGCCCCGACATTTGTACGTCTCATACAGCGACGCCTGAGCCAAGGTCCAAAACTGGCTATCCACAGGTGACTCTCTGGGACGAGGAAACCACTCCTCAAGTAGAATGTTCCATCTGAGCTCCCTGAGCTGCTTGACCTTCATCTTTCTGTAGTCTGTTAGCCGAACACCCTCACCAACCCGGACGTTGGTGTCCATCTCATAGACGGCTCTCTGGGCCGCCCTGTCCACTCGAAGATCGGCAGCTGATGGTCTCGAACGTGGTACTGCCGCGGGATGACCCCCATGGGTCCTGGCTGAGCACCGGCGAACAAGCAGCACTTCCGGCTATTCTTCTTCCTCGGACTCATTCGGCACGGGAGGCTGCCTCTGACGAGCCTCGCGGATCCTCAGTGATCCTTCTCAGCCACGCTCTCGCTCCTCGGTGGCGCGAGCGGCCATCAAAGCCTTCTTTTCTTCCTTCGACAGCTTTTGCTTCTTTGTGGCCGGCTCAGCAATGGCTTTGCCCTTTCCTTTCTTGTCATGAGCCATTGCGATGGGACAAGTGACGATGCGCGAGAACGAGGTTGTGGAATGACAATGTCGGGCGCACAGTCACGACCGGGAACCCTAATGGCGAAGAGACGGCGACCGTAGGGGAAGCACCATGGTGGCGCAGAGGGTGGCGGTGTGGCTGTGCTTGGGGCGGCGGTGGTGCATGGGAGGCGACGGTCAGCGGCGCCGGGTGGAGCAGAGGCGGCGGCGGTGGCACTGGGGGAAGTGTGGTGCGGTGGCGCCGGAGGGGAGCGGCAGTGGCGGTGCTGAGGCCGGAGGACGGTGGCGGCGGCCCGGAGGCGGCGGTGGCCGGAGGGCGGCGACTAGAGGGCGGCGGCGGCGTGAGGCAGGGGAGGCGTTGGGCGAAGGCGTCGGGGAGAGAGAAAGTGAGGAGGCGGAGCGGCGTTTAAAAAGTGGGTCCCAAACCCTAGCTTAAAATTTAACACTGGATGAACCGACGTTAAAAGATAGGAGCATCGGTTGAATGGCACAGTAAGGGTATTCAAAAAGGTACTGTTGACACCGGATGGTCCGACGTTGAAGGGATTTGCATCGGTGAAATTCGGCACAGTTCTAGAAATGTGAACATCGGATGGACCGATGTTTCTCAGAATGAACTCGTTGGTTGATTTGTCACACTGACTGAACTGACTCTTGGTATTTGAACACCGACTGATCCGATGATGGTCTGACCTAAGCATCGGATAATCCGATGACTACAAAACAGCAACATCCCATATGTGTCCTTTGACTCAAACAAACAATCACGAAGAAACACATGTCTTAGGACTTTTTGGGCAACCCCTTACCCCTCAAAAATACTAATTGCCAATAACTTGGCTAAGCCTTAAAGCAAATAAAACACCGAAGAAAATAGGGATGAAATTATCCAAATAAAATGTAAGGCCCATGCTTTGTGAGCTAGAGGATGAAGACTTCTATCTCTTTAAAGCAAGTCTCTTTCTCATGAGGTGGGTTCCCCTTTGTGACAATCTACCGTATGCAATGCCAGACAATTTATAATGCAAGAAATTTAAATATGAGTGCAAGTCTATATGGCAGGCATCATGCAAGACATAAAGTAAATCTATCTTGCCAAGTTTGAACCTTTCAAAGTCTTCTTCAGGGAGAGCCACTCTCCAAGCCTTGGGGAAACCCAAAAGAACCTCCATCCCAAGCTAACCCTTGCTCACCCCCATCCTTTGAAAGTTAGACAAGACCTATATGAGATGCATTCTTACATGGCAACTTACATGACGTTTGATGCATCTAGCACATTTAATTCACTTCTTAGTCTAAAAAAAGTTTTCTCATCAAGTGGTTTAGTGAAGATATCCGTCAATTATTCTTCGGACCTAACACCTCGCAATGAGATGTCTCCCTTAGCTTCATGGTCCCTCAAGAAATGATGGCGAATATCCATGTGCTTAGTGTGGGAGTGTTGAACGGGGTTTTTAGCTATCTTAACCGCACCTTCATTGTCACAAAGGAGAGGCACGCAACCAAGTTTAATACCAAAGTCCAAAAGGGTTTGCTTCATATAAAGAATTTGGGCACAACATGCACCGGACACAATATATTTCGCTTCCACCGTGGACAAGGCGACAGAGTTTTGCTTCTTGCTAGACCAAGATACTAGGGAACGCCCAAGCAAGTGGCACCCACCGGAGGTACTCTTGTGATCCACGCGGCATCCGGCAAAGTTCGAATCCGAGTATCCCAAGAGATGGAATTTTGCACCTTTAGGGTACCACAAGCCCACACTAGGTGTATGCTTAAGATACCTAAGTATCCTAAAGACCGCCTCCTGATGCGATTCTTTAGGTGCCGCTTGAAAGCGAGCACACAAGCATACACTAAACATGATATCGGGCCTAGATTCGGTAAGATAAAGCAATGAACCAATCATAGAACGGTAGTTAGATTGATCAATAGGTTACCGTACTTATCCGCGTCGAGATGACAATTTGTTGCCATTGGAGTGCTTCTTGAGCTACAATCTCCCATCTCAAATTTCTTCAAGAGGTCCTTGGTATACTTTCTTGATAGACGAAGGTCCCCTCTTGAAGTTGCTTGATTTAAAATCCAAGGAAGAAGTTGAGCTCTCCAATCATTGACATCTCGAATTCCCTAGACATCATTTTGCCAAACTCATGACTAAGAGCTTCGTTAGTTGAACCAAAAATAATATCATCAATATAAATTTGAAAAATAAATAATTCTCCGTCGATGTGTAGATGTTGGAACTTGAAGCTCCCCCTTGATCATGGCCCTCCTCAACTTTAGGCTTGACACAACAACATCATTCTTGCTAAAGGTGCATGTTAGCCCAAGATCACAAAATTTGTGCAATAGAAAGCAAATTGAAACTAAGTGACTTAACATGCAACATATTTGAAATAAATAAACCATGTGAAAAATACAATCTTACCCAACCGAATTACCTTCCCCTTAGAATTATCACCAAAAGTGACTTGATTATGATTGTCGGGGTCCTCTATGGAGGTGAACATACCATTGTTGCCGATCATGTGTTGAGTGCACCCGCTATTGAGTACCCAATGCTTTCCACCGGCTTTGTAGTTCACCTACACACATGAATTCAATTTTTGATTTTTGGCACCCAAGCCAAGTTAGGTCCTTGTATGTGTGATACAAGTGTCTTTGGGACCCAAAGTTGCTTGGGGAGCTTCCCCTTCATGCCCTTTATGTCTTTGCCAATGAACCTTGCCTTCACTTTGCCATCTACTTTACTTAAGAAATAATAATGATCATTGAAAGTAGACTTGTAGTTAGTAGGCAATTTTGGAGAAGGTCGGTTAGGGAGAGGACACTCCCTTGTATGGTGACTGATGATCTCACAATGTTGGCAATAGGAACCAACTTCCTTGATGAAGCTTGTTCTAAGCTCCGGTAGGGCACCTTTCCTTTGTTAGGCACGGGGAAGGATCCAAGTCCTCTCTTGTTGAAGGCCTTTGCTTGTTGGAAGAGGATTTCCTTGTGCTTGACTTCTCCTTTTGATAGTCTAGCCACACTAGTGCGGAGACTATCAATTTCTTCCAACAAGTCCTTCTCCCTAGTGTTCTCTTTCAAAGGCAAAGACTTGTGCAAGACATTAGTGGCATGAGAAGTAATGGATACCTTATCATTAAGAGTTTGTTTCTTTATATTTTTCAATTCTTGATCAAGCGCTTCATGAGCAAGGTTAAGTATTCGATGCTCTTGGATCAACTCATTGTGCTTTTCCAAGAGTGCTTGGTGGGCTAAGTCAAGCTCATGATGATCTAGCTTGACTTGAGCCTTATCCTCCTCAACTTGCTTGACATGGGATTTGAGCGTGTCATGCTCTTTAAGTATGCTTTCATACTTGTCAAGCAAATCAAGGTTAGCACTCTCAAGCTTAGCACGAGTTTCTTCAAGAGCCTTAACCTTACTCTTTTCCCTCTTAATGATAGTGTGGTATTCATTTATTAATGAAGTTAAATCATCGGGGGAAAGCTCATCATCGCTAGAGTCATCATATACCTTGGTGTTACCTTTGGCCATGAGGCACATGGGAGGTGGATGTAGAGGTGAGTCATCATTGTTGGCAATGGCAAGGCCGGCCAAACTTTCTTCTTCCGCTTCACTCTCTTCATCACTTGATTCTTTGTCGGTGATCCATTCATTTGCCTCACACATGAACACCTTTTGTGGACCTTTCCTCTTCTTTGGGAAGAGTTTTGCCTTCTTGCCCTTGTCATGTTTCTTCTTCCCAAAGGATCTTGGTTTGGGCTTGTCCTCTTCATCGTCCTCACCATCTTCAATCTTGCGATGCTTGCTCTTGTGGTTCTCTCTTCTTTTGTCCGGTTTTGGACAATCATAGGAGATATGACCTTGATCACCACAATTATAACAAGTCTTGTTGTCATCTCTCTTTGGTAGAAATGCTTTCTTTTTGGGATCAAAGGTGTATCTCTTCTTGGCAATCTTGGAGTTCAAGCGAGAGAACTTTCTCATCATTGATGCAAGCTCATCATCGTCATCTTCACATGATGCTTGCTCTTCTTTACTTGGGCTAGGCTCAACCACTTTCTTTTTGTTGAGATTTGTTCTCCTGGTGGAGGCCTTTAGAGCAATTGTCTTTGAAGATGATTGCTCCATCATCCCAAGTACACTCATCTCATGAGCGTGAATCTCTCCAATAAGTTCTAAAACTTCAATATGGTCAAGAGATTCTTTTTGAAGCATGGAGTTGATGATGTTGTACTTTGGCTTAGGAAGGAGCATGAGAATCTTGTGGTTGATGAGTCTCTTGCCAAGAGAAGCAATGTCAAGAGCATTAATTTCTTCAATAAGCACATTCAAGTGAGAGAACATTTTATTGACATTTTCATGAGGTAGCATTTTAAATTCATCATATTTGGCTTTAAGCATGTGATATTTTAGTACTTGACACGAGAAGAACCCTCATGAATTTCTATCAAGCAAGCCCAAATTTCACATGCCTTTTCTTTGCTAGCAATCCTAGAAAACACATCTTGACTAACGCATTCATAAATTGCATTCCTAGCTTTGGTATCCCACTTAATTTGATCACTAACATAATTGTGCTCACCAAACCCCGCGTGGGTCGCTTCCCATACTTCGGGAGCAATAGCCTCTAGATAAGCACGTATGCGTGCTTTCCAATAGGCAAAGTTCTTGCCCTCGAAGATAGGAACCGAACCCCCAATCTTGGCCATTTTAGCTCTCTAGCGGTGAAGCTAGAATGATCCAATGAGCAACCAAGCTCTGATACCAATTGTAAGGATCGAATGCCCAAGAGGGGGGTGAATTGGGCTTCTTTTCAAAAATTTAAAGCAATAAAACTTAATTACTAAAAGCCCAATTCCCTATGCGAACCACCTATGCATTCAAGTGAATAATAACTTTGCGGTATATAAAATGCATAAGTGTAAGGTGAGAGGAAGAGAATGCAAACTCCCGAGGAGACACGAGGATTTATCCCGTGGTTCGGCAAGATCGTCAAGATCTTCCTACATCCACGTTGTGGCACCCACCAAAGGGTATAGCCACACCCAAGTCACCGAGACTAGGGATCTTCACTATACTTCTCCGTTTGCCAACCTCAGCAAGGTGGAGCTCAAGCCTTGCACAACTTGGATCCTCCGGGCTTCCACAACCGTCTTGGCAAGCTCCGGAAGTCACTCTTAGTTACAATCACCAAGGGACACTCCCTTACAGCTCTCACTACACTAGAGATTCCAATCATCAAGAATGGAGGCACACAAGCACTATCTCTAGCTAGTTCTAGCCTATCGCTTGGTGTGTAAGTAGTATAGATGATGTAGAAGTGATGGCTCAATGTATTGAATGCTTGAGAATGTGTAGAGTATGTCTGATAGTCAAGACTTGTCGAATAGACTGGTTGAAGGGGTATAAATAGCCAGCCTCCACGAAATAGCCGTTGGAAAAGTAGGCTGACATCACTGTTCTGCGAACACCGGATGATCCGATGTCTCCCCTTCAGTTATCATCGGTCAAATCCAAATTAGCTGATGTCATTGTGTCAGATATGACCGTTGTTAGACCGATGTTGCACTTGTGTTCTCATCGGATGATCCGGTGGCACTTCCTCTAGAATTGGTTCAGACTTGATGCTTACTGGAGTGATTGACCGATGTGTATATTGCTGTACATCGAAGGATCCAATGTTACACTTGATTTAGGGATATTGCTTACTGCACTGATGGACCGATGTAACATGTCCTTTGACATCGGATGATCCGGTGAGTACTTGGTTTTGAGGTCTTCTTCTTCTGCTGCTGAACCAACTCGACCGATGTGTTGTTTTCTGGAAACATCGGTTGATTCGGTGAGTTGATTTTGTTTGCTTCGAGTTGTTCTAAGTGATTCTTTTGGAATTCTCTCGATTGACCTCTTAGACACTTGTTGTAAATATTCTTCTAATGATTGTCAAGCGTTGAGTGTTGTCAATTATGGTTGAATAACTTTGACATATGATCTTTTACTTCTAATCTTCATAACATTGATTGATCTCATAAAGTGATTGTTTAGGGGTCTCCAATGATCAGTAGTTGATGTTCATATTCATATAGATTTCATTTGATTGAGTGATATGGGAGACCTTGCATCCACAAATTCATTAGTAAAATCCAATGGTTGTCATTAATCACCGAAACTATACCTCATGGGGGCCTAGATGCTTTCAGCCGCCTCGATCCCGACCTCGGTAATCGGTATGAGCACCCTGTCGCCTTCACAGAAGTGGAAATGTTCTCCCTGTCCTTAGAGCACGCCGACCTAGCATCATCAGAGATTTGAGGAATCGCCACTTTGACGCCTTCGTCAGCTCGTCCCAGAGCATGCTGCCGCCTCGTCCCCTGTCCCCGGAGCACGGCGCTGCCTCGATCCTGCCCTCAGAGTGTGCATTTCAGTGATTTTATTGAATTTGAAGATGTCCAACGAAGGCTCATCGTTAATGAAGTTATTGATCCAAAGGGAGAATTTTTATTACGGTATACATTCATCTTCCTTGTTTATGTCCAATGCAGAAGTAAATGTTGTACATAATGAATTCTGATTCGCAAACTCTTAAAACTGCAGGAACTGTGGTTGACACTAGCCTTTGCCATCCAAGAAGTTTGGCTTCTGTCTCTGCAGTCATGCTGGAGTCAAGGTGCCTATGCGTTATTGGTATTTCTCTCACGAGTTTTTGATATCAGACTATTAATGATTAGTGGAATGTAAATTGTTTGTTTTTTCAGATGACAAACACACCAGCTCACTACCATGTCCTTTATTATGAGAATAATTTCTCTGTTGATGATTTGCAGATGCTCACTAGCTGCTTGTACTACAAGTACGCTCAATTCTCCATTCACTAACAGTTCCTTGTGTCTATTGCAATTGTATACCAATTTGTTCCTAAGCCTTCAGATATTTTCTCTCTTATGTGACTATTTAAGAGAATGTGACTGCAATTTGATAATGTTTTATATGATTAAGTGATTTTATTGAATTTGAGGATGTCTCAGTCGGAGCATTAGAGGCTATGAAGGCTCATCATTAATGAAGTCATTGATCGGGAGAATTTTCATTACGATATACATGATTAGATGATGACAGTTATGATGTGTGTAATTATTTACTTTGTAATCATGATGAATAGTGTATTTGATTGGTCAATATAATTTATGGTGTGATCTTTTTTGCTAATTCTATATGTGTATATTGCTGACATTGGCAATGTGACTTTCAAATCCTGGTTAGCTCCAGGATGCAGCCAACAACTAGGATAATCAGAAGTGGGGGCACCTAATAGGAGACCGTGTCTGTAAACAATCCGCGACGAGCTGTAACAGGGAATGTCTCGAATTACCTAAATAAAGGAGACAAGCTTCCTTAAAGCCCGTCTCAGATCAGTAAACAAATTTGCGATGCGCTTCAATAAAGAACGTCTCGAATCAGTCAATAAACCAGTGACACACTATGTTAGTGCATGTCTCGCATGTATGCTGATGGGCGACGCGCCGAAAACCCGTCTCCAATGACAACATAAAGATCGTATGTTATGACTCTAAGAAAGGAGACGCGCTACCTTTGAGCATGTCTTGCACTTTGGCTGATCGGCGACGCGCTTGCCGCTAGTCTCTGATGACAATGTTATGCGAGACACGATGATGGAGATGCACTATTTGTTCGTGTGCCTTCTTCGTTTGGCCTCTTCTCGGATGAACCTTTCTTACGTAGTATCCGTCGGGCTCCGGACCGTGCTTGGGCCATGATTTTCAACCGTCGACCTAGCCGGCCCAGCCCGAGCCGTCCCGTCATGCTTTCAGACTCCGGTCCGTTTCTGTCCGAAGCACGAATGGGTCGTGTCGGGCAGGACCCGATTGCCACCTCTACATGGCCCCCTGCTGCTACAGTACACGGAACACTCGCGCCACAACACGTCCAAACGTAGCTGTGGTTGCGCGTGACGTGATGAAAAAAAAGTAGCGAGCGCAACTACGGAGCCCGCACGCCCGGTCCTTCTCGACCTGGTGGGCTTGTCAATAAAGCTCGAAACTCGTGAGCTATTCGAGTTCGACTCGTTAAAAGCTCGATTCGAGCTTGGCTCGACAGATAAACGAACCAAACTCAAGCTTCATCTCAACCTCACGAGCCTGACGAGCTCGAGCTCGTTAAGTTCGATAAAGCTCGTTTAGATAAATTATATTTTATAAATATTATTTGTTAATATTTTTCTCTTAAATATTATTTATTTTTATTGTTTAAACGAGCCTACCGAGTTCGAACTCGAGCTTTTACGAGCTTCAACCGAGCTTAACTATTTGAACGAGCTTTATTGAGTTGAGTTCGAGCTTGACTACAGGATCGACCGGATTTTGGACTCGGCTCGAGCTCGGCTTGAATTCTTATCGAGCTCGACCCTCGTGGGTAAGTTCGCTCGAGCTCCGCTCGTTGATAGCCCTACGACCTGGCTGCTCCAGATCGTTACCTGCGATGCTGGGTCGATCGATGCACTCCGTCCGTCTAAAAAAACTTTTCGTTTTGTAGTTTAAAAATGAATTACAAGACGTGAAGTTTTTGAGACGGAAGGGGGTATACCAGTAATCTGCCAGCCACGCATCTCCTCTGAGCTTTCACAGGGCGAACATATGATATCCACGCGCGGAGCATCCATGTTTCTGCTGCGCACCTGCCGGTTGGCGTTGGCGCCCTGCTGCAGCAACCGGATGGATGGGCAGAGGATTGCGTGGAACAGGCAACGTAGAAATAGTCCCGATCAACCATGCTTGTAACGTCCCTATTAGCTGTTGCACTGTTCATATTTTGGCTGTGAAGGATGCGATAGTCCAGTGAAAAAGCCTTGTACAGTTCAGTGCTGGAGTAGTACTAGTATCAACGTCAACGACAACAGCGGCAGTAACCTTGCATGGTCTTTGTGACGAGCGAGAGGGCCAATAGGCTGTACTGGGCTGTACAAGATGCTGCTGCATCTGCATAGTGACGATGCCGTCGATTTTGCGCTACAGTTGGCGCGGGTCTGGCTGCAGCTATGAATTATATTCTATACTACTACTGTTCCAAATTATTTATCACTGTCTAATTAAAAAAAAATTGAGATGGGGGAAGTATACTGTACGCCGACAGAATTGTTTTGTTCCTCGTATGAGATCAAACTAAATTGGAAGTGAAATATTTACTAGATTAGGGTAAGTGGGCAACAAACAACCTAGCCTAGGAGAACAAACATTCAATATTTAAACCGAAAATCACATGGTGCCCGTCCTTATTGGAACATAATATAATGTTAAGCTTTCGTTTCCTAGCGATTCAGTATCGATCGGCTGTAGGCATCGGCTCTCTGGTTCTCCGCTGTCTGCTACTATATATTGCACGTAACTTTTAGTGATTATTTTTTGAGAAATCCTACTCGTTGGTCGTCTGAAATCTTGCACCATATCAGGCGACCGTTAGATTGCTTCAAGATTCGTGCTACTCTGTTATACTGCCTTCCTCAACTCTAAGGGATCTGCTCACTCCCGACAACAGACGAAGGCAGCGCCCAGCCGATGGCTGCGCCCCGGCGGCGGAGCCGGGCGATGGCGAGCGAGGGGCGACTGCGGCGGCGAGCATCGACGGGGAGCGCCACCATGCGCATGCACTACAGGAAAATCGTCAATTAACGAGGGGGCTTTTATTTACGATGGTGCCGTCATTAACAATATTATTAACGACGGTTAAAAACAAGCCACATAAATCTGGCCATTTTTTAAAATGGTTAAAGGAAACCCATGTAATAATATTATTAATGACGGTACCTTCGTAAATAAGTAGACCATTTACGTCGGTTGACCTAACCGTCATAAACACGAGTGGTCTCATTTACGACGGTATTGTGAACCGCCAAGTGATATATAACGCCCCGCGCGCCATTTTGCCTCCTCCCGCGCGCAGCCGCCTCGCCTCTGTAACACCCATATTTTTGTAAAATAAAAGAAAAACAAAATCTAGTATAATTAAATAATAAAGAAATAAAAAGAAAGAGAAAAGAAAAGAAAAAGAAAGAAAAAGGAAAAAAGGAAATAAAACTTTAGTTGGACCAATAATAAACTCCGCGGCCCAACTCTCTTTTCCCCTCAGTGTGGCCCAGCCCACCTTCCCCTCTCTTCCTCTTTCTCTTTCACTGCCACATGGGGCCCGTTTGTCATCTCCTTCTCCCTCCCCTTCCCAACTGCCGCCTCGCCCGTTCCTGCCGCACGTGGGCCGCGCCTGGCAACCGCCACGGCCGCATGGCCGCGCCCCCTGCCCCGTCGCCCTGGCACAACCGCCTCTCTCCCCCCCCCCCCCTAAAAATTCCTAGCCGCACCCCATTTCCCTTCCCCCATTCCCTATCAATGTGAAACCCTAGCCATCACCATTGCCGCCGATAGAGCTCGACACCCTGCATGAAGAGGCCGCCCCGGCCGTTGCCGATGCCCGGTCGGGCTCTGCCACGCCACGCCGCCCCCGACTGACACCTCCACGGCAAGGAACCGACGCTTGAGATGCTCCCCACCGTGACCGAAGCTTGATGGTGCCATGCTCGCCGTCACACAGTCATCTCTAGACGATTTTGCGCAATTTCAACGGCCTAGGTGAGTCCCTCGTCTTCTCCTCTTTCTCCCCATACATTTTCCGTCGAGTTTGGAGCATCAAACGTCGTTCCGGCGACCTCCCGGCGATGGCCGGCCATGGCGTCGCCGCAATAGCCGCCGGCCGCCACCTTGCCCCGCCGGACCCCCTCCCTGGCCGTCGGATCTGGTTGGACGGCCAGGATTAAAAGCCCCCGAAGGGGTACGCACCGGGTCCATCGTGGACTCGTGGACCACGGCCCAACCCTTGGCCCACAGTGCATAGACTTATTCCATGCCTTTTCCAATAGAAAAATAAATAAGAAAAGAAATAGAAAAGCCAAACATGCATATAGGTCCCTGTACTTTTAAACTAAATTACGAGTAGGTCCTCACTTTTATGAAAATGCCCCTGGACTTCTCGAGAATTAGTTTAAATTGAGTTAATATTGATTTAAGCCCCTGGAATTTTATAAAATACTACATTTAAGCTCTATCTATATGGAAAAATTACAAAACAACACTTGAACTTTATGGAAATTAGTTTACACTTTATATTATCACCGTTTTTATAGGAAAATCCAAGTAAATAGAATTAAATTGTAGAGAAATATATTTAATGCATGGAAAAATGTTTTTAAGTGATAAAATAAATATAGAGAATATAGAAAAATGGTTATAAATATTTTATACTAAAATAAAATTGTAGAATTCATATAAAATATATTTTGACAATAGAAAATTTTATAAAAATGTTTTTAGCTATAAATAAATATTAAAAATAGAGAATAAATATGAAAATAGTAGGAAAATTATTTATAAAATATTTTATGCTGAAATAAAATTTATAAAATGCATATAAAATATATTTTGGCTATAGAAAAATCATTACAAATGTTTTTAGTCTGTAAATAAATACTAAAAATGGAAAATAAATGGTAAATGTATTTCTTTAGCTATAAAAAATAATAAATAACTCATAACTTCGATTTAAATCATAATCATAACATATTTCAATCATAATAATTGTATTGCTTGTATGGTGTATTGTTCTTGATTGTTTTTATTTCTCTTTTGACGGTATTTTATACACATTCGTATTTCGACGAAGAAGCGACATGAAGATATGAAGACAAGAGTTCAATCAAGAGACTGAGCAACTATTCAATGAAAGGCAAGTGCCCTTGACCATCTTGTACCAATTTTAGGGTGTTAGTTAGTTGCATGCTACATAAAATGATGTCCTATTCCATGTTATATGCCTTGTTCCATATAATTCCTTGTCATTTGGATTGGGTTGGGAAGTAGATAGGTTTTGATTATGCTTAGTCATGCTTAGACTTTGGGAATGGAATTTCATACATATGAAATATACTCTATTTTATGGTTACTTTAATCATGATGGACACACAATAGTAGTTGATAGGAATCTAGTGGTTGGATGGATTTGGTATGGTGCAGTTTGCACGAGACCCGGGATTGGGTTTGGCACCACCGGATTCTAAGGACCGGTTTACGGAGGAAGGCACTAATCTTTATAGTACCACCACGAGACTGAGATGGGGCGGCTTGGTCAATTAATTAGGTTTCTTCCGATGAAATGCTAGTAGTTGGATGGTGTGGGGAATGATGCAGGGGTCTTGCTCTGGGAACCGTAGGGCTCAAGAGGGGGCTCTGAGGTGGAGGGTTACTCCGGAAATGCCTCAGTGGTGGAAACCTTAGAGGACTAGCACTAGTCGGGAGTATCTTTGTAAAGACCATGTAGTGATCTCCTGGCCACACACCTACGGGAGTGTGAAATGTGGTTGATCACCACGGCCTACATTGACGTTTACTCATTCCACCTGGCAAGAGGAGATGGAATCATTGCTTGTGGGTAAAGGGTACATTCTCTGTAGAGATTGGTAAACTGTCTAGACAACCGTGCTCACGGTCAAGAGCGGCTTGGGGCCAGTTCATAATTAGATGATGGTTGAGATGATGGTTGGAAATGATATTGATATTATTACATTGCTATTATTATTGTTATGACTGTGAATATTCACCTAGATGTAGGTTGTTAATAACAACTAAGGATAGGTTTAATGCTTAGTGCTTAAACTAATATCAGCCTTTCCTTTTTTATTGGCCCACATGTCACTTATTTCCCATACTTGCTGAGTACCACGAGATGGTACTCACAATTGCTTTGTTGTATTTTTGATATGCTGCTCAGTAAAGAGAAGATCTAACGAAGACAGTGACAAGTGAAGATGGTGCATAGGTCGCGTTGCTGCCAGTCGATTTGCCTGTGGTTACCCTATAGTTTTTCCTCTTCCGCTGCTATTTCAAAACTCTTTTCAAGGTAAAAATATCGTTTGCTTTCGATATAGAACTGTTTATCACTTTTTGTCGTATGTGTATGGTGAAACTGATCCTAGTATACATGTATTATGCAGCTGATTTGTGACGCCCGGTTCCGAAAACTGAACCAAGCTAACACATATGTGTGCTCAGGATGTTCAACACACATACACGAGTGCAATCACAAAAGAGTATACAGAAAATTACCATAGAACAAGATTAATTATCAAATTTTATTACACAAACCATATTATCCTCGAATACAAGCTCTAATGAATATTAACGACAAGTTCAACTAATGCAGCGGAAATAAACTAATTAAGCAACTAAGCAAACTAAGCAAAAGGGATAGCACAACTCCATGAAACACCACAGGCAAAGCTGACGGTAGACACGGCCTAGAACTCCGCATTATCACCATTAAACTCCCAATCCTGATCTGCAACTGTTGGGGGGGATTGCAAGAGTGAGTACATGTCGTACTCAGCAAGTGTGGAAAGTATGACATGTGGCTGATTCAAATGACGACAATAATAATGGCAAAGTGCTGAAAAGTACAGTAAAACATTTAAAAAGCAGTATATTATATGTATGTTAAGTAATCCCATCTTAATCATGAGTAATACCATAATACCAAACTGAATTCATTACCATCATCAATAAGTCCAGATTTCACCATTGCCAATAACCATAATCAATGTCATAAACCATAATTCCATCCATAACCATAACCATAATCATAATATCAACCATAACCATAATCAAACCATAACCAATACCAAACCATAACCATCCCAAATCCCAATTTCCCTCTAATCATGGAAGTTGTCCAGGTGCTCATAACCGGGAGCACGACTATCATGATAGTTTTAATTAACTATGCAGAGTTTGTACCTCTTTACCCACGTGTTCGTGATTTCATCACCTTTCGGCGACTAAGAATCTCCCTTATGCCCATGACCCGTCAGTCATATTACACACTTCCGTTGGTGTGTGGCCAAGAGATCACAACATAGCCTTTACAAAGGGATTACTAGCCTATTTAGACCCCACTGAGGTTTCACCGGTGGCGATGCCTCCAACTGAGCACATCTTCAACCAAGGGCCCCCTCTTGAGCCATTCGGATCCCAGGGTAGTCCCACCAATCATCAACAAACCCAATCCGACTACCCCTTCCCCGAGCATCCACAATGGTCCAAACAGCACTAGCAAAGACCTAATTAATCAGCTACGCCGCACCCATACTTGGCCTCGTGGTGGCACTGTAGTCCTGACTTATTCTCGCATGAACCGGTCCTTAGATCTAAAGCAAGCAAACCACCATAACATCCAACCCATCCACATACCAGGCTTGCTTAGATCACCCATCGCATTGACCAGTTCACATTAACCAGAATATCATTGATGCATAATTAAATGTGTAGTGTTGTTTGCCATCCAAATTAATTAAGCGAAGCAAAAAGGTAAAAAGCCTTTCCCGACTCTCTACCATATATTCCAGGTGACAAGGGTGGTTAAACAAAGCTAGTAAACTTCCTATCATAGGATTCCCATCAAATTGACACAAGCATGCAATTTTGCAAACAAAACATTTATTTTAAAACAAGATCAATATGCTTCAAGGACACTTGCCTTGCTCCGGCGGATAGGGTTGCTCAAGCGCTTCGAAGTCTTGGTTCTGGAAATCCTCGTACACGACCTCTTGAGCACTTCCCTCTACTCGTGATCACACATACAAGAATATACATACAAATCAACATGATGCACACACATTAATCAACATGCGATGATATGTATGCATGCAAAGTACCATAATTAATTAACTACGGTTGTTTATTAATTAGATGCGAGTAGTTCATATGTGTTCATACAAGTTTACAGGGGTTTTAACGTGGATTAATGCTGCTGAAAATAAAAAGACGATGCAACTAAAATCAATTTACGTCTATTAGATCTAATACGTTGCTAAAATTCGCATTGGAAAAACGAACCCTACCGTAGACGCGACGACTTCGAAGATCGTGCGACGAAGGTGGCGCGTAGACGAAGTGGATGGCGCAACGTCCTCCGGCGGCATGATGACGGCGACGCGATGGCGATGATCTCCGACGGACGGTGGCACTCTCCTCTTTTTCCTCCTCTTCTTCCCCTCTTTTTTCTTCCTTTTCTTCCCTGCGGCGCCTCTGTTCCTTCTCTTTTTTTTTTCTACCGAGCTAGGGCCCTGGCGGCGGCTGCTTCTATTTTCCTCCGTCGCTGGCGTCTAGGGTTTTGGTCTATAGGAAAAACACGAGTCCTCTGGCCGTAGTTAAAGACGGCAGCCAGGCACACGATCGACCGATGGGACAAAGTCCCGATCGGCCACGGAACGCGCGTGGCTCACGACCGACTCAACCAGGACGCGGGCCAGTGGGGCGCTGGGGCGCGTGCGGGGGATGGGCGCTGGGGCCGGGACGCGCGGGAGGCAGGCGTCCGTGTGGGTGGGGCCCAGGGCGAGCGAATCGGGGCGTCGGGGCGAGCACGGGTGACCGCGGTGCGGGGTGGGCGAGCGGGGCAGCGTGCTGCGCGCGGCGTCGGGATCGGGCGAGCGGGGTGGGGCCCGGGGCGAGGTCAGCGCTACGCTTGGCTGGGCCGCTCGGCCTGGCCAGCGGCGGGTTAACTTTTTTTTTCTTTTTTCTTTTTCTTTTTCTTTTTTTCTATATATTATTATTTATTTATTCTTTATATTATTTATTATTATATATATAATTTATTTATATATATTTCTTTTTATATTATTATTATTATTATTTTTTATACTTATTCCCTATTACAAGTTCTAGGCTATAATTATTATTTTCTTTTTCTTCTTTTTGCTACACCATATGTGTATGTTTTATCTTTTATTATCTTTCTTTTATCCTACTAATGTTTAATGCATGATCATGTATGCAATGCATGATGCGAAAATAGAGGGTGTTACAAACCTACCCCCCTTAAAGTGAATCTCGCCCTCGAGATTCGATAGCGTGGAGAAAAGATGCGGGAATTCTGCCTTCAGGTCTTCTTCACGTTTCCACGTAGCTTCGGCTTCTGTATGGTGTTTCCATTGCACTTTGCACCAACGGACTTTCTTATTCCTCGTGACTCTTTCCTTTACGTCCAAGATCTTGATAGGTTGCTCGTCATAAGACAAATCCTTCTGAAGTTCTAACTCGTCCATCGGCACTTGTTCTTCTGGTACCCTGAGACACTTCTTGAGTTGAGAGACGTGAAACACATCATGTACGTCTGAAAGATGAGCTGTCATCTCCAACTTATATGCTACTTCTCCTCTCTTGTCCAAAATCTTGAATGGTCCAATATAACAAGGTGCTAGCTTGCCTCTTATGTTAAACCTCTTATGACCTCTCATAGGTGACACCTTGAGGTAAACAAAATCTCCTATTTCAAAGGCTAATTTCCTTCTCCTATTATCCGCATAGCCTTTTTGTCTTGATTGGGCAGCCCTCAAGTTTTCACGAATTATCTGGACTTGCTTTTCGGCTTCTTGCAACACATCCGGACCAAATACTTGAGTTTCTCCTGCCTCATTCCAGAATAAAGGTGTCCTACACTTCCTCCCATAAAGCGCTTCATATGGTGACATTTTCAAGCTTGCTTGGTAACTACTGTTGTATGAATATTCCGCGTATGACAAGCTTTTGTCCCAACTTTTCCCATGCTTCAAAGCACAAGCTCTTAACATGTCTTCCAAAATCTGATTGGTCCTCTCAGTTTGTCCATCCGTTTGAGGATGATATGCTGAACTAAAGTTCAACCTCGTCCCCAAAGCTTCATGCAATTTTTGCCAAAATCTGGAGGTAAATTGAGAACCTCTATCCGAGACTATCTTCTTCGGTACTCCGTGTCGACACACAATATGCTCCATGTATATTTCGGCCAATCGTGCAACTGTATACTTGGTCTTCACAGGGACAAAATGAGCTGACTTGGTTAAGCGATCCACAATTACCCAAATTGAGTCATACCTGGACTGAGTACATGGTAACCCAACTATGAAGTCCATTCCAATTTCTTCCCACTTCCATTCTGGAATCTTCAACGGTTGCAATAGTCGAGCTGGCCTTTGATGTTCCGCCTTGACTCGTTGACACACATCACACAATGCCACATATTCAGCTATGTCCTTTTTCATGCTCTCCCACCAATAGCAAGCCTTCAAGTACTTGTACATCTTCGTACATTCGAGGGAATTGAGTAAGGCGAGTCATGTGCCTCCTTTAATATTGTCTCCCGAATATGCTTTACATTAGGCACAACGATTCTCTTTCCAAGCCATAAGGTACCATGTTCGTCTTCATCAAACCTGAATTCTCTCCCTTCTTCGGTCCTTTCCTTGATTTCCTTGATCTCCTCATCTGTGGTTTGTGCTTCTCGAATTTCTTGCTCCAAGGTCGGATTTAACTCCATCATCTCCATCTCATTTACAAACCCGAGGTTCAACCGTTCAAACTCCTTACATAACTCGGACGGTAACTCTCAAACTGTAAGTTGATGGCTTACTCCCTTTCTACTCAAAGCATCGGCCACTACATTGGCTTTTCCCGGATGATAGTTGATCTCCAAATCATAATCTTTGATGAGCTCCAACCATCTTCGTTGCCTCAAGTTCAGATCCGTTTGTTTGAAAATATACTTCAAACTCTTATGATCCGTGTAAATTTCACACCTATGTCCAAGAATATAGTGTCTCCAAATCTTCAATGCGTGTACCACGGCTGCTAGTTCAAGATCATGCGTGGGGTAATTCTGCTCATGTTTCTTCAATTGTCTTGATGCATAGGCGACCACTTGACCTTCTTGCATCAATACACACCCAAGTCCTTGTCTTGATGCATCACAATAGATGTCGAAATCTTGCTTACATCCGGCAATACCAAAACTGGGGTTGTTGTCAACCTTTTCTTCAACTCCTCAAAACTGTTTTGAGAAGCTTCAGTCCATCGGAAAGCCTTTCCCTTCATTAGCAATTCTGTCATTGGATTGGCTATCTTGGAGAAGTCCTTGATGAATCTACGGTAATATCCAGCCATCCCGAGAAAACTCCTTATTTCTTTTACGTTTTGTGGCGGCTCCCACTTCAACACGTCTCTCACTTTTCCGGGGTCAACCGATACTCCTCCTCCTGAGATTATATGACCCAAAATGGCACCTCTTTCAACCAAAACTGACACTTGTTGAACTTGGCATACAATTGATGCTCCCTCAATTTCTGCAGCGTAAGCCTCAAATGTTCCTCATGTTCCTTCTCATCCTTCGAGTAGATCATAATGTCATCAATAAACACCACAATGAACTTGTCCAAGTACTCCATGAAGACTTTATTCATGAGGTACATAAAGTAGGTGTGACGCCCGGTTCCGAAAATGAACCAAGCTAACGCATATGTGTGCCCAGGATGTTCAACACACATACACGAGTGATTCACAAATGATAACCAGATAATTACCACAGCTCAAATTATTAAATAAGTACTCTTATTACATAATTCATTAAATCCTCGAATACAAGCTCTAATGAATATTAATGATAAGTTCAACTAATGCAGCGGAAATAAACTAATTAAGCAACTAAGCAAACTAAGCAAAAGGGATAGCGCAGCTCCAATAACACCACAGGCAAAGCTGACAGTAGACACGGCCTAGATCTCCACATTATCGCCATTAAACTCATAATTCTGACCTGCAACTGCTGGGGGGGATTGCAAGAGTGAGTACATGTCGTACTCAGCAAGTGTGGAAAGTATGACATGTGGCTGATTCAAATGACGACAATAATAATGGCTAAGTGCTGAAAAGTACAGTAAAACATTTGAAAAGCAATATATCATATTTATGTGAAGTAAACCCATCATAAACCATAAATAATACCATAATACCAGTCCATAATTCACCATCCTCATCCATGATTCCAAATTTCATCATTTGCCAATAACCATATTCAATACCAGAAATTAATTCATAACCATCCATAACAAAACCATAACCATCCCAAATTCCAATTTCCCTCTAATCATGGAAGTTGTCCAGGTGCTCATCACCTGGAGCACGACTACCATGATAGTTTTAGTTAACTCTGCAGAGTTTGTACCTCTTTACCCACGTGTTCGTGATTTCATCACTTTTCGGCGACTAAGAATCTCCCTTATGCCCATGACCCGTCGGTCATATTACACACTTTCGTTGGTGTGTGGCCAAGAGTTCACAAAATAGCCTTTACAAAGGGATTACTAGCCTATTTAGACCCCACTGAGGTTTCACCGGTGGCGATGCCTCCAACTGAGCACATCTTCAACCAAGGGCCCCCTCTTGAGCCATTCGGATCCCAGGGTAGTCCCACCAATCATCAACAAACCCAATCTGACTACCCCTTCCCCGAGCATCCACAATGGTCCAAACAGCACTAGCAAAGCCCTAATTAATCAGCTACGCCGCACCCATAACTTGGCCTCGTGGTGGCACTGTAGTCCTGGCTTACTCTCGCATGAACCGGTCCTTAGATCTAAAGCAAGCAAACCACCATAACATCCAACCCATCCACATACCAGGCTTGCTTAGATCACCCATCGTATTGACCAGTTCACATTAACCAGAATATTATTAATGCATAATTAAATGTGTAGTGTTGGTTTTTCCATCCCAATTAATTAAGCGAAGCAAAAAGGTAAAAACCCTTCCTGACTCTCTACCATAAATTCCAGGTGACAAGGGTGGTTTAGCAAGTCTAGTAAACTTCCTACCATAGGATTCCCATCAAATTGACACAAGCATGCAGCTTTGCAAACAAAACATTTATTTTAAAAACAGGATCAATATGCTTCAAGGACACTTGCCTTGTTCCGGCGGATAGGCTTGCTCAAGCGCTTCGAAGTCTTGATTCTGAAAATCCTCGTACACGATCTCTTGAGCACTTCCCTCTACTCGTGATCACACATACAAGAATATACATACAAATCAACGTGATGCACACACATTAATCAACATGCGATGATATGCACGCATGCAAAGTACAATAATTAATTAACTATGGTTGTTTATTAATTAGATGCAACTAGTTCATACGTGTTCATATGAGTTTACGGGGGTTTTAGCGAGAGTTGATGCTGCTGAAAATAAAATTATAGTGCAACTAAAATCAATTTATGTCTATTAGATCTATTGCGTCGCTAAAATTTGCATCGGGAACGAATCCTACCGTAGGTGCGATGGCTTCGATGATCGCGGGATGGGGACAATGCGTAGACGAAGTAGATACGTCCTCTGGCGGCACGACGACGATCTCCGGCGGACGGTGGGGCCCTCCTCTTTTTCTTCCACTTCTTCCCCTTCTTTTCCTCCTTTTTCTTCCCTGGGCGCAGCTCTCTGGACTCCTTTTTTTCTTTGCCTTTGGTACCGGCGGCTTTCTTTCTAGAGGCGGCGGCTGCTTCCTGGCGGCTGGGAAAAACTCGAGGCCTTCGGGTCCTTTTTATAGGCGCGTGGGGAGGGCGATTGGGATTCGCGGTCGAGTCGGTTCCGGAGCCGGCGGGATCGGGCGTTGGGCGCGGTACGGCGGTTCGGGAGCGAATCGGGATCGGGGGCGGGGCGAGCGGGGCGTTCGGCGGGCGGGGCGCTTACGCGGGCGGGGCGCGTGGCCCGCGGGGCCCAGCGCGGGGCGGGCGGCCGAGCCGGGCGGGGTCGCGCGCCGGGGTGGGGTCCGCGCGGGCAGGAGGCCGAGCGGCGGGGTGGCCAGCGGGGGCGCTGGCTGGGCCGTTCGGCGGCCTGGCCGGCGGTCCTTTTTTTTCTTTTTTTTAGTATTATTATTATTTTATTATTTATGTTTAATTATTTTACTTTTACTTTTACTTTTTTTATACTTTCTTTTATTATATAATTTATTATATATATTTATATATATATTATTATTCATATTATACATTTATTATTTATTATTATTATAATATATATTATTAATATTAATATTTTATTTATTTTTATATATTTTTATATTATTTATATATATATTTATATTATTATTTTTATACTTATTCCTTATTACAAGTTTTAGGCTATAACTATTATTTTCTTTTCCTTCTTTTGCTACACATATTTGTATATGTATGTTTTATTATTTTTCTCTTATTCTACTAGTGTTTAATGCATGCTCATGTATGCAATGCATGATGCGAAAATTTAGGGTGTTACAAACCTACCCCCCTTAAAATGAATCTCGCCCTCGAGATTCGATAGCGTGGAGAAAAGGTGAGGGAATTTTGCCTTCAGGTCTTCTTCACGTTCCCATGTAGCTTCAGCTTCCGTATGGTGTTTCCATTGCACTTTGCACCAACGGATCCTCTTATTTCTCGTGACCCTTTCTTTTATGCCCAAAATTTTGATAGGTTGCTCGACATAGGACAAATCCTCCTGAAGTTCTCACTCGTCCATCGGCACTTGTTCTTCCGGTGCCCTGAGACACTTCTTGAGTTGAGACACGTGAAACACGTCATGTACATCGGAGAGATACGCCGGCAGCTTAAGTCGATATGCCACTTCTCCTCGTTTGTCCAAAATCTTGAACGGTCCAATATAACGAGGTGCGAGCTTGCCTCTTATGTTAAACCTCTTATGACCTCTCATAGATGATACTTTGAGGTAAACAAAATCTCCTATTTCAAAGGCTAATTTCCTTCTCCTATTGTCCGCATAGCCTTTTTGTCTTGATTGGGCAGCCCTCAAGTTTCCACGAATTATTTGGACTTGCTTTTCGGCTTCTTGCAACACATCCGGACCAAATACTTGAGTTTCTCCTGCCTCATTCCAGAATAAAGGTGTCCTACACTTCCTCCCATAAAGCGCTTCATATGGTGACATTTTCAAGCTTGCTTGGTAACTATTGTTGTATGAGAACTCCGTGTATGGCAAGCTTTTGTCCCAACTTTTCCCATGCTTCAAAGCACAAGCTCTTAACATGTCTTCCAAAATATGATTGGTCCTCTCGGTTTGTCCGTCCGTTTGAGGATGATATGCTGAACTAAAATTCAACCTCGTTCCCAAAGCTTCATGCAACTTTTGCCAAAATCTGGAGGTAAATTGAGAACCTCTATCCGAGACTATCTTCTTCGGTACTCCGTGTCGACACAAAATATGCTCCATGTATATTTTGGCCAATCGTGCAGCTGTATATTTGGTCTTCACAGGGACAAAATGAGCTGACTTGGTTAAGCGATCCACAATTACCCAAATTGAGTCATACCCGGACTGAGTATGTGGTAACCCAACTATGAAGTCCATTCCAATTTCTTCCCACTTCCATTCCGGAATCTTCAACGGTTGCAATAATCCGGCTGACCTTTGATGTTCTGCCTTGACCCGTTGGCACACATCATACAATGCTACGTATTCAGCTATGTCCTTCTTCATGTTGTCCCACCAATAGCAAGTCTTCAAGTCTTTGTACATCTTTGTACAACCAGGGTGAATTGAGTAAGGCGAGTCATGTGCCTCCTTTAATATTGTCTCCTGAATATGCTTTACATTAGGCACAACGATCCTATTTCCAAGCCATAAGGTACCATGTTCGTCTTCATCAAACCTGAATTCTCTCCCTTCTTTGGTCCTTTCCTTGATTTCCTTGATCTCCTCATCTGTGGTTTGTGCTTCTCGAATTTCTTGCTTCAAGGTCGGATTTAACTCCATCATCTCCATCTCATTTACAAACCCGAGGTTCAACCGTTCAAACTCCTTACATAACTCGGACGGTAACTCTCGAACTGTAAGTTGATGGCTTACTCCCTTTCGACTCAAAGCATCGGCCACTACATTGGCCTTCCCTGGGTGATAGTTGATTCCCAAATCATAATCTTTGATGAGCTCTAACCATCTTCGTTGCCTCAAGTTCAGATCCGTTTGTGTCAAAATATACTTCAAACTCTTATGATCCGTGTAAATTTCACACCTATGTCCCAGAATATAGTGTCTCCAAATCTTCAATGCGTGTACCACGGCTGCTAGTTCAAGATCATGCGTGGGGTAATTCTGCTCATGTTTCTTCAATTGTCTTGATGCATAGGCGACCACTTGACCTTCTTGCATCAATACACACCCAAGTCCTTGTCTTGATGCATCACAATATATATCAAAACTCTTGCTCACGTCCGGTAATACTAACACCGGCGCGGTTGTCAACCTTTTCTTCAACTCCTCAAAACTGTTTTGACAAGCTTCAGTCCATTGGAACGCCTTTCCCTTCATTAGCAATTCCGTCATTGGCTTGGCTATCCTGGAGAAGTCCTTGATGAATCGACGGTAATATCCAGCCATTCCAAGAAAACTCCTTATTTCCTTGACGTTCTGTGGCGGTTCCCACTTAAGCACATCTCTCACCTTACCGGGGTCAACCGATACTCCTCCTCCGGAAATAATATGGCCCAAAAATGGCACCTCTTTCAACCAAAACTGGCACTTGCTGAACTTGGCATACAATTGATGCTCCCTCAATTTCCGCAGCGTAAGCCTCAAGTGTTCCTCATGTTCTTTCTCATCCTTCGAGTAGATCATAATATCATCAATAAACACCACGACAAACTTATCCAAGTACTCCATGAAGACTTTATTCATGAGGTACATAAAGTAGGCAGGCGCATTTGTCAATCCAAAAGACATCACGGTGTACTCATAAGATCCACACCGTGTCCTAAAAGCTGTCTTGGGTATGTACGACGGTCTAATCTTCATTTGAAAGTATCCTGACCTCAAATCAATCTTGGAAAATACACAGGCACCTTTCATCTGATCAAATAAATCCTCTATACGGGGCAAGGTGTACTTGTTCTTGATGGTCACCTTGTTTAGAGCTCGGTAATCCACACACATCATTTGGGATCCATCCTTCTTGTCCACAAATAGAACGGGCGCTCCCAAGGGTGAAGAGCTTGGGTGAATAAAACCCTTCTCTAATTGCTCTTGAATCTGTTTCTTGAGCTCCGCTAATTCCATAGGAGGCATCCTATACGGCCTCTTAGCTATAGGTGCACTTCCAGGTATTAAATCAATGACAAACTCAATGTCTCGATCAGGTGGCATACCTGGCAACTCATTCGGAAAAACATCCAAAAATTCACACACTACCGGAATCTCCTCAATTACGGCACCGTCCACATGATTCAGCTCCAATTGCTTCGGTGCATGTTGGGTTGCTTCAAATTCTACGGTGATCCCTTTCTCATTAGTCAACTTCACCATCTTTGTGACACACTCAATAACTCCATTGTGCTTCCTCAACCAGTCCATACCAAGTATAATGTCCAATCCTTGAGAATCCAAAACAATGAGGTTGGCGGAGAAGTCTACCCCCCTTATTCTAAGGCTTACTTTTGGACATACTATATTTGTCCTCATCTCTCCTTTAGGAGACTTAACCAATAGAGTAAACTTCATATGAGAGATAGTCAAACTATACTTGGCAACATACTTCGATGCAATGAATGAATGCGATGCTCCAGAATCAAATAACATAGTCGCGGGGTTGGAGTTGGCGAGAAACATACCAATGACCACGTCATCAGCTTGTTGAGCATCCTCCGTAGAGACATGGTTCACGTTACCACGAGCAAAATTCTGCTGTCCATGGCTTCCTTGTGGTTGTCCTCCATTAGGTCTTGGGTTTTGTCTCGGTGCATTGCTTCCTTGACCAAGGCCTGACTTAGGACATTGGTGCGCAAAGTGTCCAGCTTCTCCACAAGTATAACACTTCTTAACTCCACCAGAATTATTGGGACAAGCTTGGTTTTGAACATTTGCAGCAGGAAAATTAGCACGAGGTGCATAAGGCATTGGAGGCCTAGGTGCTTGCATAACAGGACGCTGCTGCACAAACTGAGTTGGGCGTGGTGCATAACTAGGGCGCTGAGCAGGAATAGAGGAGCTGTAATGAGGCGCATTGGGTGGCGCAAAGCGAGGGCGCACATTACTTCCTTGTTGCTGTCCTTGATATGGCACCTTCCTCTTGATTTCTTGCTCCATCTCACGGATCTTGCTCTCAACCACAATTGCTTTGTCCACCAGCTTCTGAAAGTTGGCATAGTCACAATTGAGCAATTGCACTTGGATTTCATTGTTCAATCCCCTCATGAACAAATATTGCTTCCGGCTGTCCCGACTAACATCCCCAGGTGCATATCTTGAGAGTTGAGTGAACTTATTGAGATATTCACTCACGCTTGATCTTCCTTGCCTTAAATTCTCAAATTCTTGCCTCTTCAAGAGCATAACACCTTCCGGCACATAATGAGAACGAAAACTCTCCTTGAATTCCGCCCAGGTGATCCTCTCTTGATTATCATGAGCATTGCAATAAGCATCCCACCAATCTGCAGCTGCTCCAACTAGTTGATGAGAAGCGAACAAGACCTTCTCTCGGTCACTGCATTGGACAATAACAAGTTTCTTCTCCACGGACTTGAGCCAATCATCAGCATCCATAGGGTCGGCAGCTTGAGCAAAGGTTGGCGGCCTAGTCCTCATGAACTCTCCCAATCGGTTATGAGGAGGCGGGGGTGGTGGTGGAGGCATGTGGGGTTGATTGTTGATGTTGCCGGCCTGCAGCTGTCCCATTGTTTGTATCATGGTCTGCATGAGCTGGTTCTGCATAGCTAGTAGCTGCTCAATATTGATAGCTCCATGAGCATGTCCTTGTCCATTGTTGGTCTGAGGTACTCCATTGTTCTCCTCCTCATCATTGACATCCCTCTGGTTGCGAGTCCTCACCATCTGGAGAAAAGCAATAGGTAAGAATTAGAGAACGTCCCCAACTATATGCATCAAGGGATATGAAGCTAACCAACTAGCTATACTAGCCTAGGTGGACATGGAAATGCTAAAGCATCCCAAAATCCTCTACTAAGCACACAAGCAAACAATATATATAGCAAACAGCACTCCAAGCAGAAACACATCGATTCCTGAGTGCTCCTATGTGCTCTAAAGTGTCCATTCTATCTAGGCTGCATCCTACGGTCAACCTGTGGCTCTGATACCAATCTGTGATGCCCGGTTCCGAAAATGAACCAAGCTAACGCATATGTGTGCCCAGGATGTTCAACACACATACACGAGTGATTCACAAATGATAACCAGATAATTACCACAGCTCAAATTATTAAATAAGTACTCTTATTACATAATTCATTAAATCCTCGAATACAAGCTCTAATGAATATTAATGATAAGTTCAACAAATGCAGCGGAAATAAACTAATTAAGCAACTAAGCAAACTAAGCAAAAGGGATAGCGCAGCTCCAATAACACCACAGGCAAAGCTGACGGTAGACACGGCCTAGATCTCCACATTATCGTCATTAAACTCATAATTCTGACCTGCAACTGTTGGGGGGGATTGCAAGAGTGAGTACATGTCGTATTCAGCAAGTGTGGAAAGTATGACATGTGGCTGATTCAAATGACGACAATAATAATGGCTAAGTACTGAAAAGTACAGTAAAACATTTGAAAAGCAATATATCATATTTATGTGAAGTAAACCCATCATAAACCATAAATAATACAATAATACCAGTCCATAATTCACCATCCTCATCCATGATTCCAGATTTCATCATTTGCCAATAACCATATTCAATACCAGAAATTAATTCATAACCATCCATAACCAAACCATAACCATCCCAAATTCCAATTTCCCTCTAATCATGGAAGTTGTCCAGGTGCTCATAACCGGGAGCACGGCTATCATGATAGTTTTAGGTAACTCTGCAGAGTTTGTACCTCTTTACCCACGTGTTCGTGATTTCATCACCTTTCGGCGACTAAGAATCTCCCTTATGCCCATGACCCGTTGGTCATATTACACACTTCCGTTGGTGTGTGGCCAAGAGTTCACAAAATAGCCTTTACAAAGGGATTACTAGCCTATTTAGACCCCACTGAGGTTTCACCGGTGGCGATGCCTCCAACTGAGCACATCTTCAACCAAGGGCCCCCTCTTGAGCCATTCGGATCCCAGGGTAGTCCCACCAATCATCAACAAACCCAATCCGACTACCCCTTCCCCGAGCATCCACAATGGTCCAAACAGCACTAGCAAAACCCTAATTAATCAGCTACGCCGCACCCATAACTTGGCCTCGTGGTGGCACTGTAGTCCTGGCTTATTCTCGCATGAACCGGTCCTTAGATCTAAAGCAAGCAAACCACCATAACATCCAACCCATCCACATACCAGACTTGCTTAGATCACCCATCGTATTGACCAATTCACATTAACCAGAATATTATTAATACATAATTAAATGTGTAGTGTTGGTTTTTCCATCCCAATTAATTAAGCGAAGCAAAAAGGTAAAAACCCTTCCCGACACTCTACCATAAATTCCAGGTGACAAGGGTGGTTTAGCAAGTCTAGTAAACTTCCTACCATAGGATTCCCAATAAATTGACACAAGCATGCAGCTTTGCAAACAAAACATTTATTTTAAAAACAGGATCAATATGCTTCAAGGACACTTGCCTTGTTCCGGCGGATAGGGTTGCTCAAGCGCTTCGAAGTCTTGATTCTGAAAATCCTCGTACACGATCTCTTGAGCACTTCCCTCTACTCATGATCACACATACAAGAATATACATACAAATCAACGTGATGCACACACATTAATCAACATGCGATGATATGCATGCATGCAAAGTACAATAATTAATTAACTACGGTTATTTATTAATTAGATGCAACTAGTTCATACGTGTTCATATGAGTTTACGGGGGTTTTAGCGAGAGTTAATGCTGCTGAAAATAAAATTATAGTGCAACTAAAATCAATTTATGTCTATTAGATCTAATGCGTCGCTAAAATTTGCATCGGGAACGAATCCTACCGTAGGTGCGATGGCTTCAATGATCGCGGGATGGGGACAATGCGTAGACGAAGTAGATGCGTCCTCTGGAGGCACGACGACGGCGGCGCGATGTCGACGATGATCTCCGACGGACGGTAGGGCCCTCCTCTTTTTCTTCCTCTTCTTCCCCTTCTTTTTCTCCTTTTTCTTCCCTGGGCGCGGCTCTCTGGACTCCTTTTTTTCTTTGCCTTCGGTACCGGCGGCTTTCTTTCTAGAGGCGGCGGCTGCTTCCTGGCGGCTGGGAAAAACTCGAGGCCTTCGGGTCCTTTTTATA
The DNA here is from genome assembly GCA_036927565.1 of Tuctoria greenei. Lineage (NCBI taxonomy): Eukaryota > Viridiplantae > Streptophyta > Magnoliopsida > Poales > Poaceae > Tuctoria > Tuctoria greenei. Next base: position 23,099,372 of record JAYESD010000001.1, on the reverse strand, counting down.
GGCGCGTGGGGAGGGCGATCGGGATTCGCGGTCGAGTCGGTTCCGGAGCCGGCGGGATCGGGCGTTGGGCGCGGTACGGTGGTTCGGGAGCGAATCGGGATCGGGGGTGGGGCGAGCGGGGCGTTCGGCGGGCGGGGCGCGTGGCCAGCGGGGCCCAGCGTGGGGCGGGCGGCCGAGCCGGGCGGGGTCGCGCGCCGCGGTGGGGTCCGCGCGGGCAGGAGGCCAAGCGGCGGGGTGGCCAGCGGGGGCGCTGGCTGGGCCGTTCGGCGGCCTGGCCGGCGGTCCTTTTTTTTCTTATTTTTTTAGTATTATTATTATTTTATTATTTATGTTTAATTATTTTACTTTTACTTTTACTTTTTTATACTTTCTTTTATTATATAATTTATTATATATATATTTTTATATATATTATTATTCATATTATACATTTATTATTTATTATTATTATAATATATATTATTAATATTAATATTTTATTTATTTTTATATATTTATATATTATATATATTTATTTATATATATTTTTATTATTATTTTTATACTTATTCCTTATTACAAGTTTTAGGCTATAACTATTATTTTCTTTTCCTTCTTTTGCTACACATATTTGTATATGTATGTTTTATTATTTTTCTCTTATTCTACTAGTGTTTAATGCATGCTCATGTATGCAATGCATGATGCGAAAATTTAGGGTGTTACAGTAGGCAGGCGCATTTGTCAATCCAAAAGACATCACAGTGTACTCATAAGATCCATACCGTGTCCTGAAAGCTGTCTTGGGTATGTCCGATGGTCTAATCTTCATTTGAAAGTATCCCGACCTCAAATCAATCTTGGAAAACACACAGGCGCCTTTCATCTGATCAAACAAATCCTCTATACGGGGCAAGGTGTACTTGTTCTTGATGGTCACCTCGTTGAGAGCTCGGTAATCCACACACATCCTTTGCGTTCCATCCTTCTTGTCCACGAATAGAACGGGCGCTCCCCAAGGTGAAGAGCTAGGGCGAATAAAACCCTTCTCTAATTGCTCTTGAATTTGTTTCTTGAGCTCCGCTAATTCCATAGGAGGCATCCTATACGGCCTCTTAGCTATAGGTGCAGTTCTAGGTATTAAATCAATAACAAACTCAATGTCTCGATCGGGTGGCATACCTGGCAACTCGTCCGGAAACACATCCAAAAATTCACACACTACCAGAATCTCCTCAATTGCGGCACCGTCCATATGATTCAGCTCCAATTGCTTTGGTGCGGTTTGAGATGCTTCAAATTCTACGGTGATCCCTTCCTCATTGGTCAACTTCACCGTCTTCATGGCACACTCAATGACTCCATTGTGCTTCCTCAACCAGTCCATACCAAGTATAATGTCCAATCCTTGAGAATCCAAAACAATGAGGTTGGCGGAGAAGTCTACCCCCCTTATTCTAAGGCTTACTTTTGGATATACTATATTTGTCCTCATCTCTCCTCCTGGAGACTTAACCAACAGAGTAAACTTCATATGAGAGATAGGCAAACTATACTTGGCAACATACTTCGATGCAATGAATGAATGCGACGCTCCAAAATCAAATAACATAGTCACGGGGTTGGAGTTGGCGAGAAACATACCAATGACCACGTCATCCGCTTGTTGAGCATCCTCTGTAGAGACATGGTTCACGTTGCCACGAGCAAAGTTCTGCTGTCCACGGTTCCCTTGTGGCTGTCCTCCATTGGGTCTTGGGTTTTGCCTCGGCGCATTGCTCCCTTGACCAAGGCCTGACTTAGGACATTGATGTGCAAAGTGTCCAGCTTCTCCACAAGTATAACACTTCTTAACTCCACCAGAATTATTGGGACGAGCTTGGTTTTGAACATTGGCTCCAGGAAAATCAGCACGAGGTGCATAAGGCATTGGAGGCCTAGGTGCTTGCATAACAGGGCGTTGCTGCACGAACTGAGTTGGGCGTGGTGCATAATCAGGGCGCTGTACAGAAGCAGAGGAGTTGTAGTATGGCGCATTAGGAGGCGCAAGGCGAGGGCGCACATTACTTCCTTGTTGCTGTCCCTGGTGTGGCGCCTTCCTCTTGATTTCTTGCTCCATCTCACGGATCTTGTTCTCAACCACAATTGCTTTGTCCACAAGCTTCTGAAAATTGGCATAATCGCAATTGAGTAGTTGCACTTGGATCTCATTGTTCAAGCCCCTCATGAACAAGTACTGTTTTCGGCTGTCCCGACTAACATCCTCAGGAGCATACCTTGAGAGTTGAGTGAACTTGTTGAGATATTCACTCACGCTTGATCTTCATTGCCTTAAGTTCTCGAATTCTTGCCTCTTCAAGATCATAAAACCTTCCGGCACATAATGAGAATGGAAATTCTCCTTGAATTCTGCCCAAGTGATCCTCTCTTGATTCTCATGAGCATTGCAATAAGCATCCCACCAATCTGCAGCTGCTCCAACGAGTTGATGAGAAGCAAATAGGACCTTCTCTCGGTCACTGCATTGGACAATAGCAAGTTTCTTCTCCACGGAATTGAGCCAATCATCAGCATCCATAGGGTCAGCAGCTTGAGCAAAGGTTGGCGGCCTAGTCCTCATGAACTCTCCCAATCGGTTATGAGGAGGCGGGGGTGGCGGTGGAGGCATGTGGGGCTGATTGTTGATATTGTTGCCAGCCTGCAGCTGTCCCATAGTTTGTATCATGGTCTGCATGAACTGGTTTTGCATGGCCAATAGCTGCTCGATGTTGATAGCTCCCTGAGTAGATCCTTGTCCAACGTTGTTCTGAGGTACTCCATGGTTCTCCTCCTAATCATTGCCATCCCTCTGGTTGCGAGTCCTCACCATCTGAAGAAAAGCAATAGGTAAGAATTAGAAAACGTCCCCAACTATATGCATCAAGGGATATGAATCTAACCAACTAGCTATACTAGCCTAGGTGGACATGGCAATGCTAAAGCATCCCAAAATCCTCTATTAAGCACACAAGCAAACAATATATATATAGCAAACAGCACACCAAGCAAAAACACGTCGATTCCTGAGTGCTCCTATGTGCTCTAAAGTATCCATTCTACCTAGGTTGCGTCCTATGGTCAACCTCGCTCTGATACCAATCTGTGATGCCCGGTTCCGAAAACTGAACCAAGCTAACGCATATGTGTGCCCAGGATGTTCAACACACATACACGAGTGCAATCACAAAAGAGTATACAGAAAATTACCACAGAACAAGATTATTTATCAAATTTTATTACACAAACCATATTATCCTCGAATACAAGCTCTAATGAATATTAACGACAAGTTCAACTAATGCAGCGGAAATAAACTAATTAAGCAACTAAGCAAACTAAGCAAAAGGGATAGCACAGCTCCATGAAACACCACAGGCAAAGCTGACGGTAGACACGGCCTAGAACTCCGCATTATCACCATTAAACTCCCAATCCTGATCTGCAACTGTTGGGGGGGATTGCAAGAGTGAGTACATGTCGTACTCAGCAAGTGTGGAAAGTATGACATGTGGCTGATTCAAATGACGACAATAATAATGGCAAAGTGCTGAAAAGTACAGTAAAACATTTAAAAAGCAGTATATTATATGTATGTGAAGTAATCCCATCTTAATCATGAGTAATACCATAATACCAAACTGAATTCATTACCATCATCAATAAGTCCAGATTTCACCATTGCCAATAACCATAATCAATGTCATAAACCATAATTCCATCCATAACCATAACCATAATCATAATATCAACCATAACCATAACCAATACCAAACATAACCATCCCGAATCCCAATTTCCCTCTAATCATGGAAGTTGTACAGGTGCTCATAACCGGGAGCACGGCTATCATGATAGTTTTAATTAACTCTGCAGAGTTTGTACCTCTTTACCCACGTGTTCGTGATTTCATCACCTTTCGGCGACTAAGAATCTCCCTTATGCCCATGACCCGTCAGTCATATTACACACTTCCGTTGGTGTGTGGCCAAGAGATCACAAAATATCCTTTACAAAGGGATTACTAGCCTATTTAGACCCCACTGAGGTTTCACCGGTGGCGATGCCTCCAACTGAGCACATCTTCAACCAAGGGCCCCCTCTTGAGCCATTCAGATCCCAGGGTAGCCCACCAATCATCAACAAACCCAATCCGACTACCCCTTCCCCGAGCATCCACAATGGTCCAAACAACACTAGCAAAGCCCTAATTAATCAGCTACGCCGCACCCATACTTGGCCTCGTGGTGGCACTGTAGTCCTGGCTTATTCTTGCATGAACCGGTCCTTAGATCTAAAGCAAGCAAACCACCATAACATCCAACCCATCCACATACCAGGCTTGCTTAGATCACCCATCACATTGACCAGCTCACATTAACCAGAATATCATTGATGCATAATTAAATGTGTAGTGTTGTTTGCCATCTCAATTAATTAAGCGAAGCAAAAAGGTAAAAAGCCCTTCCCGACTCTCTACCATATATTCCAGGTGACAAGGGTGGTTAAACAAAGCTAGTAAACTTCCTATCATAGGATTCCCATCAAATTGACACAAGCATGCAATTTTGCAAAAAAAACATTTATTTTAAAACAGGATCAATATGCTTCAAGGACACTTGCCTTGCTCCGGCGGATAGGGTTGCTCAAGTGCTTCGAAGTCTTGGTTCTGGAAATCCTCGTACACGACCTCTTGAGCACTTCCCTCTACTCGTGATCACACATACAAGAATATACATACAAATCAACATGATGCACACACATTAATCAGCATGCGATGATATGTATGCATGCAAAGTACCATAATTAATTAACTATGGTTGTTTATTAATTAGATGCGAGTAGTTCATACGTGTTCATACGAGTTTACGGGGGTTTTAACGTGGATTAATGCTGCTGAAAATAAAAAGACGATGCAACTAAAATCAATTTACGTCTATTAGATCTAATACATTGCTAAAATTCGCATTGAAAAAACGAACCCTACCGTAGACGCGACGACTTCGAAGATCGCGGGACGAAGGTGACGCGTAGACGAAGTGGATGGCGCAACGTCCTCCGACGGCACGACGACGGCGACGTGATGGCGACGATCTCCGGCTGGTGGCGCTCTCCTCTTTTTCCTCCTCTTCTTCCCCTCCTTTTTCTTCCTTTTCTTCCCTGCGGCATCTCTGTTCCTTCTCTTTTTTTTTTCTACCGAGCTAGGGCCCTGGCGGCGGCTGCTTCTATTTTCCTTCGTTGCTGGCGGCTAGGGTTTTGGTCTACAGGAAAAACACGAGTCCTCTGGCCGTATTTAAAGGCGGCAGCCAGGCACACCATCGACCGATGGGACAAAGTCCCGATCGGCCACGGAACGCGCGTGGCTCACGGCTGACTCGGCCAGGACGTGGGCCAGCGGGGCGCTGGGGCGCGTGCAGGGGATGGGCGCTGGGGCCGGGACGCGCGGGAGGCGGGCGTCCGTGCTTGTGGGGCCCAGGGCGAGCGAATCGGGGCGTCGGGGCGAGCGCGGGTGAGCGCGGTGCGGGGTGGGCGAGCGGGGCAGCAGGCTGCGCGCGGCGTCGGGATCGGGCGAGCGGGGTGGGGCCCGGGTCGAGGTCAGCGCTACGCGCGGGAGGCGCGGCCGGCTCGGGGGCGCGCGCGCGGGAATCCCGCGTCGGGCGATTCGCGGGGTGAGGGGGGCTGCAGTGCGGTACGGGCGGGGCGGTGCCGGTGGGGCCACGCGGCGCGGGAGCGGTCGCTGGTGCGGCATCGGGGCGCGCGGCCGGTCGGGGGCTCGCTTGGCTGGGCCGCTCGGCCTGGCCAGCGGCGGGTTAACTTTTTTTTTTATTTTTTGTTTTTGTTTTTTTTTCTATATATTATTATTTATTTATTCTTTATATTATTTATTATTATATATATAATTTATTTATATATATTTCTTTTTATATATTATTATTTTTTTATACTTATTCCCTATTACAAGTTTTAGGCTATAATTATTATTTTCTTTTTCTTCTTTTTGCTACACCATATGTGTATGTTTTATCTTTTATTATCTTTCTTTTATCCTACTAATGTTTAATGCATGATCATGTATGCAATGCATGATGCGAAAATTGAGGGTGTTACATGATTTTATTCTTAATAAAATCGGGTGTGACAACCTCTCGCCCACCGCTGCCTCCTCCCGCCCGCCGCCGCCTCCTCCCGTGCGGCACCCTCCCGTCGCCGCATGCCGCGTCGGCGCGCTGCCTCCTCTGACGCCTGCCGCCCTCCGATAGTTGGCACCCTCTGAGGCCCGCTTCCTCCGCCTGTCGCCCTCGAACGACCGGTGCCCTCCCGCTCGCCACCTCCCGCACGCTCTTCGAGGCCGGCCACCGCCTCCTCTCCGGTGTCCGCCTCCTCTCGCACCGTTCCGTGCTTGCAGTCGTGCCGCCGCTCAGCCGAGGTATGACCTCCACTTTTTTATTGTTTTAATTTATATAATTGTAATTATGTTTTTTACTTTCATATATGTAATTGTAATTAGGTTACTTAGGTTTCTTAATATCTATAATTAGTTAGTTTAAAGTTGAATTAGGTAATTTAATTGTTTAAGTAGTTTGTTTATGTTATTAATTGTTTAATTTGTTTATGAAATTTTTATTAGGTTATTAAAATGTTTAAGTAGTTTGTTTAGGTTATTATTGTTACTTGTTGAATTAGTTTGTTAATTTTTAATTTTTTTAAGTTTTTTATTGGTTTATTAATTATTTAAATAGTTGTAAATTTTTTAATTAGTTATTTAATTGTTTTATGAGTATGTAATTGTTTTATTTTTGTTTAATGTTTGTGAGTGTTTAATACTATATGTATATAAATGGGTCTTGAGTCATTCTGGCTTGGCACAACCTGACCCTGCAAAACACGACACACATTAATGGGTCGAGACGAGCACTATGGCGGTCAGCGAGAATGAGGATGTCAATGAGCACACGCGCGTGGACTGTGCAACCAGACTAGGAAATTTCAACTCTGACCAACTTCCCTCTTCTTTCTCGTTATTTCCTCTCTCAGAAATGACTGGAAAATGAATCCGTTTAACGTAATTTATAGAAATTGATTACCCGTTTCGAATCTGCACGTTTTACATGCGATAAGAATGTGAGCCGTGCAGGTCTGGAATTGTCCCTTTTTGGACAGCCAAAGAGTGACCGTGGACGTGCTTATGACGAGCTAGGTACGAGGTCTGGATTCGGACGTAATTTTAACAACATAACCATGTTGTTTTGTGCTGCACCATTTTTGGGCATGTAGTGGAGAACAACAGGGTTATGCTGCCGAAATTTCGTCTGGATTCAAACTCCGTGTCTCGTCATAAGCATGTTTCCTCCGTCACTCTTGGATAGGTTTACGATCTATCAGCCTAGTTCTAGGGGCCGTGACATACACTAAAAAATGAACTGATAATGATGTGTCTGCTTTGAAGGTATAACCTGAATCATGACTGGAGATCGCACTTGGATGTACTCTGGTTGGAAAAAGAATGGGCAGCACTCGGATAAGTGGTTCAACAAGATAAATGCTTTTATACAACAAGCTTTCTCATTGTCCAACAACAATAAGGTGTGGTGCCCATGTATGAAATGCCAGAATGCAAAGTTTTTCGACAAAGTGACTTTGACATTTTACGCGTGTCGAAATGATTTCATGCAAAATTATGCGGTCTCGTACTTTCACAGTGAGACACGTTCTCAAGCTGTTAAAGAAGAAGTGGTGTCTGATAACACATGTGTTGATATGATGGACGAGATGCTTGAAGCCATAAATCCTTAGTTGACAGAGGATGCTCGTACAACAGAAGTTGAAATGTTCTTCAAGCTTTTGAAAGATTCAGAACAGCCACTTCATGAACACACAAAATAGACTCTTCTTAGTTTCATCACCAGATTTATGGAAATTAAGACTCAATATTTCTTCTCCAATAACTATTACAACGATCTTATCAAATTGATCAGCGATATTGTCGGTGGTTTGGAACCGGCAGATCTCCCGACACTACTAAAGTGTTAGAGGAGTTTGATGTTCGGTGTGGGCGTGCGGAGATTCAAGAAGGTGAATAGTAAATGATGCAGGAGACACAATAGTTTACGTGGTTCGGGCCGCCTGAGCGTAATACCCTACTCCACGGGTGTGTTGGTGTTGTATTAGCTGTATGAGCTTGTGTGGAGCGTCTATGGTGCGTGTCCCCAGCCTCACTAAACCTGCATAGTCCATCGTCGGCCTGTCCTTTTATAGTACAAGGGCAGGCCGTTACAAGTTAGCCTGGCCCGACATGTGGCCCCGGCAGTTACTAGTATTGACACTTCTTCAACACATTTAATTGTCCTTAACGACCGGGTAATGGGCTTTGACATCACCGTTACTGGTAATTAGGTCATCCGATCGTGTGTCATTAATATGGTATTAATGACACATAATCGGGTCTTGAAGTCCTTGATTCCTCTTTGAAGATCCGGAGCCGTTATGGAGTCTTCCGGAGGTCAGAGGCTGAAGCTCCGACGGTTGGACACGTGGCAGCTCCGGAGCATACTGTGGGAAACAGGCAGCTCCGGAGTTACCTGACACGTGTCAGGTCCGGAGCTTCTCTCGGTCTGGGGTTAAGTCCGGAGGTGCCATTTCGGTACATGGCCCGGAGCTTCCCCCTTGTGGGCGGTAGCTCCGGTTTTATAGTACACGTGGCGACCCCTGGATTAACCATGCTGGAGAAGCGGGTCCGGTTATATCTGACATGTGGGCCTCCGAAGGTCTTCAAATCAAGTAGATGACTTTCCTTTGAGATCTTTATAACCTCAAGGGGCGTACGGTTTCCAGGGTACCGACAGTGGCCCCCTGGACCTACCTCCGAGAAAGACCACTGGGGTGAAGTCATTCCGCCGGAGGTGGGTCCATCCTCGCGACTTTTGAACTGAGTCTTCAAAGGTCTTCGGAGGTGCCGTTGGTGAGGATTTGGAGTTAAATCCTCGCCGCGTGGCGTATCCCGCGTGCGGCAGATGAGATCTTTGGCGTGCAGATCTCATGCAATTGAAGGTCGCCGGTTCCTGATACGAAAATCGTATCGGTTCCGCGTGCCTTGTCAGGCCGCCGCCTTCGGGTTTCCCGCCTCATGATGACAACCGTTCGCCTGGGTAAGAACCTCGACTTGATCGTCGGGGTGGTCCCGGGCCCCCTTGTCATCGGCTGGGTGGAATTTTTGGATGGTATCTTCAACTTCCTTGCGGTTTCCATCCAAGCGTTGCGAGGGCTTACATAAGAAGGAAAACGCGCACCGTCGGGAGTTCTTTACGCCCCTCATCTGTTCTTGCGCTCAAACTCCCAACTTGTGCTTCGCTTTTCTTCTCTTGCCTAGCCGTGCTGCGATGGAGTTGGGTCTCCGCGAGAGTCGCTTGAAGACCGACGGCGACCTGAAGAAGGTCCGGGCCCTCATGGGATGGTCCTCGGACTTCTTCAACCGCTCGGTTCGCGCCAGTGGGGAGCTCCCGTTTGAGAAGGAGCACGCCGACGAAATGGTGTACTTCTCCTCGTACGCCATGGTGGGGTTGATCCCACCTTTTTCTTCCTTTTTCTTGATGCTGCTAGACTTCTATGGTCTGCAGTTGTATCATCTCGGTCCCCACTCCATTCTTCTTGTGTCCATTTTCGTCCACTTCTGTGAGATGTGGGTGGGCATCCCCCCTGCATTGAACTCTTCTGGACCTTCTTCACCGTCCATACCACCAGCAGGAGCAATGAGTACCTTGGCTTCTACTACTTCGTGAAGCGCAAGAAGTGCCCATTCAAGTACCTCCGGTTGTTTCCCTCTGGGAAGTGGGATGACTAGAAGAAGGACTGGATAGTCGTCCGGGTGGAGGAGCACGAGAGGCTGGAGCTGCCCGAAGGCCTTTCCAGCATCGACACGACAATCTGGAGTGAAGCTCCAGTGCTGGTGGAAGCCTTCAACCCTGCTTTGACCAGGATCCGCGAATGCGTGGATGGAGGATTGAATCCTCAGGCGGTGTTTTGCAGCTTCTTGGTCAACAAGTGGGCGCCGCTGAAGAGGAGGGAGAAACTCACATGGGCCCTCAACAACGTATGGATGATGACCGGGTCGAGATCGGGCTGAAGTCCAACATGGTGGGGAAAACCTTGGAGTTCCACCTTAAGAAGTTCCAGCACGGCATCGACGTCGATGGCGACGACTTGACTCTGCCATCAGCTTTTCTTCCTCTGAACGTGGAAGTGGAGTTCAGCAGGGAGCTCCGGTGGAAGATGTCCGTTCTTGACGACCTTGGTGTCATCGAGAGAAGATCAACCACCAGGGTAGTGATCCCCGGAATGCTCGAGGATGGCTCCGACCCTGCTCCGAAGCTGAGGGAAGAGGTCGTCGGCAAGGGCAAGGAGCTGGCGGATGAACCCGTGAGCCAGAAGAGGAAGCTGCAGTACGCCGACGGAAGGTCCGTCAGGCCCGCTACTTCTGCGTCGGCTCCTTCTCCCCGGAGGGGAAGGTCTTCTACAACTGCGGCGACTGTTCCCGTAGTGGGGTCCTCCCGGGGCGCGACTGTTCCCGCAATGGGGTCCTCTCGGGGCGCGACTGTTCCCGCAGTGGGGTCCTCCCGGGGTGTTAGCTCCGGGCATGCGACTCCAGCACCTGGGCCGGTGGAGGCCTCTAGGTCCGGGGGTTCTTCCCGATCGAGGGGGGCCTCAACTCAGGAAACACCCGTGGATGCGACGAGTTCCGGGGGGCCTTCCGGAGCTTCCAAGCTGGCTATGACCAGCCCAGAACGCCCGGGAAAAAGGTTCCGCGCAAGCTGGTGCGGAAGCCTCCCAAGGTAATTTTTAATCTTTACCTTGGATAGTGGTTTTAATTGTAGTAACTATTTTTTAAGTTTCTTCGTTCATCATCTGCAGCGTCCCCAAGAAGGGGAGTGAGGCTCCACCCTCAGCCACAGCGGCTGAAGTCGTGAGGGTGGAAGCTTCTGCTCCTGTCCCAATGCCGCCCCAAGTGGTGGCTGAAGCTGCGACAGCTCCGGCGCCGGCTGTCGTGGTCATGGACCTCGACTCATCCCCAGAGGCTCCCGTGGTAGCGCCGGACCACGGGAGTGAAGATGCGCCAACGGCACCTGTCGCGGAGGTTGAAGCTCCGGGTCCTGGTGCTGAGATGATGGAAGCTCCGGCCGTTGAGCCGGAAGAAGCTGTGATTCCGGCCCTGGAGCCGGAAAGTGTTGAAGCTCCGGCGGTCGAGCCGGAGGTGATTGAAGTCCCGGCGTGCGCGCCGGAAGCTGAGGAAGTTCCGGCAGTTGGGCCGGCTACCTCCGAAGCACTGGCCACTGAGCTGGTCGATGTTGAAGATCTTCCGGCTCCCGAGCCGGTTGTTGGAGAGGTGTTGGAGCCCGAGCCCCCATCGGAGGAGGTGCCCAGACCGGAGCCAGCAGCAGCTCCTGCTCCGGAAGTGACGATGTCGGAGGTACCTGCGGCCGAGCCGGAGTGCCCAAACGAAGTCGCTGGCCCCCTGCCTGAGGGGGTGAACGAAGACCTGGCAGCGGGGCCTTCCTCGATGGCGACTGAGGCCATCCCGGAGGACGGCCCTAGTGCCATGGAGACTCAGGAGACCACTCTTGTGGAGTGGGACCCAATTTTTGTATCTGAAAACCCGCTGGAACTAGCGGAGGAGACCCCAGTAGGTCCAGAACCTATCCCGTTGTCACTGTCCATTGACAACGCATGTTCCAGTCTGCGTCAAGTTCAACTGGCCTTCTTTCACGATAGCAGGGCTCTTGAAGAGGAGCGCCAAACCCTTAGGAGGTGGCGTAACCGGCTCTACTTCAAGACCAAGCTGGCGCAGTCAAGGCTAGCGGATGACAAATAGTGGATCAAGTAGGATAAGATCCGCCTGGAGTATTGGGGTAAATTATTGGATGACAGGGAGAGTTTGACTCGCGCCCTCGATTCTCAATCCCGGGAGATCTACGATCAGGCCAAAGCAGCCAATAGTGCAGCCGATGAACGCCACGAAAGGCTTGAGGCCATTAACACTACACTCATCAAGCGCCGAGAGGCACTTGAAGAGAGGGAGAAACGGCTCGAAGATGAAGAGCAGAAACTCCTAGAGCTGCGGGATGACGTCCTGAGGAGGGAGGAGGAGCTCGCCGAGAAGGTGGCTCTGGCTGACAAGGGCCTTGAGGAGCGCGCCAAGAAATTGGAAGAGCGCTGCCATGAGGAAGAGGAGAAGGCCTGGGTGCGAGGGTAGGAACTCTACGAACAAGAGTGTGCCCTTACTGCCAGGGAGAAGAAAGTGAGGGGCAGAGAGAAGGACTTGGTCGACCGCCGGAACAAGATCCACCTCCGGGAGGAGGAGCTAGGAAAACTCGAAAAGCGGGTTGCTGAGAAGATTCAGCAAAACGCCAAAGAAGTTGAGCGCCTCGCCCACGAGAATTCTGAACTGGTGGCGGCCAGAAGATCCCTAGAAGAAATAAAGGGCTTAAGGACTGCAGACTCCCTACAGATTTGGGAGTTCCTGGGCAAGGCCAACGACGCGCTGACACCGATGGGCTTCAGCCCCGTGCGCTCAGATGATCCGGAGCCGGAGCCGGACCTGGCGTTGCAGGCGTTGAGCTCGGCAGGCAGCAAACTCTCCAAGGTGGGCGATGTCATCGCGGACCAATTGGAGGTTGAGGGGCAATCCCTGGCGAAGAACGTCACAGAGTACGTGCTGACGTGTTACACCAGCCGGAACTCCCAATTTCCTCTGGACCCGGTGCTTGAAGGTCCCGTCGAAGGAGAAGGGGAAGCTACCCGAGCCAACATGTCGGAGGTTGCCCAGAAAGTCGCTCAATTCTTCAATAGGGTCTAGGACCATCTCCGTAGTTCCCACTTGTATCCTCTCTTCTTCTTCCTCAATTTTGTAATCCCTTGTCTCCAGATGAATGAAATCCCCAAATTTTTGTGAATTTCACTTTTTGTCTTCAACACTTTTGTCTTCACTTGGCCCATTGGTAGATGTACACAATTTGATTGTGAACATGTACCAAGAGGATATTATGTTTTGTTGAAGACTCATTTTCTTCGAACTTGTAGAGCGTAGGTCCGAAGTCTTTGATGGTGAAGGCCCCCTGAGGTCAAACCGACTACTGTCAGAGCTTATTAGCTCCGGTAATAGTCCCTATCAACGCATAGAGCATCGACAGTTAGTCCTCCGGGGTGTCGGAGCTTAGTAGCTCCGGCAGTGACCTTTGCCAACACTTAGTTTGTTGGCAGCAGACTCCGTTTGCGGGGTCTTCTCACCATCTTTTATTCAGCGTCGACGGCTGGTCCCCCTAGCTTTACCGGAGCTTGATTACTCCGGTGATGCTTGCTTTCAATGCGTAACATCGATTACAAGCCACCTAGGGGAGTCGGAGCTTTGTTAGCTCCGGCTTTTCTCCATCAACGTGTATTTTATTTTTCCTGCACACTGAAGTCAAGAAAAATAGTAAAATTCGTTTCTTGCCTATAACTTCGTCGCTGCTTACGATTCTCAAGAAAGTTTTAGGTCAAACGCGATTCTAGACACAATCGAATGCGTTGCCTTTTCTTCCGGATTCAATTGTATTTCGACTCGCCTTACTTCGGCCTGCCGGGGTGTAGGTAGAGTGGCGTACTTAGGGTGCTTGACCAGGCTAAGTCGATAGCATACTCCAGCCCTAGATTGGCTTGGCGGCTTTCAGGCGAGTTGGCCAGGAACAATATTTGAATCCAAAAGAATTGACAATACAACTCGTATCGTATATAAACCGGTCGAACTAAAATTTCTTAAGAATTGCACGTCTTTGTTATAGACAAGAAAGAGAAAAATAAAAATGTTGAGCCTGTAAAAAATAAATGCACGTGGAGTCTGTTTCACATGAAGATGTCTTTCATTATAGGTCTGGGGTACAGGGGAAACAAGTACACTCTTAGGTACGGAACCAGGCTAAGCGTGTTTCATTTCTCGTTTGACCCAGGGTAGTTAGCCACACTTTTAGTCCTGAGACTGTGACAAGTGTTGCATGAACTTTGCGGACCTTTCGGGAAAGGTCCGGCTGCTCTCCCGGAGGAACTACCCAACTCTGTACAATGACTCTATAACATACACCTCAAGTTACTCAAGACTCACCTCCGTGGTATTAAGTGTAGAACTTACGGAGGTGCTCGATGTTCCAAGGATTTGGGAGAGGTGTCCCATCCTCGGTAGCCAAGCGAACGCTTCCGGGACGGGATACTTTAATCACTCGGAAGGGTCCCTCCCAGCCGGGGGAAAGTTTGTTTAACCCTTCTCTGGATTGTATTCTCCGTAGCACCAGATCGCCTTCCTCGAGCTGTCGGTTGTGTACATGCCGCTGATGATAGCGCCGAAGCGCTTGGTGGTATCGGGCATTCCGAACAGCTGCTTGGCACCTTCCCTCCTCCAGGAGGTCTAGGTCTTCACGCCGGAGCTGGTCCTGCGTGGCTTCATCGAAGGTTCGGACCCGGAGTGACCCCAAGGTGATTTCTGGAGGAAGGATTGCTTCAGCTCCATACACCAGGAAGAAGGGTGTCTCTCTAGTTGACCGGTTTTGAGATGTCCTGTTGGCCCATAAGGTGGGCGGAAGCTCTTCGATCCAGTTGGCTCCATGTTTTTTCAAGCGCTCATAGGTGCGCGTTTTGAGTCCTTTAAGGATTTCAGCATTTGCTCTCTCGGCTTGGCCATTGCTGGCTGGGTGAGCTACAGAGGCGTAGCAAACTTGAATGTCGAGGTCTTCGCAATATCCTTGAAATGCGGAGCTTGTGAATTGGGTCCCATTATCAGTGATGATTTTGTTTGGGACTCCAAATCTGCATACGATGGACTGCAAAAAGTTGATAGCAGATTGCTTGTTGATTGTCACAACTGGGGTTGCTTCCGGCCACTTGGTGAACTTATCGATGGCGACGTACAGGAACTTGTAACCTCCGACGGCTCTTGGGAAAGGTCCCAAGATGTCCATCCGCCACACAGCGAAGGGCCATGTAGGAGGTATCATTTGTAGGGGCTGAGCTGGTGTGTGAATTAGCTTTGCATGAAATTGGCATGCTTCGCATATCTTCACCAGCTCAGTTGCATCCTGGAGTGTTGTAGGCCAGTAGAAGCCATGCCGAAAGGCTTTACCAACCAGCGTGCGGGAAGACGCGTGGTTCCCACACTCGCCTCCATGGATTTCTGCGAGGAGCTCGCAGCCTTCTTCCCTTGTGATGCACCGCATTAGGATGCCATTGGCACCACATCGGTAGAGATCCCCTTCTACCAGCGTGTATCTTTTAGCCAATCTGACTACCCGGTTAGTGGATACATCATCGTCAGGAAGGATGTTGTCTTTCAAGTAGCTCCGGATCTCCGAGATCCATGCATCAAAACTAGCTTGAGCTTTTGAGTCTTGCGTGCTGGGTTGCTCGGAGCTCCCGGCAGCACCTACGACCCTTGATGGCTGCCATGGTAACAGGGCCATCGGGACCGTCAGCTTCGGGATGCTAATCTCGCCCCCTTCGCTCAGTTCGGCAGGCTGAGATATTGGCTTTGACAACCTCCGGACAAAAATTCCGTCAGGAGCCGGAGCCCCGGTTGACGCTTTCGTCGAGAGTTCATCAGCTTCAGTGTTATGGGCACGCTGAACATGGTGGAGATCTAGGATTTCGAAGTCCTTCTGAAGCCTCTGGACTTCAAGGAGGTAAGCAGCTAGCTTGAGATTATTGCAGGAACATTCACCCTTCACCTGCTTAATGATGAGCTGCGAATCTCCCTTGACCAGCAGTTGCTTGACACCATATGACAGTGCCACCTTTAGTCCGTAGATGAGCGCTTCGTACTCTGCCATGTTGTTGGTCGCCTTGAAGTCAAGGTGTACCATGTATTTCACCTTCTCCCCGGTCGGTGCAAGGAGAAGGATTCCAGCTCCGGCCCCCTGCTTCTGCATGGAACCGTCGAAGTAGAGGGTCCAGTGAGGCTCGGTGAAGGCTGGAGCTTGATGCTCCGTCTTCTGCTCACTGGGGCCCCCAGGGTTTGATGGAGAGGGAGTCCATTCTGCCACAAAATCTGCCAATGCTTGACTCTTGACTGCTTGCCTTGAAATAAATTCAAGATCAAATTCAGCCAATTCCGCTGCCCACTTTGCAATATTCCCAGTTGAATTGGAATTATGCAAGATTGCTCGAAGTGGGTAAGAGGTCACCACTGAGACTTTGTGAGCTTGGAAGTAATGGCGAAGCTTCCTGGAGGCAATAAGGACTGCATAGAGCAGCTTATGCACCTCTAGGTATCGAGTCTTGGCATCTTGTAGTACTTCACTAATGAAGTACACCGGGCGCTGAATGGTTCGGACCCTCCAGGAGGGGTCCGTAGCTTCCTCTTCACTGACTCGGATCCTCCCGGAGGAATCCGGATTTTCTTCGGGGACCTCCGGGTCTTGGCTGGAGGAACCCGGAGCTTCTTCAGAAGTGACCTGGACCCTCCTGGAGGGGTTTGGATCTCCTAAAGTGACTTCTTGTGGATTCGAGTCTGGGAGCTGGGACCCACACTCGCTTTCAGGTATCTCCGGACCCTCCCGAAGGGGTCTGGATTCCTGAGTATGAGGTAGCTCTGGTCTCTCCGCAACCAGAACCATACTAACGATTTCATCAGTTGCTGAAATGTAAAGCAACAAAGGCTCACCAGGGTTCGGAGCTACCAGAATTGGTAGGGTGGTGAGGAACTGTTTCAGCTCCTGAAATGCCTTCTCTGCTTCTTCGGACCATTAGAATGGTCCGGACTTCCTCAATAACTTGAAGAAGGGGAGTGCCCGTTCCGCCAGTCTTGAAATGAACCGGCTGAGGGCTGCTAGACATCCAGTTAACTTTTCGACGTCTTTGATGCGGGTTGGTGGCCGCATATCTTCAATGGCCTTAATCTTCGCCGGATTAGCTTCTATGCCCCGGTTACTTACCAGGAAACCGAGAAGTTTTCCAGAGCTAACCTCGAAGACACACTTGTCTGGGTTTAGCTTTGTGCAGGTGGCCCGCAGCTTGTCGAAGACAGCCTGCAAGGTGTCAAGGAGTGACTCCTTGTCCCTGACCTTGACCACGATGTCATCGATGTACACTTCCACTATGTCTCTAATGAGTTCTTCAAAAGTTTTGTACATAGCTCGTACAAAAGTTGAAGCTGCATTCTTGAGACCAAAGGGCATGGCTGTATAACAGTACAGTCCATCTACTGTGATGAATGAGGTATGCTCTTTGTAACACCCTAAATTTTCGCATCTTGCATTGCATACATGATCATGCATTAAACATTAGTAGGATAAAAGAAAAATGATAAAATATACAAATGTATGTAGCAAAAGAAGAAATAGAAAATAATAATTATTGTCTAAAACTTGTAATGAGAAATAAGTATAAAAATAATAATAAAAATATATAAGTATATATATAAATAATATATAACAATATATGAAAATAAATAAAATATTAATAATATACATTATAATAATAATAAATAATAAATATATAACATGAATAATATTTATATATGAAATAAATATAATAAATAACATAAATTATAAAAGGAAGTATAAAAAGAAAAGTAAAATAAAAAAAAATATAAAATAATAGATTGTATGATAATAAATATATATATAATAATAAATGAATAAAATAAATAAGATAAATAAATAATAAAAAAAGTAATATGTTTCAAAAAAAAGGAAAAAAAGAAAAAAAAAAGAAAGCCCCCGCCGGCCGACGGCCGAGCCGCCAGCCGGCCACGCCCGCACGCGAGGCGCCGGGCCCCGCCCCGAGCCGGCCGCTCGCCGCGCCCCGGTGCCGCCGTACGGGCCCGCCCCGGGGGCCCCACCCTGCCGCGCTGCGCCAGCCGCGCCGACCGAGGGCGCTGGCCCCGCCGCCCTCCCGCTCCCACGCCGCCAGCGGTCACGCCGCCCGGGCCCCGCCCCTCGGTCCCCTCTCTCCGACCCGACGCGACGCAGCGCCCCGGGGGCCCCACCGCCGCCTGCCCGCCCCGAGGCCCGTCCCCTCGCGCCTGCCGCTGCAGCGCAGCGCGCTGCGCTGGGCCCCGCCCCCCTTGACGCGACGCCGCCTGCCACCCCGGTTTCCCGCGCAAGCACGCCTGCACGCGCGATTTCCGGCCCCGCTCCGCGGTCTCCCGCGCCGTAACGCCCCAAAATTTTTCCCGGATACGAGTCCATCCCTTAACCGCCTCCGTTTCTACCGGAGACGTACCCTAGTGCCGCCCCTATAAATAGGACCCAGGCCTAGGCTTTTTTTTCCCCACGAACCAGCAGCCGCCAAAGCCGACGGAAGCAGCCGACGGGAACAGAGAAAACAGAGGCGCCCAGGGAAGAAAAAAAGGAGGAAAAGAAGGGGAAGAAGAGGGAGAAAAAGAGAAGGACACCACCGTTCGCCGGAGATCGTCGCTGACATCGCGCCGCCGCCGTCGTACCGCCGAAGGACTGCTGCACCGCCTATTTCGTCTACGCGTCGCATTTATTCCGCGACCGTCACGCCGTCAGATTTACGGTAGGGTCCGTTCCCGATGCGAATTTTTGCGACCGTGTTGAATCTAGTAGGCGTAAATTAAATTTAGTTGCACCATAATTTTATTTTCAGCAGCATTAATCCACCCTAAAATCCCCGTAAACCCTTATGAACACGTATGAACTAGTCGCATCTAATTAATAAATGACCGTAGTAAATTAATTATTACATTGTGCATGCATACATGTCATTGCATGTTGATTATTTTGTGTGCATTATGTTGAATTGTATATGTTTTCTTGTATGTATGATCACGCGTAGAGGAACACACTCAAGAGGTTGCATACGAGGATTTCCAAAACCAAGACTTCGAAGCGCTTGAGCAACCCCATCCGCCGGAGCAAGGCAAGTGTCCTTGAAGCATATTGATCCTATTTTTAAAATAAATGTTTTGTTTGCAAACTGCATGCTTGTGTCAATTTGATGAGAATCCTATGGTAGGAAGTTTACTAGTTTTGTTTGACCACCCTTGTCACCTGGGATATATGGTAGAGAGTCGGGAAGGGTTTTTTTTTTACCTTTTTGCTTCGCTTAATTAATTGGGATGGCAAACAACACTACACATTTAATTATGCATCAATGATATTCTGGTTAATGTGAATTGGTCAATACGATGGGTGATCTAAGCAAGCCTGGTATGTGGATGGGTTGGATGTTATGGTGGTTTGCTTGCTTTAGATCTAAGGACCGGTTCATGCGAGAATACGCCAGGACTACAGTGCCACCACGAGGCCAAGTATGGGTGCGGCGTAGCTGATTAATTAGGGCTTTGCTAGTGCTGTTTGGACCATTGTGGATGCTCGGGGAAGGGGTAGTCGGATTGGGTTTGTTGATGATTGGTGGGACTACCCTGGGATCCGAATGGCTCAAGAGGGGGCCCTTGGTTGAAGATGTGCTCAGTTGGAGGCATCGCCACCGGTGAAACCTCAGTGGGGTCTGAATAGGCTAGTAATCCCTTTGTAAAGGCTATTTTGTGATCTCTTGGCCATACACCAAAGGAAGTGTAATTGGCATAAGGGAGGTTCTTTAGTCGCCGACGGGTGATGAAATCACAAACACGTGGGTAAAGTGGTACAAACTCTGCAGAGTATTAAAACTATCATGATAGCCGTGCTCCCGGTTATGAGCGCCTGGATGACCTACATGATTAGAGTTGGAATTGGGATTTGGGATGGTTGTGTGTGGTTTATGGTTATGGGTTGGTAATGGTTATGGTTTAAGGATTATGGTTACGGATATGAATTTGAGTTACGGTAACTGGACATGGATAATGATGATGTTGGCAATAATTGCAAATGGTTAATATTTTGTTAATATGATGGTTATGATGGAATTGTCTCACATAGACGTAGGATAATGCTTTTCAAATGTTTTACTGTACTTTTCAGCACTTAACCATTATTACTGTCGTCATTTGAATAAGCCACATGTCATACTTTCCACACTTGCTGAGTACGACATGTACTCACTCTTGCAATCCCCCCCCCCAACAGTTGCAGGTCAGGATTATGAGTTTAATGGCGATAATGCGGAGTTCTAGGCCGTGTCTACCGTCAGCTTGTCTGTGGTGTTGCATGGAGCTGCGCTACCCCTTTTGCTTAGTTTGCTTAGTTGCTTAATTAATTTATATCCGCTGCATTAGTTGAACTTATCATTAATATTCATTAGAGCTTGTATTCGAGGATTTAATGAATTATGTAATAAGAGTACTTATTTAATAATTTGAGCTGTGGTAATTATCTGTTTATCATTTGTGAATCACTCGTGTATGTGTGTTGAACATCCTGGGCACACATATGCGTTAGCTTGGTTCATTTTCAGAACCGGGCGTCACAAATTGGTATCAGAGCGAGGTTGACCGTAGGACGCAGCCTAGATAGAATGGACACTTTAGAGCACATAGGAGCACACAGGAATCGATGTGTTTTGTTGGTGTGCTGTTTGCTATATATTGTTTGCTTGTGTGCTTAATAGAGGATTTTGGGATGCCTTAGCATTGCCATGTCCACCTAGGCTAGTGTAGCTAGTTGGTTAGCTTCATATCCCTTGATGCATATAGTTGGGGACGTTTCTAAATTCTCACCTATTGCTTTTCTCTAGATGGTGAGGACTCGCAACCAGAGGGATGCCAATGATGGGGAGGAGAACCATGGAGCGCCTCAGAACAACATCGGACAAGGATCTACTCAGGGAACTATCAATATCGAGCAGCTATTGGCTATGCAAAACCAGCTCATGCAGACCATGATACAGACCATGGGACAGCTGCAGGCTGGCAATATCAACAATCAACCCCACATACCTCCACCGCCACCCCCGCCTCCTCATGACCGATTGGGAGAGTTTATGAGGACTAGGCCGCCAACCTTCGCTCAAGCTGCCGACCCTATGGATGCTGATGATTGGCTCAAGTCCGTGGAGAAGAAGCTAGCTATTGTCCAATGCAGTGACCGGGAGAAGGTACTATTTGCATCTCATCAACTCGTTGGAGCAGCCGCCGATTGGTGGGATTCACTATGCAATGCTCATGAGAATCAAGAGAGGATCACCTGGGCGGAATTCAAAGAGAGTTTCCGTTCTCATTACGTGCCGGAAGGTGTTATGCTCTTGAAGAGGCAAGAATTCGAGAACTTAAGGCAAGGAAGATCAAGCGTGAGTGAATATCTCAACAAGTTCACTCAACTCTCAAGGTATGCGCCCGAGGATGTTAGCCGAGACAGCCGGAAGCAATATTTGTTCATGAGAGGCCTCAACAATGAGATACAAGTGCAACTACTCAACTGCGATTATGCCAATTTCCAGAAACTTGTAGACAAAGCAATTGTAGTTGAGAACAAGATCCGTGAGATGGAGCAAGAAATCAAGAGGAAGGCGCCGTATCAAGGACAGCAACAAGGAAGTAATGTGCGCCCTCGCCTTGCACCACCAAATGCGCCTCATTACAGCTCCCCTATTCCTGCTCAGCGCCCTGGTTATGCACCACACCCAACTCAGTTTGTGCAGCAGCGCCCTGATATGCAAGCAATGCCTTATGCGCCTCGTGCTGATTTTCCTGGAACCAATGCTCAAAACCAAGCTCGTCCCAATAATTCTGGGGGAGTTAAGAGGTGCTACACTTGTGGAGAAGCTGGACACTTTGCGAATCAATGTCCTAAGTCAGGCCTTGGTCAAAGAAGCAATGCGACGAGGCAGAACCCAAGACCTAATGGAGTACAACCACAAGGAAACCGAGGACAGCAGAATTTTGCTCGTGGCAAGGTGAACCATGTCTCCACGGAGGATGCTCAACAAGCGAATGACGTGGTCATTGGTATGTTTCTTGCTAACTCCAACCCCGCGACTATGTTATTTGATTCTGGAGCATCACATTTTTTCATTGCATCGAAGTATGTTGCCAAGTATAGTTTGCCTATCTCTCATATGAAGTCTACCCTAGTGGTTAAGTCTCCTGGAGGAGAGATGAGAACAAATATAGTATGTCCAAAAGTAAGCCTTAAAATAAGGGGGGTAGACTTCTCCGCCAACCTCATTGTTTTGCATTCACAAGAAGTAAGAGGATCCGTTGGTGCGAAGTGCAATGGAAACGCCATACGGAAACCGAAGCCAAATGGGAACGTGAAGAAGACCTGAAGGCAGAATTCCCTCACCTTTTCTCCACGCCATCGAATCTCGAGGGCGAGATTCATTTTAAGGGGGGTAGAATTGTAACACCCTAAATTTTCGCATCTTGCATTGCATACATGATCATGCATTAAACATTAGTAGGATAAAAGAAAAATGATAAAATATACAAATGTATGTAGCAAAAGAAGAAATAGAAAATAATAATTATTGTCTAAAACTTGTAATGAGAAATAAGTATAAAAATAATAATAAAAATATATAAGTATATATATAAATAATATATAACAATATATGAAAATAAATAAAATATTAATAATATACATTATAATAATAATAAATAATAAATATATAACATGAATAATATTTATATATGAAATAAATATAATAAATAACATAAATTATAAAAGGAAGTATAAAAAGAAAAGAAAAGTAAAATAAAAAAAATAAATATAAAATAATAGATTGTATGATAATAAATATATATATAATAATAAATGAATAAAATAAATAAGATAAATAAATAATAAAAAAAAGTAATATGTTTCAAAAAAAAAGGAAAAAAAAGAAAAAAAAAAGAAAGCCCCCGCCGGCCGACGGCCGAGCCGCCAGCCGGCCACGCCCGCACGCGAGGCGCCGGGCCCCGCCCCGAGCCGGCCGCTCGCCGCGCCCCGGTGCCGCCGTACAGGCCCGCCCCGGGGGCCCCACCCTGCCGCGCTGCGCCAGCCGCGCCGACCGAGGGCGCTGGCCCCGCCGCCCTCCCGCTCCCACGCCGCCTGCGGTCACGCCGCCCGGGCCTCGCCCCTCGGTCCCCTCTCTCCGACCCGACGCGACGCAGCGCCCCGGGGGCCCCACCGCCGCCTGCCCGCCCCGAGGCCCGTCCCCTCGCGCCTGCCGCTGCAGCGCAGCGCGCTGCGCTGGGCCCCGCCCCCCTTGACGCGACGCCGCCTGCCACCCCGGTTTCCCGCGCAAGCACGCCTGCACGCGCGATTTCCGGCCCCGCTCCGCGGTCTCCCGCGCCGTAACGCCCCAAAATTTTTCCCGGATACGAGTCCATCCCTTAACCGCCTCCGTTTCTACCGGAGACGTACCCTAGTGCCGCCCCTATAAATAGGACCCAGGCCTAGGCTTTTTTTTTCCCCACGAACCAGCAGCCGCCAATAGCCGACGGAAGCAGCCGACGGGAACAGAGAAAACAGAGGCGCCCAGGGAAGAAAAAAAGGAGGAAAAGAAGGGAAAGAAGAGGGAGAAAAAGAGAAGGACACCACCGTTCGCCGGAGATCGTCGCTGACATCGCGCCGCCGCCGTCGTACCGCCGAAGGACTGCTGCACCGCCTATTTCGTCTACGCGTCGCATTTATTCCGCGACCGTCACGCCGTCAGATTTACGGTAGGGTCCGTTCCCGATGCGAATTTTTGCGACCGTGTTGAATCTAGTAGGCGTAAATTAAATTTAGTTGCACCATAATTTTATTTTCAGCAGCATTAATCCACCCTAAAATCCCCGTAAACCCTTATGAACACGTATGAACTAGTCGCATCTAATTAATAAATGACCGTAGTAAATTAATTATTAAATTGTGCATGCATACATGTCATTGCATGTTGATTATTTTGTGTGCATTATGTTGAATTGTATATGTTTTCTTGTATGTATGATCACGCGTAGAGGAACGCACTCAAGAGGTTGCATACGAGGATTTCCAAAACCAAGACTTCGAAGCGCTTGAGCAACCCCATCCGCCGGAGCAAGGCAAGTGTCCTTGAAGCATATTGATCCTATTTTTAAAATAAATGTTTTGTTTGCAAACTGCATGCTTGTGTCAATTTGATGAGAATCCTATGGTAGGAAGTTTACTAGTTTTGTTTGACCACCCTTGTCACCTGGGATATATGGTAGAGAGTCGGGAAGGGTTTTTTTTTTACCTTTTTGCTTCGCTTAATTAATTGGGATGGCAAACAACACTACACATTTAATTATGCATCAATGATATTCTGGTTAATGTGAATTGGTCAATACGATGGGTGATCTAAGCAAGCCTGGTATGTGGATGGGTTGGATGTTATGGTGGTTTGCTTGCTTTAGATCTAAGGACCGGTTCATGCGAGAATACGCCAGGACTACAGTGCCACCATGAGGCCAAGTATGGGTGCGGCGTAGCTGATTAATTAGGGCTTTGCTAGTGCTGTTTGGACCATTGTGGATGCTCGGGGAAGGGGTAGTCGGATTGGGTTTGTTGATGATTGGTGGGACTACCCTGGGATCCGAATGGCTCAAGAGGGGCCCTTGGTTGAAGATGTGCTCAGTTGGAGGCATCGCCACCGGTGAAACCTCAGTGGGGTCTGAATAGGCTAGTAATCCCTTTGTAAAGGCTATTTTGTGATCTCTTGGCCATACACCAAAGGAAGTGTAATTGGCATAAGGGAGGTTCTTTAGTCGCCGACGGGTGATGAAATCACAAACACGTGGGTAAAGTGGTACAAACTCTGCAGAGTATTAAAACTATCATGATAGCCGTGCTCCCGGTTATGAGCGCCTGGATGACCTACATGATTAGAGTTGGAATTGGGATTTGGGATGGTTGTGTGTGGTTTATGGTTATGGGTTGGTAATGGTTATGGTTTAAGGATTATGGTTACGGATATGAATTTGAGTTACGGTAACTGGACATGGATAATGATGATGTTGGCAATAATTGCAAATGGTTAATATTTTGTTAATATGATGGTTATGATGGAATTGTCTCACATAGACGTAGGATAATGCTTTTCAAATGTTTTACTGTACTTTTCAGCACTTAACCATTATTACTGTCGTCATTTGAATAAGCCACATGTCATACTTTCCACACTTGCTGAGTACGACATGTACTCACTCTTGCAATCCCCCCCCAACAGTTGCAGGTCAGGATTATGAGTTTAATGGCGATAATGCGGAGTTCTAGGCCGTGTCTACCGTCAGCTTGCCTGTGGTGTTGCATGGAGCTGCGCTACCCCTTTTGCTTAGTTTGCTTAGTTGCTTAATTAATTTATATCCGCTGCATTAGTTGAACTTATCATTAATATTCATTAGAGCTTGTATTCGAGGATTTAATGAATTATGTAATAAGAGTACTTATTTAATAATTTGAGCTGTGGTAATTATCTGTTTATCATTTGTGAATCACTCGTGTATGTGTGTTGAACATCCTGGGCACACATATGCGTTAGCTTGGTTCATTTTCAGAACCGGGCGTCACACTCTTCATCTTCCCTAGACATCCTGATTTGATGATACCCGGAATATGCGTCTAGGAAACACAGTAATTCACACCCAGAGGTGGAATCCACTATCTGATCTATTCTAGGTAGTGGGAATGGATCTTTTGGACATGCCTTATTTAGTGTGGTGTAGTCGATGCACATCCGAAGCTTCCCGCCGGCCTTGGGCACAACGACTGGGTTTGCCAGCCATTTTGGATGGAAGACTTCTCGGATGAATCCAGCTTCGAGTAACTTCTTCACTTCTTGTCGGATGAAGTTCTGTCGCTCTACAGATTGCTTCCGAGGCTTCTGATGCACAGGTCGGGCGTCGGGGTAGATCTTCAGATTGTGCTCAATCACTTCCCTGGGGATCCCAGGCATTTGTGACGGTTGCCAAGCAAACACGTCGACGTTAGCCCATAGGAAAGTGATGAGCGCGAGTTCCTATTTGTCGGTCAGTCCCCCCGATATACGGGTGATCTGAGCGGCATTGGAACCAATTTGGACGACTTTGTCTGGAATGTCGGTGTCACCGCTTGGCTGCATGCGAGATGCATAAGTCGAGCCTCGTTGACGAATGCTCGGGGGTTTTGGAGCTTGATCCTGCCTGGAGCCCTCCTCTTGCGCCGTGGTGAGTGCATGGAGTTCTTCCAGAGCAGTTACTCCAGCAGTACAATCTCCGCGGATCCGGAGAACGCCTACTGGCGTTGGCATCTTCAACACCAGATAACCATAATGAGCAGCTGCCATGAATTTGTACAGGGCAGGCCTACCCAAGATGGCATTGAAGGGTAAGTTGATCTGAGCGACATCGAAGACCAACTGCTCGGTGTGGTACTTCTCCCGTGTCCCGAAGGTAACGGGGAGAGTAATAGCTCCGAGTGGGGTAATGGCCCCCGGACCTACTCCGGAGAAAGGTCGGGAGGGGTGAAGATCCGAAGGTCGGAGTTGAAGCTTAGTAAAAGCTTCGAAGCTTATGAGGTTAAGCCCCGAACCTCCGTCTACCATGATGTGGTGGAGCTGGATGTTGTTGATGGTAGGAGATACCATCAAAGGTAACTGACCTGCTCCAACCATGCTCCGAGGGCAATCTGAAGCATCAAAAGTGATGGCTGTGTCCATCCACTTCCGATGAGGTTCCGTCCTGACTGTAGGAGCTACAGCAGCCATATCCCGATGCATAGTCTTGATGACGCGGCGGGAGGTGATGTCCCATGATCCACCAAAAATGGTGTTCATGGTCTTCCGACGCTCGTTGTCAGAGACGTCAGAATCATCATCGACGGAGGTGTAAACGGCCTTTAGGACCTTTTTGGGATCCTGAAATCCTAACTCCTCTTCAGCCGGAGCTTCATCGACCTTTTGCTTTCCTTCCCTCTATCGGAAAGGAGATTCTTCCCGGTGCTTGTTGTAGCGCTCGACAAGGTTTTGGACCTCCCGACAGTCTTCCAAACTGTGGCTGCCCGTTTTGTGAATTGGGCACCACACCTTGGGCTTGCTACCGTCTTCAGAAGATGGTCAAGGTCGCTTCTCAGGGCGTGGCCCCCGGCCACCCGGAGCTGCAGTAGCTGCAACATTGGATGTACCGGCCGACGGCTTCTTCTTGCCGTTGGTCTTTTTCTTCTTCTTGCCGTTCCCAGAGGTAGCGGCTTCTTCTTTGGAGGATTTCTTGTGACCCTCTGTGGTTGGTTTGGAGTGCATTTCACGGCCCTCCGCAGCCCTGGCACATTTGTCAGCCAAGCTGAAGAGTTCCGTGACGCTGGTGATCTCCTTGATCGCCAGTTTCTCCAGCATCTTCTTGTCCCGTACACCCTGTCTGAATGCCACAATGACAGAGGCGCTAGAGATAGAAGGGATAGTGTTTCGTACCTGAGAGAACCTCTGGATGAATGATCGCAGGGATTCTCCCCCTTTTTGCACGACTGCAAAAAGGTCCAGTTCAGTGCCTGGTCAGGTGTTTGAACTCCCGAAGTTGGCAGTGAACTGCCAGCACAGCTCCTCCCAACTGTTGATAGAGTTGGATGGAAGGCTCATAACTAGGACCTGGCGGTCCCAGTTAAGGCCACTGGAAGATAATTGGCCATCACGACCTCGTTTCCTCCAGCTGCCAAGATTGCAGTGGAGTAGATCTGAAAAAATTCGGCGGGATTGACAGTCCCGTCGAATTTTTCCGATAGGTGAGGCCAGAACTTCTGTGGCCACCTAACTATACGCAGATGTATGGCCAGAGCTGAACAACCTCCTCCTACTCCTTCAGGAGCAGAAAGGTCCTGAGCTTCCCGTCTTTCACGAGCACGCTCAATATGGACTCAGCCATCTTGTTGGCGGTATCGGCGATCAAGCTCCGCCCGGAGGTCATGAGTTGAGAGCCTGGATACCATGTGATTGTGTCGTGCCCTGGAGGATAATGACGTCACCTGCTGTGATGCTGCACGTCTCCTGTTTTTGGACACGTGCGGACCAAGTCTGCCAGACAAGGTCCGTCGCTGTGATGGGGCTCGTCCTGAAGGAGGAGGACCCTGATTGCTAAGGCGTTCGGTTGCTGCTGCAACCAAATGTTCCACATCGGCCCTCCACTGTTCCAGTGCATCCCGGGATGCATCCGGAGGTGGTGGGCGTTGGAGAAGAGCACGCGCTGCATGGAGCGCGTGTTCCGGGTTGTCATGATTTGCCGACGCAGTGATTGACCCCGGCGCACCATCGCGTTGCCCAGCTTGATTTGCTGGTGGAGGCGGTGGTGGTGGGAGTGTAACTCCTGCTGGTGCTGAGGCTCCTGCTGGTGGCTGCATATTGGAGGGATTGCCCCCAAGAGCCTGAGTAGCAGGTTGACCGTTGGATGATCCAGCAGCTGAGTTCACCATTCTCAAAATCTCAGGCGCCCCTACCTGGCGCGCCAACTGTCGGTAGTTTAGAACCGGCAGATCTCCCGACACTACTAAAGTGTTAGAGGAGTTTGATGTTCGGTGTGGGCGCGCGGAGATTCAAGAAGGTGAATAGTAAATGATGCAGGGGACACAAGAGTTTACGTGGTTCGGGCCGCCTGAGCGTAATACCCTACTCCACGGGTGTGTTGGTGTTGTATTAGCTGTATGAGCTTGTGTTGAGCGTCTATGGCGCGTGTCCCCAGCCTCACTAAACGTGTAGAGTCCGTCGTCGGCTTGTCCTTTTATAGTACAAGGGCAGGCCGTTACAAGTTAGCCTGGCTCGACATGTGGCCCCGACGGTTACTAGTATTGACACTTCTTCAACACATTTAATTGTCCTTAACGACTGGGTAATGGGCTTTGACAGCACCGTTACTGATAATTAAGGTCATCCGATCGTGTGTCATTAATATGGTATTAATGACACATAATCGGGTCTTGAAGTCCTTGATTCCTCTTTGAAGATCCGGAGCCGTTATGGAGTCTTCCGGAGGTCAGAGGCTGAAGCTCCAACGGTTGGACACGTGGCAGCTCCGGAGCATACTGTGGGAAACAGGCAGCTCCGGAGTTACCTGACACGTGTCAGGTCCGGAGCTTCTCTCGGTCTGGGGTTAAGTCCGGAGGTGCCATTTTGGTACATGGCCCGGAGCTTCCCCCTTGTGGGCGGTAGCTCCGTTTTTATAGTACACGTGGCGACCCTAGGATTAACCATGCTGGAGAAGCGGGTCCGGTTATATCTGACATGTGGGCCTCCGAAGGTCTTCAAATCAAGTAGATGAATTTCCTTTGAGATCTTTATAACCTCAAGGGGTGTACGGTTTCCAGGGTACCGACAGATATCCTTCCAGAACATCATGTAGTGCCGGAAGATATGTACCAGTCCAAAAAATTGATTTCTTGTCTTGGTATGAAATATGAGAAGATTAATGTGTGCCCAGACAACTTCATACTTTTTTTGGAAATAGTATGCTGACGAGAATAAGTGCTTACAATGTGGTAAGTCCAGGTTCGTCGAAGTTGATAATGACGAATGCGAGCATGTACAAACTGAAGTGGCACATAAGAAACTTTGTTACTTGCCTGTCACACCTCAGTTGAAGTGCTTGTCTCTCTCCGAAAGAACTGCCAGTCATATGCGAAGGCACAAAGAAGGTGTACGTGATAACATTGAAGTCATGGTGCACCTGTCTGATGGTGAGGAATGGAAGGCGTTGGACCGCTTCGATCAAGATTTCGCCAACGATGCAAGAAACATCTGCATCGGGTTAGCGACAAATGGCTTCTCACTATTCAGTACAAACACCACACCATACTCATGTTGGCTCGTGTTTGTTATTCCATATAATTTAACAATATCTTTCTATATGAAGTATGAGTTTATGTTCCTTTGCCTCATCGTACCTGTACCAAATGATCCTAGTTCACTACTCAACGTGACATTGAAACCGTTGATTGAAGAGCTGAAAATGTTATGGATAGGAATCGAAGTGTATGACTATTACAAAAACGGAAATTCAACCTTCGAGGTGCACACATGTGGTTTGTTCATGATTTTATTGCATACAACATATTTTCTGGCTGTAGCATTTATGGTCGTTTGACTTGTCCGATCTGTGCTGCAGACACATAATGTTTTTGCCTCAGTCATGGTGGCAAGATAAGTTACTTTGATTGTCATAGACATTGGTTATCCAAGAATCACATTTTGAGGCAACAAAAAATGCTTTCACAAAGGACACCATTGTCACAAAAGGACCACCACAATGTTGAACGGGTCAGACATTTTTGCAGTGTTAGACAAACTTGTATCATATGAAATCATCCTAGATATTTTGTTGGTTACAGAGAGGATCACAATTGGACTCTTGTATGTGCATTACGGGAGCTACCGTATGTGAAGTCCTTAATTCCAATGCACAACATTGATGTCATGCACCAGGAGCATAACCTTGGAGAGTGCATTGTAAGCACATGCTTGGATATGATGGGCATAACAAAAGACAATCTAAAGGCTCAAAAGGATTTGGCAGAAATTTATAAGCGTCCAAGTATTGAGCTCACTGAAACCGATGGCAAACCCCACACATCTTTCTATCTTAGACTTAAAAACAAGAAAGAAGTCTCTGAGTGGTTGAAAATGTTGAAATTCCTAGATGGTTATCCTGCTAGCCTGAACCGAGTTGTGAATGTTAAGACAGGAAAACTCACTTGGTTAAAAAGTCATGATTATCACATAATTATGCAAAGACTTGTGTCGTTAATGTTTTGGGGCTATCTTGATGATGCGGCGTGTAAGGTGTTAGTTGAACTTAGCTATTTTTATAGACATCTTTGTGCTAAATAAATCACAAAGGAGATGATGGAGAAGTTGGAAATGGAGGTACCTGTGTTGTTATGTAAGATGGAATTTTTTTTCCCTCCGGGGTTCTTCAACCAATGCAGCACCTCTAATACATCTTCTCTATGAAGCTAAAGTAGGCGGCTCCGTTCAATACAGGTGGATGTACCACATTGAAAGAGCACTCAGATGTCTGAAACCAATGGTTCGCAATAGGGCAAGGGTTGAAGGATGCATCGCTGAAGCATTTACACTTCAGGAGATAGGATATTTTTTAAGTGTTTACTTTGCAGAGGAAGACAATGTTAATGCTCCAATGTTGTGGTACAATGTGGATGAAACACCCCCTTGTAGCGACCTCTTCATTTTTCAAATGAGATGAACCACTGTTGGTAGTAGCACAAGTTACTATGCTACACCAGAAGAAAAGACAGATGCTCTGCTTTACATGTACACTAATATAGAAGGGATGGACAAATATTTTAAGTAAGTTCTTGTTCACTATCTATACTAGTAAGCACACATGTCAGCATATATACTAATCGTCTTGTTTTATCCATATGTAGTTTGTTTCACCAAGAAAATTGGAAGTGTAAGCATCAACCTACAAGCAATCAAGTACTAAAGATGCGACATAGGGGAATAAATGGAGGACCTAACATTCAAACCTAGTTTAGAGATCATGTAATAATTTCTTGTCTTTCTCTCATTTCATGGATAGTGATTATTGCGCAAAATTTTCTTCTAAGTTCTATATTTTGGACAACGCAAAAAAGATGCAGGTGTCCATGAGGACTTGCGTCAAATGTCTTACGAATCGTTTAAAGTTAGAAGCTACGGTCGATACGACGTTAACGAGTTCCAATTTCGTTCAACTGAATTTGAAGATCTTCATCCTCTCTCGGAAACATGTAATACCAGAGTTGTGAATACAGCTCTTGATGCCGAAGGACGGGTATTTAATTATTATGGGATCATTAAAAATCCTTAAATTAAGTCCTGCTAGGAATAAGGTGCTCAAAGTAGTCTTTCTCGATTGCGATTGGTTTGATAATAATACAGGAACTCGACAAAACCAATTTGGCATGGTCAAAGTGAAACACAAAGAATTGCTACGAGGTTGTGACACATTCGTCCTTGCACACCAAGTCGAGCAAGTGTATTATTTGAAGTATTCATGCGAAAAGCTAAGTGCTTGGTGGGTTGTACAAAAGGTGAATCCTCATGAACGGTTATGTACACAAGACGATACTGGGTATGTGACACACAATTCTGAAAAATGAACCAAGTGGAGTATATGTGTCCCCAGGATGTTTAACACACATACACAAGTGCATTACAAACGATATACAGAAAATTACCGCAACACAAGTTAATTAAGAAGGTACTTTATTAAAATATTCAAATAATCCTTAAATTACAACTCTAATGATCATTAATGATAATACTACTGCAGCGAAAATAATCTAATTAAGCAAACTAAGCAAATAGGGTAGCGCGGCTCAAAACAACACCATAGGGAAGTCGACGGCAGCATACAGCCTAGTACTCCGCATTATCCTTAGGGTATTCCCTATGATGAGAAAGGGTTTATGCCCGATCTTCCGAAAGGTAATGGATAAGTCAATTGATGGAGATCTCAACGTTGATGATCCGAGACTCTCGAGTAGAACACGAACAAACCCCTACAATCACTACACCACCACTCCGTTGGTTATCAACCGTGCTGCACACGATTGACCTCGCCAAGAAGGCTAATCCCTGCAATTGCAACCGAGAACACAAGCAAGAACGTAGAAGACATGATCTGAAATCGCGAAGTTGGGGTTTCACAAACTGAAGAACGGCGATATTATTGATCTAAGAAAACCCCATTGTTCATGGCGGCTACAATGGAGTATATATAGATGGAAGGACGTCTAAGGGGGTGTTGGGGTCGTGACCTAACCCTAAGATACGAAAATAATGGACTTAGACTTGATACAAGGTCCAATGGCCCAATACGGTAGCGCAGCATCCTGACAGATTCTGAACTCGATATTGTTTCGACGATTGCTGTTGACTCCAAAGGAATTTTGACATAGGACCAACTCCATTAGAAAGGTTATCCTCTCCCCTTTCCGTGCATATGTAGAACATCCAAAACGGAGTTTGGATGCATCCTGGGCGTCCGTTTTAGTGCGTACTGCTCCTGGACTCCGAGTTGGACACGATTTTGAGTTGGGGTCGGTTCCCATCCTCTTTGAACGTATCCTCTGGTCCTCCACGCCTCTAAATCTTCCTCCAATTACTCATTCAACTTCTCCATGGATCCTAATCATAATTAAGTCATTAGGTAGCAATCTATTCTCAAAAATATATAAGGAAACATATAAGAACGAGTTCACCTCTAAAATTAATTGGTGTGTGTGAATTCTATTGATTGCATCTTGTATGTTGAATGGAGTGTTGTGTATATGCATAGGAGTGATGTCCTCATCATCCTCCCCTTATTGAATTGGAGTTGTCCTCGACTCAAGTTCATCTTCTCTCATGTGTGGGTCCATATGTGCAACGCCATCAAATCCTCTTGTGTGCATCAAAGGAGGAGGCCAAGGTGGTGGACGACATAGTGCACTATCTCTATGGTCTTCATCAAATACGCATGCACATTGACTCGAGCCAGGATCCCAAACAAATAAACATCGTTCCATGCTTGTATGTGCAATGACAATGTGTTTGATCTCATCATTCTCCCCTTCTTGATGACAAGCCGTCCTTGGCTTGTTCGTATGTCTAACAAAGAGGATTGCTTTCGAGATAGAATGAGCGCTGTCCATAATGCACAGCCGCAGTGAATAATACTTTTGTTGTCCCTACTGCAAGGAAAAAATACTAGAAAAACTTGACAAGATATTATTAGCGTTAGTACATTCATTTACTTGGTCATGTTGTTGCAGCACAAGAGGAGCTTCCTCATTTGAACATATGTAAACTTTATGCACCATAAACATACCACTATGTTCATATTTGTCTATAGCATGAAAAATATTTCTACTTAACAAAAGCAATTCAGATTGGGAAAGTATTCTCTTCTCTACAATATCTAGATCACAAAGAGTGTCAAATTCAATATAACCCAAAGTATTTAGAGAAGACAACAATTTTAGCTCATCTCTTTCACATGTAATTGGAATCAAATGCTTAATTTCAGCACAAGTGAGTGATAAAGTATCAAATTTATTTGATTGTTCTAGAATAGGTACAATATAATTATCACACAACTCTTTCTTAGCGCAACGATCAGCAGGAAAATCAACATGTGACAATAGTGTATAAATAAACGATTCTAATAGTTGCTCCTGGAAATTAGCATGATTGGTGGAAAAATTCAGAACATCCAAAAACTTCTCACCTTCTATATTTGTAGAATGTTTCACCTTACAATTTCTAGCAGTGATTTCGAGTGCATTATGAGTTGATCCATCTAAAATTTCACAAGTGTTGTCGAAAGCCTCGTTCTCTTTTGCATCATCTATATTATTTTCTATATTGTCCTGCAAAACGTTAGCCATAAAAGGAGGTACAATAAGAAATTTCTCGACAAATTGATGCACTTCATATTTGCAATTAGATACATTCATAAAAGTTTCTCGCATACAAATTTTCATATTCTTCCATGTTCGAGGTTTTTCTAAATCATTTAAATTGTTCCACCAAGTTAATGCACAACCTACTAATGCACTTGCAACATTTCTAATTTTTCTCCTCTCACACATATGATATTGTCCAAAAATATTATCCAACTCTATTTCTCAAGCAATATATTCATCGTAACCAAAACCATTATAAGAAGGAAGAGATGAGAGAATGTAATTACTTTCTGTGGAACGAGTTGTAAATATGGTTTGAATGTCATGTGAAACCTTGGTTGATGTTTGATTCTTAGCGAGCAACTCCATCATCATCTTCATCATGTCAATCATCTCAACATATAATGCATGATTCTTGCTTTTACCTGACATTGTTAGTAGCAAACAAAAGACAACAAAAAAATATGTTATTCCTATCAACTACAAAGGATAATGGCAATGTGGAAGTGGAATCATACACTCTCAAGCGTCTTACCACGCTGAACAAGTGTTCTTACCGACACTGTAGCTGGCAAACGGTGGCCGGTATGAAGAAAGCAATGAAGCGTGAGATGATTGCAAAGGTGTATCGATTCTGCTCAAGAGTAAGGTGTAGTTTGGATGGCACTTTATATGTAGCAAGGATTAGCAACAATGCAATCAGCTAGTAAAGTTGAATAAGTGTCCAAAGTACTTGTCAAAGTTGCTGGCCTAAATGTGTTCCTAGTAGTTCAAGCAAGCAAGACATGAGACAAAACTAGATGACACAAAGGATGCAAGCACTTCTGTTTTTTGTTGTTGTTTTTTTTCCTTTTTTTGTGCGGCTTTTGTATCTTGTTTTGCACTTGTCTTTTTCTTTTTTCTTCCATTTTTTTTCAGAATGTGCTGCGAAAGAAGAACACAATGAAAAGCAATCAAAGATATCTCGTGAGTCCGTCACAAATTTTCTGCTCAATCGTCCAAGGACACATAGGCACACTTAGAGGCTTCAAATCTAAAAACTTTCAACAGCAAGATTATATATCTATCTCTCCTATTTAGTTTAAGTATATGGAAGACCTATTTTGGATCAGAACAGTATGAGATATTTCTCCCAAAATACAAACTGTTCAGAATTTCTAGGTCAAAAACAGATTCGGATCTAATGCAACTTCGACTTTGATAGCTCTATTTTCTGAGAAACTGGTGAATACAAAAATTATAGAGAACTTCTTAAGCTTTCTAGGAAGTACAAGAACACCAAAATCCAAGTTCATATGAGCGAGATATGATGAAAATACTGAACTAGACAGAGATGAATTTAATCTGGAAGTGATGACGTGATTTAAAAGGATAAATCAACACAATGCAAAACTCAAACTAAGACCAAAAACACTTCTAAACCAGCGATATGACTAAACCACGGACACAAACTCAACAAAACCAAATTGAATAACAAAGTTGCAAAGGCTCAATGGTGGTTTGGACAAAGTGATGAAAAAATCTACTAAACTACAAGATTTTTGTGACTTTTTTGTGGACTCTAGGTATGAAAAACAAACAAATCGAAAGTATAGATGAATTACCTAACGGGCAACCTGGAAATCTGATACCAATTGACGAGAAAGGGTTTAGGCCCGATCTTCCGAAAGATAATGCATAAGTTGATTGATGGAGATCTCGACGTTGATGATCCGAGGCTCTCGAGTAGAACATGAACAAACCCCTGCAATTACTACACCACCGCTCCGTTGGTTATAAACCATGCTGCACACGATTGACCATGCCAAGAAGGCTAATCTCTGCAAGTGCAACCGAGAACACAAGCAAGAACGTAGAAGACACGATCTAAAATCACGAAGTTGGGGTTTCACAAACCGAAGAACGACAATATTATTGATCTAAGCAAAACCCCATTGTTCATGGTGGCTACTATGGAGTATATATAGGTGGGAGGACGTCCAAGGGAGTGTTTGGGTCGTGACCTAACCCTAAGATACGAAAATAATGGACTTAGACTTTATACAAGGCCCAATGGCCCAATACAGTGGCGCAACACCCTGACAGATTCTGAACTTGATTTTGTTTCGATGATTCCCGTCGACTCCATAGAAATTTTGACATGGGACCAGATCCATTATAAAGTTTATCCTCTCCCCTTTCCGTGCATATGTAGAACA
The DNA here is from genome assembly GCA_036927565.1 of Tuctoria greenei. Taxonomy (NCBI): domain Eukaryota; kingdom Viridiplantae; phylum Streptophyta; class Magnoliopsida; order Poales; family Poaceae; genus Tuctoria; species Tuctoria greenei. Next base: position 23,062,909 of record JAYESD010000001.1, on the reverse strand, counting down.
TCCGAAATGGAGTTTGTATGCGTGCTGGGCGTCCGTTTTAGTGCGTACTGCTCCTGGACTCCGAGTTGGACACGATTTTGAGTTGGGGTCGGTTTCCATCCTCTTTGAATGTATCATATGGTCCTCCACGCCCCTAAATCTTCATCCAATTACTCCTTTAACTTCTCCATGGATCCTAATTACAATTAAGTCATTAGGTAGCAATCTATTCTCAAAAATATATAAGGAAACATATAAGAACGAGCTCACCTCTGAAATTAATTGGTGTGTGTGAATTCTATTGATTGCATCTTGTCTGTTGAATGGAGTATTGTGTATATGCATAGGAGTGATGTCCTCATCAACCTAACATCACCTGAAACTGTTGGTGGGGGGGATTGTAAGGGTGAGTACATGTCGTACTCAGCAAGTGTGGGAAAGTATGACATGTAGCTTAAACAAGGATGATAATAATAATGGATAATTGCTTAAAAGTACACTTAAAACATGTGAAAAGCATACTAAGATGTCTATGTGAATTAATCGCAACATAACCCAAATAATTACCAATATCAGGTCCATTACTACCATCAATTCCCATTATATCACATCCAACAATGATTATCCATCCAAATACCAAGTTCTTACCATTATCAACGACCAAATTCAATTATCACAACTCATACCATAACCATGACCAATACGGAACCATAACCAACCATAACCATCCCAAATTCCAAGATCCACTGTAATCATGGAAGTTTTCCAGGTGCTCATAACCGGGAGCACGACTATCATGATAGTTTTTAACACACTCTGCAGAGGTTGTACTATTTACCCACAAGTTCGTGCTTCCGTCACCCGTCAGCGACAAAAGAAACCTCCCTTATCCTAATTACACTTCCTTAGGTGTATGGCCAATAGTTCACAAAATAGCCTTTACAAAGGGACTATCAGCATTTTAAGACCCACTAAGGTTTCATCGGTGGTGATGCCTCCAGCTGAGCACATCCAACCAAGGGCCCCTTCTTGTGCCGTTCGAATACGAGGGCAGTCCTGCCACTATTGAAAACCCAACCGACTCTTATTTCCCACTCCTCCAAATGATCCTAATCGATGATGGTAATACTCCTAATTAAATGGCTAAGCCGCACCCATACTTGGCCTTTTGGTGGCACTATTGTCCTGACTTATTCTCGCATGAACTGATCCTTAGATCCAAGACAAGCAAACCACTATAACATCCTAATTTTCATGCATCATGCATTGCATAAGTTCATGTACATGTTTAACATTAATACACATAAAAAGGAATGAGTTTAAAATGAATTCAAAGCAAAACCACACTCAAAAGTTCTGAGGAGTGCGGACTAGTCCGTTTTTTGTGCGGACTAGTCCAATTTCTCTCTGACCTCCATCAGACATGTCCATTTTTTATGCGGACTAGTCCGTTTTTCTCTTTGTACAAATTTCGGACTCGTCTGGTCCTTTGCGGACTAGTCCGATATTCCAATTCCTTGAAATTTCACCAAGCCCCTAGACTTGTCCGGACTTGTTCAACATCTAGCGGACTTGTCCGTTTTCCCCTCTAACTAAAATCGGACTTGTCCAGTTTTGGCCAGACTTGTCTGTTTTTCCTCTGACTAAGTTCAGACTTGTCCGATGTCTAGTCCAGACTTGTCCGATTTCTCTCTAACTAACTTCGGACTAGTCCGGCCTTTTGCGGACTTGTCCGGTGATCACGATTTTGAGTTGATCTTTTGTTCCACGACGTGTTTTTGGGACTTACCTTAAGTGGGCCTAAGGACGTCGTAGCTAACTCTTTTTGGAGCCCATGTGGGACCCCACACCGGCCTCCACCCACCTGAAACTCGAAATCCCTCAAACCCTAACTCTCCACCCCTATATAAACAACCCCACCCCTTAACTTTACATCCTTTTGCCTCAATTGAAAGACCATAAACCCTAGTTCGTGGAGAGCTGCCACCAAGGAGGGAGAGGGAGATCCCGAACAAGAAGGAGAAGAGGAGGAAACGAAAGAGGATCAAGATCTCCATCAAGTTTTCGTTCTTCATCAACAATTCAGCTTCAAGTTTCTTCATCAACCCTAGATCATCAAGATCCAAGTGTTGCCTCCAAAACCCTTGATTCGTTGGAGTTTTAAACACCTGGTATGCCTTCTACTTCCTCTTTCTCACGTGAATTCAACCCCATTTCTCCAAATTCATGTCGATCTAGAAAACCCTAATTCATGGCAATTGATATGGTTAATGGTAATGAGAAATTTGGAATATGGATGATGGTTATGAAATATGGACTGGTATTATGATAACTATATGGTTTATGATGGGTTTACTTCACATACATATAATATATTGCTTTTTAAATGTTTTACTGTACTTTCCAGCACTTTGCCTCTATTATATTCGTCATTTGAATCAGCTACATGTCATACTTTCCACACTTGCTGAGTACGAAAAGTACTCACCCTTGCAATTCCCCCACCAATAGTTGTAGGTCAGGATTGGGAGTATAACGTTGATAATGCGGAGTTCTAAGCCGTGTATGCCGTCGGCTTTGCCTATGGTGTTGATTGGAGCTGCCATATACCTTATTTGCTTAGTTTGTATAGTTGCTTATTTAGTTTATTTCCACTGCATTAGTCCAACTTGTCATTAATGTTCATTAGAGCCTGTATTTGAGGATATTATGATTATGTAATAAAAGTTGTTAATTAATCTTGTTTTGTGGTAATTTTATGTATATCCTTTTGTGAATGCACTCATGTATGTGTGTTGAACGTCCTAGGCACACATATACACTCACTTGGTTTATTTTCGAAACCGGGTGTCACAAATTGGTATCAGAGCCATAGGTTGACCGTAGGACACAACCTAGATAGAATGGACACTTTACAGCACATAGGAGCACTTAGGAATCAATGTGTTTTTGTTTGGTGTGTCGATTGCTATGTATTGCTTTTTGTGTGCTTAGTAGAGGATTTTCGGATGCTTTAGCATTGCCATGTCCACATAGGCTAGTATAGGGAGTTGCTTATTTTCATATCCCTTGATGCATATAGTTGGGGACATTTTCTAAATTATTATCTCTTGCTTTTCTTCAGATGGTGAGGACTCGCAACCAAAAGGATGACAATGATAAGGAGGAGAACAATGGAGCACCTCAGAACAACAATGGACAACGACCTGTCCAGTGAGCTATCAACCTTGAGCAGCTTTTGGCTATGCAAAACTAGCTCATGCAGACCATGGTATAGACTATGGGACAACTGTAGGCTGGTAACAACAACAATCAGCCCCACAAGCCTCCACCGCCACCCCCACCTCCTCATAACCGATTGGGAGAATTCATGAGGACTAGGCCATCGACTTTTGCTCAAGCCGCTAACCCTATGGACGCTGATGATTGACTCAAGTCCGTGGAGAAGAAACTTGCAATAGTCCAATACAGTGACCGGAAGAAGGTGCTATTCGCATCTCATCAACTAGTTGGAGCAGCTACAGATTCGTGGGATTCTTTGTGTAACGCTCATGAGAATCATGAGAGGATTACTTGGGCTAAATTCAAGGAGAGCTTCCGTTCTCATAATGTGTCGGAAGGTGTTATGATCTTGAAGAGGAAAGAATTTGAGAAATTGAGGCAAGGAAGATCGAGTGTGGGTGAATATCTCAATAAATTAACTCAACGCTCAAGGTATGCGCCTGAGGATGTGAGCCGGTACAGCCGGAAGCAATACTTGTTCATGAGGGGCTTGAACAATGAGATCCAAGTGCAATTGCTCAAATGTGATTATGCAAATTGCCAGAAGCTAGTGGACAAAGCAATTGTGGTGGAGAACAAAGTCTGTGAGATGGAACAAGATAGTAAGAGGAAGGCACCATATCAAGGACATCAACGAGGCAGTAATGTGCGCTCTCGCTTCTCAACACCTAATGCGCCTTACTACATCCCTTCTACTCCTGTACAACGCCCTGGTTATGCAACGCGCCCATATCAGTTTGTGCAGCAATGCCTGTCATGCAAGCACCTAGTCCTCCAATGCCTTTTGCACCTCATTCCAACCTTCTTGGTGCAAATGTGCAGAATCAAGTCTGTCCAAATTCTGTTACAATTAGGAAGTGATATACATGTGGAGAAGCAGGACACTTTGCAATTCAATATCCTAAGTCTGGCGTTGGTCGAGGATGAGTGCCACAAGGAAACCATGGACAACAGAATTTTGCTCGTGACAACGTGAACCATGTCTCTACGGAGGATGCTCAACAAGCGGATGACGTGGTGATTGGTATGTTTCTCGTAAACTCCAACCCAGCGACTATGTTATTTGATTTTGGAGCATCACATTCATTCATTGCATCAAAATATGTTGCCAAGTATAGTTTGCCTATATCTCATATGAAGTATACTCTATTGGTTAAGTCTCCTGGAGGAGAGATGAGGATAAATATAGTATGTCCAAAAGTAAGCCTTGGAATAAGGGGGTAGACTTCTTTGCCAACCTCATTGTTTTGGATTCTCAAGGATTGGACATTATACTTGGTATGGACTGGTTGAGGAAGCACAATGGAGTTATTGAATGTGCCATGAATACGGTGAAGTTAACCAATGAGGAAGGGATCATCATAAAATTTGAAGCATCTCAACATGCACCAAAGCAATTGGAGCTGAACCACATTGATGGTACCACAATTGAGAACATTCTGGTGGTGTGTGAATTCTTGGATGTGTTTCCGGTTGAGTTGCCAGGTATGCCACCTGATCGCGACATTGAGCTTGTTTTTGAATTAATACCTGGAATTGCACCTATAGCCATGAGGCCATATAGAATGCCTCCTAAGGAGTTAGCAGAGCTCAAGAAGCAAATTCAAGAGCAACTAGAGAAAGGTTTTATTCGTCCAAGCTCTTCACCTTGGGGAATGCCAGTACTTTTTGTGGACAAGAAGGATGGATCCCAAAGGATGTGTGTGGATTATCGAGCTCTCAATGAGGTGACCATCAAGAACAAGTACACCTTTCCACGCATAGAAGAATTGTATGATCAGATGAAGGGTGCTTGTGTCTTTTCCAAGATTGATTTGAAGTCGGGATACTTTTAAATGAAGATTAGACCATCGGACATACCCAAGATAACTTTCAGGACACGGTATGGATCTTATGAGTACACAGTTATGTCCTTTGATTTGACAAATGCACATGCGTATTTTTATGTAGCTCATGAATAAGGTCTTCATGGAGTACTTGGATAAGTTCGTTGTGGTGTTCATTGATGACATTTTGATCTACTCAAGAAGCAAGGAGGAACATGAGGAACACTTGAGGCTTATGTTACAGAAATTGAGGGAGCACTAATTATACGCCAAATTCAGCAAGTGCCAGTTTTGGTTGAAAGAGGTGTCGTTTCTGGGGAATATCATCTCCGGAGGAGGAGTATCAGTTGACCCCAGAAAAGTAAGGGACGTGTTAAAATGGGAAGCATCGCAAAATGTAAAGAAGATATGGAGTTTTCTGAGGATGGTTGGATATTACCGTCAATTAATCAAGGACTTTTCCAAAATAGTCAAGCCAATGACGGAATTGTTGATGAAGGGGAAAGCATTCCAATGGGATCAAGCTTGTCAAGACAGGTTTGAGGAGCTAAATAAAAGGTTAGCCACCGCGCCCGTGATAGTTTTGCCAGAAGTAAGCAAAAGTTTTGATATATATTGCGACACATCAAGACAAGGACTTGGATGTGTGCTCATGCAAGAAGGTCAAGTGGTTGCGTATGCATCGAGACACTTGAAGAAACATCAACAGAATTACCCAACGCATGATTTGGAACTCACAGCCGTGGTACATGCGTTGAAGATTTGGAGACATTACATCCTTGGTCACAGGTGTGAGATTTATACAGATCACAAGAGTTTAAAGTATATTTTCACAGAAACGGATCTGAATTTGAGGCAATGAAGTGGAGCTCATCAAGGATTATTATGTGGGGATCAACTATCATCTAGGGAAGGCTAATGTCGTGGCCGATATATTGAGTAGAAAAGGAGTAAGTTAGCAGCTCACGGTCCGAGAATTGCCATCCGAGTTATGTAAGGAGTTTGAATGGTTGAATCTTAGATTTGTGAATGAGATGGGGATAATGGAATTAAATCCGACCTTGGAGCAGGAGATTCGAGAGGGTCAAGCAAAGTATGAGGAAATCCAAGAAATCAAAGAAAGGACCCAGGATGGAAGGGAATACAAATTTGATGAGGATGATCATGGTACCTTATGGATTGGTAAAAGGATCAACGTGCCTAATGTGAAACATATTCGGGAGACGATATTAAAAGAGGCACATGACTCACCATACTCAATTCATCCCCGTTGTAGAAAGATGTACAAAGACTTGAAGACATGTTATTGGTGGGCCAACATGAAAAAGGACATAGCTGAGTATGTAGCATTGTGTGATGTGTGCCAACGAGTGAAGGCGGAACATCAAAGGCCAACTGGATAATTGCAACCATTGAAGCTTCCGAAATGAAAGTGGGAACAAATTGGTATGGACTTCATAGTTGGATTATCGCGAACCCAGTCCAGTTATGATCAATTTGGGTAATTGTGGATCGTTTGACCAAGTCAGCTCATTTTGTTCCTGTCAAGACCACGTATACCACCGTGAAGCTGGCAGAGCTATATATGGAGCACATTGTGTGCCGACATGAAGTCCCAAAGAAAATAGTCTCAGATAGAGGTTCTCAATTTACCTCTAGGTTCTGGGAGAAATTACATGAAGCATTGGGAACAAAGTTGAATTTTAGCTCAGCATATCACCCTCAAACGGATGGACATAACGAGAGGACCAATCAGATTTTAGAGGATATGTTAAGAGCTTGTGCTTTGAAGCATGGGAAAAGTTGGGACAAGAGCTTTCTGTATGTGGTATTCTCATACAACAATAGTTATCAAGCAAGCTTAAAAATGTCACCCTATGAAGCACTATATGGGAGGAAGTGTAGGACGCATTTGTTCTGGAATGAGATAGGAGAAAATCAAGTGTTTGGACCTGATATGTTGCAAGAAGCTGAGAAACAAGTCCAGATTATTCGTGAGAATTTGAATTCTGCTCAATCAAGGCAAAAAGGATATGCGGATAATAGGAGAAGGAAACTAGATTTTGAAATAGGAGATTTTGTTTACCTTAAAGTGTCACCTATGCGAGGTCACAAGCGGTTTAATGTCAGAGGCAAGCTAGCACCTTGATACATTGGGCCATTCAAGATTTTGGACAAAAGAGGAGAAGTAGCATATAAGTTGGAGACGCCAGCTCATCTTTCCGATGTCCATGATGTGTTTCATGTTTCCTATCTCAAGAAGTGTTTAAGGGCACCGGAAGAACAAGTGCCAATGAAAGATTTGGACTTAGAGGCAGATTTTACTTATGCTGTGCAACCGGTCAAAATCTTGGAAACCAAGGAGAGGGTCATGAGAAACAAGATTATTAGATGGTGTAAAGTTCAATGGAAGCATCACACAGAATCAGAGGCAACTTGGGAGCTGGAAGATGATCTCATGAAGGATTTTCCCCATCTTTTCTCTTCCGCGTCGAATCTCGGGGGCGAGATTCATTTTAAGGGGGGTAGGTTTGTAACACCCTCATTTTTATGTATCATGCGTTGCATAAGTTCATGTACATGTTTAACATTAATCCACATAAAAAGGAATGATTTTAAAATGAATACAAAGCAAAACCGCACTCAAAATAAACTCGAAATCCCTCAAACCCGAACTCTCCACCCCTATATAAACAACCCCACCCCTTAACTTTACATCCTTTTGCCTCAATTGAAAGACCACAAACCCTAGTTCGTGGAGAGCCGCCACCAAGGAGGGAGAAGGATATCCCGAGCAAGAAGGAGAAGAGGAGGAAACGAAAGAGGATCAAGATCTCCATCAAGTTTTCGTTCTTCATCAACAATTCACTTTCAAGTTTCTTCATCAACCCTAGATCGTCAAGATCCAAGTGTTTCCACCAAAACCCTTGATTAATTGGAGTTCTAAACACCTGTTATACCTTCTACTTCCTCTTTCTCACATGAATTCAACCCCGTTTCTCCAAATTCACGTTGATCTAGAAAACTCTAATTTGCTGTTTCTGTGGCTAGTCCGGCCCTACAGCGGACTATTCTAGTTTTGATGTCTGTCTTCTGCTGAATTAATTCTAAATTGGTTTGAATCAATTCCAAATCTGTCCAAACTTGTTAAAAACTATCATGATGGTCGTGCTCCTGGTTAAGAGCACTTTCAAGTCATTTAAGAGAGAGGAAAGAACTAGAGAAAGAGTGAGAGGAAAGTTGGTCTTAGATGACAATTCCACATCCATTTCCACCGTCCATGCAATCGCGGGTCATTGACATCCTTACCAACCCGCCCGCTTCCGTGTCGACTTGACACATACGGTATCACTACAATGGTCTACACGGCACGATCACACTTATTGTGTGTCGTGTCCTTCCAGGTTGGTCCGAGCCGGCCCAAAACCCCTTTATTTACATATATTAAGTAGTCACTCAAAAACATTAAACATCAATGCACAGGTGTCCAAAATATTATATGAATGCACTAAAGTCCAAACATACACTAAACAGAATAGAAATTCAGGATGACAGACAAAGCCATAGAGTTACAAATATTGTTCATGTGTACATGTTAATTCATAAGGAAGACACAGAAAGGCAACATACAATTTCTAAAATACAGCGGAATAGAGTTACAATATCGATCAGTGTACAGGTTAATTCATAAGCAAAATTCCCATATAGGTTAATACTTGCATCTCATAAAGTTTCTTTTTACAGTTATAATGCTAAATCTAATACAAGACAACTTATAAAGCACAATATGCACTGGTTTGTAACAATGAAAGATAGCCTAAAAATCCAATTATGCATTTACTATAAAATCTGAACCAAAAACATTACTAAAAATACATTTGCACAAGTGTGAAATTTTGCATACTGCACAATGGACAATTAGCCACAATGTAAAAAAATTCGAGTACCTTAATAGGAAGGGGGCGGGGGCGGGTGCAGCAGAGGGCGGGGGCACGATAGGGCCAGGGGCGGTGGGCCGGCGGCGGGGGTGCGGCAGGGCGGCGCGGCGGCGCCAGGGGCGGCGGGGCCGCGGTGCGGCTGGGGGAGGCGGGGGCGCGGCGGGCCGGCGGCAGGAGCGGGGGCGGCAGGCGGCGGGCGCGGAAGGGTAGCAGCAGGGGCGGTGGCGGCGGGCGTATGTGGGCGCTTGAAGAGAATGAGGTATCGGGGTCCGATGGGCCCGATATTAGCCCTAATTTGCGACGGCTTCCTTAATTGTGACAGCCTAACTTATGGCCGTCACAATTAACTTTATTTGCGACGGTACTTTTTGCAGCCGTCGCAAATAAGGTTTTATTTGTGATGGCCCTAGGGTTGGCCGTCACAAATAAACACTTATTTGCGACGGCTGTCGACGAAGCCGTCGCAAATAAGATTTTATTTGTGACGGCTGTCGACGAAGCTGTCGCAAATAAGCTTTTATTTGCGACGGCTTTCTTATTTGCGACGGCCCGGGACAGGCCGTCGCAATTTAAGTTATTTGCGACGGTCGGCCATCGCAAATAAATCTAGCCGTCGCAAATGATCGCGTTTCCTGTAGTGAATGGATATGGTTAATGGCAATGAGAAATCTGGAATATGGATGATGGTAATGAAATATGGACCGGTATTATAATAACTACATGGTTTATGATGGGTTTACTTCACATACATATAATATATTGCTTTTCAAATGTTTTACTGTACTTTCCAGCACTTTGCCTCTATTATATTCGTCATTTGAATGAGCTACATGTCATACTTTCCACACCTGGTGAGTACAACATGCACTCACCCTTGCAATTCCCCCACCAACAGTTGCAGGTCTAGATTGGGAGTATAACGTTGATAATGCAGAGTTCTAGGTGTGCCTGCCATTAGCTTTGCCTGTGGTGTTGATTGGAGCTGCCATATACCCTATTTGCTTAGTTTGCATAGTTGCTTATTTAGTTTATTTCCACTGCATTAGTCCAACTTGTCATTAATGTTCATTAGAGCCTTCATTTGAGGATGTTATGATTATGTAATAAAAAACTTGTTAATTAAGCTTGTTCTGTGGTAATTTTTTGTATATCCTTTTGTGAATGCACTCGTTTATATGTGTTGAATGTCCTGGGCACACATATGCGTTCACTTGATTCATTTTCAGAACCGGGTGTCACAACCACCGTATCATCCAACCCAATCCATGAACCATGCTAGCTTAGATCTCCTAAGTCCCACATTACCATTTAGCCATATTCATCTATTTACTTCATCCTTAGGTTCTTTAAATCATGATTAAGCATTTTGGTTGTTTTCCCATCCTAATTACTTAGAGCGAAGCAAAAAGATAAAAAGCCCTTTCTAACTCTCTATAATGTATCCCAAGCGACAAGGATAGTCAAACAAGACTAGTAAACTCCTATCTTGGGTTTTCCATCAATTTAACACAAGCATGCAGTTTTGCAGACAAAACGTTTAAAAACTGGATCCAAATGATCAAGGACACTTTCCTTGCTTATGAGCTGGGTTAGGGTCGAAAGCTTCGAAGTTCTGGTGCTGGAGGTCCTCGAAAGCACTCTCTAGAGCAAAACCTCCTATTTTGCACGACAAACATGCAAGACACACATTACAATCAAATGATGCTCATATAGTACTCGATATGCCATGATATGCATGATTAATGCAATTATGAGGTAAAACTTTTAATGAGTTGTTATTAATGTTTAATAACTAGTTACAAAGGTTTCTAACATGTTTGAATAGGTTTCGAGTTGATTCGAGTCAATTTGGAATTAACTCAACACAATTCAGATTCAGAGGTCGGACAAGTCCGGTTTCAGGGGCCGGACTAGTCCACCCTGGTCAGAATCTGTGAACTAGGGTTTTCTTGATTAACGAGATTGGAGTTGAATTGACGTAGAAACTTGGATGTAGAGGGTGTACCACGTGTTTAGAGATCCAAAGATCAAGAATTTTGTGTGAAACTCGAATCTTGACGATCTAGGGTTGATGGAGATGAGTTGATGAAGATTTTGGATGAAGAACATCAATTGTCGAAGACTCGATGAAGATTGATCTTGATTGGCCCTTCTTCGTGTTTCTCTCTTCCTCCTTGCTCCTGGATCCTCTCATGACGGTGGCACACAAACTAGGGTTTGGTTTTTCTCAATTGTGACAAAGGGATGAAAAGTTGGGGTGGTGGGGTGTTTATATAGAGGTGGAGGTGGTAGGGTTTGATGGATTTCGAGTCTAAGGTGGGTGGAGGCCGGGGTGGGGTCCACTTGGGCTCCTCTGCGGTTAGGCATGAAGTCCATGGGTCCAATTAAGGCAATTATCCAAAAACCCATCATGGAGAATTAACAGAACCCGAATTGGTTTCTGAAGGCCGAACTAGTCTGTTGTAGGGACCTGACTAGTCCGTTTGGCAATAGAGGGAAAAATCAGACAAGTCCGACCGGACAAGTCAGCTCGGCAACATAGAAGAAATCAGACAAGTCCGGTTGGCATGATCCGGGGTGGCCAGAAAAACTGATCTGGACTGAAAACTCTATCAAGAACGGACTAGTCTGCTAGCAATCGGACAGGTCCGGGAAACTTCAGAGGATCAATGAGACTAGTCCGTGCAGTTTGCCGGACAAGTCCGAGCTCTGAAGAAACTGAAATTTTCTGAAAGAAAATGGGGACACCGGACTAGTCCGGAGTTCTGAATGGACAAGTCCGCACCGTGACAGACTAAAATTTCCAGTTTGGCCTTAAATTCATTTTAATCTGTTCCTTTTCACATGGCTTAATGTTAAACATGTATAAGAATGTATGCAATACATGATGGATGAAAATGAGGGTGTTACAAACCTACCCCCCTTAAAATGAATCTTGCCCTCAAGATTCTATGTAGAAGGAAAAAGATAGGGAAATTCTTTCTTGAGATCATCTTCCAGCTCCCAAGTTGCTTCTGATTCTACATGATGCTTCTATTGTTCTTTGCACCATCGTATCACCTTTTTTCTTGTGACCCTCTCCTTAGTTTCCAAAATTTTGATCGGTTGCTTGGCATAAGTCAAATCTGCCTCTAATTCCAATTCTTCCATTGGCACTTGTTCCTCTGGTACCCTCAAGCACTTCTTCAGCTATGAAACGTGAAACACATCATGAACATCAGAAAGATGTGCTAGCATCTCCAAATTATATGCCACTTCTCCACGTTTGGCCAAAATCCTAAATGGCCCAATATAGCGAGGTGCCAACTTGCCTCTGATATTAAACCGCTTATGACCTCGCATAGGTGACACTTTGAGATATACAAGTCTCCCACTTCAAAGGCTAAGTTTCTCTGCCTATTATCTGCATAGCCCTTTTGTCTTGTTTGAGCGGCCCTCGAATTCTCGCGGATTATCTGAACTTGCTTTTCGGCTTCTTGCAACACATCAGGTCCAAAAACTTGGGTTTCTCCTGTCTCATTCCAAAACAAGGATATCCTACACTTCCTTCCATATATTGCTTCATATGGCGACATCTTCAAACTTGCTTGGTAACTGTTATTGTAAGAAAACTCAGCGTACAACAAGCTTTTGTCCCAGCTGCATCCATGCTTTAGGGCGCAAGCTCTCAACATATCTTCCAATATTTGATTGGTCCTCTCGGTTTGTCCATCGATTTGCGGATGATATGCTGAACTGAAATTTAACCTTGTGACCATAGCTTCGTGCAGTTCTGCCAGAACCTAGAGGTGAATTAAGAACCTCTAGACAATATTTTCTTGGGTATTCCATTTTTGCATACAATTGTCTCTATATACAACTCAACTAACTGTGCATCAGTATACTTAGTCCTGACAGGAATGAAATGCGCTGATTTGGTAAACCGATCCACAATAACCCTTATTGAGTCATAACCGGACTGGGTTTGAGGTAATCCAACTATGAAGTCCGTCCGATTTCTTCCCACTACCATTCTGGAATCTTTAATAGCTGCAATAATCCAGCTGGCCTTTGATGTTCAGCTTTGACTCATTGGCATACATCACATAGTGCAACGTACTCTGCTATGTCCTTATTCATGTTGGCCCAACAATAACATGTTTTCAAGTCCTTGTACGTCTTTGTACAGCCGAGATGGATTGAGTAAGGTGAGTCATGCGCCTCCTTCAATATTGTTTCCCGAATATGCTTAACATTGGGCACAACAATCCTCTTTTCAAACCATAAAGTACCATGTTCATCCTCATCAAATCTGAATTCTCTCCCTTCTTGGGTCCTTTCTTTGATTTTCTGAATTTCCTAGTTCTTGATCTGGCCGTCTCGAATTTCTTGCTCCAGGGTCAGATTTAACTCCATTATCCCCATCTCATTCACAAATCCAAGATTCAACCATTCAAACTCCTTGCATAGCTTGGATGGCAGCTCTCGGACCGTGAGTTGGTGGCTTACTCCTTTCTGACTCAAAGCATCGACCACTACATTAGCCTTCCTTGGTCGATAGTTGATTCCCGCGTCATAATCCTTGATGAGCTTCAACAATCTTCGTTGCCACAAATTCAGATCCATTTGTGTGAATGTGTACTTGAGGATCTTGTGGTCCGTATAAATTTCACACCTATGAGCAAGAGTGTAATGTCTCCAAATCTTCAGGGCATGCACTACGGTTGCAAGTTCAAGATCATGCGTACGATAATTCTGCTCATGTTTCTTCAACTGCCTTGATGAATAGGCTACCACTTGACCTTCTTGCATGAGCACACATCCAAGTCCCTGCCTTGATGGATCGCAATAGATATCAAAGCTTTTGCTCACATCTGGCGATACTAACATGGGTGCAGTGGTTAACCTCTTCTTTAGCTCCTCAAAACTATCCTGACAAGCTTGATTCCATTGGAAGGCCTTTCCATTCATTAACAACTCAGTCATGGGCTTGGCTATTTTGGATAAATCCTTGATGAATCGACTGTAATATCCAGCCATTCTAAGAAAACTCCTTATTTCCATCACATTTTGCGGTGGTTCCCATTTTAGCACATCTCTCACTTTTCTTGGGTCAACGATACTCCTCCTCCGGAGATGACATGTCCCAAAAATGACACATGCCTTAACCAAAACTGGCACTTGTTGAATTTGGCATATAATTGGTGTTCTCTTAATTTCTGCAATGTGAGCCTAAAATGCTCCTCATGTTCCTCCTCGCTTCTCGAGTAGATCATAATGTCATCAAAGAATACCACCACGACATTATCCAAGTACTCCATGAAGACCTTATTCATGAGGTACATAAAGTATGTCGGTGCATTGGTCAATCCAAATGACATGAATGTATACTCATAGGATCCATACCGAGTCCTGAAAGCTGTTTTGGGTATATTTGACGGTCTAATCTTCATTTGGAAATAGCCCGACCTCAAGTCAATCTTGGAGAAAACACGGACGCCCTTCATCTGATCGAACAAATCCTCTATACGGGGCAATGTATACTTGTTCTTAATCATCATCTCGTTGAGGGCTTGGTAATCCACACACATCCTTTGGGTCCCATCCTTCTTATCCACGAATAGCACTTGGGCTCCCCAAGGCGAAGAGCTTCGGCGAATGAAACCCTTTTCTAGCTGCTCTTGAATTTGCTTCTTGAGCTCCGCTAATTCCATAGGAGGCATCCTATATGGCCTCTTATCTATAGGCGCAGTTCCAGGTATTAATTCAATAACAAACTCTATGTCACGATCAGGCGGCATACCTGGAAACTCATCTGAAAACACATCCAAAATTTCACACACCATTGTGATCTCCTCTATTGCTGCACTGTCCATTTGATTCAGCTCCACTTGCTTTGGTGTGTGTTGAGAGACTTCAAATTCTATGTTGACCCCTTACTCATTTGTCAACTTCACTGTCTTTGTGGCACATTGAATTATTCCATTGTGCTTCCTTGACCAGTTCATACCAAGTATTATTTCCAGTCCTTGTGAATCCAAAACAATGAGGTTGGCGAAGAAGTCTACACCCCTTATTCTAAGGCTTACTTTTGGACATACTATATTCGTTCTCATCTCCCCTCCAGGAGACTTAACCAACAAGGTATACTTCATATGAGATATGGGCAAACTATACTTGGCAACATACTTTGATGCAATGAATGAATGTGATGCTCCAGAATCAAAGAACATAGTCGTAGGGTTGGAATTTGCGAGAAGCATACCAATCACCACGTCATCTGCTTGTTGTGCTTCCTTCGTAGAGACATGGTTCACCTTGCCACAAAAAAATACTATGGTCCACATTTGCCTTGTGGCGCTCCTCCATTTGGTCTTGGGTTCTATCTTGGAGCATTGTTCCCTTGACCAAGGCCTGACTTAGGACATTGAGATGCAAAATGTCCTACCTCACCACAAGTATAGCATGCCCTTGATGCACCATAACTGTTTGGATGAACTTGATTTTGAGCATTAGCAGGAAAGTTGGCGCGGGGTGCATGAGGCATTGGAGGGGGAGGTGCTTGCATGGTGGGGCATTGCTGCATAGGTTGAGTTGGGCGCGGTGGAATAGTAGCACGATATGCAGGAGCAGAGGGGTTGTGGTATGGCGCATTTGCTGGTGCAAAGCGGGGGCGAACATTGCTTCCTTGTGGCTGTCCTTGAGATGGCGCCTTCCTCCTGTTATCTTGCTCCATCTCGCGAACCTTGTTTTCAACCACAATGGCCTTGTCTACAAGCTTCTGGAAATTTGCATAGTAACAATTGTGCAATTGGACTTGAATATCATTGTTTAGGCCCCTCATAAACAAATATTGCTTGCGGCTGTTCCAGTTGACATCCTCTGAAGCATACCTTGAGAGTTGAGTGAATTTATTGAGATACTCACTCACACTTGACTTTCCATGCTTTAGGTTCTCAAATTCTTGCATCTTCAAGATCATAACACCCTCAGTCACAAAATGAGAAAGGAAGCTCTCCTTGAATTCAGCCCAAGTGATCCTCTCTTTATTTTCATGGTCATTGCAATGCAAGTCCCACCAATCCGCAGCTGCTCCAACTAGTTGATGGGAAAAGGACCTTCTCCCTGTCACTACATTTGACAATAGCAAGCTTCTTCTCCACAGATTTTAGCCAATCATCAGCTTCCATAGGATCATTGGCTTGAGCAAAGGTGGGTGGACTAGTCCTCATAAACTCTCCCAACCTGTTATGAGGTGGTGGAGGTGGTGGAGGAGGAGGCATATGGGGCTGATTCTGATTATGGTCCTACAACTATCCCAAAGTCTGCATCACGGTTTGCATAAGTTGATTTTGCATAGCCAACAACTGTTGAAGGTTGACAGCCTTAGGTCCAGGTCCATTGTTGTTAGTTTGAGGTGCTCCATTGTTCTCCTCGTTCTCATTGGTATCCCTTTGGTTGCGAGTCCTCGACATTTGAAGAAAGAGCAAGAGGGAAGAATTTAGAAAACGTCCCCAAGTATATGCATCAAGGGATATGAAACTAAGCAACTAACTATACTAGCCTATATGGATGTGGCAAATGCTAAAGCATCCCACAATCCTTTACTAAGAACAAAAGCAAACATTACATAACGAACAGCATACCAAACAATCCACAATGTTTCCTGAGTGTTTATATGTGCTCTAAAGTGTCCATTCTATCTAGGTTGCGTTCTATGGTCAACCTGTGACTCCGATACCAATTTGTGACACCCGGTTCCGAAAAATGAACCAAGTGCAGTATATGTGTGCCTAAGATGTTTAACACACATACACAAGTGCATCACAAACGATATATAAAAAATTACCACAACACAAGTTAATTAAGAAGGTACTTTATTATAATATTCAAATAATCCTAAAATTACAACTCTAGTGATCATTAATGATAATACTACTGCAGCGAAAATAAACTAATTAAGAAAACTAAGAAAATAGGGTAGCGCGGCTCCAAGCAACACCACAGGCAAGTCGACGGCAGCACACAACCTTGTACTCCGCATTATCCTCAGGGTACTCCTAAACATCACCTGAAATTGTTGGTGGGGGGGGATTGCAAGGGTGAGCACATGTCGTACTCAGCAAGTGTGGGAAAGTATGACATCTAGCTTAAATAAAGAATGATAATAATAATAATGGCTAATTGCTGAAAAGTACATTTAAAACATGTAAAAAGCATACTAACATGTCTATGTGAATTAATCCCATCATAACCCAAAAAATTACCAATATCGAGTCTATTACCATCAATTCCCATTATATCACATCCAACAATGATTATCCATCCAAATACCATGTTCTTACCAATATCATCGACCATATTCAATTATCACAACTCAGACTATAACCATGACCAATACCGAACCATAACCCAACCATAACCATCCCAAAGCCCAAGTTCCACTCTAATCATGGAAGTTGTCCAGGTGCTCATAACCAGAAGCACATCTATCATGATAGTTTTTAACACACTCTACAGGGGTTGTACCACTTTACCCACAAGTTCATGCTTTTGTCACTCGTCGACGACTAAAGAAACCTCCCTTATGCCAATTACACTTCCTTAGGTGTATGGCCAAGAGATAACAAAATAGCCTTTACAAAGGGACTACCAGCATATTCAGACCCACTAAGGTTTCACTGGTGGTGATGCCTCCAACTGAGCATACCAACCAAGCGCCCCCTCTTGTGCCATTCAGATCCCAGGGCAGTCCCGCCACTATTGCAAACCGAATCGACTCCCATTCTTCTCTCCTCCAAATGATCTGAATCAATGTTGGTAATACTCCTAATTAATTGGCTAAGCCGCACCTATATTTGGCCTTGTGGTAGCACTGTTGTCCTAGCTTATTCTCGCATGAACCGGTCCTTAGATCCAAGGCAAGAAAACCACCATATCATCCAACCCAATCCATGAACCATGCTTGCTTAGATCTCCCAAGTCCCACATTACCATTTAGCCATATTCATCAACTTACTTCATCCTTAGGGTCACTAAATCATGATTAAGCATTTTGGTTGTTTTCCCATCCCAATTAGTTAGAGCGAAGAAAAAAGGTAAAAAGCCCTTCTTGACTCTCTATAATGTATCCCAAGCGACAAGGATGATCAAACACGACTAATAAACTCCTATCTTGGGTTCCCGATCAATTTGACACAAGCATACAGTTTTGCAAACAAAACATTTAAAAACGGGATCAAAATGATCAAGGACACTTGCCTTGCTCCTGAGCTTGGTTAGGGTCAAAAGATTTGAAGTTTTGGTGCTGGAGGCCCTCGATAGCACTCTCTAGAGCAAAACCTCCTATTCCGCGCGACAAACATCCAAAACACACATTACAATCAAAATAATGCTCATATAGTACTCAATATGCCATGATATGTATGATTAATGCAATTATGAGGTAAAACTTGTTAATGAGTTGCTATTAATGTTTACTAACTAGTTACAAAGGTTTCTATCAAGTTTGAACAGTTTTCGAGTTGATTCGAATCAATTTGGAATTAATTCAGCACAATTAAGATTAAGAGGCCGAACCAGTCCGCCCTGGTCAGAACTTGTGAACTAGGGTTTTCTTGATTAACAAGAAGTGGGGTTGAATTGACATAGAAACTTGGATGTAGAGGGTGTACCACGTGTTTAGAGATCCAAAGATCAAGAATTGGGTGTGAAACTCGAATCTTGACGATCTAGGAATGGTGGAGATGAGTTGATGAAGATTTTGGATGAAGAACGTCAATTGTCGAAGAATCAATGAAGATTGATCTTGATTGGTCCTTCTTCGTGGTTCTCTCTTCCTCCTTGCTATTGGATCCTCTCTTAACGGTGGCACACAAACTAGGGTTTGTTTTTTCTCAGTTGTAACAAAGGGATGAAAAGTTAGCGTGGTGGGGTGTTTATATAGAGATGGAGGTGGTAGGCTTTGATGGATTTCGAGTCTAAGGTGGGTGGAGGTCAGGTGGGGTCCACTTGGGCACCTCTGGGGTTAGGCTTGAAGTCCTTGGGCCCAATTAAGGCAATTACCCAAAAACCCATCGTGGAGAATTAACAGAACCCGAATCGATTTAGGAAGGTCGGACTAGTCCGCAGTAGGGACCGGACTAGTCCGTTTGGAAACAGAGGACAAAATCAGACAAGTTCGACCGGACAAGTCTGCTCGGTAACAGAGAAGAAATCGGACAAGTCCAGTTGGCATGGCCAGACTAGTCCGGGGTGGCCAAAAAAATTGATCCGGACTGAAAACTCTAACAAGAACGGACTGGTCCGTAGGCAATCGGACAGGTCTGAGAAACTTCAGAGCCTCAACCGGACTAGTCTATGCAGTTTGCCGGACAAGTCCGGGTTCTAAAGAAACTGATTTTTTCTGAATGAAAATGGGGACACCGGACTAGTCCGTGGTTCACACCGGACAAGTCTGCACCCCTATAGACTGAGGTTAGCCCTAAATTCATTTTAACCTTGTTCCTTTTTATATGGCTTAATGTTAACCATGTATAAGAATGTATGCAATGCATGATGGATGAAAATGAGGGTGTTACAGGGTACAATGATACTCCGTTGTCGTTGAACGGTGAGATTGATGAGGTTTACCAAGAAGAAGAGTTACCGGACCAATTTGACATCAAGCCTGGTCTAGAACTCGATGAGTTAGTTGGAGATGCTCAAGATGTAGAGACTCGTAAGATGCAAAAACGAAAATGACGAACACTCATGACAGAAGATCGGTGGTCTGGCTTAAGAAGTAGAACACATGACTGTGATACTGATGAATTCTGAAACTAGTTTCAAGTAACATTTCTTTCATCTCTTCTATTAACTTCTTTATTTTCATTTAAATTCATTATCAACTGTTCCTATGAACAAGATGTAATTGAGTAGGAAAAAGGGAAAGGGAAAGAAGCCGGCGATGGATTTTCTGCCCACCAGCGACGTCTTTCGTGGCAGTTAGTTCAGCAGTGATAGACAGGCCGTGTTGTTAAGCCATCTACCGGAGGTTCAAGGTAAAAATGTGGCTCTAATGCGGTCTTGTGAGGTAAATATCATTTTCACCAAATTTTCATCTATATTAAATTTTTAGGACGACTCTTCGTCTGACTCCAAGGCGAGGGGTCCACATCTGCCACCTGTGATTGACCACCCCTCGGAGCCGGCTTTGCGGTCGGGTAGCGAGCCAGGTTACTCAGGTGACCACTATTCGGGGTCACCTGATGTCGAGCCTCCTAGAGTGGGTCAGACTAGGAGTGGTCACTACGTGGCTCCTCCTCCTGCTCCAACAAACCGATAGGACAAGATAGTTATTCGTCTGGTTGGCGATATGTAAGTAAATCTCTAACACTTCAATTTAGATTGTTTTAGTCTTTATATATATATATATATATATATATATATATATATAATGGCTGAAAATACTATATCAGGGGTTGGTACGATGACCCGTTCTTGGGTCAAGGAAGGCACAGACATGTCAACAGTGTCCTGGGCAGTCTCATCTGTTTCCATTATCCTGGTGTATTGAACGGTGTCGCAACGACGTTGTGGGACGATTATGCGACCGCCATGGACATAGCACACGACAACCACCAGAAGGTTGTGTCATCCGACTTCATGGTACGCATCAAATAAACTACTTTAATACACGTCAAGGGTACTGTTTATACAATTACTTACAAATTTGTTATGTAAGGCACAATACAATTTAAAGGACGAGGGCGAGGTGGACCGTGCTAGGATAGACTTCCACAACAATGTAGTCTTCCACAACAACGTCAGGAAGATCATGATGCAATTCCTTTCGAGTGCCCGGATTCAAGGTACAAACAAATATTTCAAGCTACATCCGGGCGAGCGAGAGGCGCTCGAGTTCAGGGAGACGCGAGAGCCAGGACAGTTCAGGTAGACATCTCCACGTACCTGACCGCGGAGGAGTATATGGAGGTAAATTGTCGATTTTATTTTGTTGCATTATCTAATTATGTTACAAGTGCTTTCACCTAATAATAATTGTGTGCAGGGTCATGAAGGGGTGCAGTGGATAGAGGGTCGGTCGGAGGCGTACGAGGCCCTCTTCTTGAGGTGGGCGAGCGAGGATTTCTAAAACCTCTCTCGCAGCCGCCGAGATAACAGAGGGACGGACCCGTCACACATTTCCAACGCAGACGGGTATTTGCGCAAATATAAGCATATTGTAAGTGTAATTATGTATTATGTTTATTTATGTTTCATATATTCATTGTGCTAACACGTGTACCCACAAGAGCGCGAAGTTGGTCAGGAGTCCGCACCAATTGAGGTGTGGAAGAAGGGTCACAGAGGAGGTGATCCTTCAGGTGATCCTTCACAGCCTGACCAACTGTGTTCTCAGGCGTCGACAGAGGCAATGGTGAGTTGATTTTTCACTTGTATTGAATTATTTTATTCAAGTTGGTTGACGTTCTTTTGTTTTGTTATTTATAGACCAAGTATGGGCCGGAGGCAAAGAGGCTGCACAGCGAGGGCTTTGATTGGCAGAGCAGACCAATCATTCCCCAAGTCACGTGGGTTAGCAGAGGCGGAAAACGTCACGACCGGTGAGTTAATCTTCTTTTGGAATTACTATCTACGAATTTGTTGGAGTGGTCGACTCAAATTTAATAAAATTTCTTGTTATTTAGGTTGGGCATGTTCCAAGGAGTGGTCGACTGCAGGCAAACGCGTCCCTCATCGTCTAGTGGCTTATCCTCCAGGCACTATAGCAGCCGAGCCACCCACCTGGAGCTCTAGAGTGTCCAAGATGAGCTCCGTGGTACACAAGAGGCACTCCAGTTAGAGAGGGAGTGGCGAGAGTGCCAAGCTACAGCCGCCAGGGCCAGGGACGAGTACCTAACCTCGTATATGATGGAGTTTCAAGTGGCTATGGCGGTAAGTGATGGTCATTGAACTTTGTTTTTAAAAGTTATGAAAGAAATATGTACTAATGCTTCGTTTTCACAGGCTATAATGGCTGGACAACAAGTTGTCCTTCCACGGTGGGAGCCACCGGTGGTTGAGCAAGAGTCGCCATAGTAGCCTACTCTAGGAGCTCAGGTACAAATTAGCCAACCCTAATTTAGTTCAAATCTAGTCAAACTTGTTCAATTCTAGCTAAACATAGTTAAACATCCTCAATTCTACATAAACATAGTTAAACTTGCCCAAATCTAGTTAAACCAGCTCATTTCTAGCTAAACTTGCTGAAATCTAACTAAACTTAGTTAAAGTTGCTCAATTCTGGCTAAACTTGCTAAAATCCAACTAAACTTAGCTAAAGTTGCTCAATTCTACCTAAACTTGCTCAAATTCTAGCTAAACTTGCTCAAATATATCAAAACTAGTACAACTTGCTTAATTCAACTAATATCTAAACTAACCATACTTGTCCTTGATAGGGATCAGGGATGGCGGCTCACACTCCATCACCGAATGTACCGGGAGCGCAAGGACGGCTCCATGACGAGGTCCCGGGCTCCAAAACTAGTAGATGGGGTAGTGTGTAGTTTGGTGCATGTGAATTCTTGTCATCGACTTGTGTATAATTTTGTTTATTGTGATCATATTTGAATGCTTGTGATATATCTAAATGCCTGTGATATATTTGAATGTCTGTGTGAACTGGCCATTGAGCCAGGGTTGGCCTCGAAGCCAGCACAAAGTTTTCTTTTTTTTAAAAAAAAAGATTGCAAAACTTATTTACGATGGTTATCGTCGTAAATAAGCATACAATATTGTCAAAGTGTAGACTAAGACACTTCCTCCGATACTACTAAGAAGTAGTCCGCTGAGGTTCGTATTTAGGCAGGACGCTAATCAAGAACAAGAACAAGGGTAAACAAAGAAGATTTTACGTGGTTCAGGCCGCCTGAGCATGATACCCTACTCCATGGGGTGTGTGTTGATTGTATGAGCTTGTGTAAGACTGAGCTTAGTCTGGAATGAGTTGTGTATCTGCTGCCTATCGTGTAGCTTAGCCCTTTTATATGCCAAGGAATGTCTGTTACAGTATGAGCCTGGACCGACACGTGGCCCTAGCTGTAATAACCTCCCTATACACGATCAACATGTGTCAAAGGTGGTTAATAGCATGATAATGTACCATAACAATAGCGTTATCGGTCTTGATAGTGTTCTGATTGTGCGTCATTAATATAGCATTAATGACGCATTAATCAGTTCTTGTAACGGTTGATTGATAACCCTTGAATATCTGCGCCGTTGGAGATCCCGTTGTCTTCCTGTTGTAGACTTAGGTCCTAGAGTATGACACGTGGTAGCTCTAGAGCTTCCCTCCGCGGGCAGGCAGGTCCGGAGCTACTGGAGACGTGGAAGCACCAGAGCTTCCCCTGTCGAAGGGGCAGGTCCAATGCCCCGTGACACGTGGCAACATCGAAACCACCCTATGAAGGGAGGAAAGTCCGACACTACAGGACACATGGCAGCACCGGAGCCGCCTTATGAAGGTCCAACTCTGTGGGACACGTGTTGCCTCCGAAAGTCAACAATACTGGAAGGTGGAACTCGACACGTCTTGTTCTGGTACGAATGGACACCTGGCAATGCAGGGTATCAATAGTGCCCCCAGGCCCACCTCTGGTGAGATTATGAGGTTTCTATGCTGGAGGTGGGGCCATTATCTCTCCCGCATTTCAGCTTCATGCTTCCCTTTAGGACAAGTGATCCTTGATTTGGTAGGTGAGATACATGACGTGCTGATCTCATGAAATTGAAGGATGTCGGTTCGCAATTTGATTTCTGTATCGGTTCCCAGCATAATCTTTGTAGCCCAATCAGGTTGTCGCCCTCGGGCTTCCAACTTCTCATCATGACAATGGTTCACCTAGTGCGACTTTTTTAACAAAGTGGACCCGGGCCCCCTTGTCATTGACGAGGTAACATCGCAGAGCATGCTTTCAGTCAAAATGCAGTTGTCATCCAAGCATTGCAGAGGCTTAATAAGGAAGAGGCAGTGCAAGGGGTAGACTCTTTGCAAAGTTCATATAGGAGAATTTAAATTTGGATGGGCAAAAGAAATCAAATGGCAATTGGGAAATTAAACCAATTCAAACTTCAATAGAAGGGATCCAAAAATTCAAAATTTGATCCTATTCAAACTTTGTCAAATTAAAAATCTGAGCTCACCATTAAATCCCAAATATTCCAAATAGACTCTTTGCAAATTTTCATAATTTTTGAAGCTCATTTGCTATTTAATTCAGTGACTACATTGAATTTCATTCAAATTCAAATTTGAATTTAATTCCAGTTGAAACTTATCCAAATTTGAAATCCAATTTCAGAATCTGAACCTACACAATATATTTGGCCTCTCCACAAAAATCTAGAATTTTTGGACAATTCTAGGTAGGAGAATTGACATTATAGAGGAGGATTAGGATGAAAGGGGTAGTGGGGCCCACTGGCCAGTGAAACACAGCCGTGAGTGCTCTGTTTCACGGCTGTCCCCGCCGATCGACGCCGGGAGGACACGCCACCGTGACAGGGACATGCAGAGGCAAGCAGCTGCGTGGCTAGATGACTCCTCCACCTTCTTAAGGCCCTGCGGCGCCTCACCAACGAGGACACCACTCTCTGTTTCGCCAAAACAATTTCCCGTCGCCATTTCTGCCGCCTTCTCTTCCCCACTGGTGAGCACCTTGATCTTACCTCTTCTCTCTTCGATGCAAGCAGAAAAGTTGGCGCCAAGACCACGCTCTATCATCTATGCCTTTTATCTCATCGTGTTGCTCATTGTTTGGTCCGTATTTTGAAGTTTCGCCGTGGCTATCGTTGGGCCGCCGAGGACATCACCCTCTGTCCACCATGGTGCCAACAACCCAGGATGTTTCAAGCTTCGACTTCAATAGACCAATTGAGCGCCAGGACACCACCTTGCTCACGGTGAAAACGGTTCTTAGGTTCATCCCATATCGAGCGCCAAATCTTATTTTTCTTTTTGGCATGCTTTTACCGTTCTTGCTAAGTTTACCTTTCAATTCATTTTCTAGATGTAACTATCATCTAATCCAGTTACATAATAGTTTCCTGGACTCCTCACGCGTCTACAAGTGCAAGAACTAGAAAGAATAATCGAGAAATGGCTAATATATGCTGATTTTTGTAGTCGCCGTGGAGAAACCATCGGCACGCCGTCGAACTCATCGTTGTTGGCCGTTCCACGATGTTTGCACCTCCGTTTCATCTTTCCCTTGATCCCAAGAACATTTCCGATCGATTTATGAGGTGTTTGAGCTAAAGATACGTAGTTCTGACATGGCCGGAACTCTAGCCGCCGCCGTCATTGTCGCGCCGCCGTTTCCGGCTGGCAACACGTCGATTCAACCTCACCACCGTGTTCCTCGTCCCTTAAAATGGTTGGAGGGAGATTTCCATCAAGGGATATGGCCGGGAGTGCCGAACCGGTGAGCTCGTCGGCACAGCGCCGCTGCGGCCGCGTCGCGCGTCGGGAGGAAGGGGATGACCAGCGGGCCCCACCGGTCAGCGGTTGTGTTTCCCCCTCGGATTGGTTGTGGCTCCGGATCGTTTACGGCTGCGTGGGTAAACCCTATGACCCCTTTGTGGCCCAGCTGCGATTGGTTGATTTTAAATCAGTGGGCCCAGCCACTTTATTTAAACTTTTCAGTTGGAAAATAAATCCAGATTTCAATCCAACTTCAAAAATCTATTACTCCTAGTATATTTGCTCAAAAAATTCCAAATAAATTCTGGTAGACACATATATATCTCAACTTTGCAGTGGTGCAATTTGTTGGACATGAAACTCCCAGAAAGTTCAGAATTAATTCCTTTGAGCTAACTGCTTGGGAAATTAATTACTCCTGTTCTGCTAATTCGAAAATTCCCAATTTTGGTCATGACACTCTCCAAAATTCATTTGATCTCCAGTAAAAGTTTCCAGTTAATTGGACTTCAGTTACTGGTTTGATCAGTGTTCCCAATCTTTATGTAATTGAAAAAAATGAGAAAAGTACAGTAAGCAATTCAGAATTTCTTCCAAACTTGTAAAATCAGTTGCTCCCTGTAGGAATCTTAGAAAATTGTGAAACAAATTTTCCTTGAACCATTGAGACCCCCTCTATATGGTACAACAACTGGTAGCCATCATAGACCTCCAGAATTACAACCAAAATTCAGAGAAGGCTTTTTCTTGTTGGAATTTTAGAGCAACAAGCTTCTTGAACATCCCCAATTTTTGGTCCAGATTTTCCTCATAGATCCTAGAGTCCACTGTAAAAATACCAAAGTCAATTAAAATCATTTAGTACTTGATCAGTATTTGTAAGATCTCTTCTATAGTTTCTATATCACTCATGTACTTTATATATTGCATATCATATAGTGACCAAGATCGAGGAGGACCCGGAGCCCTTGGAGGCTCTACTTCCAGAAGCTAACTTCCCCTCTGACTCGCAGCCAGACAAGCCCTGATTTGCATTTAAGTGCTATTTCAAATTTTCTATTTGTATCACTTATGTCTAGGGTGAATTTTATGCATTAGGGCTAAGGTGCTTGTTACTCCACTTGCATGACCCACAAATCCAATGGAGTATTGGGTAGGTCTAGAGCTTGACGAGTAGACAATGCCATGCTAATGTTTATAGGAATCCGGTAGAAGTCGAGTAGTTGGAATCTACTCGCGAGATAGGTTTTTATCACATGGGGTGAATTGTATCAAAGAATGGTTTAGAAATGTGAAATGGAGATCGAGCAATGGGTAGGATGCAGCGAGACGTGGTCTCACGTGCGCAGCCCTGCTTGTGTCGATTGAGGACCGATCCGTGTGCAGCCCTGCTGGACAAGTTTGAACAGTACCGGATGCATACTGGGCATATGAAACCCAGGAAACCGATGTAACTCGATAACTTGGATGTCGAGACATAGCCTATTGTCGATAGGGGTGGGCTGAGGGTAGTAAGGTGTAAATTCGCTGGCGGGCACAGACACACTCTGTGCGGAAACCATATGCCCGAGATGGTGGGATCGGTTTGCCGTTTGAGTTCTCTTGTGAAAGGTTGTTGCGTATGACGTGGTGAGGAGCACGACACGCTCCTTAGGCACGTGTGTACGTGACGTGTTATTCGGGTGTGTCCTGATTGCAATCACTGTCCCTTGCGGTAATAGAGTACCACTTGTTCACTGCGCTGTGACATAGTAAATACTGAAGAAGTCAGGAGAATACGATGTATTGAAATATAATTGTTTTGCTACTATGATTGCTATAGATTAGACTCATTAAAGTTCCCGTTATTGAACATTTAAGATGCTGCTATACACTTGTAAAATGATAATCAACTCATATGCGGCCGAATGGGAGCCCTGCACACCGCAGTAAATTGTGTGTGGCTAGTGTGCAGCGTCCGCGGGCTGGACGAATGTACTTTTGCATAGCTAGGCTGAGAGTTTAGCTATGAATATTATCTTCCGTTGTATATTAAGTATTGTAAAAGACTCCAGCTATTTATATAAATAAAACTTTGTATTTTGTCGTATTCTTTTCATGTGTGTTGTTGGGTGCCGCATCGCATGACACAACCCTCTGTGATTCCTGGAATGTGTGGACCCGGTCCCCACACAAGGTGGAAGAACTCTTACGCACCGATCTGTTCTTGCCATAGAGTTCTCCGCTTGAACCCTTGTGTCGCGCTCCCACTTTTGCTCCCCTTTGCAACGATGGAACTCGGAGTCCCCCCAGCAAAGTTGTGAGTGATGATGAGTTGTTGAGAGTTTGGAAGCTGATGGGTTGGACAAGTGATTCCTTCAACAACGCTATTTGTCACGGCAAGCTCCCATTCAAGAAGGAGTACTCCAGTGACATTTTTTACTTCACGGCATACGCCATGGTTGGGTTGGTTCCTCCAGTGTCCAACTTTTTGCTGATGTTGCTAGAGTCGTACGGGCTCCAACTGCACCATCTTGGACCTCACCCCATCTTGCTGGTGGTGATCTTTGTCCACTTATGTGAGATGTGGGTGGGTGTGCCGCCCTACATCCCCCTGTTCCGGATCTTCTTCACTCTTCAGACAACAGGCAAAGGTAACTGCTTGCTGGGGTTCTACTACTTCATAAACCGTAAAAATGCCCCATACAAGTACATCAAGACCCTTCCTTCCAGGAAGTGGGAGACATGGAAGACCGATTGGGTTGTGATCCCGGTGAACCCTCATGATCGGCTGGAGCTGCCAGAACGGCTTTCGAAGACAGATTCCGACTCCTGGGTGGAGCTCCCTGAGCTGTCTGAGAAGTACAACCCCGTGCTGACAACGATCCAACACTTGGTGGATGGAGGACTAACATCTCTGATGGTCCTCGGCAACTTCCTGACCAACCATTGGGCGCCTCTCAAGGAGCGTGAGCTCGCAACTTAGTCTTTCTCTGGAGAAATGAATTTCTTCCGGATTAAGGTCGGCCGAGGTACCAATCTTGACGAGCGCGCTTTGAAGCTCCATCTGCAGAAGTTGAAGAGCGAGGCTTCTTCGAGGGAAGCTTGGACCTCCGGCTGAGTTCCTGCCTCTGAACGTGGTTTCGGGGGTCAGGAGAGAGCTGCATAAGATGATGTCGCTGATTGACGACACAGGTCTTGCAGTGCGCCAAAGAAGCACTCCGCAAGGAGGGATTGCCATCCCTAGAGCTTCAGAGGGCAAGACTCCTATAGATTCAAGCCAGAACAAACCTGACTCATGTCGGGACAAAGCATAGAGCATGTTGAATCCTCTAGCTGAAAGAGGAGGTTGACTCGGGCTGATGGCAGCTCCGTCAGATGAACTCCGACGCAAGCGGTGCCATGGCCTCGGTCAGGCCTCAAGTTAGTGCTGGTCGTGCCTTCAGCAACGGCAACTCTGGTCTCGGTGCCAGCGGCGGGCTCTGGGTGTGGAGTCCCTTCTCAGACGAGGGAGATCCCAGCTGAGGTGGCACCGTGGCAGCCGCAACCTGTGGCATGAAGTCCGGAGCCTTTGCATTATCGACAATGGTGGGTTTTGGCCCCAGTTGTCTGAAAGTGCATCTAGGCATCCCTTGTGGGTTTTGGTTGATTATTGACAAACAAATGAGATCCTAACAAAATTGCTGAGATGAGCGCAAGTTTTAAAGCAATTAGGAAGGAAGCACGAAAAGAAAGGAGAATGAGGATCCAAACAGAAAAGAGCTCTAGAGCTGAAAAGATTAGAACTATTTTGTATGGAGTGTGTTGGAGAAACACAACCAAAGAGCTCAAGTGAAAGAGATTACACTCACTGCATAAAAATCAGCATGTGCGGACAAGTCCGATATCAACCGGACTTGTCTGATATCTCTTTGACCTAAAATGGACACCCCCCAGTGCGGACTAGTCCACGACAATTTGCATTTGCACAACACCGGACAAGTCCGATATCAACTGGACTAGTCCGATAATCCTCTGACTAAAATCAGACAAATCCTCCAAGTGCGTACTTGTCCTTAGCCTTACAATTTTTCACAACACCGAACTAGTCCGAAAACTCTTTGACTAAAATCGGACAAGTCCCTCCAAATGCGGACTTGTCCTCAGTTCTACACAGTGTTCACCACACCGGACAAGTCCGATATCAATTGGACTATTCCGAAAAGTTTATGTGCCCAGATCGGACTAGTCCGGTATCCATCAACACTTAACGTTTTCCACACACCACACACCGGACTAGTCCGGTGTCCACCACGGACTAGTCCGGACTTCGCAGACCCTAATGGTAACATTTGGAAACCCGAATATAAATAGAGGTGTACAGCCATACAACAACTGCTCTCATCTTCCTGCGCCGTCACACTCCCAAGAGCCCAAAATACATCGCTCCACTCATTCTAAACCTAAAAGGATCAAATCTTTGAGGATTTGGGATTGGACAAAGGAGAGAACTTGTTCTACACGATCTTGAGCTCTTGGGTTTGATCTCTCGCACACTCTCACTATTTATTGTACATCTTTTGAGTGTGTTTGGTGGTGTTCATTGTTGTAATTCTTGGGGAGCCCTCAACTTGTGAGAAGGCCCCTTGAACAAATTATTTACCCTTGTGTGATTAGTGATTGAGAATCGACCCCCGTGGCGATTCAACGAGGGAAGGGTTAGTGAAGACCCGGTCCTTTGTGGACTCCTCAACGGGGCAATTGAACCTCGGGATAAAATCTTGTCTTGTGTGTTCTTGTTTTATCGTTCATCATATTCTAGGGTTTGCATAGTCTTGTGTAACTCACATTGAAATATTGGAATTAAAGTTGATCATTGCAATATAGTGTTTCGTTGTTATAATACATTCAAATTGTCAATTGCTTTCCGCTGCATAGGCTACTAGAAGTTTTAACAATCAATCTTGATCTTTCTAGTCCATGTATACCGGACTAGTCCGGCCTCCCTGCATTTGATCTATTTGTTAAGTGTTTTAGGGATCGACAAAGATTCAAAAAGCCTATTCACCCCACCTCTAGGCTACATTCATCGTCCAAGAAAGAACCTCCGTGCCGACTGGACCGGCCAAGTGCCCAGGTAATGACCGACTCTTGGACTTGTGTTTTGTTTTTGCTTTTTGCTATTTCCTGAACTCTCTGTTCCTATGTTTCCAGAGTATCAAGAGGAGGAGCTGCTTCGGCACCTGCCACAGCAACAGAGACTGCACAAGTTGAAGCTCCCGCTACTGCTCCGGCTCCTCCTGTGGTTGTGGCGGACGACAAGGCAGCTCTGTCACTGGCTGTCGTCAAGACGACTTCGGCAATGACAGTCGAAGAACCTGTGGTTGCGTCGGACCACGAGGACGAAATGTCGGAGCAAGCTTCAGCTGTCCTGGAGCCAGCTGCGGAGGTTGCGGCATTAGTGCATAAAACATTTGAAGCTTCGACGGAAGTTCGGCACCAGCTTCAGAGGTGATGGAACCTGATGTTACTATGCCAGAGGAAGAAGGTCCAGCTGTTGGGCCTTCCACAACTGCGCTGGAGGTGGATGAGCTCCATGCAGGAGTCCATGCTTGTGCCATGGGCTCCAAAGACTATTCTAGAAGACTCGGTGGAGCCAGAGGAGGAACCTCCAGGAGGTCCTGACCCAATTATCCTGGCCATGTTGATAGATAATGCCTGCTCAAGCCTCTGTCAAGTCCAGCTCGCGTTCGACTATGAGTGCAAGACCCTGGAAGAAGAGCGCGACCCTGAGGCGCTTGCAGAAGCTGCTCAACTTCAAGACGAAGTTGACGCGGTCTCAGCTAGCGGACCAAAGAGAGTGGTTGGAGGCTGAGAAGGCTCGGCAGTCGCGTCCGAACAAGACGCTGGACGAACAAGAGGCTGCTATTAAAGCTCTCGACGACAAGACCCAGGAGATCTAGAAGCACGCCAAGAAGGCTAATGAATTGGCTGAAAGCCGCTCGGAGAGTCTGACATCGTGAAGGAATAGCTCCTCAAACGTCAGGATGAGTTAGATAATAAGGAGGATGAACTCCGAAAAAGAGAGGATGAAATCTCTCAAAAGCTAGCATGCGGCAAGCAGGACTTGGCTGACAACGTGGAAAAATTCAAGTCCTGGTGCGAACAAGAGAACTACCAAGTATGGCTGGCAGGGGAAGCAGTCAGCAAAAGAGAGAATGTTGTCTTTGTCAGTGAGAACAAGGTAAAGGCAAAGGAGAAGGACCTTGCAGAAAGACAAGACCACATACACCTTTAAGAGAAGCAAATTGCTGACCAGAAGAGGTTGCTGGCTGAATGGACCAGCAGCACGCCAAAGAGGTCGAGCGGTTCTCAGAGGAGGGTTATTACAAGCTTTTGTCTGCAGGGAGGTCACTAAAGGAGCTCCAAAGCACAAGAGCAATTGAGTCCCAGCAGGTCTGGGACTTCCTCGAGCGAGCAAATGAAGCTCTGGTGCCTCTGGGATTTAACACGGTCCGACCGGCTGACCCAGAGCCAATAATGGACAAGGCCGTGGTGGCGCTGAACTCCGCCAGCACTAAGCTCGATGCACTGGAAGATGTGGTCATCGACCAGATCGAGACTGAAGGAAAATCTCTAGCTAGGAACGTCGCAGAATATGTGCTTATGTGCTTCTGAAGCCGGTACCTCTCAATGTCTTTAGCTCTGGTGGTCGAGGGACCCATCGCCGAGGAAGAAGAAGCTGCCAAGGCTAGCGTCCAGGAAGCCGCCCAGAAGGTTGCTTCATACATCGTGAGGAACTCCAGTAGCTAGGACCTTTCTTTTTGTACCTTCACCTTGTAAATCTCCAATTTTGAATGAATGAAATCCTTTCGAATTCTATTTTTGTCTTCAATACATTGTCTTTATCTTGTTGGCCCCCTGGTAGATGCACTCAATTGATTGAGGACATCTACCATAAGGAATTTGACAATGTCTTGAAAACTTGATTGCTCCGAACTCGTAGCCAGTATAATAGCTCCAAGGTCCGAGGCTTGCTTTCGAAATCTCCAAGGACCCTTTGTTACGTCAAGGGTGGGACCCTTGGGAGTATTCAGAGCTTAGTTGCTTCGACGATGCCCACAGTGATCTCGTGAAATGTCGATGGCGGGCCCCTAGGGGTTGTTGAAGCTTGATAGCTTCGACAGCGCCCGTTCTCAACGCGTAAAACATTGACAGTGGGCCTCTGGGAGTTGTCGGAGCTTAGTTGCTTCGACGGCGCCCACTATCAACGCGTAAAACATCGACGGCGGGCCCCCTGGGGGTTGTCGGAGCTTGACTACTTCGACAGCACCCACTGTCAACGCGTAAAACATCGACAGTGGGCCCCATGGGAGTTGTTGGATCTTAGTTGCTTCGATGGTGCCCACTGTCAATGCGTAAAACATCGACAGCGAGCCACCTGGGAGTTGTTGGAGCTTAGTTGCTTCGACGGCGCCCACTGTTAATGCGTAAAACATCTACCATCGTTGTGCAGATTCCCGTCAATTATTCATTTTTCCTGCGCATGAGAGACAAGAAAAGCAGTAAAATTCGTCTTCTTGCCTATATCCCATTTGCGTCTTAATTTCCTTCTTTGAATTTTAGATCCTAACAAAGTCATTGTGACAACATAAGTATATAGATTTAGCTTTCTTAGATCTGTTTGCTTTTTGGACCCACCTTACTAAGACCCACCAGAATAGGTAGAATGGCGTACTTAGGGTGTTGGACCAGGCTAAGTCGATAGCGCACTCTGGACCTGCCATTGGCTTTGGCTTTTAGGCGTGTATATCATCTAACAATACTAAGATCCAATAAAGATTCCCAATGAAACTTATATATCACATGAAAGTAAAAGATTGCACAACATTGCTATTGACAACATTGCACAACATTGCTATTGACAAGTGGATTGCACAACATTGCTATTGACAAGAAAGTAAAAGATGATAAAAATAATGAGCATGCGCAAAATTAATGCACGTATAGTCTGTTTGCACATAAATGTATTTCATTATAGGTCTGAATAACAGGGGATACAAGGACACACTTAAAGTACAGGATCAGGTTAAGTGTGTTATTCATCTTGTACCAACCCATTGAAGGTAAAGACACACCTAAAGTACAGGACCAAGTTAAGTGTGCTTTTGATCTTGGACCAACCTGACTCTGTTCATAGACTCTATGAAATAGATTTTATACAAATACAGACTCACCTCCATGTAACTAAGTGTAGAACTTACAAAAGTGCTCAATGTTCCAGAGGTTGGGAAGTGGTATCCCATCCTCTGTTGCCAAGCGACGCATCCGGGACAGGAAACTTTGACGACTCGAAAGAGGCCCTCCCAACTGGGGGTCAGTTTGTTCATCCCTTTGCGAGTAAGTATTCGTCGCAGCACCAGATCGCCTTCCTCCAACTGTCGGTTGTGCACATACCTTTGGTGATAGTGCTGGAGCGTCGGGCGGTATCACGCATTTCAGACAGCTGCTTGGACCCTTGCCTCGTCGACGAGGTCTAGATCTTCATGCCGGAGCTAGTCCTGTGTGGCTTTGTTGTAGGTTCGGACCTGGAGGGAACCCATGGTGATCTTCTGAGGAAGGACTGATTCGGCTCCGTACACCAAGAAGAAGGGTATTTCTCCTATTGCCCGATTGGGTGTTGTCCAGCTCGACCACAATGTAGACGGAAGCTCTTCTATCCAGTTGGCGCCATGTATTTTCAAGCACTCATAAGTGCACGTCTTGAGTCCCTGGAGTATTTCTGTGTTTGCTATATCAGCTTGGCCATTGATTGTCAAATGAGCTACTAATGCGTAGCTGAGTATTACGCCGAGATCTTCATAGTACTATTGGAAAGCTGCACTTCTGAATTGGGTTCCGTTGTCAGTGATGACTCTGTTCAGAACTCCAAATCTACAGACAATGGACTTCAAGAACTTGATAGAAGATTGCTTGTTGATTGTCACAATAGGAGTGGCTTCCGGCCACTTTGTGAACTTGTCGACGATGATGTATAAGAACCGGTACCCTCCGACGACTTTTGGGAAAGGTCCCAAAATATCTATTCCCACACAGCGAATGGCCATGAGGGAGGAATCATCTGTAGTGACTGCGTCCGTGTGTGAATCTGCTTCGCATGGAATTGACACGCTTCACACTTCTTGACCAGCTCGACTACATCCTGGAGTGTTGTAGGCCAATAAAAACCATGCCAGAAGGCTTTACCAACCAGCGTGCGGGATGATGCGTGATTCCCACACTCGCCTCCAAGGATATCTGCAGGAAGTTTGCAACCTTCGTCCTAAGAAACGCACTGCATTAGAACGCCGTTGGCACCACATCGGTAGAGATACCCTTCTACCAATGTGTATCTTTTAGACAATCTGATAATTCGCTCAACTGATGCACCATCCTTAGGAAGGATGTTGTCTTTCAAGTAGTCCCAGACTTTCGAGATTTATGCATCAGGATTGACTTGAGCTTATGGATCTTGCGCGCTTATTTGTTCGGAGCTTTCTGTAGCACTTACAATCCTTGGTGGATGCCATGGTAATAGGGACATCGGGACCGCCAGCTTCGGGGTGCTGGTCTCGGTTCGGTGGGATGAGCAGCATGTGCCAATAATCTTCTGACAAAAACTCCATCGGGTGCCTGAGCCCCGGTTGAAGCCTTCATTGAGAGATCATGATCTTCATCGTTGTTGAGATGCTGGACATGGTAGAGGTCCAGGATGTGGAAGTCTTTCTGCAACTTCTAGACTTCAAGTAGATATGCAGCAAGCTGAGGGTTATTGCAACTACATTCACCGTTGACTTGTTTGATGATGAGTTGCGAGCCACCCTTCACCAACAGCTGTTGGACGCCATATGATTGCGCCACCTTGAGTCCGAAGATGACAGCTCCATATTCTGGCATGTTGTTGGTTGCCTTGAAGTCGAGGCGCACCATGTACTTGACCTTCTCCCCGGTCAGAGCGAGGAGAAGGATTTTAGCTCTGGCCCCCTACTTCTGCATGGAGTCGTCGAAGTAGAGAGTCCACTGAGGCTCAGTGAAGATCGGGACCTTAGGTTCCGGCATCTGCTCATTGAGGCCCCCTGGACTTGATGAAGATGCAGTCCATTCCGTTACGAAGTCTGCCAACGCTTGACTCTTGATCGCATGTTGCAGCAGGAATTTGAGATCAAATTCTGTCAAACCCACTGCCCACTTGGCGACATTTCCTGTTGAATTAGGATTGTGTAAAATAGCTCGCAGGGGATAAGAGGTTACCATTGATATCTTGTGGGCTTGGAAGTAGTGACGAAGCTTCCTTGAGGTAATAAAAACTGCATATAGCAGCTTATGCACCTCAATGTACCAAGTCTTCGCATCGTGGAGTACTACGCTGATAAAGTACACCGGTCGCTGGACAGTCTGGACCTTCTTAGAGGGGCCTGGAGCTTCCTCTTCATCAACCCGGACCCTCCCTGAAGGGTCCGAAGCTTCTTCTTGTTTAGCCCGGACCTTCCTGAAGGGGTCTAGACCTTCTTCTGCAGGAACTCCCTCGGTTGAGAGAGGTTGATCCACAAACAACTTGCCTTTAGGATCCATGCCAGGGGGCTGGGAGCCAGACTCGCCTTCAGACAGCTTCGGACCCTCCCGGAGGGGTCTAGGCTCCTGAGCTGATGATGGCTCTAGTCTCTCCGCAACCAGAACCATGCTGACAACCTTTGTAGTTGCCAAAATATAAAGCAGAAGAGGCTCACCAGGTTCCATAGCTACCAAAACTGGTAGTGTGGTGAGGAGCTGCTTGAGCTCCCGGAATGCCTTCTCCGCTTCTTCAGGCCACTGGAGTGGTCCAGACTTCCTCAATAATTTGAAGAAGGGAAGCGCCTGCTCTTCCAGCCTTGAGAGGGACATGCAGTCGCGAGTTTCGAGCATGTGTCGAGATAAGAAGGTGAGGGTGGAACCAGCTGAGCACAGCTAGACACCCAGTTAGCTTTTGGATGTCCTTGACGCGGGCTGGAGGCCGCATCCCTTCAATGGCCTTGATTTTGGTCGGATTTGCCTCAATTCCTCGATGAGTCACCAAGAAACCAAGGGGCTTTCTGGAGTTAACCCTGAAGACGCACTAGTCCGGGTTGAGCTTTGTACGTGTCAAGCGCAGCTAGTCGAAGACGGCTTGCAGATTGTCAAGGAGTGATTCCTTGTTCTTCACCTTGACAACGATGTCATCAACGTAGACCTCCACCAAGTTGTAAGGATCGAAACGCCCAAGAAGGGGGGGGGGGGGTGAATTGGGCTTTCTTTCAAATTTTAAGACAATTAAAAATTAACGACTAAAGCCCAATTCTCTATGCGGTTTATCTATGCAATCAACGTAGATATAAGTTGCGGAATAAAGATTGCATAATGTAAAAGGAAGGAGAGGAATGCAAACGCTCAAAAGACATGGAGACACGGAGTTTATCCCGTGGTTCGGCAAGATCACAAGGATCTTCCTACATCCACGTTGTGGCACCCACCGAAGGGTTTTGCCACTTCCAAGTCACCGAGACAAGGGGGTCTTCACTAATCTTCTCCGTTCGCCATCTCCGGCAAGGTGGAGCTCAAGCCTTGTACAATCCTTGATCTTCCGGGCTTCCACACACACCTTGGCAAGCTCCGGAAGGATCTCTTCAACCTCTCACTAGCCTAGAGACTCCAATCACAAAGAATGGACGCACACAAGCTTTTCTCTAGCTAGATCCAGCCTATACAAGTGATCTAATGGGTGAGGAAGTGTAAGCTCTTGGTCTTGAGTGCTCTTGGATGTGTTGTTAGCTTCTGAGTATCAAGACTTGTCGAAATGACCGGGTTAGAGGGGTTTTATAGCCAGCTTAACCGAAATAGCCGTTGAAAAAGTAGGCTGACAGAACTTTTCTGTGCACACCGGATGATCCGATGTCTCCCCTCTAGTTATCATCGGTGTAATTACTTTGGCTGACGTCATTATGTCAGATATTACCGTTATTAGACCGATGTTGCCCCAGTCTTCTCATCGGATGATCCGGTGGCTCTTCCTCCAGAATTTGCTTGATCTTGATGCTTACTGGAGTGATCGACCGATGTGTGTAATTCTGCACATCGGATGATCTGGTGCTTCACTTGCTCCAATTGTTCTGCAAACTGGATGGTTGCACCGATGTTGTTGAGCCCTTCACATCGGATAATCCGGTGAGTTCATTTGTCTGAGGTCTTTTTCTTCAGTTGAGTCAACTCGACCGATGTGTTCATTTTGTAAATCATCGGTTGATCCGGTGAGTTGATTTTGCTTGCTTCGAGTTTTTTGAGTGAATCTTCTGTGTCTTTCTCGAATGACCTCTTAGACATTTGTTCCACACGGCTCTCTTATGATCCTTAAGCATTGTATGATGTCAATTTTTGATTGAGTGACTTAGACATAGAGCCTTCACATATTGTCTTTATCTCATGAGTTTGATCTCGAAAGTTGAGTATCTATGGATCTTCAATGGTATAATCATTTCATCTAATTTAGTGTTCATGGGGACCTTGCATTCACAAATTCATTAGTGAAGTTCAATGGTTGTCATTAATCACCAAAACCATTCAACATGAGGGGGCCTAGATGCTTTCAATCTCCCCCTTTTTGGTGATTGATGACAACATAATAATCAAAGCATAATAGTAATGAATTTGATAGAATGAGTCATAAAAGAATATGCAATGAATACGGATGTTACACTTGAAGCTTTAAACACCAATTAGTAGCACAAGTGTAAATTCAAAGAGATCAAAATCATAGATAAACACCAAATGAGTTCAAATGATTAACAAGTAATGGAAAAATGGAAATAGGTTCATTACACACCAAATGAGCAAATAGCAAATACAATTAAGAAAAGACACTCGACTCACTCCCCCTAACACTAGGACTCCCCCTGACTCTCTAACTCTTCTCCCCCTTTGGCATCAAGACACCAAAAAGGGATCCGAGCATCTACAGACCCTGAGAGCTGGGCGCGATGACGAACTGGTCACTGCCGCTGTCGTCGGAGCTGCTGGCCGGAGTAGCGGAGGAGGGTGCTACCGAAGCCGAAGGTGCCACCGTCGGTGCCTGCTGAGAAGGAGGTGCTGGAGGAGGGACACTGGTGACGGAGGCCGGCGTCTGAAGGAACAGTGAAGTGGCCGGCAGTGGGGAGTGAAGAGGAGCACCTGGAGCCAACAGCGGGGACATGCTGAACGAAGGGATCGGAGTGGAGGGAACTGGAGCCACTGGTGCAGCAGCTGGAGCCAAGACAGGAGGCGGAGGAGCTACTCCAGGCAGCTGCGATGGAAGGGCGATCCCGGTCTGGGTGTAGAGGTTGGTGATCAACCCCAGGATCCCCATCATCGCCTGCTGCGTCTGCTGCTGCTGGTCCAGAGTGCGCTGGTGCATCTGGTCGATGAGCCCCGTCAGCCGATCAGTGTCTTCACGCCTCTCTCGGGCGATCTGACACTGCATCTCCTGCTGCTGCTGCTGGAGCTCAAGAAGACGTGCAGCCTGCTCCGCGCGAGCCTGCTCGGCGGCCAGCCTGTCCAGCCGCTGCTGCTCGACCATCTGCTGGAGGAGCGAGGTCAGCTCAGACGGTTGCGTCACCTGCGCCTCAGTGACGGGAGGTGGAGTGGGAGGTGGCACTGTAGAACCTCCAGCCTCCGCGTCGTGCTGCTGGGGAGAGGGGGGAGGAGGGAAGTACTCCTCGACACTGTCGTCGGTGTCGCTCTCAGACCAGATATGCTGCAGGTCCTCCCCCTGAGCCTCAGCCTCAGCAAGCCTCTCGTCCTCCCGCTCTAGGTCGGACCAGTCTTCCTCTGACAGACGGGCCCGGACCTGGCGCTCAACTGGATGACCAAGGCTACAGTCTCCAGGAGCAGAGGCACGATAGTGACCAAAGCGAGTCACACTCTCGTCAGCAAGCCGGGCCTGTGCTGCATCTCCCTCAGGCACCATCATAGAGCAAATGTAACTGATCCAGTGCCCGTAGACCATCTGCCTCATCATGCCAATCCCATCCGTGATTACGTCTTCCATCTCGCATAGGAGTATGTCCACGATATCGAAATCCATCCCGTTCATTATGTAGAACAGGAGGGTCTGCTGCAGACTCGTGAACCCCTCCAAGTAACCTGACCTCGGCAGGAGCGTGCGGCGCAAGGCGAGGTGCACAATGCGCGCAGCTGGGGTCAGGAGAGCTGGAACTCTCGGCTGGTCCGGAGAGAACGAGGGGCCAAACAGAGAGCGGATCTCGTCAAGCTGTGGTGCTACCCCTCCAGTAAGTGGCCTCCTCAGTGGATCTGCCTGCCCATAGACCTTCTCGTGCACGCAGGTGTCGTGCAGGTCCAAACCAAGAAGCTGCCCCAAAGTCTGCCTCGAGAGGTGGTAGCGCTGACCATTGAACATGAAGTCAATCGACCTCCTGCCCTCTGAGATGTACAGGGTCGCGTAGAAGACACGGACCCACTCTTCCACATAAGCACTTCTCTCATAAGCCAGCAGCTGCACCAAACCTCTGTATCTCTCAAAGAAAGGACGGACCTCAGTCTCCGCTGCCACTGCAAGGTGCCCCCAGTCCAGGTAGTTGTGCTGAAAAAGCTTGTGCCCCCGACGCCTGTAGGTCTCATAGAGAGACGCCTGGGTGACAGTCCAGAAGCGACTGTCCACAAGAGTCTCTCGGGGCTGTGGGAACCACTCCTCAAACAGCACGTTCCAACGAAGCTTGCGTAGCTGCTTGGCCTTCATCTTCCTGTAGTCCGTCAATCGGACTCCCTCGGCCACATGGACAGTGGTGTCCATCTCGTGAATGGCCCTCTGAGCTTCCCTGTCCTCGCGACGGTCGGCGGCCGTCAGTCTTGGACGAGGGACGGCCGGGGACTGACCTCCCCGTGTCCGGGCTGAGCGCCGGCGGACAAGCGGCTCGACCGGCTCCTCCTCGATGTCGGAGTTGTCGATCACAGGAGGTTGCCGAGCCTCGCGGATCCTCAGGGATCCCCCACGGTCGTGCTCACGCTCCTCGGCGGCGCGAGCGGCCATTAGAGCCTGCTTCTCATCCTTCGAAAGTTTACGCTTCTTCGCGGCGGGCTCCGCG
Source organism: Tuctoria greenei (assembly GCA_036927565.1). NCBI lineage: Eukaryota > Viridiplantae > Streptophyta > Magnoliopsida > Poales > Poaceae > Tuctoria > Tuctoria greenei. Next base: position 23,022,351 of record JAYESD010000001.1, on the reverse strand, counting down.
ATCGCTTTTCCCTTTCCTTTGCGGTCACGACCCATCTAGATGCAAAGGAGAGCTAGGGTTAGCGACGAACAAAGAAAGAATAGCGGAAACACCGATGGAAGTCGCACGGCACGAGACAAACCTAGGCGACGGAGATCAAATGGAGACCGGGTGCGAAGTGGAGACGGCGGCGAGGTTGATGGAGATGAGGAGGTCGGAGGTGGAGGCGGCGCGTCGAGCGGCGAGCGGCGGCGTGAGAGTGGTGGCGATGGTGCGGTGGACGGCGGAGGCGCGAGGCGGCAGGTGGCTAGGAGAGGCGGCGACGGCGCTGTGGGCGGCGGCGGCGCGAGACGGCGGCGCTGCGAGCCGGTGGATGGCGGCGGCGGCCGGTGGACGGCGGCGGCGGCGGCGTCCGGCGGCGGCGGTGAGGTGGAGCGCGCGTGAGCAACGGCGATGGAGGCGGCGGCGTCGGGATCGGGGGAAGAGGGAACCGAAGGGGTACGGCCAGGTTTAAATAGTGGGTCCCAACCTAGCCTAAAATTTAACACCGGATGGTCCGATGATAAGGGGAGTGAACATCGGTCGAATTCCACAGTAAGGTTTTCCAGAAAAGTGTAATTGACACCGGATGGACCGACGTCTAGGGTTTTGATCATCGGATGAATAGCACAGTAAGGATATTCAAGGAGTCACTGAGGACATCGGATGGACCGACGTTTTTATGAATGAACTCATCGAATCATTCTGAGATTCTGACTGAATTGGCACTTGAAGATTGAACACCTATTGATCCGATGGGGAGAGGACTTAGGCATAGGATAATCCGATGAAAACTAAACCCCAACATCCCATATATGTCCTTTGACCAAACAATCAAACAAAGGGAAACACATGTCTTAGGACTTTTTGGGCAACCCCTTACCCCTCAAAGAGCTAATATGCCAATAGCTTGGCTAGACATTAAAGCAGATGGAACACGAAAAATAGAGGGAAAAATATCCAAATGAAATGTAAGGCCCATGCTTTGTGAGGTAGAGTATGAAGACAACTATCTCAATGAAGCATGTTCCTCTAGGCATTAACGCACCTATAATTTTGTTCTTTCCACCTTATATGAGTTGAGATATTGCATTTCAAACAAGTCTCCTTCTCATGAGGTGGGTTCCCCTTTGTGACAATCTACCGTATGCAATGCCAAACAAATTAGTGCAAGAAATAGAATGAGTGCAAGTCTATATGGCAGAGATAATGCAAGGCATAAAATAAATCTATCTTGCCAAGTTTAAACCTTCCAAAGGCTTCCTCAGGGAAAACTATTTCTAGCTCACCCCTATCCTTTGGGAGTTAGACAAGACCTACATGATATGCATCCTTTCATGAACATGGCAACTTACATGACGTTAGATGCATCTAGCACATTTAATTCATTTCTAAGTCTAGAAAAGGTTTTCTCATCAAGTGGTTTAGTGAAGATATCCGCCAATTGTTCTTCGGATCTAACACCTTGCAAAGAGATGTCTCCTTTAGCCTCATGATCACGCAAGAAGTGATGGCGAATATCAATGTGCTTAGTGCGGGAGTGTTGAACGGGGTTTCTAGCTATCTTAACCGCACTTTCATTGTCACAAAGGAGAGGCACACAACCAATTTTAATTCCAAAGTCCAAAAGGGTTTGCTTCATATATAGAATTTGGGCACAACATGCACCGGCCGCTATATACTCCGCTTCCGCGGTGGACAAAGCCACAGAATTTTGCTTTTTGCTAGACCAAGACACTAGGGAACGCCCAAGCAAGTGGCACCCACCGGAGGTACTCTTGCGATCTACGCGGCATCCGGCAAAGTCCGAATCCGAGTATCCCAAGAGTTGGAAGGTTGTACCTTTAGGGTACCACAAGCCCATACTAGGGGTATGCTTAAGATACCTAAGTATCCTAAAGACCGCCTTCTTATGTGATTCTTTAGGAGCCGCTTGAAAGCGAGCACATAAGCATACACTAAACATTATATCGGGCCTAGATGCGGTAAGATAAAGCAATGAACCAATCATAGAGCGGTAGTGAGAATGGTCAATAGGTTTACCGTCCTTATCCGCGTCGAGATGGCAATTTGTTGCCATTGGAGTGCTTCTTGAGCTACAATCTCCCATCTCAAATTTTTTCAAGAGGTCCTTGGTGTATTTCTCTTGGTAGACAAAAGTTCCCTTTTGAAGTTGTTTGATTTGGAATCCAAGGAAGAAGTTGAGCTCTCCAATCATTGACATCTCGAATTCCCTAGACATCATTTTGCCAAACTCATGGCTAAAGGCTTCGTTAGTTGAACCAAAAATGATATCATCAACATAAATTTGACAAATGAACAAATCTCTGTTGATGTCTTTGGTGAAAAGTGTGGTGTCCACCCTCCCTATCTTAAATCCTTGCATGATGAGGAAGTCCCGTAGTCGTTCATACCATGCCCTAGGTGCTTGCTTGAGCCCGTAGAGCGCCTTGTGCAACCTATACACATGATTAGGATTCCTCAGATCTTCAAACCCAGGAGGTTGTTCAACATAAACAAGCTCATTAATGTAGCCATTAAGAAAGGCACTTTTCACATCCATTTGATAAAGGGTAATATTATGATGTGAAGCAAAAGCGAGGAGAATACGAATTGCCTCTAACCGGGCGACCGGAGCAAATGTTTCGCCAAAATCTAGTCCTTCAACTTGGGAGAACCCTTTGGCCACAAGTCTTGCCTTGTTGCGGACCACAACGCCATTCTCGTCTTGTTTATTGCGGTACACCCACTTTGTTCCGATGATGTTCTTGTCCTTGGGTCGCTCCTCCAACACCCAAACTTCATTGCGGATGAAGTTGTTGAGTTCTTCTTGCATAGCCATTACCCAATTTGGGTCTTGGAGCGCTTCCTCGATGTGAGTGGGTTCTACACACGAAACAAACGAGTAGTGCTCACAAAATGAAGCAACATGGCGGGAACGAGTACTTACGCCCCTTGAAGGACTTCCAATGATTTGGTCCATTGGATGCGCCTTGGAGATGCGTCAATGCCTCATAAGTGGTTGTGAAGCACTTGGCGGTGGTGAAGCGTGTTGTTCCTCTTGTGGTTGGACTTGATCATGGACTTCTTCTCCATCTTGATGTTGTGTTGCTTGTGAGTCTTGAGTTGGCAATGGATCATCTTTCTCCTCTTCGTCTACTTGAGGCGCCATGGAGGTGTTGTTGTTGGAACTTGAAGCTCCCCCTTGATCATGGCCCTCTTCAACTTCCGGCTTGATGTCTCCAATGGTCATGTTTTTCATGGCTTCTCGTAGAGGCTCATCATCTATTTCATCATGACCAAAACTCTCCTCTTGGGAGCCATTAGTCTCATCAAACTCAACATCACAACTTTCTTCAACTAGACCGGAGGTTTGGTTGAATACTCGATATGCTTTTGAGTTTGATGCATAACCAAGAAAAATACCAACATCACATCTTCTTTCAAACTTACCGAGCCTTTTCTTGTGGTAGATGTAGCATTTGCACCCAAAGACTCTAAAGTAGGAGATGTTGGACTTTCTCCCAATGAGGATCTCATATGGGGTCTTTTGGAGTAGTCGGTGAAGATAGACCCTATTTGCGGCATGGCACGCCGTGTTGATTGCTTCAGCCCAAAACTTCTCCGACGTGCCGTAGTCATCAAGCATTGCTCTTGCAAGAGTGATGAGGGTTTTGTTCTTCCTCTCAACAACACCATTTTGTTGAGGAGTGTACGTGGCGGAGAATTCATGCTTCACACCTTCACGGTCACACCACTCCCCAATGTTGTAGTTCTTGAATTCGGTGTCGTTGTCACTCCGGACCTTGATAATGGGAAGTTGGAATTCCCTTTGAGCACGGTTGGCGAAGGTCTTGAACACTTCCGGAGTTTCACTCTTGTCACCTAAAAATAGAGTCCAAGCATAGCGAGAGTAATCATCAACTATAACAAGACAATAGAGGTTACCGCCAAGACTTTGGTATGTGGACGGTCCGAAGAGGTCCATGTGGAGTAGTTCAAGTGGCTTGGAGGTTGACACCATTGTCTTCATTGGGTGGTGTGAAGCAACTTGCTTCCCGGCTTGACATGCGCTACAAAACTTGTTCTTCTCAAACGTCACATCCTTTACGCCGGTCACCATCCCAAGCTTGAATGACTTCTTAAGTTTGCTCATTCCAATGTGTGCTATGCGTCGGTGCCATAGCCAACCCAAGCTTGTCTTAGTGAAAAGACAAGTGGTTAGGCTAGCATTCTTGTTGGAGAAATCTACTAAGTAGAGATGTCCATGCCGAAATCCTTTGAAGATAAGCTCTTTGCTTGCCTCACTACTCACAACAACATCATCCTTGCTAAATGTGCATGTTAGTCCAAGATCACATAATTGAGCAATAGAGAGTAAATTGAAACTAAGAGACTTAACATAAAGCACGTTAGAGATAGACAAATCATTAGAAATAGCAATTTTACCTAAACCAATTACCTTCCCCTTTGAGTTATCACCAAAGGTGACTTGTTCGTGATTTCCGGGGTCCTCTATGGAGGTGAACATACCATCATTGCCGGTCATGTGTTGAGTGCACCCACTATCGAGTACCCAATGTTTTCCTCCGGCTTTGTAGTTCACCTACACACATGAAGTTAGTTTTTGAGTTTAGGAACCCAAGCCAACTTAGGTCCTTGTATGTGTGATACAAGTGATTTTGGGACCCAAAGTTGCTTGGGGAGCTTCCCCTTCATGCCCTTGATGTCTTTGCCGATGAACTTTGCCTTCACCTTCCCACCTACTTTGCTCAATAGATAATAGTGATTATCAAAGGTAGATGTATAGTTAGGAGGCAATTTGGGAGAAGGACGATTTGGAAGAGGACACTCCCTTGTGTGATGTCCGGTGACCTCACAATGTTGGCAATAGGAGCCAACTTCCTTGATGAAGCTTGTCCTAAGCTCCGGTGAGGGCACCTTCCCTTTGTTTGGCACCGGGAAGGATCCAAGTCCTCTCTTGTTGAAGCCTTTGGCTTGTTGGAAGAGGATTCCTTATGCTTGTCCTCTCCCTTGGTTAGTCTTGCCACACTAGCATGGAGACTTTCAATCTCGTCCATTAGCTCCTTCTCCCTAGCATTTGCTTTCAACGGCAAAGACTCATGCAAATTGTTAGTGGCATGTGAACTAGCGGATATTTTGCCATCAAGGGTTTCTTTCTTCAAGTTTTTAAATTTTATTTCAATAGATTCATAAGCAAGTTTAAGTACTTGATGCTCTTGAACCAACTCATTGTGCTTGCCCAAGAGTGCTTGATGAGCTAAGTCAAGCTCATGGTGATCAAGCTTGATTTGAGCCTTCTCTTCCTCAATTTGCTTGACATGAGACTTGAGCATGTCATGCTCCTTAAGTATGCTTTCATACTTGTCATGCAAATTGAGGTTAGCACTCTCAAGCTTAGCACGAGCTTGTTCAAGTGCCTTAACCTTGCCCTTTTCCCTTTTTATGATGACATGATATTCATTAATCATAGATGCTAATTCATCGGGAGAAAGTTCATCATCACTAGAGTCATCACATACCTTGGTGTTACCTTTCGCCATGAGACACATAGGCGGTGGGAGAAGAGGTGAGTCATCCTTGTTGACGATAGCGAGGCTTGCCAAATTTTCTTCCTCATCTTCACTATCATTGTCACTTGTTTCCTCATCGGTGACCCACTCATTGGCTTCGCACATGAAGACCTTTTGAGGCCCTCTTCTCTTCTTTGGAAAGAGCTTGGTCTTCTTGCCTTTGTCAAATTTCTTCTTTCCAAAGGAGCGCTTGGGCTTGACCTCTTCTTCATTTTCATCACTTTCTTCTAGCTTTCGATGCTTTCCCTTGTGGTTGTCCTTCCTCTTGTCCGGCTTTGGACAATCATACGATATGTGGCCTTGATCACCACAATTATAGCATATCTTATTTTCATCTTTTCTTGGAAGGAAGGCTTTCTTCTTGGGATCAAAAGAGTAGCCCTTCTTTGCAATCTTGGAGTTTAACCGTGAGAATTTCCTCATCATCAATGCAAGTTCGTCATCGTCCTCTTCGCTTGTTGCTTGCTCTTCTTCACTTGAGCTAGGCTCAACTACTTTCTTCTTCTTGGGAGTTGTCTTCTTGGTTGAGGCCTTGAGAGCAATGGTCTTTGACGATGTCTCCTCCATCATTCCAAGAACGCTCATCTCATGAGCATGAATTTCTCCAATAAGCTCCGAGACTTCAATGTTGTCAAGCGATTCCTTTTGGAGCATTGAATTGATAATGTTGTATTTGGGCTTGGGTAGAAGCATAAGGATCTTGCGGTTAATAAGTCCCTTACCAAGAGAGGCAATGTCAAGTGCGTTAATCTCCTCAATGAGTACATTTAAACGGGAAAACATTTGGTTAACATTCTCATGAGGAAGCATTTTGAATTCATCATACTTGGATTTAAGCAAGTGGTATTTGAGTTCTTTAACACGAGATGAGCCCTCATGTATTTCAATTAAACATGCCCAAATTTCACATGCTTTCTCTTTACTAGCAATTCTAGCAAATACGTCTTGACTTATGCATTCGTAGATAGCTTTTCTAGCCTTAGCATCCCATTTTAGTTGATCACCAACATAATTGAGATCTCCAAACCCCGCATGGGTCGCTTCCCAAACTTCAGGAGCAATAGCCTCTAGGTAGGCACGCATGCGTGCTTTCCAATAGGCAAAGTTCTTGCCCTCGAAGGTGGGAACCGAACCCCCATTCTTGGCCATTTAAGCTCTCTAGCGGTGAAGCTAGAATGATCCTATGAGCAACCTCGCTCTGATACCAATTGTAAGGATCGAAACGCCCAAGAGGGGGGGTGAATTGGGCTTTCTTTCAAATTTTAAGACAATTAAAAATTAACGACTAAAGCCCAATTCTCTATGCGGTTTATCTATGCAATCAACGTAGATATAAGTTGCGGAATAAATATTGCATAATGTAAAAGGAAGGAGAGGAATGCAAACGCTCAAAAGACACGGAGACACGGAGTTTATCCCGTGGTTCGGCAAGATCACAAGGATCTTCCTACATCCACGTTGTGGCACCCACCGAAGGGTTTTGCCACTCCCAAGTCACCGAGACAAGGGGGTCTTCACTAATCTTCTACGTTCGCCATCTCCGGCAAGGTGGAGCTCAAGCCTTGTACAATCCTTGATCTTCCGGGCTTCCACACACACCTTGGCAAGCTCCGGAAGGATCTCTTCAACCTCTCACTAGCCTAGAGACTCCAATCACAGAGAATGGACGCACACAAGCTTTTCTCTAGCTAGATCCAGCCTATACAAGTGATCTAATGGGTGAGGAAGTGTAAGCTCTTGGTCTTGAGTGCTCTTGGATGTGTTGTTAGCTTCTGAGTATCAAGACTTGTCGAAATGACCGGGTTAGAGGGGTTTTATAGCCAGCTTAACCGAAATAGCCGTTGAAAAAGTAGGCTGACAGAACTTTTCTGTGCACACCGGATGATCTGATGTCTCCCCTCTAGTTATCATCGGTGTAATTACTTTGGCTGACGTCATTATGTCAGATATTACCGTTATTAGACCGATGTTGCCCCAGTCTTCTCATCGGATGATCTGGTGGCTCTTCCTCCAGAATTTGCTTGATCTTGATGCTTACTGGAGTGATCGACCGATGTGTGTAATTCTGCACATCGGATGATCCGGTGCTTCACTTGCTCCAATTGTTCTGCAAACTGGATGGTTGCACCGATGTTGTTGAGCCGTTCACATCGGATAATCCGGTGAGTTCATTTGTCTGAGGTCTTTTTCTTCAGTTGAGTCAACTCGACCGATGTGTTCATTTTGTAAATCATCGGTTGATCCGGTGAGTTGATTTTGCTTGCTTCGAGTTGTTTTGAGTGAATCTTCTGTGTCTTTCTCGAATGACCTCTTAGACATTTGTTCCACACGGCTCTCTTATGATCCTTAAGCATTGTATGATGTCAATTTTTGATTGAGTGACTTAGACATAGAGCCTTCACATATTGTCTTTATCTCATGAGTTTGATCTCGAAAGTTGAGTATCTATGGATCTTCAATGGTATAATCATTTCATCTAATTTAGTGTTCATGGGGACCTTGCATTCACAAATTCATTAGTGAAGTTCAATGGTTGTCATTAATCACCAAAACCATTCAACATGAGGGGGCCTAGATGCTTTCACCAGTCCTTGATGAGCTCTCCAAACATTTTGTGCATGGCTCGCACAAATGTTGAAGCAGTGTTTTGAGATCGAAAGGTATGGCAGTGTAACAGTACAACTCATCTACTGTAATGAAGGTAGTATGCTCTTCATCTTCCCTAGACATTAGAATCTAATGATATCCAGAATATGCGTCTACAAAACATAGTAATTCACTCTCGGAGGTAGAATCCACTATCTGATCTATTCTAGGAAGTGGAAATGGGTCTTTAGGGCATGCGTTATTCAAGGTGGTGTAGTCAATGCACAACCGAAGCTTCCCGCCGACCGTTGGTACATTGATTGGGTTTGCCAGCCACTAAGGATGATGAACCTCCCGGATGAAACCAGCGTCGAGCAACTTCTTGATTTCTTGTCTGATGAAGTTATACCGCTCGATAGATTTCTTATAGGGCTTCTGATGTACTGGTCATGCATCAGGGTATATCTTCAGGTTGTGCTCGATCACCTCCCTAGGGATCACAGGCATCTAAGATGATTGCCATGCAAACATGTCGACATTCACCGGGAGGAAAGTGACGAGCACGATTTCCTATTTATCGTTCAGACCTCCCTATATATGAGTGGTCTGGGCAGCATCAGAACCGATTTGGATGACTTTGACGGGGATGTCAGTGTCGCTGCTTGGTTGCACACGAGGTGCTGAGGTTGAGCCACGTTGACACGAGCTCAAAGGTTGTTGAGTTGGTTGCTCCTTGCCAGATTCTTCTTCTTGCGTTGTTGCAAGCACATGAAGTACTTCCAGCACGGTGACTCCAGTAGTGTGATCCACATGGATCCAAAGGACGCCTGAAGGAGTCGACATCTTTAACACGAGGTAGCCATAATGGGCTACAGCCATGAACCTATACAGGGTTGGCCTACCACATCAAACACCAGCTTCTCAGACCTATAGTTGTCCTGAGTCCCAAAGGTCACCGGGAGTGTAATTGATCCGAGGGGAGTGATGGCTTCCGGACCTACTCTGGAGAAAGAATGTGAGGGCCTAAGGTATAATAAGTTGAGCTGGAGCTTCACAAAAGCTACGAAGCTGGAGAGGTTGAGCGTCGCACCTCCGTCTCCATGGACATGGAAGAGCTGGATGTTGTTGGTAGTAGGAGAGACCATCAAAGGCAACTAACTAGCTCCGGTCATGTTATACGGGCAATCCGAAATATCAAAGGTGATGGCAGTATCCATCCACTTTCGATGAGGTTTAGCCTTGGCGGTGGGAGCCGCGATAGCCATCTCCCAATGCATTATCTTGAGGATACGTCGGGAGGTAATATCTCGGGACCCTCCATATATCATATGGAGAGTCTTCCGACACTCGTTGTCAGAGATATCAGAGTCGTCATCAGCGGTGTTGTAGACGGCCTTCAACGTCTTCTTGGCGTCCTAGAAGCCTATCTCCTGATCAGACAGAGCTTCGCCAACTTTCTGTTTCCCCTCCCATTGGCGGAAAGGAGTTTCTCCTTGGCACTTGTTGTTGCGTTCAACAAGCCACTTGACCTAGCGACAGTCCTCAAGGTTATGGGTGTTTGATTTATGGATCGGACATCACATCTTCTCACCGTAGCCGTCCTCAGACGATGGTCGGGGTCGTTTTTAGGGGCGTGGCTCCCGGCCACCAGGAGCTGCGGTTGCGGCAGTGGTAGGTGTACTGGCCAACGACTTCTTTTTGCTGTTGGACTTCTTATTCTTCTTTCCACTGTCGGAGGCAATATCTTCAATCTTGGAGGAAGATTTACTAGCCTCTGCGGCTGGTTTGGAGTGCATCTCACGACCCTCCGTAGCTCTAGTGCATTTTTCTGCTGGGCTGAAGAGTTCTGTGACACTGCTGACATCTTTGGTTGACAGCTTCTCCAACATCTTCTTGTCTCAAACTCCCTATCTGAATGCAACAACGACAGAGGTGTTGGAGATAGAAGGAATTGTAATCCGTACTTGGGAAAACTGCTGGATGAACGATCACAACAACTCTCCTACCTTCTGTTGTACGGAGAGTAAGTCCGGCTCAATGCCACGCCGGGTGTAGGAGCTGCCGAAGTTGGCGATGCACTGGTGATTGAGTTCCTCCCAACTAAAAATGGAGTCAAGAGGTAGACTCATGAACCAAGATCTTGCAATCCCAGTTAGAGCCACATGGAAATAGTTGGCCATCATGGCCTCATTGCCTCCAACTGCAAGGATGGTAGTGGAGTAAATCTGAAGAAATTCAACAGGGTTGACTGTCCCATCGTATTTTTCCGGCAGATGAGGCCAGAACTTAGGCGGCCAATTGGCCATGCAAAGATGCATGACAAGGGCCGAACAGCCACACCCCACTCTTAGTGGAGAAGGGTTTCCTCAAGCCTCTCACCTCTCACGAGCGTGCTCGATATAGACACGGTCGTCCTGCCTCATGTAGCGGCGGTCGAGCTCTGACCGAAGGTCCTGCATCGGAGCCTCGCTGCCGTGTGGGTACGGCGAGCCCCGGAGGGCGGTGACATCACTTGCTGGGAGACCGCACGTCTCCTGTGTGCAACGTATGAGGACCAAGTCTACTAGACATGGTCCTGTTCCGAGTAGGTGCCTGACCAGCATGGGGCGGACCTTGGTTGCTGATGGCATTGGCTGCAGCTACAAACAAATGCTCCACATCAGCACGGCATTGTTCCAGTGTGGCAGGAGGAGCTCCCTGCGTTGTTGGACGCTGGAGAAGAGTATGCACTACGTTTAGCGTGTTCTCAGAGTTGTTGATCGATGCAGTGACCAACGCGAAAACACCATCTTACCGAGATGGTGAAGGTGGTGATGGAATGACACCCGCCAGGAGAACAGCGTTGGCTGGCTGCTGCACATTGGAGGGATTTCCTCCAGCAGGCTGCTCAGCCAAACCGTTGGACGAAGCTGCAGTGGAGTTCACCATCTTGAATCTTGAAAACTTGAAAGTGCCCCCTACGTGGCACACCAAATGTCAAAGTGTAGCAATGACACTTCCCTCGGTACTACTAAAGCGTAGTCCACAGAGGTTCGTATTCAATTGGGGCGCGAGTCAAGATCAAGAACAAGAAGTGAACACCGAGAGGTTCTACGTGGTTCGGGCCGCCTGAGCATAATACCCTATTCCACGGGGTGGTTGTTGTTTGTATGAGTGTGTATTCGTAGCGAGTGTCTCCGATTGCTTGTCTTCTACCGTATGACACAGCCCTTTTATATGCTAAGGATTGGCTACTACAGTGTATGCCTGGCCCGACAAGTGGCCCCGGCTATCATAAACACCCACTACAGGAAACGATGAATAGGGTGTCGGTCTAGATAGATGTGTTGGCCCCAACACATTTAACGCGTCTAAGGGTGTCGGTTTAAGGGAACGGACACCCATAAGTTAAATGTGTCAGTTTTCTTGAACCAACTGACGCACATATTAAATGTGTCGGCCAAACCAATGCTTATATTAAATGTGTCGGTTCAACCGACGCTCATGAGGTGGGACCGGCTGGCTCAGGCTCTAAGAGCATCGGCCACGACAAAACCGACCTCTTAAGCAAGCCCCACTCGAAAATATAAACCCTCCGCCTCTTCTCTTCTCCAGCACACACCTCATTCTCGCCTGAGCCTTCTCGCCCGAGCCCCTGCCCGCCGCCACCGCCAGCCCGCCGCTAGCCCGCTGCCTCGTCGGCGCCCCTGCTCGTCGCCTCCACCTCCCCCGTCTGGCCTCCCGGTCCGCCTCCCTGTCTGACGCCCTTGGCGCACCCGTCTGCCTCGCCCGCCGATGCCCCGGTGCCCCCGTCCGTCCCTGCATTGGCGCCTCCTTGCGGCCGGCACCCCCGTCATCCCCCGCCCCTTCCATCCGGTTCAACCGATTCTAAGTGACGGTAAAATATTTGTTAATTTGTAGGTGCATTGCAAATATGTGATTAGAGTTCAATGTGATTCATAACATATGGTTGCTAACTCATGAAAGTAATGCTTTATCATATCATGTGATTAGAGTTGAATGTGATTCATATGCATTATGCTATATGAATTGAATGTGACTCATATCATGCCATATAATGTGAAGTTGAATATTCAAGTTTATATCATGTGATTACTTCTTTTAGATATGAATTAAAAAGGCTTATAGTTTTTTCATCTAAATGGATTAAAAGTTCGTATCATGCATGTGATTGCTTCTTTTTGGCATTTTCGATATGATGACTAATTATATGTTTGTAATATAGTAAACATCATTATAATTTTGGTAGATTTAGAGGCCTGTAGTGAAAGATGATTCTAGTTGTGAAGTATGTGTCAAGACGAGCACAGATGCGTACGGCGACAATGAGGACGACCAATTAACCACGCCTGAACGGTGGATCCGGACTTAAAACTTTCAACTCTGACCAACTTTTCTCCTCTGTCTTGTTTTTTCCTCTCTCGTAAATGATTGAAAAATGAAAATGGTCACTGTAACCTATAGAATTTGATTACCCGTTTGGAATCGGCACATATCACATTCTATTGGCATGTGTGATGTGAAGGTTCGGAAGTGTCCCTTTTTGGACAGTCTGGGAGTGGATCAGGGGGGGGGCATCGCTTGTGACAAGACGCGAGTCTGCATCTGGATGAGATTTCGACGGTATAATCTGGATGTTCTCTGCTGCAACATTTTCGGGCGTGTAGTGGAGAACGGCGTGGTTATTCTGCCGTAATTTCATCTGGATCTGGACTACGCGTGTCGTCATAAGCACGCCCCACTCGACCACTCTTGGGTGGGTTTAGGACCTATCTTCCTAGTTGTAGTGACCGTCATATAATATGAAAATAAACTAATAATGATTTTTCTGCTTTGAAGGTACAAGCTAAAAAATGGGTGATGACCGTAAGGTGATGTATGATGGATGGAGTTCAGATGATGTGTACACTTTGGAATGGGAACAAATCGCAAATGTGTTCGTGAACCAAGCATTTCCTAGTGGTGCTCGTTACGTGAAGTGTTCGTGTAGCAAGTGCCAGAATCATCGTTGTTTGGAGAGGTCTGAAATAATGTTGCACCTTTGTAGTGTGACGTGAGCATGGAGAGATGTATCATGCTAGTGAGTCGAATGGAAACAAGAATGAAGATCGAATGGATGAGATGATGGCGGATGTTGGTCGAGAGTACGAAGAGCAGTCACTGCCAGAGGAGGTGAAGAAGTTTTACCGGCTTCTTGCTACTACAGATGAAAAAGTGTATGAGGGCACCAATGTGACCATTCTGCAGGCGGTCACATGACTTATGGGGTTGAAGTCTAACTTCAATTTTGCAAACAATTGCTACAATGGTATCCTGAAGTTGATCAATGACCTCCTTCCGTCAAAATATAAGATGCCGGAAGACATACATCACTCAAAGAATATTTTGGAAGGTCTGGGCATGAGTTATGAAAAAATTGATGCGTGCGAGAATAATTGCATGTTGTTTTGGAAGGAACACCAGAACGATACTCATTGTATGCATTGCAAAGCACCTAGACATGTGAAGGTTTTGAATGATGATGGAGAGGAAATAAGTACAAAGGTACCGGTCAAACAGCTTCGGTACATGCCTATCACGTCCAAGCTTAAACGGTTGTTTCTTTCTCAAGAAACAGCGAAGCAAATGACGTGGCATTAAGAAGGGTTACGTGAGAGCGATGAAAAAAATATTATGGTGCATCTTTCGGGTGGCGCGGCATGGCAAGCTCTAGACCGTTTTGATCCGGAGTTTGGTAAAGATCCAAGAAATGTTCGTCTTGGATTGTCAACAGACGGTTTCACTCCTTTCAGCACAGGTAACATCCCATACTCTTGTTGGCTTGGTTTTATCATGCCTTATAATCTTCCTCCTAACATGTGCATGAAAGAAGATACATATTCCTCGTGGCCATCATTCCTGGTCCTAAATATCATGGGACGAAAATCAATGTGTTTATGCAACTGTTGATTGAGGAATTGAAAGAGTTATGACAAGATGTAAAGGCATACGACAATCATCTAAAATGTGAACTTACTTTACATGTCGCGTATATATTGTCTATACATGATTTGTTGGCATATGGCATTTGGGCTGGTTTGTGTGTCCATAGAAAATGTGTTGCCCCATATGTATGGCTGACACCGATGCCATCAGGTTGAAGTATGGAAGAAAAGTCAACTTCTTTGACTACCATCGACGATTCCTTACTTCAAATCACCATTTCAGGAGTGATACACGATCATTCCAAAAAGGCAAAAGTATTACATGAGGACCCCCTCGTCGATTGACAAGCGAACAAAAAATGGCATGGCATACAAAGTTAAAAAAGTCCGCTAAAGGTGGTCTCGAAGGTTATGATACAGAACACATGTGGACTCATATTTCTTTTCTTTGGAGCTACCATAGGCAAAGGTGTTGCTTTTACCGCACAACATAGATTTGATGCACCAGGAGCATAATGTCGCTGAAAGCATCATAAGCATGAGTTTTTATTTTACCACACAAACCAAAGATAATTTGAGTGCGAGGAAAGACTTAGCTGATATTTGCGATCGTCCTGGGCTTGAGGTTATAACAAATGCAACCAAAAATTAAAGTAGGCCACGAGCTCCATACTGTGTTAGACCAGAAGAAAGAAAGCAAATACTTGGTTGAAAACACTGAAGTTTCCAGACCGCTATGCAACAAACATAAAACGATGTGTTAATCTCAATATTGGTAAACTGAATGGGTTGAAGAACCATGATTACCACATTATGACGGAGAGACTTATACCGGTAATGTTCTGTGGCTATTTCAAACCTGATTTGTGGAAAATGTTTGCTGAACTTAGCTACTTTTATAGACATATTTGTGCTAAGGAAGTGTCCAAAAATATGATGCGGTGGTAGGAGAAAGAAATTGTTGTGCTTGTATGTAAGATGGAAAAAGTGTTTCTGCCTGGATTTATGAATGTTATGCAACATTTGCTGGCACATTTACCTTATGAAGCATTGGTAGCAGGTTCTGCACAATTCAGGTGGATGTATAGCTAAGAAAGAGAATTGAAGAAACTTAGAGCTATAGTGCGCAACAAGGCACGACTTGAGGGTTGTATTGCAGAAGCATTTGCAGCTAAAGAGATTACTAACTTCTCTAGCAAATAATTTTCACGTGCCAACAACGTGAATGCATCTATCACACGATATCATAATGTAGAAGAGCAATCTACGAGTGAGCTTAAGATTTTTCAATAGTAGGGTAAAGGTGTTGGGATGCTAATTCTTATTATATTTCGGCGCAAAAGAGGAACTACACCATGCTTTACATATTTTCAACATGGAGGAGGTGTTACCATATTTTGAAATATTTGACAAGTTGTATTGGAAATCTTCACGAAAACCTACACAAAGTCAATTGGATAAGATGCGCCAGCATGGCATAAACGGTGGAAAAGGCTTTGTGGACTGTTTTGTGAACATGTAATTTTCTATCTGTTTTTTTCTTCAATATTAGTTCGCATGTTTATCATAAGATGCTAACTTTGTTTATTTATGTAGTGTATGAAAGATGTCAACATCTTCGATGACTTGCAACAGATGTCGCATGGTCAATTGAGAGCAACATAATTTAGCAGATACGATATCAACGGATATTGTTTTCGGATGGCAAGTTTAGAATCAAGTCCTCCACTTGATGCCACTACAAACAGTGGAGTAATGGTAACTACCGCAGAGGGTAGTGGAAAAGTGACAGAATACTATGGTGTTCTTAAAAAAATAATGGAGTACACATTAGGCGATCCAAAAACACTTCAACTTGTGATTTTTGACTGTGAATGGTTTGGTCCAACATCGGGCACACGAGTTGATGATTTTGGAATGGTGGATGTCAACCACTAGTCATGATACATAGCCCATAACAAAAATGTTGTACTTGCGAATCAAGTGGTATAAGTGTACTATTTAAGTTATCCTCACCCAAGTTTGAAAAATTGATGGGTTGTGTATACAGTTAACCCTGAAGTGCACCCTCATCGTTATGATGAGTATATAGAGATTCAAGAAGATGACGGTATTATCTATCAAGATGAAGTCGAGAAAGTAGAAGATTTTATGGTATCTTGTGGGATAGGACTCGCAGAAATAGCTAGTCATACGCTAGAGTTGATGTCTGAAGAACAAGCTGGCCCTTCAAGAAAACATGTTTGGCAATCACAAAGGATTATGGAAAAGAAGAAAAGGATTATGTAAGAAGAGGAGAGCTATGATGAATAATAAGAAGAGATGGAAGAGAGTGAATAGGAAGAGATGGAAGAAGAGATACGTGAATATCTTAATGCATGCGTGAGAGAAGCAGATTTTGATGCTGATGATTTTTTATTTATATTGTACACATTTTTTAGATTTGTATTATTATTGTACACATTCTTTTTTTATTATCTAATGTTGTATATTGATCATTTCTATAAAAATGTGCGCAAATGTTTAAGCTTTTGCCATGTTTGGGGAAGAAGAAGATCAAGAAGGGTAGTGGATCTTCGTCCTCCACTCTCTACTTCAAGCCAGCCGAACCCGTTTCAAGTACTTGTTTTTACATACATTTAAATATTAATATTAACTGTCTATTGTTTCTTACTTCTTTACATACTTCTTTTTTTATATTTTAGGGTACTACTTATAGTGGGCAGAGGAAGAGGCAGTTTTTGAGTTGTGTGGTAGAGCTGACGTCGAGCGAGCGTGCACGAGGCTCGAGTCCAACACAGGTGGCAAATCGTTGCCCGATGTACGAGGAGTTGCACAGGGAGGAACCAGAGACTATCAGGCAGACGTCGGAGCAGGAAGGTGGCTCAGGAGGAGGCTCAGATACTGTTGGGCGGTGGACCTTTTCTGATGGTGGTAATGAGGGGGATGATGAGGACGACGGTGAAGAGCCTGAGGATCCCGAGCGAGATGCCAGGATTGCAAGAATGGCAGAGCTAGAAGAGTTAGTACACCCCGATCGATGCCCCTTTAGGTAATATTTATGATTATTTAATAAGTTCATTATATCTTTTCAAGTAACTAATTTTATGTACTTTTTATGTACCGGCTGCGGAGGCACCTTTTATGTGGTGTAAGTAGAAGCATGGACGAGCAAACGATTGTAATGTCGAAGGGTACTAGGTGCTGGGTCGAGCTTGGTTGGAGTGGAAAGGGGCATCGATGAGTTGTTAACACCAAGTTGGGAAACGGCGCCCGTTTTGCTATCCTGGGATGATTTTAGTGGATGGTCAAAGGCTTGCAGCGCATAATTGGGATCACTATGCGCTTCAAGAGTATGGCGATTCGGGTATATGTTAGGATAGAGTTTGGGAGATCTTCTGGGTAAGTTTGTTTTGATTGTTTCCATTACATTGCATCTTATTTTTTTCAGGGTATGTTTCGTTTGGAGGAGGGTGTTAGTCAAGCATATGCTTTTTCAATTTTTCATAGTGCAGCAAAAATACGTGTCAAGGACTCCTTCTCTAAGGCACGGATCAAAGTTGTGACCGTCTACTACAAGACGGTGATGTTCCAGCCCATGACAAACAAATAAGCAACTAAAATTCACCTCACTAGGGAGGAGTATTTGCAGAGTCATGTGGACTGGATTTGTGCGAATATGGAGGCTTGGGAGTGGTTATGCGGGTATTGGGGTTCAGCTGAGTTCAGAAATATTTCTAATAGACACCAAAAAACCCGGAAGAGCAAGCCAGGAAAGCATTTCTTCGGGCCGAATGGTTATGTTCGGATGGAACAAAGGATGGTATGAATTATTACATTCATACTTAGATTGCTTCAATTAATTGTATTGATTAAATTGTTGAATTTTGATATTATAGACAGCTGAAACTAGTACGCCTCCTACATTTTTTGAGGTTTATCTTAAGGGGCACAAAGGTCCAGGCCCAAATCGTTCAGAGGTGTTGTGTGATGAGGCATCAATGCAGAAATTGATATGTATGATGATTCTTTGTTGCTTTTATCCATCAACTCAATTTATCTTGTATTACATTAATCTATTAACTAAATGTATCACAACAAAAGTATGTTGAGTGTTTTAAAAAGAACCATGGACATGATTCAGACTATTTGAGAGAGTCGTTGGATGTCGCTGCGGCGTACGATGTCGGCGGAGGTCTATCGCATGGGAGGTATGTGTAAACATAAAGATGATTTCTATGTTAATGAATGTCAACATAAAGTATCAAACATGAGGTTTATGCTAGACGGCGGTCGTCCAATGTTAGTGGTAGTTGATTTCAATCTTCTACAGAGGCTGAATTACGAAAAGAATTGAGACGCACCAAGGAGGATATGCAACAACAACAACAATAGACACAGATGTTGTTGCAACAACAACAGCAACAAACACAGATGTTGCAGCAATAGATGCATTACTTGTATATGTCTCAGGTAACATGTAACTTTCTCATTTGAAAATATTATTCGATTTACAAATATTTCTACTCAAGATATCACAACTAATTTACTTGATGCAGTTCATGGGTCAAGGTAGCTATAGTTCCGAGTTTGGTTCACCGCAATAATCTTTCCTCGACATGATGCCTCGACCAATGTAGCTAGCACTACAGATTGGCTCCTCCTCACAGGTAAAACTGCTTATCTTATTGACTCGGGTTATATAATGCAATATCGTAACCATTTGTGTTGCAGGATTCTGAGAGTGGTCAACAGTGTGTTCCACAACCTTACGGATTCATGTCATTGTTGGCTTCTGGATTGCAGCAAAATAATCCAGGTAAATTGTAATTTTCGTATTTGACCAATTTATTCGATTTCAAAATTATTCTAATTATAATCTCACAACTTGAAGTAGTTTTCCCACCAATACCTTTCCCTCCGGTGCAGACTCACCCATCACAAGTTGGAGATGCAGCGGTATGCATGACTTGTATACTTGTTACAATATTTTCATTATAACAATACATATTAATTAGCTCAATATTAAAAAGAAAAGGAAAAGACTTAACGGAGAGATGAAGTGAAAGAGGGAACAAGTGAGAGAGCGAGAGAGGAAGAGATAGATAGAGAGGGAGAGAAAGACATAGAGAGAGAGAGGGGTAGATAGAGAGAGAAAAGAAGTGATAGATAAAGATGGAGAGAAAGACATTGAGAGGGAGAGAGGGAGATATAGAGAGATAAAAGAAGAGATAGATAGAGAGGGAGCTAGAGAGAAAGAGGTAGAGGGAGAGTTGAAGAGACATAGAGAGTGGGAGAGCGAGTGAGGGCGAGGTAGATAGGGAGAGTGAGAGGAAATGTGAGAGTTTTGATAAGTTTTAGTCGAAACCAACATGCTTCTGTTTTATTAAGTTATGTTATTAAGTTAGTCGAAGTTAACATGTTATGTTATTAAGTTTCTCGTTTATTTATTTATCGCAGGGATCCCGTCATGGAACACACGAAGGTTGCGATGTTTTCCTTAACATCAATGACGGAGGTACGAGTGGAGGAGATGGGAGTGCAGGACGTGCGAGTGGAGGCTTACATAACGACATTTGAATTTTGTTTACTCATTTACATACTGTTGTGCTTGTGTTTGAAATGTTTGAAAACTTGTGTACATTGTTGTGTTTGAACTGTTTGTGAATGTGCTTGTGAATGTATTTATTGTGACTGTATAACTTGTGTTGTTGTGACTATATAATGGAGGCTCCCCAGCCGGGGAGGGAGAGGAAATGGGCTGTTTTTTTAAAAAAAAGCATATGTTATGTGTGTCAGTTTTGGCTAAATTGATGCCCGTAGTCACCTTCTGTACGCTGCCCACGTGGCGATGTAAATGCGACGGTCTCCTTCCAACCGACGCACCTAAGTGGAGTAAGAGCATCAGTTTCGGAGGTACCGACGCTCAAAGTGGTGTTAGGTAAGCTTGCCACGTGTCGCTCTAAGTGCATCGGTGTGACAGAACTGATGCTCTTAAGGACAATAAATGCGTCGGTTCCTCTGGTCCACGCATTTAACTCTAAGGGCGTCGGCTCCTGGAAACCGACGCACATAACGTCTAAATGTGATGGCCCCGACACACTTACAGGTTAAAGGCGTCCGAACTATTTCGTCGACTAAGTGCATCGGTTGACCGACGCTTTTAGATTAAGGGTGTTAGTTTTTATAAGCAACCGACACTCATATGGCCGACGCCCTATGGACGAATTCCTGTAGTGACCCTACACACGATCTACTAGTGTTATGGGTGATTAACGATGTGATAACGTGCCTTAAAAGCGGAGTTATCGGTCTTGCTAGCCCTCTGATCGTGCATTATTAATATATCATTAATGACTCGTTAGATCCAGCTGTTTTCCTGTTGCAGGCTTAGTTCTCGAGGTCTGACACGTGGCAGCTCTGGAGCTTCCCTCTGCGGGGAGCCAGGTCCAGAGCTACTTAACACGTGGCAGCACCAGAGCTTCCCTCTACTGAGGGTTAGGTCTGGAGCTACTGGATACATGGCAGCACCAAAGCTTCTCTGTGAATAGAGCAAGGTCCGGCCCTGCAGGACACGTGGTAGCTCCAGAGCTACCCAAACGAGGGAGGCGTGCCCAGTGCTGCGGGACACGTGTTGCCTTCGGATGTCTTCAACATTGGAAGACGGAACTCTATGACTTTATCCACAGTATCAGGAGGTACTTGGTATCTATGGTACCGACAAGTATTTATGACGGTTGCCAAAACCATCGTAAATAAATATACAACATTTACGACGAGCGGTCGAAACCGTCGTAAATAATTCAAAATTATTTACGACGGCAGCGACCACCATCGTAAATAGGTTTCCCACCTTGCCATGTGGCAGGGGGACTTATTTACGAGAGCTCGAAGCAACCCTTGTAAATAACTTATTTACCGTCGCAAATAATCTTATTTATGAGGTTTATTTAATGACAGATAATAACCGTCATAAATAAGTGTTTACTGTCATAAATAACTTATTTACGACGGTTATGCTCTTATTTACGACGGTTTCTCACTCTCGTTAGTTGCTTGATTTCATGTAGTGATGGCAGGGCACAACGAGGCGGCGGCGGTGGACCTCGCGCGCATGGCGCCGGCGCTGGCCTGCAGAGAGCACGGCGGTGGTGGTAGCCCCGAGAGCGCGCGGCGGCGGTGGCTTCGAGAGCGGCGGCGTGACGACCTGCGACCAGAGATGCGGCAGACCGGCGACAAGGCTGGGTCGGCGGCGGCGCCGCCGACGAATCTGAGATAAGTTGTTTTTGTTTATTTTGTTAATTATGATTGTTAATTCGTAATTTGTAGGGTTATGTTAATCGTACAATAACAAAAAAATGTAATTGATTAACCTATAAAATTGAATGTTAATAGTAATTACAAGAATTAGTGATTAATGATTGTAATTAACTCTTAGTTGATCGGTGCCTGATTTTTCAGACACCTGAAATATAGATGGACCCTTATTTTTTCTAGCTGTGGTGCTAGAAATGTGCATGGAAAGCTAGCAGAGACGAGAGAAACGGCAGTATTAGGCCCTGTTTGGTACAACTTCTGCTGCAGCTTCTTCATAAAAATAAGTTGAAGCTATGTCAAACAGGAAACTTCTGTAACAGCTTATTAGTTCAGCTGCTTCTCAGATGAACTAAAAGTAGTATATAAGCAGAAGCTGCTTTCCACCAGCTTTTCATACAAACTGCTTTTATAACAAGTTTCAACTGTGTCAAACAGTGTCTTAGAAATAGCGGTGATGCATGAAAAGCACGAAGAAGGCACAGGACGCTGGATGGATGGAATGTGAGTGAGGACCCCGTGTCCATCCACGCATGACTCACAGTGCTTGCTTGATGGGCAGCTGTTTGTTGCGTATCGTGGGGCCGGTACGTGAGCGTGACCAGTCGGCAAGTTGCAACAGCCAACAGCATCATCTAAGCAGTGATTCATCATCTTGTAGGCGATTCAATTCAACGAGACAACGTTTAGAAAAGGCCAGAGTACTGCCGAGCGGCGTGTGTTGCCTCCCGCCGTTGATGGCATCTGCGCCGTGTGTGGTGCGGCGACGAGCGAGACGCGGCAGCACCACACGGGACACATGCAAGGTGCCCCCTGCCTGGCGCGTATCAGCTGGCAGACGGGTAAAATCGATCTGCGACACGATTCGCCGGCAAACGCTGGCCCCGACGAAAGCCATTGGCTCATTGCCGTGACCAGGCAGATTAAAGTAAACTGACAGCTGTTTTACATGGACAAGACCCAGCAGAGACACGCCGCCAGCTGCGACTGCGAGCTTATCTTCGTTGATTGATATCTCGTGTTAACCCAGTTTATGTTGTCGGGGTGAAGCGTGGAATTGATGACCATGACAGTGACCCGACTTAGTCCGGTCTAATTAATGACAAGTGCGTGGAAATTAGTTGGGCAGCTTGTGGCCAAGTCATCCATGGGTCACCTAATAAGACAATTTTGTTGTAGGTGATGATATGTGGCAGCTAATAAGACCAATATTAATTTTCCCTCGATCAACGTTCACGTCACGGAGAAAACAACGTAACGGCAACCCGTTCCCGTGTGATGTTTCCGTGCCCCACATTTTTTTTCAGGCTGTCTAGCTACAATGTGAAACGCAAGAACGCAAAAGCATCAGTCCCGGTAGGTGTCGTGTACCGGCCGGACGATTAGGAATTCAGGGTGGGTGCATCGATCTGCAGACCAGCGCCGTGTCTCCGCTTGCAGCGCGGTTTTGTCACCCTCTCGCCCACCCGTCGTCGTGACATGATGATGACTTCTATGTGGGCATGTTGCCCTCCCGTTTCTCTGCGCGCCACGTACGGTGGATCGGCGTGCTAGAGACTTGACACCTACTACTCTTCTGTCACCGTCTTCACACTTTAATCGACCGTCGCCCGCTAGCGCCTAGTAACAATTTTCCAAAGGAAATCCTTATCGTGAGCTCGCCGTCGCGGGTCCAGCGCGCGCCGCGCGTCCACGACGCCTGCACACTGACGCGTCAGCTATTCAGCGTCGTCGCCATCACGGCCACGGCGCGTCATGCGACTTGACGGGACAGAGCCGGAATGATCAGCCGGTAGGGCCCGGCCGGCACAGAAAGCTGAATGAATGAAAAGACGAAAACTACGCGAGATTCGTGTGTCCGTGCAGACCCTGGATGCATGCGACTGGTCCACGTCCACCCACACCTGAGTGAACCGGGCCTACACGTACCTGTGCCATGCCCATGCCCATGCCGTGCCGCGCGTGTTCGTGTGTGCGTGTGAGTGTGAAAGGGATCGGAGAGAGATACGTGCTGATAATGAACCACCGGCCGGCGTGGCCGTAGCGTTGGAGACGAGAGAAACGGCCAAAACACGTACGGCGCTGTGGCGATCCACGCCTCCACACGACGGGCAAGGTATAGATCTGCGCGTGGCCGGCCGGCGGCGGGTCGGTTGATCGGCGGAGGTGCACTTACGTGTCGCTGCACACTCTGCCACATGTTGGCGCGGCTAGCTGCCTGCGACCTGCCTGCGTACGGACACCTCAATTTTTTTATTTGTTTGAACAGCCATACCTTCCGACTTCCAATTGAACGACCTGCTTGTACTTGTAACGGTCACTACGTAAGAAAGGTTCATCTGAGACGTGTCTGAACGAAGGAGTAAGCCAAATAAACAGTGCATCTTCGTCCTCGCATCTCGCATTATGTTGTTATCAGAGACGCGCGGCAGGCGCGTTGCCGATCAGATTAAGTGCGAGACAAGCTCAAATATAGCGCATTTCTTTTTGTTGAGTCATAACAGACGAACTTTACAGGGTCATTGTAGACGGGCATCGCGTGCGTCATCTATCAGCGTACATGTGAGACGAGCTCTAATACAGCGCGTCACGGATTTATTAAGTGATCTGATACGGATTTTATGTTAGCCCGTCATAGATTTGTTGACTGATTTGAGACATGCTATAAAGAAGTGTGTCTCCTTTATTTAGTAATCCAAGACGATCTCTATTACAGCACATCGCGGATTATTTACAGGCAGGGTCACTACGGCACTTACAGGGAGATGCTCTCTGCTAGACACACGTCTCTTATTAAGTGCCTCCACCCCTGATTATCCTCGTTGACGGTTGCATCTTGGAGCTAGCCAGGATTTGGCAGTCGCATTACCAGTATCAGCAACATACACATAGAAACATATGTATAGCCAAATAGAGATCACACACATAAACCAAGTCAAATAATAACAAAGTGTCAATCGTGGTTACTAAGTAACTATTTACACAGAATTCCCCTGTTCATCCAGCTTAACAAGTAACTAATTACACAAACAATAACTGTCACCTAATCCTCTAGTTTGTAATAAAATCAGATTTGATGAACCTGCATAGTACGTCTCTAATTTGCTCGAGGCTACAACCTTCAGTGTTCCTGAAGGCGGGTCCGTAGTCCCGCCACACGATAAAAAAGATTTAGCAAAAGATTAGTAATAAAGTAAAATAAATGTACTTATACATACATTGTAATTAGGTTGCTCTCCAAATAAAATCATATGTAATCAGACATGTAAGCCGCACGTATTGCCCAGAGCTTGTTGTGGGACGTCAAATGCAGTATGATGTTTAAGTTGTCGGTTTTTCCCTTTTACTTGTACAAAAGCCCTAAACAAAAACATTTATAGTTAATGTAAAATTATCGTGCAAGGACGAAACAATCACAAACTAAAGTGAAGAACGAACTTACTCATCATTAACGAAAGTGATATCATTACATTTATGGGTTATTCACTCGCCAGTTTTTTCATCTTTCGGCCTTGAGGAGTCACAGTACTAGACTTGGTCATACTCTGTAGAAATTGCTATGGTTACCCAATGGTTACCCAGGTTGAACAGTACGACTAGGAGCTCCTTATCACTGTAGTGTTTCATTTCCTTTACAAAATATTGAACAACATCTTTTTAGTCGCTCGACGTTTCAATATAAGTTCTCGTTGGTACTTGCGGGTCAAGATATGCAGGAGATGCGTTTCCCGTGTTATCATGAGTATGTTGCTACTGGTGCCTACAGGCAAAATGCCAAATTTATTACATATAACACTTATATTGAGTATATGTATGAAGAACCTAGTTTTTGAGGACTTACAATGCGAAACAGCGTATTAGAGAGACATCCATCGCGTAGAGGTTGAAAAGGTCGTAGAGATCGGACCATCCAATGACAAAAACGTCATCACCGAGAGAAAGTGTTTATCCTTGAATGCCACTAGTATGGTTTGACACTTTTTGTAATTTTCCATATAGTATTGATGAAGTCGAACACAAGTTTTACCAACTTGTTTAAGTCTGCCCGCAATTAACATCGACTTTCCCATATCAAACTTCGGGTTTGCAAGCGTCATAGCTTTTGGCACCCTCGAGTTAGCTTCCGACTCTTTCATTGGTTTCTTGCAAGCTTCCTTCGACGATAATTGCCGTTGCGGCTGACTCTTGTTCTTCGCACGTACATTTTTCGTCGGCTTTGCTGACGACTGATCAGGTGTAGGGAGCAGCAAGGCACTCCGAGTGCGAGGTGGAGACTGACGCAAGTCCTCTTGAAGTGGAGACTTCTGCGACAGCTCTAGAGTTGGAGATAGATGTGGCTTCTCTATAACTAGAGGCAACTGCTCTCCAATTGGAGACTTATACCACTTCTCTATAACTGTAAGCAACGATAGCTATGGAATTGGAGACAGATCCATCTGCTCTGGATTTGGATGCAGAAGCAGACGTGTCTCAGGAGACATCAAAGCATTAGAGGTCGACGCGGAAGCTGCTGCTGCTGCTGCTGGGTCAACAACAATAAGGCTCTGTCTCCACTGAACCCTTCTAGTAACTGCATCCCGCATGGTCAGCATTGTATCGTCCGGTGGCACTTCGAGCTACAGGTTTTTCGTATTTTCATGCATCATGTCCACCTTGACCACAACATAGGATGTTGTGTCCACCTGGATATCGTCACACATGGTCTGATTGGGATACACTAGCCCCCTCCCGACCTCCATTCGAGTGATTCCTCTGACCATTAGCAGAAGGCTGCATGTTGTTGGCTGAGTCAAGTTATCTATCGTGCCGGCTCAATTGAAGGTCCAGACACTGGTGCCTAAAGATCTTCCTATGGTTGTCTACCCCAGCTGATGTAGAATCAAAGTTGCTCCTACGCTCCTCATTGTTACTTAAGACGAAAAATGCGTTAGAAATTGCTATACCTGCTCCCTCCAGCATATGCTTCACGTCTCTTAGGAGCTCCCTTCTCGGCTGTAGTTTCAGCTCCTTGACGTCAACCTATGATGTCGAGGTCATTTTCTGCCTCCAGTACATATTTTTGTGTTCCGGAAAACCCTCGCTCCAGGTCAACTTACTAGAAACACCACGAACATGGCCTCGTTGCTCCGGTCTTTGCAAGGCCTTGTCGAGGGCATCGTTTTCCCTCTCACCATTTGATTCTTCGTTGCTCAGGGTCCAGGATCTTTGAGCGACATGTAAGGTGCTCGAGCTATAGAAGCTGATACAGCCTGACTCAGACATCTGTGGACGAGCATGCATAAATGGTTTCAGTCGTCCACTAAAATTGTCGTATGGATTCGCAACACCTAGCTTGGCCAATGTTTCATCCTTTTCTTCCCAAATCCCTTTTTCCAGCATAACCGGTGTTGCCGAGGTGGTGGTCAAGCTCGTTCTGCAATCGAAGCCACTTCTTATGTTCACCGTTCTTGGCAAAACCTTGTGATTCACACTTTTCAACAAATCTCGCCCAATCATCTTCTAACACATGTGGATACGTATGGAAGAGGGTTTCATGCTCCCTCCAAAGATTGACAAGCTTGGTTTTGTAGGTCCTCCATGCATGAGAGATCATCTTCATAGCTAGCTTATTCCCCTTCTGTTTCATATGTTTTGGATATTGAACGTATGGTTGGATAGAGCTTTCGAAGAGTTCATCTTTTTCATTTTCTATCAAGTAATCAAATCTCTGCAGGTTTACCAGCATCCTTTCCTGAGCAGCTAGACCACAAACTCTGGACAGACTCGTATTCACATTATGGTCCAAGGGTAAGCCTTCATCATTGGCTTCATCAACAGTCAAAACATCTGTATACCACATCGTTTGCGACCTTTTATTTCTTGTGTTACCAGTCGCAGATGCATCCTCTTCATGAGTCTGCTGCTGAGTCTGCTGTTGAGCCTCCTCTTCAATATGCTGCTAATGCTCTGACTCAGACATCTTCATATTAAAAAAAAATAACTAAAATCCTGTAAAACATTATCAAATTTCAGACACATTCACACAAACAGTCACATAAGGGAGCAAATTCTCACATGGAATTTGTACCTTAATAAGAAAAAGATCTATGTTCCAAGTATAAGAACAATCCAAACCAAGGCAATCATTAAATAATAGACTGTCACAAGTCTATCACACAAGTTACAGGTGCGCGAGACCTTCGTAAATATATTAAACATTGACCGTTACTAGCCAAAGCGTAATACTCTAAGCGTAGGACTCCAGAAATATACTAAACATTGACTAGTGAACCACCAAAGCGCGGACCATTTGGTATCCAACCAAAGTGTATTACTCTAAGCGTGGTACTCCGAAAATATACTAAACATTGACCGGTGAACTACCAAAGCGCGGACCATTTCGACTCCAACCAAAGTGCGAACAAACCTTATTAGGGCAGTGCCGAGCTGGTCGAGGGGGAGTTGAGGGTCGACGGCGGCAGCGCGACAATGATCAAGAGGGCAGTGTCGAGGCGGCAATGAGCTCTGGGAAGGGGATCGACGCGGCGGCGTGCTCCGGGGAAGGGTACAATGCGGTGGCGGTTTCTATGGCGAAAAATGATCAGCGCGCGAGAGCTAAAGTGTCGAAAAGTTTTGTTAAGTGCTGGGAAGAGAGCGCGCGAGAGAGCTAAAAGTACCTTAGGGTAGCAATCGGAGACGCCTCAGAAGAGCCACCGTCGAGCACGTCTCCATTCCTCTCCAACAAAAAGAATAATAGGGTCCCACACGTATGTAAGCCCATATCCAAGACGCGCTTTGTAAGAGCATGTCTCTTTTCTTTTGAATTATTGTGAGCCGTTGCCAATAATGCCATTTGCGCAAAATTCAAAACGTCAAAATTGGAGACGCGCTCTTGAGGAACGCATCTCACATTACCTTGCATGCGAGACGCGCCATTGTGAGGCACGTCTCGCATTACATTTGTCTCCCATTTTCCAGGGCAGAGCAAGTGCTATATTCCAGGGCAGAGCAAATGTTATAAACAGAACACAAGGTATCAGTACTTCTCCATCAAAAAAAGAGCACATATGACCAATGAAAGTCAAATTTTCACTTAGATGGTAATATTTTCACACATTTTAGCATATATCACACAAATATCTAAATGGAAGTCATTTTTTCACTCAATTGACCATATTTTCACAAATTTGAGCATATTTACACACAATCAATTTGGTACTTTACGTTGTGGTCTTAGTTTTTTAAAATTCTTGACTTTTTCATGGTGGTCGTTCTGCAAGTAAGGATGTTCATTGACTGATGGTATTCTTGGCTTGATCATAGAGGTGACAAAAGGAGGAATCTCATCAAATTGGTCAAACTCTTCCTCATTGACAACATTCTCGACTCTGACAATTCATCGTTTTCCATGTATAAACACCTTAAGTCTTTTATTTATTGAGTATGGAACATAGAACACTTGAGCAACATGTTCTGCTAACAAGAAAGGCTCCGAGTTATATCCTTGACAGTTAAAATCAATGCTAGCGAACCCATACTTATCTTGTAAAACACCTTTGATTCCATCAATCCAGTTGCAACGGAAAGGAGGAATCTTGAATCTTTGAAAGTCAAGCTCCCAGATCTCTTGTATTTGACCATAGTACATGTCTTTGTCTTGGCCCGCAGCATTATAAGCATTTAACATTGTCGAAGTGTGCGATCGACACTTCCCCCGGTACTACTAGATCGTAGCCCACGGAGGTTCTTGATTGGTTAGGGCGCACGTGAGATTACAAACAAGATGATGACATGAGGGATTTTATGTGGTTCGGGCCGCCTGAGCGTAACACCCTACTCCACAGGTTGTGTGTTGTATGTATGAATTTGAGTGGCGCTTGTGAGCGTGTGAGCTTGCTTGTCCATGTACCGTGCGGCGCAACCCTTTTATAGTCTAAGAACTAGCCTTACAACTCTTTCCTGGCCCGACATGTGGCTCTGGCGTCATTAATAGCCTAATACACGATCTACGAGTATTAAGTGTGATTAACAATGTGATAATGCGCCTTAATGATGGCATTACCCCTATTAATAGTCCACTGATTGTGTGTCATTAATATTTCATTAATGACACGTAATCAGGTCTTGAAACTGTTGCTTTAACTGTCTCTTGAAAGTTCGAGCCGTTAGAGATCTGTCAGTCTTCCATTGAGGTCCTAGGTTTGGAGGCTCGACACGTGGCGGCTTCATCGCGTGGAGGCAGGTTCGGAGCCACTATACATGTGGCAGTACCGGAGCTACCCTCTACTAGGGGTTAGGTCCGGGGTCACTAGACACGTGGCAAGACCAGAGCTTCTCTATGGAGGGAGTTAGGTCCGACCTTGTGTTGAACGTGGCAATGCCGAAGCTACCCAAACGAGGGAGGCGGGTCCAGTACTGTGTAACACGTGTGGCCTTCGGAGGTCTTCAACTTGGACTGGAGGAACTCCTTACCGTTTTTTGCAGTATCATGGGGTACCTGGTATGCAGGGAACCGACAATGGCTCCCAGGACCATCTCTGGGAGAAATCCTTTGGGTTAAGTTATTCTATCAGAGGTGGGGCCATCTTCGATTCCCGCGTTGCGGCTTCAAAGGTCTTCTGATGTGCCGTTGGGGCGATGGTCCGCTGTTAAACCATCATCGCATGGCTTCTTTTAAATGCGGCAGGTGAGTTCTTCGCGTGCGGATCTCACACAATTGAAGGTCACCGGTTCCCAATGCAAAAACTGTATCAGTTCCGCGCACCTTGTCAGGCCGCCGCCCTCGGGCTTCCAACCTCCCATCATGACAACGGTTCACCTGGGGTAATAAATTCAGCCTTCCGCCAAAGTGGACTCGGGCCCATTCGTCATTGGCAGGGTAGATTTTTGAAAACATGATCCTGGTCCCATTGCGATTTCCATCCAAGTTTTGCGGAGGCTTACTTAAGATTGAAAGTCAGCATGGTTTGAGGACTCTTTACGCTTTCGATCGAACTTGCGCTCAAAGCCTATCAACCTTCGCATAGACTTCCATCTTTCGCTCCTCTTTGCCACGATGGAGGTTTGTCTTCCCCACAGCAAGGTCAATACCAATGAGGAGATGGCGAGTGTTTGGACCTACATGGGGTGGTCTAGCGACTCTTGCAACAAGGACATCCGCTTCAACAAGCTCCCCTTCAAGAAGGAGCGTACGGGGGAGATGGTGTACTTCTCTGCGTACGCCATGGTGGGTCTGATCCCGCCTTTCTATAGCTTCCTCTTGATGCTGCTAGATTTCTACGGCCTCCAGCTTTATCATATCGGCTGCCACTCCCTCTTGCTAGTGGTGACTTTCGTCCACTTCTGTGAGATGTGGGTGGGAGTCCCTCCCTGCATCGAGCTGTTCCGAACCTTCTTCATGGTCCACACCACCGGCAAGGGGACGGAGCTCATCGTCTTCTACTACTTCATGAAGCGGAAGAATTTCCCCTTCAAGTACTTGAAGACCTTCCCCTCTGGCAAGTGGGACGATTGGAAGAAGTATTGGGTGATCATCAATGTGGAGGAGCACGAGAGGTTGGAACTGCCCAAGGGCCTTCCCAATGTCGACATCGACGCCTGGAACGTAGTTCCGGAGCTGTCGGACGCATACAAGCCTTTCCTAGAAAGAATCAAAGAATGCATAGAGGGAGGAGTGACCCCCCCAAATGGTCTTCGGCAATTTCTTGGTGAACAGGTGGGCTCCGTTGAAGACTAGGGAGTGGCCCGCATGGACGTTCAATAGTGAGATGGATCATAACCGAGTTGAAGTCGGTTTGAACACCAACTTGGATGATGAACCTTTGAAGATTCATCTCAAGAAGTTTCAGAATGGAGGTATCTCCCGTGACGCCGTGGCTCCACCGGCTGCCTTCCTGCCTTTGAACATGGTTCTAGAGATTAGTAGGGAGATCTGGAGGAGAATGCCAGCATTGGATGACCTAGGCGTGGTGGACAGACGTCATATCTCCGGGGTCGCAATCCCCGGAGCTTCAGAGAGGGTGGCTACCCCTGCCGCGAGCCAGAAAGTCGATGACGTCGGCAAGGGCATGGGCAAAGGCAAGGAGCTGGTAGAATCTTCCAGCCGGAAGAGGAAGTTGAGGCACGCTGACGGGAGCCACGTCAGGTCAGCTCCGACTACAATTGTCTCTTCTCCTCGGCGAGGCAGATCTTCGGTGGCCACTCCTCCTCCGGTGCAGGTGTCCTCAAGGGGCGCTATCTCCGGCATATCAACTCCGGTCCTAGCACCGGACATGGGCTTAAGACCCGGAGGTCCTTCCCAGCGGAGCGAGGTCCCGGCTGAGGCGAAGCTGAAGACGGCGACAAGTTCCGGGCAGCAATCCAGAGCTCCGGCCACACTGACCATGGTGGGCTTTGGCTCCGATCGCCCGGTGAAGAAGTTATGCGCCAGTTGGAGTGGTAACCTCCCAAGGTAAACATTACGTCCACACCTTGAGTTGCTGGTTTTATTTTCGTCGTTTATTGAATCTTTCAATTCCTTGTTTACAGGGCGACAAAGAAAGGCACGGAAGCTTCGGCACCCGCCACAGCGACTAAGGCTGTGTATTCAGAAATTCCAGCTCTGACCCGTTCATGTCCCCAAGTGGTGGATGAGGTTACGGCAGCTCCAGTGCTGGCTGTCGTGGATCTAGATCCCGAAGTGACACCAAAGGCTCCCGTGGTAGAGCTGGACCACGGGAGAGACATTTGTGAAGATGCGCCAGCAGCAGAGGTGCTAGCGGCTGAAGCTCTGGCGCAGGACACGAAGATGGGGGAAGCTTGGGTATTTGAGCTGGAGGCAACCAAAGCTCCAACGCCTGTGCCGAAAGTTGTTGAAGAGCTGACAATCAAGCCAGAGGTGCCTGAAGTCCCAGCCTCTGCGCCGGAGATAGTTGAAGCTCCGGCCTCCATGCCGGAGATGGTTGATGTACCGACACCTAAGCCGGAGGTGGTGGGGTCTCCAGACAAAGC
Organism: Tuctoria greenei; assembly: GCA_036927565.1. Lineage (NCBI taxonomy): Eukaryota > Viridiplantae > Streptophyta > Magnoliopsida > Poales > Poaceae > Tuctoria > Tuctoria greenei. The sequence goes on along the minus strand of JAYESD010000001.1, from coordinate 22,989,947 downwards.
TCCAACGTCTGCCCCGGAGGTGATTGCTCCGGAGGTGCCCATGTCTGAGCCGAAGCACCCAAAAGAGTCTGTGGCAGGCCATCCACCCGCTGAGCCGACGGTAGAAGTTTTGGTGGGGGAACCTTCGACATCAGTTACGAAGGTTGAAGTTCCCTCGGCGGGGCCTTCCTTGGCGACCATGGAGGCTGAGGAGCTTCCTGAGGGTGGCCCTAGTGCCGCAGGACCACAGGGGACCATGCTTGTGGTGTGGGACCCAATTTTTGTTCTTGAAGATCCCCTGGAGCCGGCGGAGATGACCCCGACAGCTCCGGAGCCTATTCCCTTGGCGTTATCTATTGACAATGCCTGCTCGAGCCTCCATTAAGTCCAGCTCGCCTTCGACCACGACAGTAAGGTCCTCGAAGAAGAGCGCCACACCTTGAGGCGTTGGCGCAACAGACTTCACTTCAAGACCAAGTTGGCGCAGACGAGGCTTGCTGACCAAAAGGAGTGGGTTGAGAAGGAGAAGGCCCGGATGGAATATTGGGTCCAGTTGCTAGAAGAGAAGGAGGCCTCCATCACGGCTCTTTACGTTAAGTCTCGGGAGATTCTCGAGCATGCTATAAAAAGCAATGATGCTCCTGACGAACGTCAAGACAGCCTTAATGCATTAAACGAGAATCTCCTGAAGCGTCAAGCGGACCTCGATGAGAGGGAAGAGAAACTCCTGGAGATGCAGGAGGATCTCATGAAGAGGAAGGAGGAGCTCGCCCAAAAATTGTCTCTAGGAGAGCAAAACTTGGCTGACCACACAAAAAAGCTTGATCTGCGGTGCAAGGAAGAGGAAGAGAAGTACTGGAAGCTGGGGCGGGAGCTCTCTAAAAGAGAAGCTGGTGTTGCCACCAGAGAAGGAAAAATAAGAGGCGGGGAGAAGGACATGGCCGAACGGCGGAACCGCATCCACCTACGGGAGACGGAGCTCGCCGACCGCGAAAAGCAAATAGCTCAGAGTATTCAGCAACATGCGAAAGTGGTCGAGCGCCTCGCTCGGGAAGGTTCGGAGCTTACGGCGGCCAGAAGGTCACTGGAGGAGCTGCGGAGCTCGAGGGCAATTGAGTCCTAGCAAGTGTTGAATTTTCTGAAGCGTGCGGACAGAGCTTTGGTGCCGCTTGGCTTTAGCTCAGTACATCCGAAGAACCTAGGACCGGAGCTGGACCAGACACTGGTGGCACTTGGCTCTGCTGGCAGCAAACTCGACGCGATGGGTGATGTCATCGTCGACCAGCTGGAGACGGAGGGGAAATCTCTGGCCAAGAACGCGCTAAATATGTCCTGGCGTGTTACAAGAGCTGAGACCCCCCAACTTTCTCTATATCCGGTCTTCGAAGGACCCATTGCTGAAGAGGAGAATGTCGCCAAGGCTAGCGTCCAAGAAGCTGCTGAGAAGGTTGCATTGTTTTTCTGCAGGACTTAGAACCTCCTGTAGCTAGGACCTTTTCCTTTTGCCTTTTGCTATAATCCTCATTTTGTAATCCAATACTTCAGATGAATGAAATCCACTCTTTGGGTGAATGAATTCCATTTTTCTTTGTCTTCAATACATTGTCCTTTATCTTGTTGGCCCTCTGGTAGATGTGCACAATTTGATTGCGAACATGTACCAAAAGGTTTTGACAATGTCTTGATGACTTGAACGCTTTGTGACATCAACGGCGGGACCCCTGGGAGGTGTTGGAGCTTGATAGGTGTAACACCCTCATTTTTATCCATCATGCATTGCATACATCCTAGTACATGTCTAATATTAATCCACATAAGAAGGAATGAGTTTAAAATGAATTTAGAGTAAAACTGCACTTAAAAATTCTGGAAAGTGAGGACTAGTCCGTTTTCCCTATGACCTCCATCGTACATGTCCGTTTTAGTGCGGACTATTTCGGTTTTTGCTTCTGGACAGTTTTGGACTTGCCTGGTCCATTGCGGACTAGTCCGGTATTCTAGTTCATTGGAAATTCTGCTAAGTCTCTGGACTTGTCCGGACTTGTCCAATATTCCAGCGGACTTGTCCGTTTTTCCTCTGACTAAAATCGGACTTGTCCGGTTTTGGCCAGACTTGTCTGATTTTCCTCTGACCAAGTTCGGACTTGTTCGATATAGTCCGTACTTGTCCGTTTTCGCCTCTGTCAATCTTTAGACTAGTCCGGCCCTTTTTGGACTTGTCCGGTATATCGCGATTCTAAGTTAATCTTTTGTTCCACGATGTGTTTTTGAGTTTTACCTTAAGTGGGACTAAGTACGTGGTGTCTACCTCTTTTTGGAGCCCATGTGGGAGCCCACACCGACCCCCACCCTCCCCAAACTCGAATTCCATCAAACCCGAGCCTCCACCATTATATAAACAACTCAACACCCCACCTTTTGACCTCTTTGCTTCAATTGAAACAAACCCAAACCCTAGTTCGTGGGTAGCCGCCACCAAGGAGGGAGAAGGAGATCCCGAGCAAGAAGAAGAGGAGGAGGAAACAAAAGAGGATCAAGATCTCCATCAAGTTTTCATTCTTCATCACCAATTCACCATCAAGTTCTTCATCAACCCTAGATCGTCAAGATCCAAGTGTTGCCTCCAAAACCCTTGATTCATTGGAGTTATAAACACCTAGTATACCTTCTACTCTCTTTTTCTCACGTGAATTCAACCTCGTTTATCCAAATTCACGTCGATCTAGAAAACCCTAACCTGCTGTTTCCGCGAAGGGCGGACTAGTCCACCCTACAGTGGACTAGTCCGATTTTGCTGACTATTTCCTGTTGAATTAAATCTAAATTGGTTCGAATCAATTCCAAACATGTTCAAACTTGTTAACATCTATTAGAACTAGTTAGTAAACATCATTAACAACTCATTAACTAGTTTTGCTTTGAATTTGCATTAATCATGCATGTCATGACATATTGAGTAACATATGTGCACTTATTGATTGTAATTCTTGTCTTGTATGTTTGTTGTGCGGATTATACAGATTTGCGCTAGAGAGTGCCGCAGAGGACCTCCAGCACCAATAATTCAAAGTCTTTGATCCAAACCAATCCCAAGAGCAAGGCAAGTGTCCTTGAACATATTGATCCTGTTTCAACAATAAATGTTTTGTTTGCAAAACTGCATGCTTGTGTCAATTTGATGGGAATCCTATGATAGAAAGTTTACTAGCTTTGTTTGACCACCCTTGTCACCTGGAATATACGGTAGAGAGTCAGGAAAGGCTTTTTACCTTTATGCTTCGCTTAATTAATTGGGATGGGAAAACAACTATACCATTTAATTATACATTAATGAGATTATGGTTATTATGAACTGGTTAATATGACATAGTAATGGGTGATCTAAGCAATCATGATATGTGGATGGGTTGGAAGTTATGGTGGTTTCACTTGCTTTAGATCTAAGGACCGGTTCGTGGAGCGATCGTCCAGGAATTACAGTGCCACCACAAGGCCAAGTATGGGTGCGGGGTAGCTGATTAATTAGGGTATTGCTAGTATTGCGTGGACCATTTGGTGCACCGGGGAAGGGGAGTCAGATTTGGTTTGGATATGGTTGGCGTGACTCCCTGGGATCCGAATGGCACAAGAGGGGGCCCTTGGTTGAAGATGTGCTTAGTTGGAGACATCTCCACTGGTGAAACCTCAGTGGGTCTGTACATGCTAGTAGTCCCTTTGTAAAAGCAATTTTGTGATCTCTTGGCCACACACCGACGGAAGTGTGAGACGGCGTAATTGAGATTCCTTAGTCACCGCAAGGTGATGAAATCACAAACACGTGGGTAAAATGGTACAAACTCTGCAGAGTATTTAAAACTATCATGATAGTCATGCTCCCGATTATGAGCAACCTGGACCCTCACATGATTAGAGGGAAACTTGGGATTTGGGATGGTTTGGTAATGGTTATGGTCGGCAATATGGTTTTGGTGGTTATGAATTGAATTATGGTATTGGATATGGTTAATGGTAATGGTGAAATCTGGTATAATGGTGATGGATATGGAATATGGACTTGTACTATGTTGATCATTATGATTTATAATGGGTTTACTTCATATACATATAATATATTGCTTTTCAAGTGTTTTAATGTACTTTTCAGCACTTAGCCTTTATTATATTCGTCATTTGAATTAGCTACATGTCATACTTTCCACACTTGCTGAGTACGACATGTACTCACCCTTGCAATTCCCCCCACCAACAGTTGCAGGTCAGGATTGGGAGTATAACTGTGATAATGCAGAGTTCTAGGCCGTGTTTGCTGTCAGCTTTGCCCGTGGTGTTGATTGGAGCTGCGCTACCCTATTGCTTAGCTACCTAGTCACTTTATTTAGTTTATTTCCGTTGCATTAGTTCAAACTTGTCATTAATATTCATTAGAGCTTGTATTCGAGGATATTATGAATTTTGTAATAAACATGCTTAATTAATGTTGTTCTGTGGTAATTTTCTGTATATCCTTTTGTGAATGCACTCGTTTATGTGTGTTGAATGTCCTGGGCACACATATGCGTTTGCTTGGTTCATTTCCGGAACCGGGTGTCACAAATTGGTATGAGAGCCACAGGTTGACCGTAAGACGCAAACTAGATAGAATGGACACTTTAGAACACATAGGAACACTCAGGGATTGATGTGTTTTTGCTTGGTATGTTGTTTGCTTTGTATGGTTGCTTGTGTGCTTAGTAGAGGATTTTGGGATGCTTTAGTATTGCCATGTCCATATAGGCTAGTGTAGGTAGTTTCTTAGTTTCATATCCCTTGATTCATATAGTTGGGGACGTTTTCTAAATTCTTATCTCTTGCTTTTCTTCATATGGTGAAGACTCGCAACCAGAGGGATGGCAATGATGAGGAGGAGAACAATGGAGCGCCTCAGAACAACAATGGAAAAGGACCTGCCCAGGGAGCTATCAATATTGACCAGCTATTGGCTATGCAAAACCAGCTCATGCAGACTATGATACAGACTATGGGACAGATGCAGGCTGGCAACAACAACAATCAGCCTCACATGCCTCCACCGCCACCTTCGCTTCCTCATAACCGATTGGGAGAGTTAATGAGGACCAGGCCATCGACCTTTGCTCAAGCTGCTGATCCTATGGATGCCGATGATTGGCTCAAGTCCATGGAGAAGAAACTTGCAATAGTCCAATGCAGTGACCTGGAGAAGGTGTTATTCGTATCTCATCACTTGGAGCAGCTGCCGAATGGTGGGATTCCCTATGCAACGCCCATGAGAACCAAGAGATGATTACTTGGGCTGAATTCAAGGAGAGAGCTCTTTCTCATTATGTGCCGAAAGGTGTTATGATCTTGAAGAGATAAGAATTTGAGAACTTGAGACAAGGAAGGTCAAGCATGAGTGAATATCTCAATAAATTCACTCAACTCTCAAGGTATGCACCTGAGGATGTGAGCCGGGACAGTCGGAAGAAATATTTGTTCATGAGGGGTTTGAACAATGAGATCCAAGTGCAATTGCTGAATTGTGATTATGCCAACTTCCAGAAGCTTGCAGACAAGGAAATTGTGGTTGAGAACAAGGTCTGTGAGATGGAGCAAGACACGAAGAAGAAGGCGCCATATCAAGGACATCAATAAGAAAGTAATGTGCTCCCTTGCTTTGCACCACCAAATGTGCCTTATTACAGCTCTTCTGCTCATGTACAATGCCCTGGATATGCACCACGCCCAGCTCAGTTTGTGCAGCAACACCCTGTCATGCAAGCACCTAGGCCTCCAATGCCTTTTGCACCTCGTGCCAACTTTCCTGGTGCCAATGCGCAGAATCAAGTCTATCCAAATTATGGTGCAGTTCAGAAGTGCTATACATGTGGAGAAGCAGGACACTTTGCACATCAATGTCCTATGTCAGACCTTGGTCAAGGAAGCAATGCTCAAAGACAGAACCCAAGACCGAATGGAGCAGCCGCAAGAGAACCGTGGACAGCAGAATTTTGCTTGTAGCAACGTGAACCATGTCTCTACGGAGGATGCTCAACAAGCGGATGGCATGGTTATTGGTATGTTTCTCGCAAACTCCAACTTGGCGACTATGTTATTTGATTCTGGAGCATCACATTCATTAATTGCATCGAAATATGTTGCCAAGTATAGTTTTCCTATCTCTCACATTAAGTATACTCTATTGGTTAAGTCTCCTGGAGGAGAGATGAGGACAAATATAGTATATCCAAAAGTAAGCCTTAGAATAAGGGGGTAGACTTCTTCGCCAACCTCATTGTTTTGGATTCTCAAGGATTGGACATTATACTCGGTATGGAATGGTTGAGGAAGCACAATGGATTCATTGAATGTGCCACGAAGACGGTGAAATCGACCAATGAGGAAGGGATCACCGTAGAATTTGAAGCATCTCAACACGCACCAAAGCAATTGGAGCTGAACCACATGAATGGTGCCGCAATTGAGGAGATTCCGGTGGTGTGTGAATTTTTTGCTGTGTTCCCCGATGAGTTGCCAGGTATGCCACCTGACCGAGACATTGAGTTTGTTATTGAATTAATACCTGGAACTGCACCTATAGCTAAGAGGCCATATAGGATGCCTCCTAAGGAGTTAGCGGAGCTCAAGAAGCAGATTCAAGAGCAGCTAAAGAAGGGTTTTATTCGCCCAAGCTCATCTCCTTGGGGAGCACCCGTTCTTTTTGTGGATAAGAAGGATGGGTCACAAAGGTTGTGTGTGGATTACCGAGCTCTCAATGAGGTTACCATCAAGAACAAGTATACTTTTCCACACATAGAAGACTTGTTTGATCGGATGAAGGGTGCTTGTGTCTTCTCCAAGATTGATTTGAGGTCGGGATACTTTCAAATGAAGATTAGACCATCGGACATACCCAAGACAGCTTTTTAGACACGGTATGGATCCTATGAGTATACAGTTATGTCCTTTGGATTGACCAATGCACTTGCATACTTTATGTACCTCATGAATAAGGTCTTCATGGAGTACTTGGATAAGTTTGTTGTGGTGTTCATTGATGATATTATGATCTACTCAAGAAGCGAGGAAGAGCATGAGGAACACTTGAGGATTACATTGTAGAAATTGAGAGAGCATCAATTGTATGCCAAGTTTAGCAAGTGTCAGTTTTGGTTGAAAGAGGTGTCGTTTTGGGGTCATCATCTCGGGAGGAGTATCGATTGACCCAGGAAAAGTGAGAGATGTGCTAAAGTGGGAACCCCCGCAAAAGGTCAAGGAAATTAGAAGTTTTCTTGGAATGACTGGATATTACCGTAAGTTCATCAAGGATTTCTACACGATAGCCAAGCCCATGACAGAGTTGCTGATGAAGGGGAAAGCTTTCAAATGGACTCAATCTTGTCAAGAAAGTTTTGGGGAGTTGAAGAAAAGGTTAACAACAGCCCCAATTTTGATATTGCCGGATGTGAGCAAAAGCTTTGATATTTATTATGATGCATCAAGACGAGGACTTGGATGCGTGCTCATGCAAGAAGGTCAAGTGGTAGCCTATGTACCGAGACAGTTGAAGAAACATGAGCAGAATTATCCAACACATGATTTGGAACTTGCAGCCGTGATACAAGCATTGAAGATTTGGAGACATTATATCCTTGGACATAGTTGTGAAATTTATAAGGATCATAAGAGTTTCAAGTACATATTCACACAAACAGATCTGAATTTGAGACAACGAAGATGGTTGGAGCTCATCAAAGATTATGATGTGGGAATCAACTATCATCCAGGGAAGGCTAATGTAGTGGCTGATGCCTTGAGTCGGAAGGGAGTAAGCCACCAACTCACGGTTCGAGAGTTGCCATCCGAGTTATGTAAGGAGTTTGAATGTTTGAATCTTGGATTTGTGAATTAGATGGGGATAATGGAGTTAAATCCAACCTTGGAGCAGGAAATTCGAGAAGCACAAACAAAGGATGAGGAAATCCAAGAGATCAAGGAAAGGACCCAAGAGGGGAGGGAATTCAGATTTGATGAGGATGGACATGGTACCTTATGGCTTGGAAAGAGGATTGTCGTGCCTAATGTGAAGCATATTCGGGAGACAATACTAAAGGAGGCACATGACTCGCCATACTCAATCCATCCCAGTTGTACAATGATGTACAAGGACTTGAAGACGTGTTATTGGTGGGCTAGCATGAAAAAGGACATAGTTGAATACATAGTGTTATGTGATGTGTGCCAACGAGTCAAGGCGGAACATCAAAGGCCGGCATAACTATTGTAGCCGTTGAATATTCCAGAATGGAAGTGGGAAGAAATCGGTATGGACTTTATAGTTGTATTGCCACGTACTCAGTCCAGATATGACTCAATATGAGTAATTGTGGATAGTTTGACCAAATCAGCTCACCTTATTCCCGTCAAGACCAACTTTAATGGTGAGAAATTGGCAGAACTGTATATGGGAAGAATAGTATGTTTGCATGGAGTTCCAAAGAAGGTAGTGTCGGATAGAGGTTCTCAATTTACCTCCAGATTTTTGGCAGAAATTGCATAAAGCATTAGGAACAAGGTTGGATTTCAGTTCAGCATATCACTCTCAAACGAATGGACAAACTGAGAGGACCAACCAGATTTTGGAGGACATGTTAAGGCCCCCTTTGGCAGAGCTTCACGAAGCTAATTCTCAGGAAGAATCAGGGAAGTTGTACCAAACACTGTTTTTCAGAAGAAGTGATTCTTGTCTGATTCTGAGAAGTGATTCTCTGAAATGAACTAAGGGGTTGAGAGCTAAAAAAAGTAGCTTCTCCTGATTCTATGAAGCAATTCTCTGTCCTGATTCTGAGAGTTTATTTTAGAGAAGCATAGATAATCACTTTCGATCACAGTATCACTTCATCAGAGAATCGGAAGTAAATCCAGAGAATCAGCTCCGTGGAGCTGTGCCAAAGGGGGCCTAAGATCTTGTGCCTTGAAGCATGAAAAAAGTTGGGACAAGAGCTTGCCGTATGTAGAATTCTCATATACCAATAGTTACCAAGCAAGCTTGAAAATGTCGCCTTATGAAGCACTATATGGGAGGAAGTGTAGGACTCCCTTGTTCTAAAATGAGACAGGAGAAACTCAAGTATTTGGTCCGATGTGTTGCTAGAAGCAGAAAAACAAATCCAGATTATTCGTGAAAACTTGAGGGCTGCTCAATCGAGGCAAAAAGGCTATGCGGACAATAGGAGAAGGAAACTAGCCTTTGAAGTGGGAGATTTTGCTACCTCAAGGTGTCACCAGTGAGAGGTCATAAGAGGTTTAACATAAGAGGCAAGCTAGCACGTCGATACATTGGGCCATTCAAGATTTTGGACAAAAGAGGAGAAGTAGCATATAAGTTGGAGATGTCAGCTCACTTATCGGATGCTCGTGATGTCTTTCATGTTTCCCAGTTCAAGAAGTGTTTAAGGGTACCGGAAGAACAAGTGCCAATGGAAGAATTGTAATTAGAGACAGATTTGACTTATGGCGAGCAACCGGTCAAAATCTTGGAAACCAAGGAGAGGGTCACAGGAAACAAGGTTGTTCGATGGTGCAAAGTTCAATGGAAGCATCACACAGAATCAGAAACAACATGGGAGTTGGAGGACGATCTCAAGAAGGACTTTCCCTATCTTTTATCTTCTGCGTCGAATCTCGAGGGCGCGATTCATTTTAAGGGGGGGGGGGGGGCGGTAGGTTTGTAACACCCTCATTTTAATCCATCATGCATTGCATACATCCTAATACATGTCTAACATTAATCCACATAAAAAAGAATAAGTTTAAAATGAATTTAGAGTAAAATCGCACATAAAAATTCAGGGAAGTGCAGACTAGTCCGTTTTTGGTGCGGACTAGTCCAATTTCTCTCTGACCTTTATCGGACATGTCCCTTTTAGTGCGGACTATTCCAGTTTTTGCCTCTGGACAATTTTGGACTTGTTCGGTCCATTGCGTAGAAGTCTGGTATTCCATTTCCTTGGAATTTTTGCTAAGTCCCTAGACTTGTCCGGACTTGTCCGTTTTTCATCTGACTAAAATCGGACTTGTCCAATTTTGGCCACACATTTATGATTTTCCTCTGACCAAGTTTGGACTTGTCCGATATAGTCTAGACTTGTCCGTTTTTGCCTCTTTCAATCTTTGGACTAGTCCGGCCCTTTTCGGACTTGTCCAGTAAATCACGATTCCAAGTTGATCTTTTGTTCCATGACGTGTTTTTGGGTTTTACCTTAAGTGGGCCTAAGGACATTGTGTATAACTCATTTTGGAGCCCTTGTGGGACCCCACACCGGCCCCACCCTCTCCAAACTCGAATTCTATCAAACCCTAGCCTCCACCCTTATATAAACAACCCAACATCACACCTTTTTACCTCTTTGCTTCAATTGAAACACACCCAAACCCTAGTTCGTGGGTAGACGCCACCAAGGAGGGAGAACGAGATTCCAAGCAAGAAGAAGAAGAGGAGGAAACGAAAGAGGATCAAGATCTCCATCAAGTTTTTGTTCTTCATCTCCAATTCACCATCAAGTACTTCATCAACCCTAGATCGTCAAGATCCAAGTGTTGCCTCCAAAACCTTTGATTCATTGCAGTTCTAAACAACTGGTATACCTTCTAATCTCTTTTTCTCATATGAATTCAACCCCTTTTCTCCAAATTCACGTTGATCTAGAAAACCCTAATCCGCTGTTTCTGCGAAGAGCAGACTAGTCCGACCCTACAGCGGACTAGTCCAATTTTACTGACGATTTCCTGTTAAATTGAATCTATATTGGTTCGAATCAATTCCAAACCTATTAAAACTTGTTAAAAACTATTAGAACTAGTTAGTAAACATCATTAATAACTCATTAACTAGTTTTGCTTCGTATTTGCATTAATCATGCATGTCATGACATATTGAGTAATATATGTGCACTTATTGATTGTAATTCTTGTCTTGTATGTTCGTTGTGAGGATTAGACAGATTTGCGCTAGAGAGTGCCGCGGAGGACCTCCAACACCAAGAATTCGAAGTATTTGATCCAAACCAAGCCCAAGAGCAAGGCAAATGTCTTTGAAGATATTGATCCTGTTTCGACAATAAATGTTTTGTTTGCAAAACTGCATGCTTGTGTCAATTTGATGGGAATCCTATGATAGAAAGTTTATTAGCTTTGTTTGACCACCCTTGTCACCTGGAATATATGGTAGAGAGTCGGGAAGGGATTTTTACCTTTATGCTTCGCTTAATTAATTGGGATGGGAAAACAACTATACCATTTAATTATGCATTAATGAGATTATGGTTATTATGAACTGGTTAATATGACATGGTAATGGGTGATCTAAGAAAGCATGGTATGTGGATGGGTTGGAAGTTATGGTGGTTTCGCTTGCTTTAGATCTAAGGACCCATTCGTGGAGTGATCATCCAGGATTTACAGTGCCACCACGAGGCCAAATATGGGTGCGACGTAGCTGATTAATTAGGGTATTGCTAGTATTGCGTGGACCATTTGGCGAACCGGGGAAGGGGAGTCAGATTGGGTTTGGATATGTTTGGCGAAACTCCCTGGGATCCGAATGGCACAAGAGGGGGCCCTTGGTAGAAGATGTGCTCAGTTGGAGACATCGCCACCGTTGAAACCTCAGTGGGTCCGTACATGCTAGTAGTCCCTTTGTAAAAGTTATTTTGTGATCTCTGGCCACACACCAACGGAAGTGTGAGACGGCATAACTGAGATTCCTTAGTCACCGCAAGGTGATGAAATCACAAACACATTGATAAAGTGGTACAAACTCTGCCGAGTATTTAAAACTATCATGATAGCCGTGCTCCCGGTTATGAGCAACCTGGACCCTTAGATGATTAGATGGAAAATTGGGATTTGGGATGGTTTGGTAATGGTTATGGTTGGCAATATGGTTATGGTTTGTTATGAATTGGATTATGGTATTGGATATGGTTAATAGTAATTGTGAAATCTGGTATAATGGTGATGGATATGAAATATGGACTTGTACTATGTTGATGATTATGGTTTATAATGGGTTTACTTCTTATACATATAATATATTGCTTTTCAAGTGTTTTAATGTACTTTTCAGCACTTAGCCTTTATTATATTCGTCATTTGAATCAGCTACATGTCATACTTTCCACACATGTTGAGTACGACGTGTACTCACCCTTGCAATTCACCTACCAACAGTTGCAGGTCAGGATTGGTAGTATAACGGTGATAATACAGAGTTCTAGGCCGTGTCTGCCGTCAGCTTTGCATGTGGTGTTGATTGGAGCTGTGCTACCTATTGCTTAGCTGCCTAGTCACTTTATTTAGTTTATTTCCGATGCATTAGTTCAAACTTGTCATTAATATTCATTAGGGCTTGTATTCGAGGATATTATGAATTCTGTAATAAAAGTTCTTAATTAATGTTGTTCTTTGGTATTTTTCTATATATCCTTTTGTGAATGCACTCGTGTATGTGTGTTCAACATCCTGGGAACACATATGCGCTCGCTTGGTTCATTTTTGGAACCGGGTGTCACAATAGATCCGATGGCACCCACTATCAACGCATAAGACGTCGACGGCGGGCCCCCTGGGGTTGTCGAAGCTTGTTAGGTCCGACGGCTCCCACTGTCAACACGTAAGACGTCAACAACAGGCCCCCTGGGGTTGTCGGGGCTTGGTAGGTCCGACAGCACCCACTGTCAACGCATAAAACATCGACTACGGGCCCCCTGGGGTTGTCAGAGCTTGGTAGGTCCAATGGCACCCACTGTCAACGCATAAAACATCGACGGCGGACCCCCTGGGGTTGTCGGTGCTTCTCGACTTCGACGATATCCACCATTAATCGTAGAATACGCCGACGGCGAATCCCCTCTGATGGCTTCACCATCTTCACTTGAATTGCCATTATGCTTCATGTCGACAGCGGGCCCCCATGGGAGTTGTCGGAGCTTGTTAGCTCCAACGGCACCCACTTTCAACGATTGAAACATTGATGGTGGCCCCCCATGGGGGATGTCGGAACTTAGTAGCTCCGACATTGTCCACCATCGTCATGAGTTTCCATTTTTCCTGCGCATCAAAGACAAGAAAAATCGTAAATTCGTCCTCTCATCTATAACTCTTTTGTGACTTTTTACTTATTTGAATTTTAGATCCACAGAAACTCGATATGATAACAAGTACATTGGTTTTTCCAGATTCGAATGCCTTTAGGACCCGCCCTACTACGGCATGTCGGAATGTAGGTAGAGTGGTGTACTTAGGGTCTTGGACCAGGCTAAGTCGATAGCGCACTCCGGACCTATGTTGGCTTGGCGTTCAGGCGAGTAGAGCGTCTAGCAATGTTGAGATCCGAAAAACCCACAATATAACTTGTACATCATATGAGTAACTTGGACTAAAGGTCAAAAAGTATTGCACAACTTCTAGATAGACAAGAAGGATGTGACACCCGATTCTGAAAAATAAACCAAGTGCAGTATATGTGTGCCCAGGACGTTCAACACACATACACAAGTGCATTCACAAAAGAGTATACAGAAAATTACCACAAAACAAGATTAATTAACCAAATTTTATTATACAATTCATAATATCCTTGAATATAAGCTCTAATGAATATTAATGACAAGTTCAACCAATGCAGCCGAAATAAACTAATTAAGCAACTAAGCAAACTAAGCATAAGGGATAGCGCAGCTCCATGCAATAGCACAGGCAAGTCGACGGCAGCACACATCCTAGAACTCCGCATTATCCTCAAGACACTCCCAACCATCACCTGGAACTGTTGGTGGGGGGATTGCAAGAGTGAGTACATGTCGTACTCAGCAAGTGCGGAAAGTATGACATGTGGCTGATTCAAATGACAAATATAATAATGGCTAAGTGCTGAAAAGTACATTAAAAACATTTGAAAAGAAATACATTACATGTATATAAAATAAACCCGTCATAAGCCATGTAGTTATCATAATACCAGTCCATATTCCATATTCATCATCATATACCAATATCCATATTCAATACCAGAATTCAATTCATAACCATCCATAACCATAATACCAACCATAACCATCCCAAATACCATCCCAATACCGAGTTCACTCTAATCATGTGAGGGTCAAGGTTGCTCATAACCGAGAGCACGGCTATCATGATAGTTGAAAGCATCTAGGCCCCATGAGGTATGGTTTCGGTGATTAATGACAACCGTTGGATTTTACTAATGAATTTGTGGATGCAAGGTCTCCCATATCACTCATCAAAATCAAATGAAATCTATATGAATATCATCTACTGCTCATTGGATATAATTGGAGACCCCTAAACAATCATTCTACGAGGTCAATCGATTTTTATGAAGATTAGAAGAAAAAGCTCATATGTCAAAATTATTCAACCAAAATTGACAGCACTCAATGCTTGATAATCATCAGAAGGATATTTCAAACCAATGTATAAGAGGTCACTCAAGAAAATTCCAAAAGAATCACTTAGAACAACTCGAAGCAAACAAAATCAACTCACCGGATCAACCGATGTTTCTAGAAAACAATACATCGGTCGAGTTGGTTTAGCAGAAGAAGAAGACCTTAGAACTAAGTGCTCACCGGATCATCCGATGATGAAGGGGATGTTACATCGGTCCATCAGTACAGTAAGCAATCTCCCTGGACCAAGTGTAACACCGGACCATCCGATGTACAACTATAAACACATCAGTCGATCACTCCAGTAAGCATGAATTCTGAACCAATTCTCGACGAAGTGCCACCGGATCATCCGATGGGAAGGCAAGTGTAACATCGGTCTAACAACGGTCATATCTGACACAGTGACATCAGCTAATTTGGATTCGACCGATGACAACTGAAGGGAGAACATCGGATCATCAGGTGTTCGCAGAATAGTGATGTCAGCCTACTTTTCCAATGTCTATTTCGTGTAGGCTGGCTATTTATACCCCTTCAACCTGTCTATTCGACAAGTCTTGACAACCAGAGCTACTCTACACATTCTCAAGCATTCAAGACGTTGAGCTACGACTTCTACATCATCTACACCACTTACACACCAAGAGATAGGCTAGAACTTGCTAGAGATAGTGCTTGTGTGCTTCCATTCTTGGTGATTGGAGTCTCTAGTGTAGTGAGAGCTGTAAGGGAGTGTCCCCTAGTGATTGTATTGGAGAGAGCCTTTCGGAGCTTGCCAAGACGGTTGTGGAAGCCCAGAGGATCCAACGTGTACAAGGCTTGAGCTCCACCTTGCCGAGGTTAGCGAACGGAGAAGTATAGTGAAGATCCCTGGTCTCGATGACTTGGGAGTGGCTATACCCTTTGGTGGGTGCCACAACGTGGATGTAGGAAGATCTTGACGATCTTGCCGAACCACGGGATAAATCTCCGTGTCTTCGTGTCTCCTCGGGGGTTTGCGCTTTCTTCCTCTTCCCTTACACTTATGGATTTCGTATATCGCAAAGTTACTATTCACTTTAATGCATAGGTTGTTTGCATAGGGAATTGGGCTTTTAGTAACCAAGTTTTTATTGCTCTAATTTTTGAAAAGAATCCCAATTCACCCCCCCCTCTTGGGCATTCGATCCTTACAATTGGTATCAGAGCCAGGGTTGCTCATTGGATCATTCTAGCTTCACCGCTAGAGAGCTAAAATGGCAAAGAATGGGGCTTCGGTTCCTATCTTCGAGGGCAAGAACTTTGCCTATTGGAAAGCACACATGCATGCTTATCTAGAGGCTATTGCTCTCGAGGTATGGGAAGCGACCCATGCAGGATTTGGTGACCATAATTATGTTGGTGATCAAATCAAGTGGGATGCTAAAGCTAGAAATGCAATTTATGAATGCATTAGTCAAGATGTATTTGCTAGGATTGCTAGCAAAGAGAAAGCTTGTGAAATTTGGGCTTTATTGATTGAAATTCATGAGGATTCTTCTCGTGTCAAAGAACTAAAATATCATATGCTTAAAGCCAAATATGATGAGTTCAAAATGCTACCTCATGAAAATGTCAATGAAATGTTTTCTCGCTTGAATGTGCTTATTGAGGAAATTAATGCTCTTGACATTGCTTCTCTTGGCAAGGGACTCATCAACCGCAAGATTATTATGCTCCTTCCTAAGCCAAAGTACAACATCATCAACTCCATGCTTCAAAAAGAATCTCTTGATCACATTGAAGTTTCATAACTTATTGGAGAGATTCACGCTCATGAGATGAGTGTAATTGGGATGATGGAGCAATGATCTTCAAAGACAATTGCTCTAAAGGCTTCCACCAAGAAAACAAGTCTCAAGAAAAAGAAAGTGGTTGAGCCTAGCTCAAGTGAAGAAGAGCAAGCATCAAGTGAAGATGATGATGATGAGATTGCATTAATGATGAGAAAGTTCTCTCGCTTGAACTCCAAGATTGCCAAGAAGGGATACACCTTTGATCCCAAGAAGAAAGCTTTTCTACCAAGCATAGATGACAACAAGACTTGCTACAATTGTGGTGATCAAGGCCATATCTCCTATGATTGTCCAAAATCGGACAAAAGAAGAGAGCACAAGGGCAAGCATCGCAAGCTTGAAGATAGTGAAGATGATGAACAAGAGGTCAAACCCAAACCAAGATCCTTTGGGAAGAAGAAACATGACAAGGGCAAGAAGGCAAAACTCTTCCAAAGAAGAGGAAAGGTCCACAAAAGGTGTTCATGTGTGAGGCAATTGAGTGGATCACCGACGAAGAATCAAGTGATGAAGAGGGTGAAATGGAAGAAGAAAGCTTGGTCAGCCTTGCCATTGCCAACAATGATGATTCATCTCTTCATCCACCTCCCATGTGCCTCATGGCTAAAGGTAACACCAAGGTATGTGATGATTCTAGCGATGATGAGCTTTCCCCTGATGACTTAACCTCATTAATAAATGAATACCACACTATCATTAATAGGGAAAAGAGTAAGGTCAAGGCTCTTGAAGAAACTCGTGCTAAGCTTGAGAGTGCTAACCTCGATTTGCTTGACAAGTATGAAAGCATACTTAAGGAGCATGACACGCTCAAATATCATGTCAAGCAAGTTGAGGAGGATGAGGCTCAAATCAAGCTAGATTATCATGAGCTTGACTTAGCACACGAAGCACTCTTGGGAAAGCACAATGAGTTAATCCAAGAGCATCAAGTACTTAACCTTTATTATGAAGTTCTTGATCAAGAATTGAAAAATATAAAGAAACAAACCCTTAATGATAAGGTATCTATTACTTCTCATGTCGCTAATGTCTTGCATAAGTCTTTGCCTTTGAAAGAGAATGCTAGGGAGAAGGACTTGTTGGAAGAAATTGAAAGTCTCCGCACTAGTGTGGCAAGACTAACTAAAGGAGAAGTCAAGAACAAGGAAATCCTCTTCCAACAAGCAAAGGCCTTCAACAAGAGAGGACTTGGATCCTTCCCGGTGCCTAACAAAGGAAAGGTGCCCTCACCGGAGCTTAGAACATGCTTTATCAAGGAAGCTGGTTCCTATTGCCAACATTGTGAGGTCACCAGTCACCATACAAGGGAGTGTCCTCTTCCTAACCGGCCTTCTCCAAAACTGCCTACTAACTACAAGTCTACTTTCAATGATCATTATTATCTCTTGAGTAAAGTAGATGGCAAGGTGAAGGCAAGGTTCATTGGCAAGGACATAAAGGGCATGAAGGGGAAGCTCCCCAAGCAACTTTGGGTCCCAAAAACACTTGTATCACACATACAAGGACCTAAGTTGGCTTGGGTGCCTAAAGTCAAAAATTGAATTCATGTGTGTAGGTGAACTACAAAGCCAGAGGAAAGCATTGGGTACTCGATAGCGGGTGCACTCAACATATGACCGGCAATGATGGTATGTTCACCACCATAGAAAACCCCGGCAATCATGAACAAGTCACCTTTGGTGATAACTCTAAGGAGAAGGTAATTGGGTTAGGTAAGATTGCAATTTCAAATGATTTATCTATTTTAAATGTATTGTATGTTAAGTCACTTAGTTTCAATTTGCTTTCTATTGCACAATTATGTGATCTTGGACTAACGTGCACCTTTAGCAAGAATGATGTTGTTGTGACTAGTGAAACAAGCCAAGAACTAATCTTCAAAGGATTTCGGCATGGACATCTCTACCTAGTAGACTTCTCCAACAAGGATGCTAGCTTGACCACTTGTCTTTTCACCAAGACGAGTTTGAGTTGGCTATGGCATCGACGCATAGCTCACATAGGAATGAGCAAGCTCAAGAAGTCATTCAAGCTCGGGATGGTGACCGGCGTGAAGGATGTCACATTTGAGAAGAACAAGCTTTGTAGCGCTTGTCAAGTTGGGAAGCAAGTCACTTCACACCACCCGATGAAGACAATGGTGTCAACCTCCAAGCCACTTGAGTTACTCCACATTGACCTCTTCGGACCGTCCACATATCAAAGTCTTGGCGGTAACCTCTATTGTCTTGTTATAGTTGATAACTACTCTCGATATGCTTGGACTTTGTTTCTAGGTGACAAGAGTGAAACTCCGGAAGTGTTCCAAGACCTTCGCTAACCGTTCTCAAAGGGAATTTCAACTTCCCATCATCAAGGTCCGGAGTGACAACAGCACCGAATTCAAAAACTACAACATTGGGGAGTGGTGTGATCGTGAAGGCGTGAAGCATGAGTTTCCAGCCACATACACTCCTCAACAAAATGGTGTCGTTGAAAGGAAGAACAAGACTCTCATCACTCTTGCGCGAGCAATGCTTGATGACTATGGCACGTCCGAGAATTTTTGGGCCGAAGCAATCAACACAGCGTGCCATGCCGCAAATCGGGTCTACCTACATCGACTACTTCAAAAGACCCCGTACGAACTTCTTATTGGGAGAAAGCACAACATCTCCTATTTCCGAGTCTTCGGGTGCAAGTGCTACATCTAGCGCAAGAAAAGGCTCGGTAAGTTTGAAAGAAGATGTGATGTTGGTATATTTCTTGGTTATGCATCAAACTCAAAAGCATATCGAGTATTCAACCAAACCTCCAGTTTAGTTGAGGAAAGTTGTGATGTTGAGTTTGATGAAACTAATGGCTCCCAAGAGGAGAGTTTTGGTCATGATGAAATAGATGATGAGCCTCTACGAGATGCTATGAAGAACATGACCATTGGAGACATCAAGCCTAAAGTTGAGTAGAGCCATGATCAAGGGGGAGCTTCAAGTTCCAACATCAACACATCTATGGCACCTCAAGTTGATGAAGAGGAAAAAGATGATCCATTGCTAACACAAGATTCACAAGCCACACAACATCAAGAAGAAGAAGTCCATGATCGAATCCAACCACAAGAAGAACAACATGCATCACAACCGCCAAGTGCTTCACAACCACATATGAGGCATGGACGCATCTCCAAGGCGCATCCAATTGACCAAATCATCGCAAGTCCGTCAAGGGGAGTAAGTACACATTCTCGCCATTTCACTACGTTTTGTGAGCACTACTCGTTTGTTTCATGTGTAGAACCCACTCACATTGAGGAAGCACTCCAATCCAAATTGGGTGATGGCCATGCAAGAAGAACTCAACAACTTCATCCGCAATGAAGTTTGGGTGTTGGAGGAGCGACTCAAGGACAAGAACGTCATCAGAACAAAGTGGGTGTACCGCAACAAACAATATGAGAACGGCGTTGTGGTCCGCAACAAGGCAAGACTTGTGGCCAAGGTTTTCTCGCAAGTTGAAGGACTAGACTTTGGGGAGACATTTGCTCCGGTCGCCAGACTAAAAGCCATCCGTATACTTCTTGCTTTTGCATCACATCATAACATAAAGATTTATCAAATGGATGTGAAAAGTGCCTTTCTTCATGGTTATATTAATGAGCTTGTCTATGTTGAACAACCTACCGGGTTTGAAGATCCGAGGAATCCTAATCATGTGTTTAGGTTGCACAAGGTGCTCTACGAGCTCAAGCAAGCACCTAGGGCGTGGTATGAACGACTATGGGATTTCTTGATCATAAAAGGATTCAAGATCGGGAGGGTGGACACTACACTCTTCACCAAAGACATCGACGGAGAATTATTTATTTGTCAAATTTATGTCGATGATATTATTTTTGGTTCAACTAACAAAGCTTTTAGCCATGAGTTTGGCAAAATGATGTCTAGTGAATTCGAGATATCAATGATTGGAGAGCTCAACTTCTTCCTTGGATTTCAAATCAAGCAACTTCGAGAGGGAACCTTCATCTATCAAGAAAAGTATACCAAGGACCTCTTGAAGAAATTTGAGATAGGAAATTGTAGCTCAAGAAGTACTCCAATGGCAACAAATTGTCATCTCGACGTGGATAAGGACGGTAAAACTATTGACCAATCTAATTACCGTTCTATGATTGGTTCATTGCTTTATCTTACCGCATCTAGGCCCGATATCATGTTTAGTGTATGCTTGTGTGCTCGCTTCCAAGCGGCACCTAAAGAATCGCATCAGAAGGCGGTCTTTAGGATACTTTGGTATCTCAAGCATACCCCTAGTGTAGGCCTGTGGTACCCTAAAGGTGCAAAATTCCATCTCTTAGGTTACTCGGATTCGGACTTTGCCAGATGCCGTGTGGATCGCAAGAGTACCTCCGGTGGGTGCCACTTGCTTGGGCGTTCCCTAGTATCTTGGTCTAGCAAGAAGCAAAATTTCGTTGCTTTGTCCACTGCGGAAGTAGAATACATAGCGGCCGATGCATGTTGTGCCCAAATTATTTATATGAAGCAAACCCTTTTGGAATGTGGTATTAAACTTGGTTGTGTGCCTATCCTTTGTGACAATGAAAGTGCGGTTAAGATTGCTAAGAATCCCGTTCAACACTCCCGCACTAAGCACATTGATATTCGCCATCATTGCTTGAGGGACCATGAAGCTAAGGGAGACATCTCCTTGCGAGGTGTTAGGTCTGAAGAACAATTGGCGGATATCTTCACTAAGCCACTTGATGAGAAAACTTTTTGTAGACTAAGAAGTGAATTAAATGTGCTAGATGCATCAAACGTCATGTAAGTTGCCATGGTCATGTAAGAATGCATCACATATAGGTCTTGTCTAACTTTCAAAGGATAGGGGTGAACAAGGGTTAGCTTGGGATGGAGGTTCCTTTGGGTTTCCCCAAGGCTTGGAGAGTGGCTCTTCCTAAAGAAGCCTTTGAAAGGTTCAAATTTGGCAAGATAGATTTAATTTATGTCTTGCATGATGCCTGCCGTATAGACTTGCACTCACGTTTAATTTCTTGCATTATAAATTTTTTGGCATTGCATACGGTAGATTGTCACAAAGGGGAACCCAATTCATGAGAAAGAGACTTGATTGAAATGCAATATATCAACTCATATGATGTGGAAAGAACAAAATGTTAGGTGCGTTAATGCCTAAAGGAACATGCTTTAAAGAGATAGAAGTTTTCATCCTCTAGCTCACAAAGCATGGGCCTTACATTTTATTTGGATGTTTTCTTCCTTGATTTTTTCGGTGTTCTATTTGCTTTAGGGCTTAGCCAAGTTATTGGCAATTAGTCTTTTTGAGGGGTAAGGGGTTGCCCAAAAAGTCCTAAGACATGTGTTTCTTCGTGTTTGTTTGTTTGAGTCAAAGGACATATATGGGATGTTGCTATTTTGTAGTCATCGGATTATCCAATGCTTAGGGCAGAACCTTCATCGGATCAGTTTGTGCTCAAGGGCCAAGGGTCAGCTCAGTCAGAAAGTCAAATCAACCGACGAGTTCATTCTGAGAAACATCGGAGCATCCGATTTTCACATTTCTGGAGTTGTGCCAAAATCAACCGATGTTGATCCTCTCATCGTCGGAGCATCCGATGTCCATGGTACTTTTGGAATACCCTTACTGTACTATTCGAACGATGCAGCCCTCATCCTACGTCGGTTTATCCGATGTTAAATTTTGAGCTAGGGTTCGGGCCCCACCTATTTAGCGCGCCGTTTTACCTCCTTTTTCCTCTCTCCCCGACTCCGCTCACCGCCACCGACGCTCCGTGCTTCACCTCTGCTGCCACCGCTCCCTCGCCCTGCCGCCGCCCTTCAGTCGCCGCCGCCCTCCGGTCGCCGCCGCCTTCCCACGCAGCGCCGCCGCCTCCCCAAGCAGCGCTGCCACCGCCTCCCAACGCCTCACCGCCGCCGCACCTCTGCTACCGCCCACACCGCACCGCCGCCCTCTACGCCGCCGTGGTGCCCCCCCTACGGTCGTTGTCGCTTCATCGCTAGGGTTCCCCGGCCGCGACGATCTTTGCGTCGCCGTCCCATGTGCCCGAGCTCGTTTGTCTCGTGTGCTCATCCTCATCGTCGTCATGGGCCGCGATAAGAAGGGAAAGGGCAAGGCTATTGAGGAGCCAGCCGCCAAAAAGCAGAAGTTGTCGAAGGAGGCGAAGAAATCTTTGCTGGCCGCTCGCGCCGCTGAGGAGCGAGAGCGAGGCTGGGGAGGATCGTTGAGGATCTGCGAGGCCCGACAGAGGCAGCCTCCAGTGCCTGAGGAGCCAGAGGAGGAAGAGGAGCCCGAGGTGCCGCTAGTTCGCCGGTGCTCAGTCAGGACCCGTGGGGGTCATCCAGCTGCAGCACCGAGACCGAGACCGTCAGCAGCTGACCTTCGAGAGGACAGGGCGGCCCAGAGAGCTGTCTATGAGATGGACACTAACGTCCGTGTTGGTGAGGGTGTCCACTTGACCGATTACAGGAAGTTGAAGGCCAAGCAGCTCATGAAGCTCAGATGGAGTATTCTGCTTGAGGAGTGGTTCCCGCAGCCCAGAGAGGCACTTGTGGACAGCCGCTTTTGGACCCTGACACAGGCGTCGCTGTACGAGACTTACAGACGTCGGGGCCATAAGCTCTTCCAGCACAATTTCCTGGATTGGGATCAGTTTGCACTTGCAGTCGGGACAGAGATTCACCCTTACTTTGAGAGGTATAGAGGGCTAGTGGAGCTGATGTCTTACGAGAGGGGTGCCTACGTGGAGGACTGTGTCCGAGTATTCTATGCCACACTCTACGTCTCTGAGGGCCGCAGGTCCATTGACTTCATGTTCATGGGCCAACATCACCACCTAACTAGGCAGACTTTGGGACAACTGCTAGGCGTGGATCTTCACGACACAAGCCTACACGAGAGAGTGTATGGACAGGCTGACCCACCGAGGAGGCCGCTCACTGGAGGTGTGGCACCACCACTTGAGGAGATACTCTCACTGTTTGCTCAGCCTTTCTCTCCTGACCAGTCGAGGGTACCAGCTCTTCTCACTCCAGCTGCGTGCACAGTGCACCTTGCCTTGCGTCGCACACTACTGCCGAGGTTCGGATACGTTGAGGGGTTCACCAGCTTGCAGCAGACTCTCCTGTTCTATGTCATGAACGGGATGGAGTTCGACATTGTGGACATTATCATTTGTGAGATGGAGGACGTAATCACTGATGGAGTTGGGATGATGAGGCAGCTTGTGTTTGGTCACTGGATCAGTCACTTGCTCTACATGATAGCTCCAGAGGGGTCCGCCGTGCGTGACAGTCTCACCAACGAGAGCGTCACACGGTTCAGGCACTACCGTGCTCCAGCTCCTAGAGACCGCCGCCATGGCCGTCCAGTTGAGCGTCAGGTCCGTGCCCGTCTCTCAGAGGAAGATTGGTCAGACCTGGAGAAGAAAGATGAGATACTAGCACAGGCAGAGGCTCAGGGTGGGGATCTACAGCACATATGGTCCGAGAGTGACACTAGTGACAGTGTCGAGGAGTACTTCCCACCTCCTCCCTCACCCAGGCAGCACGACGCGGAGGCTGGAGGCTTGACTGTGGCACCTCCTACTCCACCTCCGGTGTCCGAGACACAGGTTTCTCAGCCATCTGAGTTGACTTCTCTACTCCAGCAGATGGTTGAGCAGCAGCGTTTGGATAGGCTTACAGCTGAGAAGGCCCGAGCTGAGCAGGCTGCGCGTCTCTTGGAGCTCCAGCAGCAGCAGCAGGAGATGCAGCGATAGATAGCCCGTGAGAGGCGAGAGGACACTGACAGGCTGACTGGGCTAATTGATTAGATGCACCAGCGTTCTCTCGACCAGCATCAGCAGACGCAGCAGGCTATGATTGTCATCCTGGGGTTGATCACCAACCTCTACACTCAGACTGGGATTGCCCTACCATCGTAGCTACCAGGCCTTGCTCCAGGTCTGCCTGTTCTAGCTCCAGTCTCAGCACCAGTGCCGACCATGCCGGTCCCGACCATCAGCATGTCCCCACTGCTTGCTCCAGGCGCACCTATCCACTCTCCCTTGCCAGCTACGACGCTTTTCCAGCAGACGCCGGCATCCGTTGTCAGTGCCCCGCTACCTGCAGTTCAGACTCAGCAGGAACCGACAATAGCTCCTGCAGCCCCCGTCACCTCCACTCCAGCTTCGGCAGCAGCTCCGACGACAGCACCCTCGACGGTGACCAGTTCGTCGTCGCCCCGAGCGCTCAGGATTCTTAGGCACTTGGCTTCCTTTTTGGTGTCTTGATGCCAAAGGGGGAGAAGAGTCAGGGGGAGGGTTAGCTTAGTCCCAGGGGGAGTCCTAGCTGTAGGGGGAGCTTATCTTTTTGGGAGTCTTTTGTAATTTGGAGATTTGCTACTCTTTTGCTATTCATTGAGTATTCGTGTGTCTCTTAATTCTCTCTTGTGTTATTGATCGCTTTTTGAGCCTTCGAGTTTCTTATGATGGATTTTGTACTTATTGCATACCCTCTTGAGTATCGCATTCTTAAATTCATTACTATAATGCTTTACTCGTTGTGTTGTCATCAATCACCAAAAAGGGGGAGATTGAAAGCATCTAGGCCCCATGAGGTATGGTTTCGGTGATTAATGACAACCGTTGGATTTTACTAATGAATTTGTGGATGCAAGGTCTCCCATATTACTCATCACAATCAAATGAAATCTATATGAATATCATATACTGCTCATTGGATATAATTGGAGACCCCTAAACAATCATTCTATGAGGTCAATCGATTTTTATGAAGATTAGAAGAAAAAGCTCATATGTCAAAATTATTCAACCAAAATTGACAGCACTCAATGCTTGATAATCATCAGAAGGATATTTGAAACCAATGTATAAGAGGTCACTCGAGAAAATTCCAAAAGAATCACTTAGAACAACTCGAAGCAAACAAAATCAACTCACCGGATCAACCGATGTTTCCAGAAAACAATACATCGGTCGAGTTGGTTTAGCAGAAGAAGAAGACCTAAGAACTAAGTACTCACCGGATCATCCGATGATGAAGGGGATGTTACATCGGTCCATCAGTACGGTAAGCAATCTTCCTGGACCAAGTGTAACACCGGACCATCCGATGTACAACTATAAACACATCGGTCGATCACTCCAGTAAGCATCAATTCTGAACCGATTCTAGATGAAGTGCCACCGGATCATCTGATGAGAAGGCAAGTGTAACATCGGTCTAACAACGGTAATATCTGACACAGTGACATCAGCTAATTTGGATTCGACTGATGACAACTGAAGGGAGAACATCGGAACATCCGGTGTTCGCAGAACAGTGATGTCAGCCTACTTTTCCAACGGCTATTTCGTGGAGGCTGGCTATTTATACCCCCTTCAACCTATGTATTCGACAAGTCTGACAACCAGAGCTACTCTACACATTCTCAAGCATTCAAGACGTTGAGCTACCACTTATACATCATCTACACCACTTACACACCAAGAGATAGGCTAGAACTTGCTAGAGATAGTGCTTGTGTGCTTCCATGCTTGGTGATTGGAGTCTCTAGTGTAGTGAGAGCTGTAAGGGAGTGTCCCTTGGTGATTGTATTGGAGAGAGCCTTGCAGAGCTTGCCAAGACGGTTGTGGAAGCCCGGAGGATCCAACGTGTACAAGGCTTGAGCTCCACCTTGCCGAGGTTGGCGAACGGAGAAATATAGTGAAGATCCCTGGTCTCGGTGACTTGGGAGTGGCTATACCCTTTGGTGGGTGCCACAACGTGGATGTAGGAAGATCTTGACGATCTTGCCGAACCACGGGATAAATCTCCGTGTCTTCGTGTCTCCTCGGGAGTTTGCGCTTTCTTCCTCTCCCCTTACATTTATGCATTTCGTATATCGCAAAGTTACTATTCACTTGAATGCATAGGTTGTTTGCATAGGGAATTGGGCTTTTAGTAATCAAGTTTTTATTGCTCTAATTTTTGAAAAGAAGCCCAATTCACCCCCCCTCTTGGGCATTCGATCCTTACAATAGTTTTAGACACACTCTGCAGAGGTTGTACCGCTTTACCCACATGTTTGTGATTTCATCACCTTTCGATGACTATAGAATCTCAATTATGTCGTCTCACACTTCCTTAGGTGTGTGGCCAAGAGATCACAAAATAGCCTTTACAAAGGGATTACTAGCCTATTTAGAACCCATTGAGATTTCACCGGTGGTGATGTCTCCAATTGAGCACATTTTCAACCAAGGGCCCCCTCTTGAGCGATTCGGATCCCAGGGTAGTCCCACCAATCATCAACAAACTCAATCTGACTACCCCTTCCCCGAGCATCCTTAATGGTCCAAATAGCACTATCAAAGCCCTATTTAATCAGCTATGCCGCACCCATACTTGGCCTCGTGGTGGCACTGTAAATCCTGGATGGTCGCTCCACAAACCAGTCTTTAGATCTAAAGCAAGCAAAACCACTATAACATCCAACCCATCCACATACCAGGCTTGCTTAGATCATCCATTACCATATCATATTAACTAGTTCATGTTAACCGTAATCTCATCCATGCATAATTAAATTGAGTGGTATAGTTGTTTTCCCATCCCAGTTGATTAACCTAAGCAAAAAGGTAAAAATCTCATCCCGACTCTCTACCATATACCCCATGTGACAAGGGTGGTTAAACAAAGCTAGTAAACTTCCTATCATAGGACTCCCATCAAATTAACACAAGCATGCAGTTTTGCAAACAGAACATTTATTTTAAAACAGGATCAATATGCTTCAAGGACACTTGCCTTGCTCTTGGGATTGATTAGGATCAAAGTCTTCAAACTCTTGGTGCTGGAGATCCTCCGCGGCACTCTCTTGCGCAAATCCGTCTAATCCGCAAAATAAACATACAAGACAAGAAACAGAAGCAAAGAGTGCACAAATATTACTCAATATGACATGATATGCATGATTGATGCAAATGCAAGGTAGAACTTGTTAATAGATTGCTTTTAAATGGTCATTATCTAGTTCTAATAGATTTTAACAAGTTTATATAGGTTTGGGTTTGATTAGATCTACTTTTAGAATCAATTCAACACAATTTAGTCAGCAAAATTGGACTAGTCTACAGAAGGTCGGACTAGTCCGCACTTCGCAGAACTAGCGAACTAGGGTTTTCTAGATCGACGTGAATTTGGAGATTAGGGGTCGAATTCACGTAAGGAAAAGGAAATAGAAGGTAAAACAGGTGTTTAGGGCTCTAATGAATCAAGAAACTTGGAGGCAACACTTGGATCTTGGCGATCTAGGGTTGATAATGAACTTGGAGATGAATTGGTGATGAAGAACGAAAGCTTGGTGGAGATCTTGATCCTCTTTCGTTTCCTCCTCTTCTTCTTGCTTGCGATCTCCTCCTCCCTCCTTGATGATGGCTCTCCACGAACTAGGGTTTGGGTGGGGTGGAAAAGTGGTAAATAGAGGTCAAGCCAAGGGTTGGGTTGTTTATATAGAAGTGGAGGCTAGGGTTAGATGGATTTCGAGTTTCAGAGGAGTAGAGGCCGGTTTAGAGTCCCACATGGGCTCTAAAAGAGTTAGGCACGACGTCCCTAGGCCCACTTAACGTGAAACCAAAGAAACAAGTCATAAAACAAAGAATAAATTCGGAGTCGCGAAATATCAGACAAGTCCGACAAGGACCGTACTAGTCCGAAGTTAGTCAGAAAGAAATCAGACAAGTCTGGCCAAAAACCGGATAAGTCCGACTTTAGTCAGAGAGGAAAACGGACAAGTCCGCTAGAGCACCAGACTATTCCGAACAAGTCCATGGACTTAGCAAATTTTCAAGGATTCTTGGAATATCGGACTAGTGTGCACAAAATTGAACAAGTCTGAAAGTGTTTGTGACGCCCGGTTCTGAAAAATGAACCAAGCTAACGCATATGTGTGCCCAGTATGTTCATCACACATACACGAGTGCAATCACAAACGATATACAGATAATTACCACAGAACAAGATTAATTAACCAAACTTTATTAAACAAACCATATTATCCTCGAATACAAGCTCCAATGTATATCTATGACTAGTTCAACTAATGCAGCGGAAATAAAGTAATTAAGCAACTAAGCAAACTAAACAACTAAGCATAAGGGATAGCGCAGCTCCAATGACACCACAGGCAAAGCTAACGGTAGACACGGCCTATAACTTCGCATTCTCACCATTAAACTCCCAATCCTGACCTGCAACTGTTGGGGGGGAGATTGCAAGAGTGAGTACATGTCGTACACAACAAGTGTGGAAAGTATGACATGTGGCTGATTCAAATGACGACAATAATAATGGCAAACTGCTGAAATGTACACAAAACATTTGAAAAGCAATATATTATATTTATGTGAAGTAAACCCATCATAATCATAAGTAATACCATAATACCAGTCTGAATTCATTACCAGCATCAACAATTCCAGATTCCACCATTTGCCAATAACCGTATTCAATACCAGAAATTAATTCGTAACCATAATATCACCATGACTATAATACCGATCATAACCATCCCAATACCGAGTTCCCTCTAATTATGGAAGTTGTCCAGGTGCTCATAACCGGGAGCACGGCTATCATTATAGTTTTATTTAACTCTGCAGAGTTTGTACCATTTTACCCACGTGTTTGTGATTTCATCACCTTTCGATGACTAGACCCTCTATTATGTCGTCTCACACTTTCGTCGGTGTGTGGCCAAGAGATCACAAAATAGCCTTTACAAAGGGATTACTATCCTATTTAGACCCCACTGAGGTTTCACCGGTGGTGATGCCTCCAACTGAGCACATCTTCAACCAAGGGCCCCCTCTTGAGCCATTCGGATCCCAGGGTATTCCCACCAATCATTAACAAACCCAATCCGACTACCCCTTCCCCAAGCATCCACAATGGTCCAAACAGCACTAGCAAAGCCCTAATTAATCAGCTACGCCGCACCCATACTTGGCCTCGTGGTGGCACTGTAATCCTGGCTTATTCTCGCATGAACCGGTCCTTAGATCTAAAGAAAGCAAACCACCATGACATACAACCTATCCACATACCAGGCTTGCTTAGATCACCCATTACCATATCATATTGACCAGTTCACATTAACCAAAATATCATTAATGCTTAATTAAGTGTGTAGTGTTGTTTTCCCATCCCAATTAATTAAGCGAAGCAAAAAGGTAAAAAATCCCTCCCCGACTCTCTACCATAATTCCAGGTGACAAGGGTGGTTAAACAAATCTAGTAAACTTCCTATCATAGGATCCCCATCAATTTGACACAAGCATGCAGTTTTGCAAACAAAACATTTATTTTAAAAACAGGATCCATATGCTTCAAGGACACTTGCCTTGCTCTTGCTGTTGATTAGGGTCAAAGCCTTCAAACTCTTGGTGTTGTAGATCCTCCGCGGCACTTTCTAGCGCAAATCTGTCTAATCCACACAATAAACATACAAGACAAGAAACAAAATCAAAGAGTGCACAGATATTACTCAATATGACATGACATGCATGATTGATGCAAATGCAAGGTAGAACTTGTTAATAGATTGCTTTTAATGATCAATAACTAGTTCTAATAGCTTTTAACAAGTTTATACAGGTTTGGAGTTGATTAGATCAAATTTTAGAATTAATTCAACACAATTCAACCAGAAAGATCGAACTAGTCCGCTAGGGACCAAACAAGTCCGCACTTTGCGAGATCAGTAGATTAGGGTTTTCTAGATCGACGTGAATTTGGAGATTAGGGGTTGAATTCTCGTAAGGAAAAGAGAATAGAAGGTATACCAAGTGTTTAGGACTCCAATGAATCAAGAAACTTGGAGGTAGCACTTGGATCTTGGTGATCTAGGGTTGGTGATGAACTTGGAGATGAATTGGTGATGAAGAACGAAAACTTGGTGGAGATCTTGATCCTCTTTCGTTTCCTCCTCTTCTTCTTCTTGCTTGGGATCTTCTCCCTCCTTGATGGTGGCTCTCCACGAACTAGGGTTTGGGTGGGTGGAAAAGTGGCAAATAGATGTCAATCCAAGGGGTGGGGCTGTTTATATAGAGGTGGATGCTAGGGTTAGTTGGATTTCGAGTTTGGGATGAGTAGAGGCCGGTTTAGAGTCCTACATGGGCTCTAAAAGAGTTGGGCATGACGTCCCTAGGCCCACTTAACGTGAAACCCAAGAAACAAGTCATAAAACAAAAGATCAATTCGGAGTCGCGAAATATCGGACAAGTCCGAAAAGGATCGGACTAGTCCGAAGTCATCCAGAGAGAAAATCGGGCAAGTCTGGCCAAACATCGGACAAGCCCGACTTTAAACAGAGAGGAAATCGGACAAGTCCGCTGGAACACCGGACTAGTCTGGAAAAGTCCAGGGACTTAGCAATTTTTCAAGGATTCTTGGAATATCAGACTAGTCCGCACAAAATCAGACAAGTCCAAAAGTTTCCAGGGTCAAAATCGGATTAGTCCGCAGCAAAAACGGAGAAGTCCGTTTTTAGTCAGAGAGAAGTCGGACTAGTCCTCAGTAAAATTGGACTAGTCCGCACTTTCCTGCAATTTAAGTGCAGTTTTGTTCTAAATCAATTTTAAATTTGTTCCTCTTTATGTGGGTTAATGTTAAACATGTATATGAGTGTATGTAGGGCATGATGCATGAAAATGAGGGTGCTACAGTGTCCAGAGGGAAAATCAGACTAGTCCGTAGCAAAAATGGACAAGTCCGTTTTTAGTCAGAGAGAAATCAGACTAGTCCTCACCAAATCAGACTAGTCCGCACTTTTCAGCATTTTAAGTGCGGTTTTTTCCAAATCAATTTTAAACTCGTTCCTCTTTATGTGGGTTAATGTTAAACATGTATATGAATGTATATAGGGCATGATGCATGAAAATGAGGGTGTTACAAACCTACCCCCCTTAAATTGAATCTCGCCCTCGAGATTCGACGTGGAAGAGAAGAGATAGGGAAATTCCTTCTTGAGATCATCCTCCAATTCCCACGTTGCTTCTTTTTCTGTGTGGTGCTTCCATTGAACTTTACACCATCTAATAACCTTATTCCTTGTGACCCTCTCCTTGGTTTCCAAGATTTTGACCGGTTGTTCTGTATAAATCAAATCTGCCCCTAATTTCAATCCTTCCATTGACACTTGTTCTTCTGGTACTCTCAAGCACTTCTTGAGCTGGGAAACATGAAAGACATCATGGACATCCAAAAGATGAGTTGGCATCTCCAACTTATACGCTACTTCTCCTCTTTTGTCCAAATTCTTGAATGGTCCGATATAGCGAGGTGCTAGCTTGCCTCTTATGTTAAACCTCTTATGACCTCTCATTGGTGACACCTTGAGGTAAACAAAATCTCCCACTTCAAAGGCTAATTTCCTTCTCCTATTGTCCGCATAGCCTTTTTGTCTTGATTGGGCAGCCCTCAAGTTTTCACAAATTATTTGGACTTGCTTTTCGGTTTCTTGCAACACATCTGGACCAAATACTTGAGTTTCTCCTGCCTCATTCCAGAACAAGGGCGTCCTACACCTCCTTCCGTATAGTGCCTCATATGGTGAAATCTTCAAACTTGCTTGGTAACTATTGTTGTATGAAAATTCTGCATATGGCAAGCTCTTGTCCCAACTTTTCCCATGCTTTAAAGCACAAGCTCTTAACATGTCCTCTAAAATCTAATTGGTCCTCTCAGTTTGTCCATCCGTTTGAGGGTGATATGCTGAACTAAAATCCAACCTTGTTCCCAAAGCTTCATGCAATTTTTTCCAAAACCTGGAAGTGAATTGTGAACCTCTATCCGAGACTATCTTCTTCGGAACTCCGTGCAAACATACTATTCTTCCCATATACAGTTCCGCCAATTTCTCTCCATTATAGGTGGTCTTGATCAGAATAAAGTGGGCTGACTTAGTTAACTGATCCACAATTACCCAAATCGAGTCATAACTGGACAGGGTACGTGGTAAACCAACTATGAAGTCCATACCGATTTCTTCCCACTTCCATTCCAAAATCTTTAATGGTTGTAATAGTCCAGCTGGACTTTGATGTTCCGCCTTGACTCGTTGGCACACATCACACAATGCTATGTATTCAGCTATGTCCTTCTTCATACTAGCCCACCAATAACACGTCTTCAAGTCTTTGTACATCTTTGTACAACCAGGATGAATTGAGTATGGTGAGTCATGTGCCTCTTTTATTATTGTCTCCCGAATACGCTTCACATTAGGCACAATAATCCTCTTACCAAGCCATAGGGTACCATGTTCATCCTCATCAAATCTGAATTCTCTCCCCTCTTGGGTCCTTTCCTTGATTTCCTAAATTTCCTCATCCTTAGTTTGGCCTTCCCGAATTTCTTGCTCTAGTGTTGGGTTTAACTCCATCATCTCCATCTCATTTACGAATCCAAGGTTCGACCGTTCAAACTCCTTGCATAACTCGGATGGTAACTCTCGAACTGTGAGTTGATGACTTACTCCTTTTCTACTCAAAGCATCGACCACTACATTGGCTTTTCCCGGATGATAGTTGATCCCCAAATCATAATCTTTGATGAGCTCCAACCATCTTCGTTGCCTCAAATTTAGATCTATTTGTGTGAAAATATACTTAAGACTCTTGTGATCCGTATAAATTTCACACCTATGTCCAAGGATGTAGTGTCTCCAAATTTTCAATGTGTGTATCACGGTTGCAAGTTCCAAATCATGTGTTGGATAATTTTGCTCATGTTTCTTCAATTGTCTTGACGCACAGGCGACCACTTGACCTTCTTGCATGAGAACACATCCAAGTCCTTGTCTCAAGGCATCGCAATATATGTCAAAACTCTTGTTTACATCCAACAATATCAAAACTGGGGTTGTAGTTAACCTCTTCTTCAACTCCTCAAAACTGTTTTGACAAGCTTGAGTCCATTGGAATGCCTTTCCCTTCATTAGCAGTTCCGTCATTGGCTTGGCTATCTTTGAAAAGTCCTTGATGAATCAATGGTAATATCCATTCATTCCAAGAAAACTCCTTATTTTCTTGACATTTTGCGGCGGTTCCCACTTCAACACGCCTCTCCCTTTTCCGGGGTCAACCGATACTCCTCCTCCTGAGATGATATGACCCAAAAACGACACCTCTTTCAACCGAAACTGACACTTGTTGAACTTGGCATACAATTGATGCTCCCATAATTTATGCAGCGTAAGACTCAAGTGTTCCTCATGTTCCTTCTCATCATTCGAGTAGATCATAATGTCATCAATAAACACCACAACAAACTTATCCAAGTACTCCATGAAGACCTTATTCATGAGGTACATAAAGTAGGCAGGCGCATTTGTCAATCCAAAAGACATCACGGTGTACTCATAAGATCCATACCATGTCCTAAAAGCTATCTTGGGTATGTCCGATGGTCTAATCTTCATTTGAAAGTATCCCAACCTCAAATCAATCTTAGAGAAGACACAAGCACCCTTCATCTGATCAAACAAGTCCTCTATGCGTGGCAAGGTGTACTTGTTCTTGATTGGCACCTCGTTGAGAGCTGGGTAATCCACACACATCCTTTGGGTTCCATCCTTCTTGTCCACCAACAACACGGGCGCTCCCTAAGGTGAATAACTAGGGCGAATAAAACCTTTCTTTAGTTGCTCTTGAATTTGTTTCTTGAGCTCCGCTAATTCCATAGGAGGCGTCCTATACGGCCTCTTAGCTATAACTGCAGTTCCAGGTATTAAATCAATAACAAACTCAATGTCTCGATCAGGTGGCATACCTGGCAACTCGTCCGAAAAAACATCCAAAAAATCACACACCACCAGAATCTCCTCAATTGCGGCACTGTCCATATGATTCAGCTCCAATTGCTTCGGTGCATGTTGAGTTGCTTCAAATTCTACGGTGATCCCCTCCTCGTTGGTCAACTTCACCGTCTTTGTGGCGCATTCGATAACTCCATTGTGCTTCCTCAACCAGTCCATACCAAGTATAATGTCCAATCTTTGGGAATCCAAAATAATGAGGTTGGCGGAGAAGTCTACCCCCTTATTCTAAGGTTTACTTTTGGACATACTATATTTGTCCTCATCTTTCCTCTAGGAGACTTAACCAAGAGAGTAAACTTCATATGAGAGATAGGAAAACTATACTTGGCAACATATTTCGATGCAATGAATGAATGTGATGCTCCAGAATCAAACAACATAGTCGTGAGGTTGGAGTTGGCGAGAAACATACCAATGACCACGTCATCCGCTTGTTGAGCATCCTCCGTAGAGACATGGTTCACGTTGCCACGAGCAAGATTCTGCTATACCCGGTTCCCTTGCGGTTGTCCTCCATTGGGTCTTGGGTTTTGCCTCGGCGCATTGCTTCCTTGACCAAGTCCTGACTTAGGACATTGATGTGTAAAGTGTCCAGCTTCTCCACAAGTATAGCACTTCTTAACTCCACCAGAATTATTGGAACGAGCTTGGTTTTGAACGCTTGCACCAGGAAAGTTAGCACGAGGTGCAAAAGGCATTAGAGGCCTAGGTGCTTGCATAACAGGGCACTGCTGCACAAACTGAGTTGGGCGCGGTGCAATTCCGGGGCAATGAGTAGGCGCAAAAGAGGTGAAGTAAGGCGCATTGGGTGGTGTATAGCAAGGGCGCACATTACTTCCTTGTTGCTGTCCTTAATATGGTGTCTTCCTCTTGTTGTCCTGCTCCATCTCACGAATCTTGTTCTCAACAACAATTGCTTTGTCCACAAGCTTCTGAAAGTTGGCATAATCATAGTTGAGTAGTTGCACTTGGATTTCATTGTTCAGGCCCCTCATGAATAAGTATTGCTTCCGGCCGTCCCGGCTCACATCTTCAGGCGCATACCTTGAAAGTTTAGTGAATTTATTGAGGTATTCACCCACGCTCAATCTTCCTTGCCTCAAGTACTCAAATTTTTGCCTCTTCAGAATCATAACACCTTCCGGCACATATTGAGAACAAAAGATCTCTTTGAATTCGGCCCAAGTGGTTCTCATGAGCATTGCAATAAGAATCCCACCAATCCGCAGGTGCTCCAACTAGTTGATGAGAAGCAAATAGAACCTTCTCCCGGTCACTGCATTGGACAATAGCTAGCTTCTTCTCCACGGACTTGAGCCAATCATCCGCATCCATAGGGTCAGTGGCTTGAGCAAAGGTTGGCGGCGTAGTCCTCATAAACTCTCCCAACCAGTTATGAGGAGGTGGGGGTGGCGGTGTTGATGTTGCTAGCCTGCAGCTGTCCCATAGTTTGTATCATGGTCTGCATGAGCTGGTTTTGCATAGTCAATAGCTGCTCAATATTAATAGCTCCTTGGGCAGGTCCTTATCCATTGTTGTTCTGAGGTGCTCCATGGTTCTCCTCCTCATCATTAGCATCCCTCTGGTTGCGAGTTCTCACCATCTGAAGAAAAGCAAGAGATAAGAATTAGAAAACATCCCCAACTATATGCATCAAGGGATATGAAACTAAACAACTAGCTACTCTAACCTACGTGGATATGGTAATCCTAAAGTATCCCAAAATCCTCTATTAAGCACACAAGCAAATAATATATATAGCAAACAACACACCAAACAAAAGCACATTGATTCCTGAGTGCTCCTATGTGCTCTAAAGTGTCCATTCTATCTAGGCTGCGTCCTACGGTCAACCTGTGGCTCTGATACCAATCTGTGACACCCGATTCCGAAAAATGAACCAAGTGTAGTATATGTGTGTCCAGGACGTTCAACACACATACAAAAGTGCATTCACAAAAGAGTATACAAAAAATTACCACAAAACAAGATTAATTAACCAAATTTTATTACACAATTCATAATATCTTTAAATACAAGCTCTAATGAATATTAATGACAAGTTCAACTAATGCAGCGGAAATAAACTAATTAAGCAACTAAGCAAACTAAGCATAAGGGATAGCACAGCTCCATGCAACACCACAGGCAAGTCGACGACAACACATAGCCTAGAACTCCGCATTATCCTCAAGACACTCCAAACCATCACCCGAAACTGTTGGTTGGGGGGGGGGGGGGGGGTTGAAAGAGTGAGTACATGTCGTACTCAGCAAGTGTGGAAAGTATGACATGTGGCTGATTCAAATGACGAATATAATAATGGCTAAGTGCTGAAAAGTACATTAAAAACATTTGAAAAGCATTACATTACATGTATATAAAATAAACCCATCATAAGTCATGTAGTTATCATAATATCAGTCCATATTCCATATCCATCATCATATAACAATATCCATATTCAATACCTGAATTCAATTCATAACCATCCATAATCATAATACCAACCATAACCATCCCAAATACCGTCCCAATACCGAGTTCACTCTAATCATGTGAGGGTCCAGGTTGCTCATAACCGGAAGCACGTCTATCATGATAGTTTTAGACACACTCTGCAGAGGTTGTACCGCTTTACCCACGTGTTTGTGATTTCATCACCTTTCGATGACTATAAAATCTCAATTATGCCATCTCACACTTCCTTAGGTGTGTGGCCAAGAGATCACAAAATAGTCTTTACAAAGGGATTACTAGCCTATTTAGACCCCACTGAGGTTTCACCGGTGGAGATGTCTCCAACTGAGCACATCTTCAACCAAGGGCCCCCTCTTGAGCCATTCTGATCCCAGGGTAGTCCCAACAATCATCAACAAACCCAATCCGACTACCCCTTCCCTGAGCGTCATTAATGGTCCAAATAGCACTGGCAAAGCCCTAATTAATCAGCTACACCGCACCCATACTTGGCCTCGTAGTGGAACTGTAAATCCTGGATGGTCACTCCACGAACCGGTCCTTAGATCTAAAGCTAGCAAAACCACCATAACATCCAACCCATACGCATACCAGACTTGCTTAGATCACCCATTACGATATCATATTAACCAGTTCATGTTAACCATAATCTCATCCATGCATAATCAAATTGAGTGGTATAGTTGTTTTCCCATCCCAGTTGATTAAGCGAAGCAAAAAGGTAAAAATCCCATCCCGACTCTCTACCATATACCCCAGGTGACAATGGTGGTTAAACAAAGCTAGTAAACTTCATATCATAGGATTCCCATCAAATTGACACAAGCATGCAGTTTTGCAAACAAAACATTTATTTTAAAACAGGATCAATATGCTTCAAGGACACTTGCCTTGCTCTTGGGATTGATTAGGATCAAAGACTTCAAACTCTTAGTGTTGGAGATCCTCCGCGGCACTCTCTAGCACAAATTCGTCTAATCCGCAAAATAAACATACAAGACAAGAACCACAATCAAGGAGTGCACAAATATTACTCAATATGACATGATATGCAGGATTGATGCAAATGCAAGGTAGAACTTGTTAAAAATTGTTTTAAATGATCACTATCTAGTTCTAATAGATTTTAACAAGTTTATACAGGTTTGGATTTGATTAGATCTACTTTTAGAATCAATTCGATACAATTTAGTCAACAAAATCGGACTAGTCTGCACAAGGCCGGATTAGTCTGCACTTCGCAGAACTAGCGAACTAGGGTTTTCTAGATCGACGTGAATTTGGAGATTAGGGGTCGAATTCACATAAGGAAAAGGAAATAGAAGGTATACCATGTGTTTAGGACTCCAATGAATCAAGAAACTTGGAGGCAACACTGGGATCTTGGCGATCTAGGGTTGATGATGAACTTGGAGATGAATTGGTGATGAAGAATGAAAGCTTGGTGGAGATCTTGATCCTCTTTCGTTTACTCCTCTTCTTCTTGCTTGAGATCTCCTCCTTCCTCCTTGATGATGGCTCTCCATGAACTAGGATTTGGGTGGGGTGGAAAAGTGGCAAATAGAGGTCAACCCAAGGGGTGGGGTTGTTTATATAGAAGTGGAGGCTAGGTTTAGATGGATTTCGACTTTCAGAGGAGTAGAGGCCGGTTTAGAGACCCACATGGGCTCTAAAAGAGTTAGGCACAATGTCCCTAGGCCCACTTAACATGAAACCTAAGAAACAAGTCATAAAACAAAGGATAAATTCAGAGTCGCGAAATATCGGACAAGTCCGACAAGGACCGAACTAGTCCGAAGTTTGTCAGAAAGAAATCGGACAAGTCTGGCCAAAAATTGGACAAGTCCGACTTTAGTCAGAGAATAAAATGGACAAGTCCGCTGGAACATCGTACTAGTCCGGACAAGTCCAGGGACTTAGCAGATTTTCAAGGATTCTTGGAATATCGGACTAGTCCGCACAAAATCGGACAAGTCCGAAAGTGTCCAGAGGCAAAATCGGACTAGTCCGCAGCAAAAATGGACAAGTCTGTTTTTAGTCAGAGAGAAATCAGACTAGTCCTCAGCAAAATCGGACTAGTTCGCACTTTTCTGCATTTTAAGTGCGGTTTTGTTCCAAATCAATTTTAAACTCGTTCCTCTTTATGCGGGTTAATGTTAAACATGTATATGAATGTATGTAGGGCATGATGCATGAAAATGAGGGTGTTACAAAGGAAAAGAATAAATAGAAGAAAATGGGCATGTACAAAATTAATGCACGTGGAGTCTGCTTTCACACAACAATATCATCCATTATAGGTCCGAATTACAGGGGGGGCAAGGACACACTTAGGGTACGGAACCAGGCTAAGTGTGTTATACATCTTGTACTAACCCAGGACAGGTAGCTACACTTTTAGTGTTGTGACTGTGTCAAGTGTTGCTTGACCTTCCCGGACCCTCCCGAAGGGGTCTAGATGTCCTCCCGGAGGACCTACCCGACTCTGTGTATGGACTCTATAACTTACATTGTGTGTAATTACAAACTCACCTCCATAATACTAAGAATAAAACTTATTGAGGTGCTCGATGTTCCAAGGATTGGGAAGCCGTGTCCCATCCTTAGTTGCCAAGCGAACGCATCTAGGACTGGATACTTTGATCACTCGGAAGGGACCTTCCCAGCTGGGAGAAAGTTTGTTTATCCCTTCACGAGTTAGTATTCTCCGCAGCACCAGATCGCCTTCTTCAAGCTGTCGGTTGTGCACATTCCTTTGATGATAACACCGGAGCACCTGGCAATAATGTGCATTTCGAATAGCTGTTTGGCACCTTCCCTCGTCGACGAGGTCAAGGTATTCACGCCTGAGCTGGTCCTGCGCGGCTTTGTCGAAGGTTCGGGCCAGGAGTGACCCCATGGTGATCTCTGGAGGAAGAACTGCTTCAGCTCTGTACACCGGGAAGAAGGGTGTCTCTCCAGTAAACCGGTTAGGTGTTGTCCTGCTTGCCCACAATGCAGACAGAAGCTCCTCGATCCAGTTGGCTCCGTGTTTTTTCAAGCGCTCATAAGTGTGCATCTTGAGTCCTTTTAGTATTTCTACATTTGCTCTCTCAGCTTGGCCATTACTTGCCGGGTGAGCTCCTGATGCGTAGCTGACTCGAAGGTCGAGGTCTTTGCAATACTCTTGAAATGTTGCACTTGTGAATTGGGTTCTGTTATGAGTGATGACTCTATTTGAGACTCCAAATATGCAGACTATGGACTTCAAGAATTTGATAGCAGACTGCTTGTTGATTGTCACAACTGGAGTTGCTTCCGGCCACTTGATGAACTTGTCGATGGTGACATACAGGAACCTGTAACCTCCGACGGCTTTTGGAAAAGGTCCCAAAATGTCCATGCCCCACACAGCGAATCGCCATATAGGAGGTATCATTTGCTGTGACTGAGCTGATGTGTGAATTTGTTTTGCGTGGAAATGGCATGCTTCACACTTTTTCACCAACTCAACAGCATCCTGGAGTGTTGTAGGCCACTAAGAGCCATGCCGAAAGGCTTTACCGACTAGCATGCGGGAAGACGCATGGTTCCCACACTCGCCTCCATGGATCTCCGCAAGGAGCTCACAACCTTTTTCCCTTGGAATGCACCACATTAGGACATCGTTGGTATCACGCCGGTAGAGATCCCCTTCTACCAGCGTGTATCTTTTAGCCAATCTGACGATCTGATCAGCGGATACACCGTCATCAGGAAGGTGGCTGCCTTTCAAGTAGCTCTGGATCTCTGAGATCCATCCATCGGAGCTAATTTGAGCTTCTGAGTCTTGCCTGCTGGGTTGCTTGGAGCTTCCTGCATCACCTACGACCCTTGGTGGACGCCATGGTAACAAGGCCACCGGGACCACCAGCTTCGAGGTGTTGGTATTGCCCCCTTCACTCAGTTCGGCAGGCTGAGCGGTTGGTTTGAACAATCTCTGGACAAATACTCCATCGGGAGCCGGAGCTCCGGTTGAAGCTTTCATCGAGAGTTCGTGAGCTTCTGAGTTGTTGAGACGATGGACATGGCAGAGGTCCAGGACATGAAAGTCCTTCTAGAGCTTCTGGAATTCAAGGAGATAAGCCGCGAGTTGAGGGTTGCTGCAGCTGCATTTGCCTTTGACTTGCTTGATGATGAGCTACGAGTCACCCTTCACTAGCATATGCTTGACGCGATAATATAGTGCCACCTTGAGCACATAGATGAGAGATTCATACTCTACCATGTTATTGGTCGCCTTGAAATCAAGGTGCACCATGTATTTGACCTTCTCCCCACTCGGAGCGAGGAGAAGTATTCCAGCTCTGGCCCCCTGCTTCTGCACAAAGCCGTCGAAGTAGAGGGTCCAATGAGGCTCGATGAAGACCGGTACCTTGAGCTCCGACTTCTGCTCACTGGGGCCCCCAGGATTTGATGGAGAAGGCATCAACTCCGCCAAAAAATCAGCCAAGTCTTGACTCTTGATAGCTTGTCGCGGCAGGAATTCGAGATCGAATTCTGCTAGCTCCGCTGCCCACTTGGCGATGTTCCCAGTAGAGTTGGGGTTGTGCAGTTTAGCACGCAGTGGGTAAGAAGTTACCACGGATATCTTGTGGGCTTGGAAGTAATGACGAAGCTTCCTTGAGGCAATAAGAACTGCGTAAAGCAGATTATGCACCTCAATGTATCGAGTCTTAGCATCATGGAGTACTTCGCTGATGAAGTACATTGGGCACTGGACAGTCCGAACCCTCTCGGAGGGGCCCGAAGCTTCTTCTCCATCAACCTGGACCTTCCCGAAGGGTCCGTACCTTTCTGTTGATTTTCTCGGACCTTCCCGTATGGGTCCAGAACTTCTTCTTGTTCAGTCCGAACGCTCCCGGAGGGGTCCGAATCTTCTTGAACGGCTGTGTGAACTCCCTCGGATGAGAGAGGTTGATCCTCTAGCATTTCGCCTTGAATATCCGTGCCTAGGGGCTAGGACCCAAACTCGCCCTCAGGTAGCTTCGGACCCTTCTGGAGGGGTCTGGGCTCCTCAACTGGAAGTGGCTCCGGTCTTTCCACGACCAGGACCGTGCTGACAACCTCCGTAGTTGTAGAAATGTAAAGCAGTAGAGGCTCACTAGGTTTTGGAGCTACCAAGATTAGTAGTGTGGTGAGGAGCTGCTTGAGCTCTTGGAACGCCTTTTTTGCTACTTCGGACCAATGGAAAGGCCCAGTCTTCCTCAATAGCTTGAAGAAGGGGAGTGCCCGCTCCGCCATTCTTGAGATGAATCGGCTGAGTGCAGCTAGACATCCAGTTAGTTTCTGGACATCCTTGATGTGGGCTGGGGGCGCATATCTTCTATAGCCTTGATCTTCGCTGGGTTTGCCTCAATTCTTCGATGAGTCACCAAGAATCCGAGGAGCTTCCCTGAGCTACCCCAAAAACACACTTGTTTGGGTTCAGCTTGGTGCGTGTGATGCGCAGCTTGTCGAAGACGGCTTGCAGATTGTCAAGAAGTGACTCCTTGTTCTTGACCTTGACGACGATGTCATCAACATACTTCTCCACCAGGTCCCTGATGATCTCTCCAAAGGTTTTGTGCATAGCTCGCACAAAAGTTGAAGCAGCGTTCTTGAGACGAAAGGGCATGGCAGTATAACAATACAATCCATCTACTGTTATGAAGGTAGTATGTTCTTCATCTTCCCTAGACATTTGGATTTGATGATATCCGGAGTATGCATCTAGGAAACACAATAGCTCACACCCGGAGGTGGAGTCCATTATCTGATCTATTCTAGGTAGTGGAAATGGATCTTTTGGACATGCCTTATTTAAGGTGGTGTAGTAGATACACATCCGAAGCTTCCCGCCGGCCTTGGGTACAACGACTGGGTTTGCCAGCCATCTTGGGTGATGAACCTCTCGGATGAAATCAGCTTCGAGTAGCTTCTTGATTTCTTAACGGATAAAGTTCTGCCGCTCGATTGATTGCTTTCGGGGCTTCTGATGTACTGGTCGTGCGTCGAGATAAACCTTCGGGCTGTGCTCAATCACCTCCCTAGGGATCCCATGCATTTGTGACGGTTGCCAGGCAAACACCTCAACATTCGCCCGTAGGAAAGTGATGAGCACGAGTTCTTATTTGTTGTCCAGACCTCCCTATACGGATGGTCTGGGCAGCACCGGAACCAATTTGGACGACTTTGATGGGAACGTCGGTGTTGCTACTTGGTTGCACACGTGGTGCAGAGGTCGAGCCTCGATGACGAGCACTCGAAGGTTGAGCAACTAGCTCTTTGCCAGAGGTTCCCTCCTGCTCCATAGCAAGCGCATGGAGTTCTTCCAATGTAGTGACTCCTGTAGTGCGATCTCCGCAGATCTGGAGAACGCCTGAAGGTGTCGGCATCTTCAACACCAAGTAGTTGTAGTGAGCTGCGGCCATGAACCTATACAGTGCAGGCCTACCTAGGATGGCGTTGAAGGGCAAGCTGATGTCAGCGACTTCGAAGACCAGCTTCTCGGTCCTGTACTTTTCCTGGGTTCTGAAGGTCACTAGGAGTGTAATGGATCTGAGAGGACTGATGGCCCCCGGACCTACCCCAGAGAATGGCATGAGGGGCAAACGTCCGAGAGTCGGAGCTAGATCTTCATGAATGCTTCAAAGCTCAAAGGTTGAGTGTTGTGCCTCCGTCTACTAAGACATGGTAGAGTTGGACGTTGTTGATGGTTGGAGACACCATCAGTGGCAGTTGGCCAACTCCGACCATGTTCCTGGGGAAGTATGTTGCATCAAAGGTGATAGGAGTGTCCATCCACTTCCGATGTGGTTCTGCCTTGGTGGTAGGAGCTACAAAAGCCATTTCCCACCGCATAGTCTTGAGGACGCGACGAGAGGTGATGTCACAGGATCCCCCATATATGGTATTGAGGGTCTTGCGATGCTCGTTGTTAGAGACGTCAGAGTCGTCGTCGATTGTGTTGTAGACAACCTTCAGGACCTTCTTGGGGTCCTGAAAACCTAGCTCCGTATAGTCAGAGCTTCATTGACTTTTTGTTTTCCTTCCCGCTGGCGGAAAGGAGATTCTTCTCGGCACTTGTTGTAGCGTTCAACAATATTTTGGACCTCCTGGCAGTCTTCTAGGCTGTGTTTGTTTGTTTTGTGGATCGAACACCACATCTTTGGACTACTACTGTCTTCTGATGAAGGTTGAGGTCGCTTTTTGATGCGTGGCCCCCGGCCACCCGGAGCTGCAGCTGCGCAGTAGTAGGTGTGCCGGCCGACAGCTTCTTCTTGCTGTTGGACCTTTTCTTCTTCTTTCCACTAGCGGAGGTAGTGGCTTCAGCTTTGGAGGAATTTTTATTAGACCCCAGAGCTGGCTTGGAGTGCATTTCCCTGCCCTCAGCAGCTCGGGCGCACTGGTCAGCCAGGCTGAATAGCTCCGTGACACTGGTGACCTCCTTCGTCGCCAGCTTCTCCAACATCTTCTTGTCTCTAACACCCTGTCTGAATGCCACGATGACTGAAGCGTTGGAGATAGAGGGAATGGTATTGCGTACCTGAGAAAACCGCTGGATAAAGGATCGCAACAATTCTCCCAATTTTCGTTGCACAGCAAAAAGGTCCAATTCTGTGTCAGGTCGGGTGTAGGAACTTCTGAAGTTGGCAGTGAACTGTTGGCTTAGCTCTGCCCAACTGTTGATGAAGTCGGGCAGTAGAATCATGAAACAGGACCTGGCGGTCCCAGTCAAAGCCACTCGAAAGTAGTTGGCCATCACAACCTCATTGCCACCCGCCGCTAGAATGGAGGTGGAGTATATCTGGAGGAACTCGGCAGGGTTGACAGTCCTATCGAATTTCTCCGACAGATGAGGCCGGAACTTCTGGGGGCCAGCAGACCATGCGCAGGTGCATGGCCAGGGTTGAACAGCCACTCCCCACTCCCGAAGGAGGAGGGTTTTCTAGAGCCTCCCGCCTTTCGCGAGCACGCTCGATGTGGACACGGTCATCCTGCTGTCTGTAGTGGCGGTCGAGTTCTGACCTCAGATCATGCGTCGAGAGTCTCGACGCGGTGTTAGTGCGACGCGCCCCAGAGGGCAGCGACGTCACCTGCTGAGACACGGCATGCCTCCGGTACTATGATGCATGAGGACCATGTCTTCCTGACAAGGTCCTACGCTGAGAAGGTGCCTGCCCTGAAGGGGGGGGGGACCTTGGCTGCAACCAGATGCTGCACATCAACTCACCACTGCTCCATCGCACCCTAGGGGTCTACAGGTGCA
This sequence comes from Tuctoria greenei, assembly GCA_036927565.1. NCBI lineage: Eukaryota > Viridiplantae > Streptophyta > Magnoliopsida > Poales > Poaceae > Tuctoria > Tuctoria greenei. Next base: position 22,945,047 of record JAYESD010000001.1, on the reverse strand, counting down.
GGTGGGCGCTCCAGAAGAGTACGCACAGCGATCAGCGCGTTCTCAGGGTTGTTGTGTGTCGATGCCGTGACCGACGCGGGGACTCCATCCTGTTGCCCAGCATTGTTAGCCTGAGCAAGTGGAGGTGGTGCGACACCCGCCGGGACAATAGCACCACCCGCCGAGAAAATAGCACCTACAGGCTGTGGCACGTTGGGGGGATTCCCCCTAGCAGGTTGTGCGGCATTGCCGTTGGATGGTCCTGCGGCGGAGTTCACCATCTTGAAATCTCAAAGGGCCCCTACCTAGTGCGCCAAATGTCAAAGTGTGCGGTCGACACTTCCCTCGGTACTACTAGATCATAGCCCGCGGAGGTTCTTGATTGGTTGGGGCGCGCGTGAGATTACAAACAAGATGATGACATGAGAGATTTTCCGTGGTTCGGGGCGCCTGAGCGTAACACCCTACTCCACAGGTTGTGTGTTGTATGTATGAATTTGAGTGGCACTTGTGAGCGTGTGAGCTTGCTTGTCCATGTACCGTGCAGCGTAGCCCTTTTATAGTCTAAGTACTGGCCATTACAACTCTTGTCTGGCCTGACATGTGGCCTGGCATAATTAATAGCCTAATACACGATCTACGAGTATTAAGTGTGATTAACAGTGTGATAACGCGCCTTAATGATGGTGTTGCCCCTATTAACAGCCCACTGATCGTGTGTCATTAATATTGCATTAGTGACACGTAATCAGGTCTTGAAACTGTTGCTTTAACTGTCCCTTGAAAGTCCGAGCCGTTAGAGATATGTCAGTCTTCCGTTAAGGTCCTAGGTCCGGAGGCTCGACACGTGGCGGCTACGGAGCTTCCCATCGGGGGGAGGCAGGTCCAGACCCGCTATACATGTGGCAGTACCGGAGCTTCCCTCTACTGGGGGTTAGGTCCGAGGTCATTGGACACATGGCAAGATTGGAGCTTCCCTATGGAGGGAGTTAGGTCCGGCCTTGTGTTGCACGTGGCAATGTCGGAGCTACCCAAACGAGGGAGGCGGGTCGAGTACTGTGTAACATGCGGCCTTCAGAGGTCGTCCACTTGGACTGGAGGAACTCCTTAGCATTTCTTGTGGTATCATGGGGTACCTGGTACGCAGGGTACCGACAAACACAGACACCACTATTCTGATATGTTCTTTTCTTATCTTGTTCTACAGTGTAGAATATGTATCCATTTATGGCGTACACTTGTTATGTAATAAATGTGAATATAGGACCACGAGACAACATTTTTAGATATTCACTTGTTTGAGAACCCGATGAGTGAGAAATCTGATCCCGGAGCCAGCCAATGAATTTTCTCCTGTGTTCATTTGCTAACAATGATTCAATGCGGCTAGAATTGTCTCTAGCACCACCTACTTGTTCTCATCAAAGTACTCCAAAACAATGGACATGTGTTGCAACACGTGGAAATAAGCGCAAAAGAATAAATGCAAATCTGGAGTTATAGCCTTCTTCCCAATGGTCCCTTTTCTTGTGAGCCTTCCCTCATGACGAGACTTGGGAACACCAATCGGGTTACTCGGGTCAGTGTAGTTTAGAGCCCACTCTACAGCTTCCTCTGTAGGGTATCCTTATACCATGCTGCCCTCAGGATAAGCTTGATTTCTAACAAAGGACTTCAGTATGACGTTGAATCTCTCGTACGCGTACATATGGTGAAGGAAAACAGGGCCAAGTAGCTTTATCTCCTTAATAAAATGAGTCGTGAAATGGACACTGATGTCGAAAAAGGCAGGTGGAAAATACATCTCAAGGAAGCATAAAGTTTCATAGTGTCTTTTTTCCAATGACTCAAGATCTTCATCACATAGTACTTTTTGACCAATTGCATTGAAGAAAAAGCAAAAGTTCATTATAGCCTCCAGAACATTGACCGGTAGGATATTCTGAATTCCAACAGCAATCATCTGCGTAAGTAATAAATGGTAATCATGAGACTTCACACCGGGAGCTACTTTAAGATCTTGAAATGAAATAAGCCTTGAGACGTTCATCGAGTAGTCGGATGGTAATTTCACATTTTTAAAGAACTCACAAAACTCTTTCTTTTCATTTTTTGAAAGGGTGATGCATGATGTGGGTAGTTCCATTCCTTTTACTGAGTCATCGACCCACAACTCAGGCCTAAATCCCATTTTCTTTAGATCTGCCCCTGCATGTCCATGGTCCCTAGTTGTCTCATCCGTGTTAAGCAATGTCCCGAGTAGGCTGTCCCACACATTCTTCTCAATGTTCATCACATCAATCGAATGACGGATGTCTAAGTCTTTCTGATACAGTAACTCCCAAAAACTTGATTGCTCTTCCACATGTCATCTTCGCCAGTATTTTTGCTAGTCCTTTTTCGCTTACCAAGGATAACATAGATATCCTTGACCATTTCTTAGACTTTATGACCCATGAGATGAGGTGGAGGACGCCTCTTCTCAGTGTCACCATTGAAATTATCCTTCATACTCCGAAATAGGTGCTTCATTGGAATGTAGTGTCGATGTCCCATGTACACTATTTTTCGTGACTCGCTCAAATACTGTGAGCCTGTTTCTCTCAAATAATATAGAAATCCACAACCAACTTTCTTACTCTGTCTGGACAAGTTACGTGCCGCTCGAGAATCACTAACAGTCACAAATAAAATGGCTTTGAGGCGAAAGTACTCACGGTTGTGGTCATCCCAGATCTGCACTCCGTCGTTGTACCACAACTGCTTCAGATCTTCAACCAGAGGCCGGAAATAAGTGTCGATGTCATTTCTAGGTTGTTGTGGCCCCGGTATCAGTCCTAACATCATAATATATTTTTGTTTGTTGCACAACCAAGGAGGAAGGTTTAAATTGTTAGCACAATTGGTCATGTGCTATGTGTTCTATTGTTCAAAAAAGGATTCATGCCATCGGTGCTCATTGCGATCCTAATATTTCTAGGATCAATGGCAAATTCAGGATTTTGTGAATCAATGTTTTGCCACTGTGTGGCATCAGCAGAATGTCTTATCATTCCAGCATCTTGCTTATGCTTCTCTTTGTGCCATCGCAACAATTCTGACTCCTTCTTGTTTGCAAACCAACGCTTCAAACGACGAATGATAGGTAAGTACAAAAACACCTTTTTAGATCCTCTTTTTCTTCTATTGCAGTTCTCATCATCATCGTCGTCTTTTCTACGATTGAATCGGTCCACTCCACAAATAAGGCATTTCTCAAGGTTTTCGTACTCAGGTCCATGATATAAAATGCAATCATTCTTGCACGCGTGGATTTTCTCCACCTCCAAACCCAGTGGACAGATTATCTATTTTTCCTGATAAACTGTCGTAGGGACTGTGTTGCCTTGGGGTAACATGTCCTTAAAGAGCGTCAACAATTCCTTAAAACTACAATCACTCCATCTGTTGCTCGCCTTCAACTGGAAAAGTGTTATCATCGCAAAAAGTCTGGTGTACCTAGCCGCACAACCATGATACAATGGCTTCTTCGAGTCTTCCTGCATGATATATCTGGCATGTTCTCATCGTCGTCGTGATCTTCTTCGACATTGGTACGGACCACCCTCTCTAGATATAAATCTCTCATCTCTGCTTCATTAAACCCCTCCTCCACATGTTTGTTCCAACATCGATAATCTATCATGAATCCATGTGTGATCAAATGTGACATCAACACTTCATCTGTGCGATATCTCTTCTCATTCTTGCAGTGTTTGCAAGGACAACAAATAGTCCCTCTAATGTTGTCCAACCTGTCTTTCTTCGCGAAATCGATAAATGCATCTACCCCTTGGATATATACATTGCAAAGGCGCATCCCATACATCCAACTTCGATCCGACGACATCTACGTACAGAAAAGAAGAGCTAAATCAAAGAAATTTGAAACTACTAATAGTCAAGATCTAAAGAGATAAAAAATAGTAAAGAACATGAGAGAAGGAGAGGACTAACCATTTGTTTTAAGATCCACTGACAATCACCGCAAGACTTTTAGAAGGGAACCTCCAAAGAGGGAAAGAACAGGGTAACAACAAGGCCTATTCTGCAGCCACTTGTTCTGCCATAGCTGGGAGATTGTAGAAGGGCAACAGAAAATCGAGACGAACCGTTTAATGCACATCTCTCTATAGAGGGAACGGGAGACGAGCCCGCTTTCATGACAAAAGGAGATGCGTCTCACGGGTGGTTATGGGAGACGTGCCAGCTTTGATTATGAAAGGAGACAGTATCCAAGGAAAGTTCATCTCAGTCACAAAATAAATATGAGTTGAGCTCAAGTAAAGCGTGTTTTCCGTTTGTCAGAGAGGAGGGCACGTCTCGATTACCTATTTAATTGAGACAGGCTGTATAATAATGTGTCTCCTTCTACGTTCAACCGAGTCATGTCAGATCCTCGCTGAAGCGGGCTCGTCTTGCTTTACCTTATCAGAGACGGTCGCTTTTGAGCACGTCGTCCATCTTTGTCTCTTATTTGGATTTCTTACATAGTGAGTTGGCGATTCTCTTGTTTAAATTCATTTGCTACCGGAAACAACTACATGAAAGTTTATTCAAAAGCAGCTGAAAGCAAGTCCTCTACCGGGCCAATCCCTTTGATTTCCCAGATCTGAGATCTCTTCATTACGAGCAGGCTGTACTTCAGTGCAGTACTCCATCCCGTAGCGTAGTGTGACCCAGCCCTACTATTATTAGCGTTACTGTAAGTATACTGGTGGCGCTACTAGCTTATTATGTGCTGGGTACCCGCCGCGCATTGTCGCTGGCAGCAAGCACTCCGTTGGCCGTTGCCTCTCTCAATTCGGTTGCGCGCTGTCCAACGAATCAATGCACTGGTCCAAACTCCAAAGTAGCCAAAACAGCACACCCATGTCCATGTGTCGCGGAGCAGGTCGGGTGCCCCTAACACTATTATGGCACTGCTCGTGTAATGTGAATTCCTGCTCCTGCTTTGCGACTTGTATGTACGGATATTGAATTGACGAGCTTCAATAATTGGTCGAACGAAACCAACAAACAATTCGGTCCACCTAGATTGCTTGTCGATCTGCCTGTTTGGCCCCATAAAGGTGTCATGTGCGAGCCATTTCCCTAAACTGAAGATGGAAACCGTGCATTAGTGGCCAGTGGTTTCCTACTTTCAGCCTGATCATTCAGTATAGTAACATGGATCATGCCACGCGACAGACCACTACTTGGAACTACCATTCGGCAAGGCTGCCAAGCTGGCAAATAATAATGAGAGAGCGAGTAGGTGAGAAAGCGAGATGGCGTGCACTCGTGCATGCAAACACGTGTATTGATGCCGTGTACAGGGTTTCACATATCCATATCATTGTCTGCACGACGTTGGCCGCACTAAATTAGTACTTTCTTCGGATCTTTTTATTTAGCATCAGTTAGTTTAAAAATAAATTAGCCGGTAATAAATAAAAAAAGCGAGAGGGAGCAGCAGTTCAAGTCGTTTGTTCAATTAGTACTCTCTTTGGATCTTTTTATTTAGCATCAATTAGTTCAAAAATAAATTAGCCAGTAACAAATAAAAAATCCGGAGAGAGTATTAGTCCAAGTCGTTCGTTCAAAAAAAATAACAATGGTTCAAGTCTGACGCAAATTTGTATCTGTATCCATGCGTATTCAATATTCATTCAGATGGCTTCGGTCATATTCTCGCAGATACTGGGCTCGTTTGGATGTATGAAACGTTTCTGATTCTGGGTAGAATCACTTGAAACTGATCCAAACGGTAAAAAAGAGAAACGTTTCAGAGGAGAAAACACTCTAAAGTGATTCACTTTTTTGAACTGTGGAGGTGAAACACCAAAAAGGTGTTTCATACCTTGGAACGCTTTGGTCAATCGTAACTCGAGTCTAAATTCTAGAAAAATTACGAAGATTTGCCACCACCTTAGAATGTTTCAGATCAGTGGCCAAAATTTTTATCTTCGTTTTTTTTTCTGAACTTGTCAACGTGATAATACGATGAAAATAAAAACATACAGGAACCAAATAACAACCATGATATGTTACAACGTTCTTACTAGGGGTCCACATTACGACCGGAGGCTATTTTTTGTATTGTCAACGTTATTACATAATTACAAACATAAATGAAGAACAACCACAAACCAGCCAGTTTTAAATGGGTCAATTCAACATTTCTCTCCTCTCTTCTAAAACTGAAATATATATGCTAGCCAAACGGTTTCTAAAGTGATTCTATTCCAGAGTCTGAAACCGTTTCAGCATTGAAACTAAAACATTTCTGATTCTGTGTGAATCTGGAACCGTACCAAACGGGGCCTAAGTACTAATTGTATACGGCGCCAACAAATGAAAACGCAACCGCTCATCACATGGCACGGTAAGCTTGTCGGCTTCCTTTCTCTTGTGGAGTCGTACATGAGATATGAAAGTGTCACGCTTGTGTTAGTTAAGTTCATTGCACTGCGTTAGTTAAGTACGTGGCCCGGTATAGATTAGTGTGACCGATCAACTAGATGGTTGTTGTTGTGTCAGCGCCAGTGCCAGCATCCGATTCGCGTGATGAGAGATCTGTTACCATAAGCATTTCGAGCCCGTGGATCTGCTCATCTACAAGAATTAAGAATAGTACTCCCTCTATCACTATGAATTTATCGCTTTGTAGTTCATTTTTGAACTATAAAATGACAAGTTTATAGGAACGGAGAGAGTACATGCAAAGTCACTGTATGTGTCATTGTTGTCGTACAAGACACTGACACACTGCACGGCGGTTGTATTGAATTGCCACCACTTTGAACAACAGTTGCTAGATCAATGCGTTGTTGAGCTGTGCTATCTGCTAGATGACAATAGAACAGTAGTGCTGATTGTAATTAGTATGGCCCCTGCCATTAATTCTTGACTGCTGAAACGGTCATATGGATGCCTCAGTAGTGCTAGATGTTGATCGAACGGTAGTAGTTCTAGATGATGATGATGTGATCAAACAGTAGACCTTTGTGTAGGAGTCCGGTTACTTTTCAGTACAGTTCAATAATTGTGGACATACGCTATAGAAACAGTATGCTGAAGATGCAATTCATCTGTCCAACCGTTGGATTAGGTCAACAATCACAACAGCGGGGCATAGCAGAAACAAGGACAAATGAAATGAGGTGGCCGTTTTGATGTGAAGTTTACTTGGACTAATAAATTAGTCCCTTGGATCACTACCAGATTGTTGGGCTGCTGGCACGCATGTGGCGCAGTACATAATGTACAGCCTGAATCAGCTTTTGTCCGGACCTTTGATTGAGAAAGGAAAGCAAATAAAAGGTAGCTGTCGTGCTACTCTCTCCCAGGTAATCCGTGAGCTGCCAGTGGAATATGATTCGCCTGTTAGTGTATTAGGAAAAGGCATGGCCATGTGAGCCTTCAATTGTTTAGGTGCATTTTGATTGTCAACTTGACACGGATCTTATTATCTTGAATCAGCAGTATCCCCAGTGAACGTGACCCAGGACCGGATGCCGGGAAAGATAGAAAATACTGGTAGGCGCAGATCTATACTGGCATCGATCGGGAACCTTTGCGCGTCGTGGCGCGTACGTACATGTGCATGCCAGCATGTGTTTCGGAGTCGAGTGCACACCTGAGGCCACCACGCTCTGTCGCCATCTCGATCTGATTATACTACGCTTATTGGTCTTGCAAGACGCTTCTTCCGAGTTATTATTAAATTGCTGGTTTGGTTTTAGCGCGCTGTGCATGATGTGACACCCGGTTCTGAAAATGAACCAAGTGCGGTATATGTGTGTCCAGGATGTTTAACACACATATACAAGTGATGCACAAATGATAAACAAATAATTATCACATCATAGATGGTTAAATAAGTACTTTGTTATAATATTCAAATAATCCTCAAATTACAACTCTAATGATCATTCATGATAATACTACTGCAGCGGAAGTAATCTAACTAAGCAAACTGAGCAAACTACGCAAAAGGGATAGCGCAGGTCCAAGCAACACCACAGGCAAGTCGAAGGCAGCACACAACCTAGTACTCCACATTATCCTCAGGGTACTCCAAACATCAACTCAAACTGTTAATGGGAGAATTGCAAGAATGAGTATGTGTCGTGCTCAGCGAGTGTGGGAAAGTATGCTATGTAGCTTAAACAAAGAATTGACAATGAGTAATGGCTAATTGCTGAAAAGTACACTTAAAATATATAAAAAGATACTAAGATGTCTATGTGAATTAATCCCAACATAACCCAAATAATTACCAATAACGAGTCCATTTCCATCAATTACCATTATGTCACATCCAACAAAGATTATTCATCCAAATACCAAGTTATTACCATTATCATCGACCATATTCAATTATCACAACTCAGATCGTAACCATGACCAATGCTGAACCATAACCAACCATAACCATCCTAAATCCCAAATTTCCTCTAATCATGGAAGTTGTCCAGGTGCTCATAACTGGGAGCACAACTATCATGATTGTTTTTAACACTCTGCAGAGGTTGTACCACTTTACCCACAAGTTTGTGATTTTTTCACTCTTCGGCGACTAAAGAAACCTCCCTTCTACCAATTACACTTTCTTAGGTGTATGGCCAAGAGATCACAAAATAGCCTTTACAAAGGGACTACCAGCATATTCAGACCCACTAAGATTTCACCGGTGGTGATGTCTCTAACTGAGCACATCCAACCAAGGGCCCCCTCTTGTGATGTTCGGATCCCAGGGCAGTCCCGCCACTATTGCAAATACAACCGACTCCCATTTCCCACTCCTCCAAATGATCCGAATCGATGCTAAATATTCCTAATTAATTGGCTAAGCTGCACCCATACTTCACCTTGTGGTGACACTATAGTCCTGACTTATTCTCGCATGAATCGGTTCTTAGATTTGAAGCAACCAAACCACGATATCAACCAACCAATCCACAAATCATGCTTGTTTAGATATCCCAAGTCCCATGTTACCATTTAACCATGTTCATCAATGGTCATCATGCATTATTTCATAATTAAGTCATTTGTTTGCTTTCCCATCCCAATTAATTAGGGCGAAGCAAAAAAGGTAAAAAGCGCTTCTCAACACTCTACAATATATTCCAAGATAAAGTGTGGTCAAACAAGTCTAGTAAACAACTATCATGGGTTTTCCTTCAATTTGATAAAAGCATGCAGTTTTGCAAACAAAACATTTAAAAAAAGGATCAAAATGATCAAGAATACTTGCCTTGCTCCTAAGCTTGGTTAGGGTCAAAAACTTTGAAGTTCTAGTACTGGAGGTCCTCGACAGCACCCTCTAGCGCAATAGACATACAAAACAACATTTACAATCAATAATGCTCATAAATTACTCATTATGCCATGACAAGCATGATTAATACAGTTATGTGGTAAAACTTGTTATTAAGTTGCTATTAATGTTTACTAACTAGTTACAAAGGTTTGTAACAATTTTGAGCAGGTTTTGAGTTGATTCGGGTCAATTTGGATTTAATTTAGCACAATTCAGATTTAGAGGTCGGACAAGTCCGGTTTCAGGGGCCGGACTAGTCAGTCCTGGACAGAATTACAAATTAGGATTTTCTTGATCTGCAAGAATTGGGATTTAATTTACGTGGAAAAGTGAAAGTAGAGGGTGTACTACGTGTTTAGAGATCCAAGGATTAAGAATTGGATGTGAGACTTGAATCTTGATGATCTAGGGTTGATGGTGGAGAGTTCAGAGTGAATTGGTGATGAAGAATGAAAGGTCAATGAAGATCTTGCTTGATTAATCCTCCCTCGTGTTCTCCCCCTCCTCCTTGCCGCTGGATCTTCTCTTGATGGCGACTCCCAGAAACTAGGGTTTGGAGTTCTTTCAATTGTGGCAAAGAGGTAAAAAGGTGGGGTGTTGAGTTGTTTATATAGAGGTGGAGGTGGTAGGGTTTGATGGATTTCGAGTCTAAGGTGGGTGGAGGCCGGGGTGGAGTCCACTTGGGATCCTCTGAGGTTGGGCACAAAGTTTTTGGGCCCAAGTGAGGCAATTACCCAAAAACCAATCGTGGAGAAATAACAGAATTCAAGTTAGTTTCGGCAGGTCGGACTAGTCCAATATTGAACAAAGACATTTTCGGACAAGTCCGTTGTGGTTCCAGACAAGTCCGATCTGGAACAGAAACAAAATTGGACAAGTTCGGGGTAATAGGTTGGACATGTTCAGGATGGCAAAGAAAAGGTTTTCCGGACTAAAATTCAACAAGGAACGCACTAGTCCGCTTGGACCACAGACAAGTCCGGACAACATCAGAGACCAAACCAGACTAGTCCGTGCAATATGACGGACAAGTCCGTAGTTCTGTAGAACTGAATTTTTTGAAGAAGAAGAATAGCGACACCAGACTAGTCCGGGGTTAAGGCCGCACAAGTCCACACCCTAACAGACTGAAATTTCTAGTTTAGTCCTAAATTCATTTTAATCTTGTTCCTTTTTACATAGCTTAATGTTAAACATGTATAAGAGTGTATGTAATGCATGATGGATGAAAATGAGGGTGTTACACATGAATCATGGTCAAACTATTGAGTCCTCGTTTCGACGAGGACACTACCCACTAGTACGTTGAGGCTGCAGACAACAGCAGCAGTTTAATGGGGAATACTAATTTTTAGAAACCTAAAACTTCTCTTCATTTCAGGCGGCGTCCAGAGCCGTCCATCTAGCTTTAAGATTCGTGCACACTCTTATATCCTCCCCTCAACCCCAAATTCCTAACCTCCAGCCATCGTTTCTCCCGACACGAACGCGTGCGATGACGGCAAGCGCGCGGCAAGGCGATGGCAATAGCGACTGCGAGATAAACGCCGCAGCGACAACTATGGCGGCGCGACGGCGACTGCGAAGGCGACTGCATGGGCAAGGCGGTGGCCAGCGATGGGGGTGGCGCGACGACAACAAGCGATGGCAGCGGCGTGGCGAGAGCAAGCGATGCGCGGTGGCGAGCGATGGTGGAGGCGAGCTCAGTAGCGACGACGACGTCGGCCGCACGAGCCATGCTCGGCGGCGGCAGCAGTGCCCGCCGCCGTCGCCGGAGAAGAAAAGGTTAGTTTATTTTTGTAATTGTTAATCTGTAATTGTTAATTTGTAATTGTAAGGGTTATGTTAATTGTAAAATATCAAACAAAAATTCCTGTAATTGATTGATCTATAAAATTAAGGAATAATGATTAATCACAAAATTAAAAATTAATGACAGTAATAGTAGCTAATTACTCGATGCTTGAAATTTCTTAAATTTCATGTACTTGACAAATAGACAGTGCATGCCGGCATGTGTTTTGGAGTCAAGTGGACACCTGACGCCATCACGCTCTGTCGCTATCTCGATGTGATTATACTACACTTTGAATGTGGCCTAGAGGGGGTGAATAGGCCTTTTTGATTTTTAGTCGGAACCTGCAACACTCAGCAACTTGATCAAATACCCAGAAATCGGACTAGTCCGGTAGAGTGCGGACTAGTCCGGTACGTGCGGACTAGATCGATCAAGTTTGATCAATGATCTCAATCCAAGACTCTATGCAGTGGAAATTAGGATGTAACTAGAGTATGTTGCTTCAATTAAACTGAAGATAGCACAAGATTTATCTTACTTTCAAGTTTAACATAATATATGCAAGATCAAGTAAACCCTAGAATGTGATATGAAAAACTAAGAACAAGATTGACACAAGATTTTATCCCGTGGTTCGGTTCCCACAGAGGCAACCTACATCCACATTGAGGAGCCCACGAAAGGACCAGGTCTTCACCAACCCTAACCTCGTCGAATCGCCACAAAGGCAAATTCTCTTCCACTATCACAAAGGGGTAAGATAACTGTATTCGAGGGGCCTTCTCACAAGTTGAGGGCTCCCCAAGATTACAAATGGAACACCACCAAGAACACACTCGTAATATCTACATTAAAACAACAGGAGCGTGTTAGAGAATCAAACCCAAGAGCTCAAACGTGAAGAATTGTGTCTGTCCTTTGATCTAGAGTTGATCCCCACAAATTTGATCTTTCTTTGGTTGGATTGTGTGGAGAGACGCATTTTCTAGGCTCTTGGAGGGTGTGACGGCGCAGAGGGTCGAGAGTGATCATAGTTGGGCTGTGCACCTCTAGTTATACTAGGGTTTCCAAAGGTTATCGTTAGGGTTTTCAAAGTCCGGACTAGTACGTGGTGGACTCCAGACTAGTCTGGTGTGCGGCGTGTGGGAAACCTTAAGTGTCCCAAATTATCGAACTTGTCCGGCCAGGGGCGAACTAGTCCGTTTTTGTATCTAGAAAAGTTTGGACTATTCTGGCACATATCAGACTAGTCTGACGGTGGTGAAACCCTAAGTAAATTGGGGACAAATACGCACTTGGAGGACTTGTCCGATTTTAGTCCAAAGGTTTTTCAGACTAGTCCAGGCAGATATCGGACTTGTACGATTTAGAACAGAGAGATATTGGACTCGTTTGTGGTCATATCGGACTTGTCTGACTTCGTGCAAAATTGTGAAGTGCTGAGGACTAGTCCACACAGGGGAGGACCAGTCTGATCTTAGTCAGAAAGATATCGGACTAGTCCGTGGTAATATCGGACTAGTCCGGTTTGTGTAAACCTGGACTGTGCAGACAAGTCCACACTGGGAGGACTTGTCCGATTTTGAACAGAGGGATTATCGGACTAGTTTGGGGTGTATCGGACTAGTCCGGCCCTGTGTAAATTTGTGCAGTGAATAAGTTTTCTTGTGGTTGAGCTCTTGTGGTGTGTTTCTCCAACACACTCCATACACAATGATCTAATCTATTCAGCTCTTGAGCTCTTTTCCATATAGATCCTCATTCTCCTTTCTTTTGGCGCTTTCTTCATAATTTCATTAAAACCTGTGCTCATCTCAACAATTTAGTTAGGATCTCATTTGTTTGTCATAAATCAACCACAACCCACAAGGGATGCCTAGATGCACTTTCAATCTCCCCCTTTTTGGTGATTGATGACAACCAATTGATATTTCACAAAAATGATTAAAAAATGCAGAATTATCATAAAGTGTGCACATATGTGTTTGGAAAAAATTAAGCATGACAACATAAGGCATATGTGCACTCTTTATGGTGGGGTGCCAAACTACATGTGTGTGAACAATAATTGTGATGAGAAGGAAATAATTGACATAGATTTAACAACATCAAGCATAAATGTCAATTTCAGAGCATAGGCACATATTATATCAACCTTTCATCACAGATTTCAAAAGCATAAGGATAGTCAAAGTTATTGTGCCACATCACAAGTCCAAAAGCATAAGAGAGCATTAAAGATTTTGAATGTGGCCTAGAGGGGGGATGAATAGGCCTTTATGATTTTTAGTCGGAACCTGCAACACTTAACGAACTGATCAAATCCCGAGATATCGGACTAGTCCGGTAGAGTGCGGACTAGTCCGGTGCGTGCGGACTAGATTGATCAAGTTTGATCGATTATATCCATCCTAGACTGTATGCAGTGGAAATGTACTTGTAATTGGAGTGTCACACTACTATGAACTAGGATGTAGCACAAGTTAATCTTATATTCAATGTTTCACGTAATGTAAACAAGATTGATTGAAACCCTAGATATATATGAAGAGTAAGAACAATATGCGCAAAGTAAGAACACAAGCTCTTTATCTCGTGGTTCGGTGCCCACAGAGGCAACCTACGTCCACGTTGAGGAGTCCACAAAAGAACCGGGTCTTCTCCAACCCTACCCTCATCGGATCGCCACGGAAGCCAATTCTTTTCACTAATCACAAAGGGCAAATAACCAAATTCAAGGGGCCTTCTCACAAGTTGAGGGCACCCCAAGATTACAAGATGAACACCACCAAGAACACACTCTTAAGATTACAATGAAAACCACAGGAGTGTGTTAGGGAATCAAACCAAGAGATAAATGAGTGAAGAACTATGTCTCTCCTTGGATCCAAAGTGTATCCTCAAAGGATTAAGCTTTCTTGCGTTGTATTGCGTGGAGAGATGAGTTTTCTAGGCTCTTGGAGGGTGTCACGGCGCAGAGTGTCGAGAGTTGTGAAAGTTGGGCCGTGCACACCAATTTATATGGGGTTTCCAAAAGTTACCTTTAGGGTTTAGAAAGATCGGACTAGTCCGGTGTGCTGCATGTAGGAAACCCTAGGAGTTTCGAAATATCGGACTTGTCCGAAGTGAAAGCGGACTAGTCTGATTTGGTTCTGGAAATCTTCAGACTAGTCCGATGAATATCGTACTTGTCCGGATAGGTGAATCCCTTAGTGAATTTGGGGAACAAGTCCGCATTTGGAGGACTTGTCCGATTTAGGTCAAAGGGATTTCAGACTAGTCCGTGCTAATATCGAACTTGTCCGATTGACATCAGAAAGATATCAGACTAGTCCGTGGTGTTATCTGACTTGTCCGATTTCGTGCAACTCGTGAAGTGTTTGGGGGACTAGTCCGCACTGGGCAGGACTAGTTCGATTCTAGTCAGAGTGATATTGGACTAGTCCGTGGTGATATCAGACTAGTCCGATCAGTGAAAACTGGACTTTGTGGACAAGTCCGCATTGTGAGGACTTGTCCGATCTGATACAGAAAGATATCGGACTAGTCCAAGGTCAGTTGGACTAGTCCGGTCCTGTATAATTTTGTGCAATGTGTGAGATTATTTGTGCTTGAGCTGTTGGGGTGTGTTTCCTTAACATACTCCATACACAATGATCTACTATACTTGGTTCTTGAGCTTTTTTCTGCATTGCTTCTCATTCTCCTTTCTTTTTGGTGCTTTGTTCATTCTTTCATTAGAACCTGTGTTCATCTCAACAATGTGGTTAGAATCTCATTTGCTTGTTATAAATCAATGAAAACCCACAAGGGATTCCTAGATGCACTTTCAATCTCCCCCTTTTTGGTGATTGATGACAACCAATTGAGATTTTACAAAATCTGATAAAAAGTTGAGATTTTCATAAAGTGTGCACATATGAGTTTGAAGCACATTAAGAAATGAAAACATAAGTCGTATGTGCACTCTTTATGGTGGGATGCAAAACTAAGTATGTATAAACGATAATCATGATGAGAATGACATTGACATCAATATATTAACAACAAGCATATATGTCATTTGTAGAGCAAAATCACAGATTTTGAATGTGGCCTAGGGGGGGGGGGGGTGAATAGACCTTTTTGAATTTTGTTGGAACCTGCAACACTTAACAACCAGATCAAATCTTGAGATATCGGACTAGTCCGATCGAGTGCGAACTAGTTCAGTGTATACCGTCTATGTTTATCAAATTTGATCGATTATATTGATCCTAGGATGTATGCAGCGGAAATATACTTGTAATTGAAGTGTTACACAATTATGAACTAGGATATACCACAAGTCAATCTTATATTCAATGTTTCAACGTAAGGTAAGCAAGATTGATTGAAATCCTAGATTGATATGATGTATAAGAACGATGAGCGCAAAGTAAGAACACAAGCACTTTATCTCGTGGTTCGATTACCACAGAGGCAACCTACATCCACGTTGAGGAGTCCACAAAAGGATCTGGTCTTCTCCAACCCTACCCTCGTTGGATCGCCACGGAATCCAATCCTCTTCACTTATCACAAAGGGCAAATAACCGAATTCAAAGGGCCTTCTCACACATTGAGGGCTCCCCAAGATTACAACAAGAACTCCACCAAGAACACACTCAAAAGATTACAATGAAAAACCACAGGAGTGTGTTAGGGAATCAAAACAAGAGCTCAATGAGTTATGAATCGTGTCTCTCCAATGATCCAAAGTGTATCCTCAAGGGATTGACCTTTGTTGCGTTTGATTTCGTGGAGAGATGTGTTTTTGAGGCTCTTGGGAGGTGTGACGGTGCAGGGGGTCGAGAGATATGAAAGATGGGTCGTGTACACCTATTTATATGGGGTTCCCAAAGTTACCGTTAGGGTTTAGGAATATCGGACTAGTCCGTGGTGGACACCGGACTATTCTGGTGTGCTATGTGTAGCAAACCCTAGGTGTCCCGAAATATCGGACTAGTCCGGCTAGAAGCGAACTTGTCCGATTTTGCTTCTGGAAATCTTCGAACTAGTCCGGTAGATATCGGACTTGTCCGGAAACGTGAAACCCTAAGTGAATTTGGTGACAAGTCCGCACTTGGAGGACTTGTCCAATTTAGGTCAGAGGGTTTTTGGACTAGCCCGTGCCAATATTGGACTTGTCCGATTTACATCAGAATGATATCAGACTAGTTCGTTGTGTGATCGGATTTGTTTGATTGTGTGCAACTTGTGAAGTGTTTTGAGGACTAGTCCGCACTAGAGAGGACTAGTCCAATTCTAGTCAGAGAGATATCGGACTAGTCCGTGGTGATATCGGACTTGTCCGATCTTGTGCAGAAAGATATCAGACTAGTCCGGTGTCAGTCGGACTAGTCCGGTCCTGTATAAACTTGTGCCATGTGTGTGATTATTTGTGCTTGAGTTCTTGGGGTGTGTCTCCTTAACACACTCCATACACAATGATCTACTACACTTGTTCCTTGAGCTCTTTTCCACATTGCTCCTCATTCTCCCTTCTTTTTGGCACCTTGCTTATTTTCTCATTAGAACCTGTGCTCATCTAAACAAAGTGGTTAGGATCTCATTTGCTTGTCAGAAATCATCCAAAATGAAAGTTTCCTAGAGGGGGGGGTGAATAGGCTAATTGACCTGAAATGACTTAATAAAACGAGATTAATACTCAGGGGGCAGACTAGTCCAGTCCAGGGGCGGACTAGTCCAGTCCACCTACACGGAAAAGCCTAAAAAGGGTTTCTAACAAGTTTTAGTTCGATTCTTGCGATGCAAAGTGTGTTAGAATAACTTACTGAGCCTTAACAAGTTGTACGACAAGTTTGAAGCTAAGGATCACAATGAAACAAAAGTGATGAATAAAAACGATAAGACTAACCCTAGAAGCAATGAGCAATAAGTGAAAGCTAAGAACACAAGTGACACAAGGATTTTATCCCGAGGTTCGATCCCACGAAGGAACCTGCATCCCCGTTGAGGAGTCCACGAAGGACCAGGTTCAACAACCCTTCCCTCACCAAGTTTACCGCACGGGCCTAACTTGGTTCTCCAATATCACAAAGGGTGAATACAAGATTCGTTGGGGATTCTCACAATCTGAGGCTCCCACCACAAATACAATCACAAATCACAAAGATTGACTCAAGCCACAGATCACAAAGATTCACAAAGTGCAAGAGATCAAACCTAGAGCCAAAGAGCGGTGTTCTTCCTCTTCTTCACCTCAACAAACCCTAATCCACACAAGAATTAGTTTTAGAGGGAATGTAGGCAAGAAGGAGGCTTTTTGGAGGCTCAAGGTTGCTGTGGCGGCGCTAGGGTTTCAACTTGCTCAAAGGTTCTTGTTCAAATGAACCCAGTGGTCCTCTATTTATAGAGGTTCCAAGCCCATACTGCTTACATCAGCAGATGGGCGGACTACTCCGGCCTACAGCCCGGACTAGTCCGGCCTAGGGGACCACTGACGTCCCTGACAACTGTCGCACTGCGCGGAAATCGTCACTGTACCCGCCAAACTTCAAATTCAAATGGTCACTTCAACAACGGACTAGTCCGGCCCTCACTGGACTAGTCCGATCTCACATATAACCTTTTTTTCGGGTGAAAACGGACTAGTCTGAAGACCACAGACTAGTCCGGCCCCCAGGGCAGACTAGTCCGGTCTTCCCAGACTTAGTCTCTGAAGCAGCGACTCTCTCAAACCCGGACTAATCCGGCCCCCAGGGCGGACTAGCCCGATATCGGTCAGGACCTCTTGGTTCGGACCAAAATGGACAAGTCCATGTTTTTGGGACTTAGTCCCCAAAACCCACTTCACGACTACCTGGACTAGTCCGTCCCACTACGGACTAGTCCAAGCTCAGTCAGACCCTTCTGGTCCGGCTGAAAACGGACTTGGCCGGCCAGGGGCGGACTAGCCTGGCCACCTGCGCGGACTAGTCCGTCCCTACAGCCAGACTACTTCCAACTCTTTTCTCTCAATGGGTTTGACCTCTAAACCTCTTTGAGCTCCCAACTTGATCTCAATGCACTTTACACACACATCCTCACACATATTTGGCTAGTCCAAACTTGACACACTAGAAACCCTAGTGTCTCCTTTTCAAGTTGACATCACCGTTTTCATCCTTTTCTTTTTTGAGGGATTGTGCTTCCACTTGAGTCCACACCTGTGCTTAAGATAACTGAGCTCATTAGTCACTTAATTGTCTTCATCAATCATCCGAAAACCACGGGGACCCTAGATGCACTTTCAATCGCCCCCTTTTTGGTGATTGATGACAACACATTAAGTCTTCACATGTAAGAGTATAAATTTGTGGTTTTCATAACGTGCGGGTGTATGAGTGACTCCCCCTCAATGAATGCATCATAAAATAGAGATTGAGGAAGTCCTTCATACATACACATGTTATGGTGGGGTGCCTACGTGTTGTGCTCAACAATTTGTGACAAGACATAATAAATATGAATATGATTGAGGGATACGCATTCAAAGCATCATATTGATATTGAACATTCAAAACATAGTCTTGCACAAATTTAAACAATCGACATGACATAAATATTACAATAAGAGGTGCAACATGTCCAAGGATCCAAAATAAAGGGATACAACTAATTACCCTCCTTGCTAACTCTCCCCCGTCTAACTCCCATCAAACTCTCCCCCTTTGGCATCAAGACACCAAAAAGGAAGAGAAGAAGGGAACTATGAACCCTATCTGCTTAGTCGTCGCCGTCCTCACTACCATCGGCCCCAGCTTTGCAGTCGCTCTCCGTGGCCTTCGGGTCCTCGTGGTCGTCGTCGTCGTCGGAGGCACAAGCCGAAGGAGCAGACTAGGAAGAGCTCCCGTCCTCTTGGAGCTGGGTGAGCTCGTCGGTGGTGAAGTTGCAGAATGGAGTGATCTCCCCGTCGCTCGCTTCCGGAGAAGACATAGGAACCTCCAGTTTGTCACACACCGCCTTGAGGTACTTCTTTTGGCGCTTGTGTGCCCACTGGTTCCTAATCTCCTGCTTCCGGCAGGAAGTGAATATCGCCTTGAAGCACTTGAAGAAAGCGCTCATGGATTGAGGCAGAGGCGGGGAAGGAGGCGCCACGGGGCGAGAAGCTGGCATTGCCAAGGAAGAGGGAGGCTCCGCATTCTTCCGGCATGGAGGAGGCGGGACTGCAGGAGGTGTCTGAGGATGGAGTGGGCGATGAGTCACATCCTTGACGAAGGTCACTCCCGACACCTTCTCAATGATGTGCATGATGTAGGGGGCATACCCGCAAGCACGGTTGGGGGTATGCGAGATGTTGAAAATGGCGTCGAAGATGTAATCGATAAGAATGAACTTCTCCTCCCCATCATTGAGGAGTAGCAGGTGCCTCAGGTTGCCTTGTATCACCCCTGCATCACCATCCTTTGGTGCTATGGTCCGCCTCAGGATCCTGTTCAGAATGTTGTAGAAAGGCTTGATGTTGCGAGCATGCCCGGCATCAAACTGAACGTGACTCGGATACATGTAGGAAAGCTCGTCGCGGTCTACAACCTTGAGGTTAGAGATGATGATCTCATGGTCTAGGTGAGCCTCAAGACCTAGAATCTTCACAAACTCCTCAAATGTGACTGAGAGCTGCTCACCATGCATCATCCATATTGTTGAAGGTCGTAAATGACACTTCCCCCGGACCTGCTTAGAGAGCAGCCCACGGAGGTTCTTTGGATTCATGAGGGCTAGTCCCAGGAGATTGAGCACAGCGAGATGATGAACACAGAGGGTTTACGTGGTTCGAGCCGCCGGAGCGTAACACCCTATGTCCACGGGAGTGTTTGTGTATTGCCTTGCTTGAGCGTGTGTGAGTTTCGATCCCCAGTGACGGTCGCCTGCTGAGTCCTTTTATAGTCCAAGGACTCTGCAGTCACAAGGTGTGCCCCGGGGCCCGACAGGTGGTCCCGGGGAGAGCCAAATCCTATACAAGATCTAGGACTAAATGTTATCTACTTCCCTTTGTCAGGGGCTTCAATGTGCCGTCCCGCCGCATCGTGCGCCAGGGCTACACATAGTTGTTCATGATGGCAGGGCATGTCCCGTCCGTCTTGTCCCCACGGCTCACTCGTCCGTCTTGCGTAGTGTGTCTGTACCGGCTACTCACACAAGACAGGACACTAGAGCCTTGACTTGCGCGTGCGCTTCTCCCCTTCGCCTGGGGAAGGCGCGCGTACTTAATGCCTGTCTGAGCAGTGCACTCTTACCTTTACTGTAGCCTCCTACCGCACTGAGTTGGCCGTCCGCCACATGGTAGCACTGGAGCCCGCCCCTGCGGGGAGACGAGTGCCCGGCTGTACAGGTTACGTGGCGTCTCTGGAGCCCACCTCCGCGAAAGGGTGGAGGCTCAGCCCTGCGGGCCACGCGGTGGCCCTGGAGCCCTTCCCTGCGCGGAGACGGGTCTGGTACCGGGGGTTCTGACGGCTACGTGGCAGCCCCAGAGCCCGCCTCGGCGGGGAGGCGAGGGTCCGGTTCTGCCGGCCACATGGCAGCCCCGGAGCCCGTGTAACTCCCTCATTTTCATGCATCATGCCCTACATGCACTCATATACATGTTTAACATTAGCCCACAACAAGAGGAACGAGTTTAAAATTGATTCGGAGCATTTAAAATTTATTTGGAGCAAAACCGCACTTAAAGCGCAGGAAAGTGCGGACTAGTCCGATTTTACTGAGGACTGGTCCGATTTCTCTCTGGCTAAAAACGGACTTGTCCGTTTTTGCTGCGGACTAGTCCGATTTTGGCTCTGGAAACTTTCGGACTTGTCCGATTTTGTGCGGACTAGTCCGATATTCCATGAATCCTTGGAAATTTGCTAAGTCCCTGGACTTTTCCGGACTAGTCCGGTGTTCCAGCAGACTTGTCCGTTTTCCTTTCTGACTAAGATCGGACTTTTCTGATTTTTGGCCAGACTTGTCCGATTTTCTCTCTGGACGACTTCGGACTAGTCCGGTCCTGTCCGGACTTGTCCGATATTTCGCGACTCCGAGTTGATCTTTTGTTTTACGACTTGTTTCTTGGGTTTCACGTTAAGTGGGCCTAGGGACGTCGTCCCCAACTCTTTTAGAGCCCATGTGGGACCCTAAACCGGCCTCTACTCGTCCCAAAACTCGAAATCCATTTAACCCTAGCCTCCACCTCTATATAAACAGCCCCACCCCTTGGGTTGACATCTATTTGCCACTTTTCCACCCACCCAAACCCTAGTTCGTGGGGAGCCACCATCAAGGAGGGAGGAGAAGATCCCAAACAAGAAGAAGAAGAGGTGGAAACAAAGGAGGATCAAGATCTCCACCAAGTTTCGTCCTTCACCACCAATTCATCTCCAAGTTCATCACCAACCCTAGATCATCAAGATCCAAGTGTTACCTCCAAGTCTCTTGGTTCATTGGAGTTCTAAACACCTGGTATACCTTCTATCCTCTTTTCCTTACATGAATTCAACCCCTAATCTCCGAATTTACATCGATCTAGAAAACCCTAATCTGCTGATCTCGTCAAGTGCGGACTTGTCCGGTCCCTAGCGGACTAGTCCGATCTTTCTGGTTAAATTGTGTTGAATTAATTCTAAAATTTGATCTAATCGACCCCAAACCTGTATAAACTTGTTAAAATCTACTAGAGCTAGTTAGTGATCATTAAAAGCAATGAAGTAACAAGTTCTACCTTGCATTTGCATCAATCATGCATGTCATGTCATATTGAGTAATATTTGTGCCCTCTTTGATTGTGTTTCTTGTTTTGTATGTTTATTGTGTGGGTTAGACGGATTTGCGCTAGAAAGTGCCGCGGAGGATCTACAACATCAAGAGTTTGAAGGCTTTGACCCTAATCAACAGCAAGAGCAAGGCAAGTGTCCTTGAAACATATTGATCCTGTTTTAAAATAAATGTTTTGTTTGCAAAACTGCATGCTTGTGTCAATTTGATGGGAATCCTATGGTAGGAAGTTTACAAGATTTGCTAAACCACCCTTGTCACCTGGAATTTATGGTAGAGAGTCGGGAAGGGTTTTTACCTTTTTGCTTCGCTTAATCAACTGGGATGGGAAACAACTATATCACTCAATTTAATTATGCATGGATGAGATTATGGTTAACATGAACTGGTTAAACATGGTATGGTAATGGGTGATCTAAGCAAGCCTGGTATGTGGATGGGTTGGATGTTATGGTGGTTTGCTTGCTTTAGATCTAAGGACCGGTTCATGCGAGAATAAGCCAGGACTACAGTGCCACCACGAGGCCAAGTATGGGTGCGGCGTAGCTGATTAATTAGGGCTTTGCTAGTGCTGTTTGGACCATTGTGGATGCTCGGGGAAGGGGTAGTCGGATCGGGTTTGTTGATGATTGGTGGGACTACCCTGGGATCCGAATGGCTCAAGAGGGGGCCCTTGGTTGAAGATGTGCTCAGTTGGAGGCATCGCCACCGGTGAAACCTCAGTGGAGTCTAAATAGGCTAGTAATCCCTTTGTAAAGGCTATTTTGTGATCTCTTGGCCACACACCAATGGAAGTGTGTAATGTGACCGACGGGTCATGGGCATAAGGGAGGTTCTTAGTCGCCGAAGGGTGATGAAATCACGAACACGTGGGTAAAGAGGTACGAACTCTGCAGAGTGTTAATTAAAACTATCATGATAGCCGTGCTCCCGGTTATGAGCGCCTGGACAACTTCCATGATTAGAGGCAAATTGGAATTTGGTAAAGGTTATGGTTTGGTAATGGTTATGGATTAATCTCTGGTATCGAATATGGTTATTGGCAATGGTGAAATCTGGACTTATTGATGATGGTAATGAATTCAGTTTGGTATTATGGTATTACTTACGATTATGTTGGGATTACTTCACATACTTATACTATATTGCCTTTCAAATGTTTTAATGTACTTTTCAGCACTTTACCATTATTATTGTCGTCATTTGAATCAGCCACATGTCATACTTTCCACACTTGCTAAGTACGACATGTACTCACTCTTGCAATCCCCACCCCAACAGTTGCAGGTCAGGACTGGGAGTTTAATGGCGATAATGCGGAGTTCTAGGCCGTGTCTACCGTTAGCTTTGCCTGTGGTGTTGATTGGAGCTGCGCATGCATACCCTGTCGCTTATGTTGCATAGTTGCTTAGTTTGCTTAATTAGTTTATTTCCGCTGCATTAGTTGAACTTGTCCTTAATATTCATTAGGGCTTGTATTCGAGGATAATATAGCTTGTGTAATAAAATCTGGATAATTAATCTTGTCTTGTGGTAATTTTCTGTATACTTTTTTGTGATTGCACTCGTATATGTGTGATGAACATCCTGGGCACACATATGCGTTAGCTTGGTTCATTTTCGGAACCGGGCGTCACAGATTGGTATCAGAGCCACAGGTTGACCGTAGGATGAAGCCTAGATAGAATGGACACTTTAGAGCACATAGGAGCACTCAGGAATCAATGTGTTTCTGCTTGGTGTGCTGTTTGCTATATATATTGGTTGCTTGTGTGCTTAATAGAGGATTTTGGGATGCTTTAGCATTGCCATGTCCACCTAGGTTAGTGTAGCTAGTTGTTTAGTTTCATATCCCTTGATGCATATAGTTGGGGACGTTTCTAATTCTTACCTATTTCTTTTCTTCAGATGGTGAGGACTCGCAACCAGAGGGATGGCAATGATGAGGGGGAGAACAATGGAGTGCCTCAGAACAACAATGGGCAAGGACCTGCTCACGAAGCTATCAACATCGAGCAGCTTTTGGCCATGCAAAACCAGCTCATGCAGACCACGATACAGACTATGGGACAGCTGCAGGCTGGCAATATCAACAATCAGCCCCACATGCCTCCACCGCCACCCCCACCTCCTCAAAACCGATTGGGAGAGTTTATGAGGACTAGGCCGCCAACCTTTGCTCAAGCCGCAGACCCTATGGATGCGGATGATTGGCTCAAGTCCGTGGAGAAGAAGCTAGCCATTGTCCAATGCAGTGACCGGGAGAAGGTGCTATTTGCTTCTCATCAACTCGTTGGAGCAGCTGCAGATTGGTGGGATTCTTATTGCAATGCTCATGAGAACCAAGAGAGAATTACCTGGGCGGAATTCAAGGAGAGTTTCCGTTCTCATTATGTGCCGGAAGGTGTTATGCTCTTGAAGAGGCAAGAATTTGAGAACTTGAGACAAGGAAGATCAAGCGTGAGTGAATACCTCAATAAATTCACTCAACTCTCAAGATATGCGCCTGAGGATGTTAGCCGGGACAGCCGGAAGCAATACTTGTTCATGAGGGGATTGCACAATACGATCCAAGTGCAATTGCTCAACTGTGATTATGTCAATTTCCAGAAGCTTGTGGACAAAGCAATTGTGGTCGAGAACAAGATCCGTGAGATGGAGCAAGAAATCAAGAGGAAGGCACCATATCAAGGACAGCAACAAGGAAGTAATGTGCGCCCTCGCTTTGCGCCACCCAATGCGCCTCATTACAGCTCCTCTATTCCTGCTCAGCGCCCTGGATATGCACCACGCCCAACTCAGTTTGTGCAGCAGCGCCCTGTTATGCAAGCACCTAGGCCTCCAATGCCTTATGCACCTCGTGCTGATTTTCCTGGAGCCAATGCTCAAAACCAAGCTCGTCCCAATAATTCTGGTGGAGTTAAGAAGTGCTATACTTGTGGAGAAGCTGGACACTTTGCACATCAATGTCCTAAGTCGGGCCTTGGTCAAGGAAGCAATGCATCGAGGCAAAACCCAAGACCTAATGGAGGACAGCCACAAGGAAGCCGTGGACAGCAGAACTTTGCTCGTGGCAACGTGAACCATGTCTCTACGGAGGATGCTCAACAAGCGGATGACGTGGTCATTGGTATGTTTCTCGCCAACTCCAACCCCGCGACTATGTTATTTGATTCTGGAGCATCGCATTCATTCATTGCATCGAAGTATGTTGCCAAGTATAGTTTGCCTATCTCTCATATGAAGTTTACTCTGTTGGTTAAGTCTCCTGGAGGAGAGATGAGGACAAATATAGTATGTCCAAAAGTAAGCCTTAGAATAAGGGGGGTAGACTTCTCCGCCAACCTCATTGTTTTAGATTCTCAAGGGTTGGATATTATACTTGGTATGGACTGGTTGAGGAAGCACAATGGAGTTATTGAATGTGCCACAAAGACGGTGAAGTTGACTAATGAAGAAGGGATCACCGTAGAATTTGAAGCAACCCAACATGCACCGAAGCAATTAGAGCTGAATCATATGGACGGTGTCGCAATTGAGGAGATTTCGGTGGTGTGTGAATTTTTGGATGTTTTTCCGGACGAGTTGCCAGGTATGCCACCTGATCGAGACATTGAGTTTGTTATTGATTTAATACCTGGAACTGCACCTATAGCTAAGAGGCCGTATAGGATGCCTCCTATGGAATTAGCGGAGCTCAAGAAACAAATTCAAGAGCAATTAGAGAAGGGTTTTATTCGCCCTAGCTCTTCACCTTGGGGAGCGCCCGTTCTATTCGTGGACAAGAAGGACGGATCCCAAAGGATGTGCGTGGATTACCGAGCTCTCAACGAGGTAACCATCAAGAACAAGTACACCTTGCCCCGTATAGAGGATTTGTTTGATCAGATGAAAGGTGCCTGTGTGTTTTCCAAGATTGATTTAAGGTCAGGTTACTTTCAAATGAAGATTAGACCATCGGACATACCCAAGACAGCTTTTAGGACACGGTATGGATCCTATGAGTACACCGTGATGTCTTTTGGATTGACAAATGCACCTGCTTACTTTATGTACCTCATGAATAAAGTCTTCATGGAGTGCTTGGACAAGTTCGTTGTGGTGTTTATTGATGATATTATGATCTACTCGAAGGATGAGAAGGAACATGAGGAACACTTGAGGCTTACGCTGCAGAAATTGAGGGAGCATCAGTTGTACGCCAAGTTCAGTAAATGTCAATTCTGGTTACGGGAAGTTTCCTTCTTAGGCCATATTATTTCCGGAGGAGGAGTATCAGTTGACCCAGGGAAGGTGAGAGATGTGTTGAAGTGGGAACCACCGCAAAATATCAAGGAAATAAGGAGTTTTCTTGGGATGGCTGGGTATTACCGTAGATTCATCAAGGATTTTTCCAAGATAGCCAAGCCTATGACAGAGTTGCTGATGAAGGGAAAGGCATTCCAATGGACTCAAGCTTGTCAAGAGAGTTTTGAGGAGTTGAAGAAGCGGTTGACAACAGCCCCAGTTTTGGTATTGCCGGATGTAAGCAAGAGTTATGACATTTATTGCGATGCATCAAGACAAGGGCTTGGATGTGTATTGATGCAAGAAGGTCAAGTGGTCGCCTATGCGTCAAGACAATTGAAGAAACATGAGCAGAATTACCCCACGCACGATTTGGAACTCGCGGCCGTGGTACATGCATTGAAGATTTGGAGACACTATATTCTTGGACATAGGTGTGAAATTTACACGGATCACATAAGAGTTTGAAGTATATTTT
Organism: Tuctoria greenei; assembly: GCA_036927565.1. Taxonomy (NCBI): domain Eukaryota; kingdom Viridiplantae; phylum Streptophyta; class Magnoliopsida; order Poales; family Poaceae; genus Tuctoria; species Tuctoria greenei. Next base: position 22,918,383 of record JAYESD010000001.1, on the reverse strand, counting down.
CACACAAACGGATCTGAACTTGAGGCAATGAAGATGGTTGGAACTCATCAAAGATTATGATTTGGGGATCAACTATCATCCGGGAAAAGCCAATGTAGTGGCTGATGCTTTGAGTAGAAAAGGAGTAAGTCATCAACTCACGGTTCGAGAGTTACCATTCGAGTTATGTAAGGAGTTTGAACGGTTGAACCTTGGGTTTGTAAATGAGATGGAGATGATGGAGTTAAACCCAACCTTGGAGCAAGAAATTCGAGAAGCACAAACCACGGATGAGGAGATCAAGGAAATCAAGGAAAGAATCAAAGAAGGAAGAGAATTCAGATTTGATGAAGACGAACATGGTACCTTATGGCTTGGAAAGAGAATCGTTGTGCCTAATGTAAAGCATATTCGGGAGACAATATTAAAGGAGGCACATGACTCGCCTTACTCGATTCACCCCGGTTGTACGAAGATGTACAAGGACTTGAAGGCTTGCTATTGGTGGGATAGCATGAAAAAGGACATAGCTGCATATGTAGCGTTATGTGATGTGTGTCAACGAGTCAAGGCGGAACATCAAAGGCCGGCCGGACTATTGCAACCGTTGAAGATTCCAGAATGGAAGTGGGAAGAAATTGGTATGGACTTCACAGTTGGGTTACCACGTACTCAGTCCGGGTATGACTCAATTTGGGTAATTGTGGATCGCTTAACTAAGTCAGCTCATTTTGTCCCTGTGAAGACCAAGTATACAGTTGCACGATTGGCCGAAATATACATGGAGCATATTGTGTGTCGACATGGAGTCCCTAAGAAGATAGTCTCGGATAGAGGTTCTCAATTTACCTCCAGATTTTGGCAAAAATTGCATGAAGCTTTGGGAACGAGGTTGAATTTTAGTTCAGCATATCATCCTCAAACGGATGGACAAACCGAGAGGACCAATCAGATTTTGGAGGACATGTTAAGAGCTTGTGCTTTAAAGCATGGGAAAAGTTGGGACAAAAGCTTGCCATACGCAGAATTTTCATACAACAATAGCTACCAAGCAAGCTTGAAAATGTCACCATATGAAGCGCTTTATGGGAGGAAGTGTAGGACACCTTTATTCTGGAATGAGGCAGGAGAAACTCAAGTATTTGGTCCAGACGTGTTGCAAGAAGCCGAAAAGCAAGTCAAAATAATTCGTGGAAACTTGAGGGCTGCCCAATCAAGGCAAAAAGGCTATGCGGATAATAGGAGAAGGAAATTAGCCTTTGAAATAGGCGATTTTGTTTACCTCAAGGTGTCACTAATGAGAGGTCATAAGAGGTTTAACGTAAGGGGCAAGCTCGCACCTCGTTATATTGGACCATTCAAGATTTTGGACAAAAGAGGAGAAGTAGCCTATAAGTTGGAGATGCCAGCCCATCTTTCAGACGTACATGATGTGTTTCATGTTTCCCAGCTCAAGAAGTGTTTGAGAGTGCCGGAAGAACAAGTGCCAATGGAAGAATTGGAACTAGAGGAAGATTTGACGTATGCCGAGCAACCGGTCAAAATCTTGGAAACCAAGGAGAGAGTCACAAGGAACAAGGTGATTCGATGGTGTAAAGCCCAATGGAAGCACCATACCGAAAAAGAAGCAACTTGGGAGTTAGAGGATGATCTCAAGAAGGAATTTCCCTATCTCTTCTCTTCCGCGTCGAATCTCGAGGGCGAGATTCATTTTAAGGGGGGTAGGTTTGTAACACCCTCATTTTCATGCATCATGCCCTACATGCACTCATATACATGTTTAACATTAGCCCACAACAAGAGGAACGAGTTTAAAATTGATTCGGAGCATTTAAAATTTATTTGGAGCAAAACCGCACTTAAAGCGCAGGAAAGTGCGGACTAGTCCGATTTTACTGAGGACTGGTCCGATTTCTCTCTGGCTAAAAACGGACTTGTCCGTTTTTGCTGCGGACTAGTCCGATTTTGGCTCTGGAAACTTTCGGACTTGTCCGATTTTGTGCGGACTAGTCCGATATTCCATGAATCCTTGGAAATTTGCTAAGTCCCTGGACTTTTCCGGACTAGTCCGGTGTTCCAGCGGACTTGTCCGTTTTCCTTTCTGACTAAGATCGGACTTTTCCGATTTTTGGCCAGACTTGTCCGATTTTCTCTCTGGACGACTTCGGACTAGTCCGGTCCTGTCCGGACTTGTCCGATATTTCGCGACTCCGAGTTGATCTTTTGTTTTACGACTTGTTTCTTGGGTTTCACGTTAAGTGGGCCTAGGGACGTCGTCCCGAACTCTTTTAGAGCCCATGTGGGACTCTAAACCGGCCTCTACTCGTCCCAAAACTCGAAATCCATTTAACCCTAGCCTCCACCTCTATATAAACAGCCCCACCCCTTGGGTTGACATCTATTTGCCACTTTTCCACCCACCCAAACCCTAGTTCGTGGGGAGCCACCATCAAGGAGGGAGGAGAAGATCCCAAACAAGAAGAAGAGGAGGAGGAAACAAAGGAGGATCAAGATCTCCACCAAGTTTCGTCCTTCACCACCAATTCATCTCCAAGTTCATCACCAACCCTAGATCATCAAGATCCAAGTGTTACCTCCAAGTCTCTTGGTTCATTGGAGTTCTAAACACCTAGTCTACCTTCTATACTCTTTTCCTTACATGAATTCAACCCCTAATCTCCGAATTTACATCGATCTAGAAAACCCTAATCTGCTGATCTCGTCAAGTGCGGACTTGTCCGGTCCCTAGCGGACTAGTCCGATCTTTCTGGTTAAATTGTGTTGAATTAATTCTAAAATTTGATCTAATCGACCCCAAACCTGTATAAACTTGTTAAAATCTACTAGAGCTAGTTAGTGATCATTAAAAGCAATGAAGTAACAAGTTCTACCTTGCATTTGCATCAATCATGCATGTCATGTCATATTGAGTAATATTTGTGCCCTCTTTGATTGTGTTTCTTGTTTTGTATGTTTATTGTGTGGATTAGACGGATTTGCGCTAGAAAGTGCCGCGGAGGATCTACAACATCAAGAGTTTGAAGGCTTTGACCCTAATCAACAGCAAGAGCAAGGCAAGTGTCCTTGAAGCATATTGATCCTGTTTTAAAATAAATGTTTTTTTTGCAAAACTGCATGCTTGTGTCAATTTGATGGGAATCCTATGGTAGGAAGTTTACTAGATTTGCTAAACCACCCTTGTCACCTGGAATTTATGGTAGAGAGTCGGGAAGGGTTTTTACCTTTTTGCTTCGCTTAATCAACTGGGATGGGAAACAACTATATCACTCAATTTAATTATGCATGGATGAGATTATGGTTAACATGAACTGGTTAAACATGGTATGGTAATGGGTGATCTAAGCAAGCCTGGTATGTGGATGGGTTGGATGTTATGGTGGTTTGCTTGCTTTAGATCTAAGGACCGGTTCATGCGAGAATAAGCCAGGACTACAGTGCCACCACGAGGCCAAGTATGGGTGCGGCGTAGCTGATTAATTAGGGCTTTGCTAGTGCTGTTTGGACCATTGTGGATGCTCGGGGAAGGGGTAGTCGGATCGGGTTTGTTGATGATTGGTGGGACTACCCTGGGATCCGAATGGCTCAAGAGGGGGCCCTTGATTGAAGATGTGCTCAGTTGGAGGCATCGCCACCGGTGAAACCTCAGTGGGGTCTAAATAGGCTAGTAATCCCTTTGTAAAGGCTATTTTGTGATCTCTTGGCCACACACCAACGGAAGTGTGTAATGTGACCGACGGGTCATGGGCATAAGGGAGGTTCTTAGTCGCCGAAGGGTGATGAAATCACGAACACGTGGGTAAAGAGGTACGAACTCTGCAGAGTGTTAATTAAAACTATCATGATAGCCGTGCTCCCGGTTATGAGCGCCTGGACAACTTCCATGATTAGAGGCAAATTGGAATTTGGTGAAGGTTATGGTTTGGTAATGGTTATGGATTAATCTCTGGTATCGAATATGGTTATTGGCAATGGTGAAATCTGGACTTATTGATGATGGTAATGAATTCAGTTTGGTATTATGGTATTACTTACAATTATGTTGGGATTACTTCACATACTTATACTATATTGCCTTTCAAATGTTTTAATGTACTTTTCAGCACTTTACCATTATTATTGTCGTCATTTGAATCAGCCACATGTCATACTTTCCACACTTGCTGAGTACGACATGTACTCACTCTTGCAATCCCCACCCCAACAGTTGCAGGTCAGGACTGGGAGTTTAATGGCGATAATGCGGAGTTCTAGGCCGTGTCTACCGTCAGCTTTGCCTGTGGTGTTGATTGGAGCTGCGCATGCATACCCTGTCGCTTATGTTGCATAGTTGCTTAGTTTGCTTAATTAGTTTATTTCCGCTGCATTAGTTGAACTTGTCCTTAATATTCATTAGGGCTTGTATTCGAGGATAATATAGCTTGTGTAATAAAATCTGGATAATTAATCTTGTCTTGTGGTAATTTTCTGTATACTCTTTTGTGATTGCACTCGTATATGTGTGATGAACATCCTGGGCACACATATGCGTTAGCTTGGTTCATTTTCGGAACCGGGCGTCACAGCCCGCCTCGGCGGGGAGGCAGGATCTGGTCCTTCCCTCCACGACGTGGCATCCTCGATCTGGCCTCCAAGTAGGGGTCGAGTCCTTATCCGTTTTCTCCTTGTGCGCGGGGGTACCCGGTCTGCGGGGTACCGACAGTGGCCCCCGAGCCCACCTCGGGAGAGATGACGTTCCCGTGGGTGGGGCCTTCATCTTGTCTTGTAAAAGTGACACCAGCGGGCCCCCTCGGGGGGCGTCGGAACTCGGAAAAGTGATCGGCGACCCCCTTGGGGGCGCCGGAGCTCGTAGGAGCGACATCGGTGACCCGCTCGGGGACGCTGGAGCTCGGAGAAGTGACGTCAGCGGCCCCCTTGGGGGGCGCCGAAGCTCGGCGAAGCATCGCTGGCGCCTACCACAGACGCGTAGAACGTCAGCGGCGGGCTCCCTATATGTCCTGCACATACGGTAGATAAAAAGTAATTTCGCTCACCAGTCATCCCTTCCCTGCTCTTTAGTTTTGTGATGGCTTACAATCCTTAGCTAAGATACGGAGCATGGGCAATTCGGTGCGACAACATTCAGGGTATGGTCACTGCCTTGCTCAGGGCATGAGTCGTCCGGCCCCCTATACTCAGCTGTTAGCACTGGGAGGCAATGTGTGCATGCTTAGGGTACGGAACCAAGCTAAGCGAGCTGCACACTCTGGACCTCCAGCTCGGCGTTTAGCTTTTTAGGAGTGAGAACCATTCGACACCATGGACCCCCAGCAAGAAAATGACCATGAGACCCCAAACACAATGCAGGTACCTCACGCGGATCTGCCTTTAGCAGGATAACACAACTTCAACTAGGACGAGGTAGAAAAAATGTAACCGGGCGTATGGCAAACGATATGCGAAAGTAAGCGAAAAATTAAAGAATAATGTAAATAGTTTTGTTCGTCGGTTACTCCCTTCCTGCTTTTAGTCTCGTTATGTCTTATGGTCCCGAGCCGGGCTTACGGTGCGTGGGTAATTCAATGTGACGGTATCCAGATTATGGTTATCGCCCTGATCAGAAGTGTGTGTCGTCCGGCCCCCTGTACTCAGCCGTTAGCGCTGAAGAGGCAAAGTTTACATGCTTAGGGTGCAGGACCAGGCTAAGCAGGCTGTACACTTTGGACCTCCCGCGGGCGTTAGCTTTTCAGGGGAGTGACCATTCGGCGCCACAGGCTCTCGAGTAGGAAAACAACCAAAGAACCCAAATACATCACAGGAACCCCCAGCAGACCCGCCAGCAGCAGGATTGCATAACTACACTAGGCGCGAGACAAGAAGAGAGTGCCCTAGAATATGACAGAGAATATGCGAGAACGAGCATGGCTTGGAGGAGCTAGCCTTGGAACGATCGTTCACCATGCTGCCGGTGAAGATTCTTGCAGGAGAAAAGCCCCCTACCTTGCACGCCAAATGTCGAAGGTCGTAAACGACACTTCCCCCGGACCTGCTTAGAGAGAAGCCCGCGGAGGTTCTTTAGATTCACGAGGGCTAGTCCCAGGAGATTGAGCGCAGCGAGATGATGAACAGAGAGGGTTTACTTGGTTCACGCCGCTGGAGCGTAACACCCTACGTCCATAGGAGTGTTTGTGTATTGCCTTGCTTGAGCATGTGTGAGTTTCGATCCCTTGTGAAGGTTGCCTGCTGAGTCCCTTTATAGTCCAAGGACTCTGCAGTGACAAAGTGGGCCCCGGGGCCCGACAGGTGGTACCAGGGAGAGCCAAATCCTATACAAGATCTAGGATTAAATGCTATCTACTTCCTTTTGTCAGGGGCTTCAATGTGCCGTCCCGTCGCGTCGTGTGCCAGGGCTACACATAGTTGTTCATGATGTCAGGGCATGTCCCGTCCGTGTTGTCCTCGCAGCTCACTCGTCCGTCTTGCGTAGTGGGTCTGTATCGGCTACTCGGACAAGACAGGACACTGGAGCCTTGACTTGCGTGTGCACTTCTCCCCTTCGCCTGGGGAAGGCGCGCGTACTTAATGCCTGTCTGAGTAGTGCACTCTTACCTTTACTGTGGCCTCCTACCGCACTGAGTTGGCCGTCCGCCACGTGGTAGCACCGGAGCCCGCCCCTGCGGGGAGACGAGCGCCCGACTGTACAGGTCACGTGGCGCCTCCGGAGCCCACCTCCGCGGAAGGGCGGAGGCTCAGCCCTGCAGGCCACGTGGCAGCCCCAGAGCCCTTCCCTGCGGGGAGACGGGTCTGGTCCCGAGGGTTCCGACGGCTACGTGGCAGCCCCAGAGCCCGCCTCGGCGGGGAGGCGAGGGTCCGGTTCTGGCGGCCACGTGGCAGCACCGGAGCCCACCTCGGCGGGGAGGCAGGATCTGGTCCTTCCCTCAATGACGTGGCAGCCTCGGATCCGGCCTCCAAGTAGGGGCCGAGTCCTTAGCCATTTTCTCCTTGTGCGTGGGGGTACCCAGTCTGCGGGGTACTGACACATATGATCCATCTATCACCAGAGGTGGTGAAGTAGATGGTGGAATAGAACTGCAGGATGACTTCAACATTCCAGTCATACTTGAATCCCATGATGTTCTTGAGCACATGGCGCTCAGCTGCTTCAATGACCGCATCAAAAGCAGAATGTTGCTTCTTGGCCATGTACTACCAGTCTACCCACTGTGCTTCAATCACAGGCTTCTTCATGCTTTGGTAGACGAGACGGTAATAATCACAATGAAAGTCACACCAAAACCGAGGGTCGACGGTGCTCCTTTCATACTTATATACCTTGTCTGTCCTGAGCCTTCTTGCGTTCTCGGCTCCCTTTCCATGGAAGACATTTGCAGCTATTTCACGCTGCCTGTTGGGGTTCCTCTCGGCAGTGTGCACTTCCAGGGGGCCAATCGGTTTGGCTTTCCCCTTCTCCTTGATAGCAATGCCCTTGGCCTTCGCAGCCGGGACCTTCACTGTGGGCTTCCTCTTCTTTGGCTCAGTAGGAGCCGGAGCCTTGCCCTTCTTCGAATCATGCTCGATCCGGCATTCAGCAGTTTCTTCTTGGGCTGGCTCCTTGCCCTTGTCTTTCTCTCCAAGGGTCACAAGTCTCTTCCGCTTGGAGACTTGTGCAGCAGTGGCCTGAGAGTTATGAGCCTCGCGCTCCTCTCTCTTCTTTTTCCGAAGTTTCTTGCGGGACTCCTCAATGTCCTGAGCCATTCTTCATCTTCATTATAGGCCAAAACTGCGACCCTTGCTTGTTGCTTCTTGGCTGCTTTAGCCCTCTCATGCTGCTCGAGATACTTCTTGGCAGCCTCAACCTTGGCTCTTGCCCGTTCTTCGCCAAGATGAAGCTGCTCCGCCTCCCACTCGGGGTCAGTGGGGGGAGAAGCAGAACGGCGAGGAGCAGCCATTTCAGCTGAAAAGAATAGAAGCCATAAGATAGTAGGTCAAGGAGTCAGAATAATGCGAAAGAAATCTCGAGAAACAACCAAAGTTGGAGTTTGACCTGTGTACACCAGACTTTTCCGCCCAAGGGGCGGACTAGTCCGCCGGGCGGACTAGTCCGCCTGGCACTGGACTAGTCCGGTTTGCACAGGTTAAACCCTAACTCTAACGGTTTTTTGAGAAATTTTGGAATCAAGTCACAATATTCCAAGGCTATGATCACAAGGTCACTAGAAGTAACTTTAATGAAGAGGCATCTATCGAAAACTCAATGAATCAAGAATGAGGCATGATTTTGAAAAGTAGGGGATACCTCTTCAAATCTTGAGAAAAACAATAGAATCGGGGATGGATCGCGTCGCGAGGGATCGGGGAAAGTTCCCCACACTTCCGGGGCTCCCAAAGCACGGATTGGAAATGATTTTTGGTGGTTGGATTTGAAAATTGCCGAAAGAGGGCGGTTTCACGCGCGCGGGAGAGAGAGAAATAGCAAAAGGGAAGTGGAGGGGTCGGCCGCCTCCTGGGGGGTTTAAGTCCCCAGGGGCCGGACTAGTCCGGTGAAGGAGCCGGACTAGTCCGGTCAACGGACCAGACCCGGACCAGTCCGGATCCGGACTTGTCCGGCCAGAGGGCGGACTAGTCCGGTCCAGGGAGGCTGAAAACATATATATTTGAGTTTTAGCTGCTATAGATGATCCTTTTGGACATATTGCCACAACAAGACTTTATGAATATGGTCAGTAAGCAATCAACATTCAAACTATGACCATAACTCACAAAGTCACAAGTTTTTCAAATATATTGAAGAAAATCGAGATAGAAATGAATTTTTCAACCACATGCATTCTTTTGAATAAGGCAAAAGGTAAACATTCAGATGTGCATGTTTCAAGCCACATTTCGAGAATCTAATATATTGAGCTCACTCCTAAGCTCACAAAATCGCTTCTCATCTAGGGACTTGGTAAATATGTCGGCTAGTTGGTTCTTGGTTCTCACATGGGAAATCACTATATCCCCCTTTAAGGAATGATCTCTCAAGAAGTGGTGTCTAATGTCTATGTGTTTGGTCCTTGAATGCTCAAGCGGATTATGGGCTATTTTGATGGCGCTCTCATTGTCACATAGGAGAGGAATATGGTGCAAGTTTATACCATAATCCCTTAGAGTTTGTCTCATCCAAAGAAGTTGTGCACAACAACTTCCGACTGCGACATACTCCGCTTTGGCTGTGGAAAGAGCAATGGAATTTTGTTTCTTAGAGGACCAAGACACTAATGATCTACCCAAAAATTGGCATGTCCCGGATGTGCTCTTTCTATCAACTTTGCACCCCGCATAATCCGCATCGGAATAGCCAATGAGGTTAAACTTGGATCCTTTTGGGTACCAAAGTCCTAGGCTAGGTGTGTGAACTAAATATCTAAGAATTCTCTTCACAGTGGTCATATGACACACCTTAGATGCAGCTTGAAACCGTGCACACATACACACACTAAGCATAATATCCAGTCTAGATGCACAAAGATATAACAAAGAACCAATCATGGAACGATATACCTTTTGGTCCACACTTGGACCATCTTTGTTTAGGTCTAAGTGTCCATTTGTTGCCATAGGAGTCTTGATGGGTTTGGCCTTGTCCATGTCAAACTTCTTTAATATGTCTTGAGTGTACTTTGTTTGACTTATGAACGTGCCTTCTTTGAGTTGCTTGACTTGAAAACCTAAAAAAACTTCAACTCCCCCATCATGGACATCTCAAATCTTTCTGTCATTATCTTAGAAAACTCATCACAAAACACTTTGTTAGTAGAACCAAATATAATGTCATCGACATATATTTGGAACACAAAGAGATCATCATTAAAGTGCTTTGTAAAGAGAGTGTAATCAGCTTTTCCTATCTTAAAACCATGTTGACTTACAAAGTCTCTAAGACACTCATACCAAGCTCTAGGAGCTTGTTTGAGGCCATAGAGAGCCTTACGCAATTTGAAGACATGGTTTGGGAATTATTGGTCTTCGAAGCCCGGTGGTTGCTCCACATAGACTTCCTCCTTGATTGGGCCATTTAGGAACGCACTCTTGACGTCCATTTGGTAGAGCTTAAAATCATAGTGAGTAGCAAAGGCAAGTAATATACGAATTGACTCTAGTCTAGCTACGGGAGCAAAGGTTTCATCAAAATCCAAACCTTTGACTTGTGAGTACCCCTTGGCCACAAGTCGTGCCTTTTTCCTTGTCACAACACCATTTTCATCTTGCTTGTTGCGGAACACCCGCTTGGTGCCCACAACATTTGCTTGTGGACGCTTGACAAGCTCCCAAACTTTGCTCCTCTCAAAGTTGTTAAGCTCCTCTTGCATGGCCACCACCCAATTCGGGTCTCTCAGGGCATCTTCAACCTTATGGGTCTCCAAAGAAGAGACAAAAGAGTAATGTTCACAAAAATTTGCAACACGAGGAACGAGTGATTACCCCTTTAGTAATATCTCCTAGTATGTTGTCAACGGGGTGATCCCATTGAACACTTTGATGCACACGAGGATGTGGAGGTTGAGATCTTGAGTCATCATCATCTTGTTCTTCTTCTTGATCTTCCACTTGATGAATGCCTCCCCCTTTACTTTCGTCTTCTTGATCGATTTGAGGTGCCACTTGTCCATCTTCAACTTGATCGCGTGGGGGATTACTTGCATCATCTTGTTGTTGGTCACTTGAGCATTGAGGTTGTTCTTGTGGTTGAACATCTCCAAGTGCCATCCTCCTAAGAGCTTCTTGTGGAGATTCTTCTTGATCTAGCACACTTTGATCAAATTGCTCCACTTGGGAGCCATTAGTTTCATCAAACACCACGTCGCGTGCTATTTCAACAACTCCGGTGGTTTTGTTGAAGACACGGTAGGCGTGAGTGTTTGAGTCATAACCAAGCAAGAAACCTTCATCGGACTTTGAAGCAAACTTTGAGGTCCTAGGCTTCTTGTTAAGAATATAGCACTTGCTCCCAAAAACATGAAAGTAAGAGACATTGGGTTTCTTACCAACTAGAAGCTCATAGGGAGTCTTCTTGAGGAAGCGGTGGAGGAATAATCGGTTGACAGCGTGGCAAGCGGTGTTAACCGCTTCCACCCAAAACTGATCCGATGTCTTGTACTCATCAAGCATTGTCCTTGACATCTCGATGAGTGTCCTATCCTTCCGTTCCGCCACCCCGTTTTGTTGAGGGGAGTATGGAGCTTAAAATTCATGCTTGATGCCCTCCTCATCCAAGAATTCTTCCACTTGAGTGTTCTTGAACTTGGTGCCATTGTCGCTTCTTATGGCTTTGATTCTTGAGGCGAACTCATTTTGAGCTCTTCTCAAGAACCTCTTGAGGACACCGTGAGTTTCACCCTTATCATGCAAAAAGAACACCCAAGTGAAACGAGAAAAATCATCAACAATAACAAGACCATATTTGTTACCGCCAATGCTAATGTAGGTTATTGGGCCGAAAAGGTCCATATGTAGCAGGTCCAACAGTCTTGTTGTCACGATGTTATTGGAGGGGTGTTGAGCTCCCACTTGCTTCCCCACTTGGCAAGCACTACATGGCCTATCCTTTTCAAAGACAACATTCTTCAAGCCATTGATGTGCTCGCCCTTAAGAAGCTTTTGTAAGTTCCTCATCCCAACATGGGCTAGCCGTCTATGCCAAAGCCATCTCATGTTGGTTTTCGCCATTAAGCATGTGTCAAGTTGAGCTTTTCCGAGGCAAAGTCCACAAGATAAAGCTTTCCCTTGAGCACACCCTTAAAAGCGATTGAGTTATCACTTCTTCTAAGGACGCTCACACCCTCATTAGTGAAAACACAGTTATAACCCTTGTCACATAGTTGTGATATGGACAAAAGGTTATAGTCTAGAGAATCAATATGTAAAACGCTAGAAAGAGTGTGTTGGGGAGAAATGACAATTTTACCGGGGCCAAGGATTTTTCCTCGGCTATTGTCCCCAAAGAGGATTCCTTCATTTGGATCATCATGTTCCTCATACTCCTCGAACATCTTCCTCTCTCCGGTCATGTGGTTTGTGCAGCCACTATCGAGCACCCATTTGGATCCACCGGAGGAGTATGCCTACAAAACAAGATTATGCCTTCCTTTTAGGTACCCAAGCGGAGTTGGGTCCTTTGACGTTAGTGGTGAGGCATTTTGGCACCCACACGCAAGGCTTGGGGCTCTTGCGGAGTGGCCCACCATATCTAGCATATACTTTGCCATGCTTGTTCCTCAGCAAAACATATGATGCATCAAAATCATGAAATAGAGGATGCGGTTCAGATTTAGGCATGTAAGTGCTAGTTGAAGTATTCTTCTCAATTTTAGTTGAGGATGAGCTTCCTTTGACAAAGACAATCAAGTCTTTGCCATACTTGGAGGTTTTGGCATTTTGCTTTCCACCTCTAGTATAACCAAGACCATCCTTGACATTGGGAGGTCTTGTGTTGGTGTATGGACTTCGTGCATACGCCACCTTCTCTTTGTCAAAGATGCCACCCTTAGGTGCTTGCTTGCCTTGAGTCAACTTAAGCTCATCCTTTAATTTAAGAATCAAGTTAGAACATGTGACGCCCGGTTCCGAAAAAGGAACCCAGCTAACGCATATGTGTGCCCAGGATGTTCATCACACATACACGAGTGATTCACAAATGATAAACAGATAATTACCACAGAACAAGATTAATTATCAAATTCTATTACACAAACTATATTATCCTCAAATACAAGCTCTAAGGAATATTAAAGACAAGTTCAACTAATGCAGCGGAAATAAACTAATTAAGCAAACTAAGCAACTATGCAGCATAAGCGACAGGGTATGTATGCGCAGCTCCAATCAACACCACAGGCAAAGCTGACGGTAGACACGGCCTAGAACTCCGCATTATCGCCATTAAGCTCATAATTCTGACCTGCAACTGTTGGGGGGGGATTGCAAGAGTGAGTACATGTCATACTCAACAAGTGTGGAAAGTATGACATGTGGCTGATTCAAATGACGATAATAATAATGGCTAAGTGCTGAAAAGTACATAAAAAAACATTTGAAAAGCAATATATTACATTTATGTGAAATAAACCCATCATAATCATAAGTAATACCATAATACCAGTCCACAATTCACCATCCTCATCCATAATTCCAGATTTCATCATTACCAATAACCATATTCAATACCAAAAATAAATCCATAACCATTACCAAACCATAACCATCCCAATTACCAATCTCCCTCTAATCATGTAGGTCATCCAGGCGCTCATAACCGGGAGCACGGCTATCATGATAGTTTTATTGGACTCTGCAGAGTTTGTACCTCTTTACCCACGTGTTCGTGATTCATCACCCTTCGGCGACTAAGAACCTCCCTTATGCCCATGACCCGTCGGTCACATTACACACTTCCGTCGATGTGTGGCCAAGAGATCACAAAATAGCCTTTACAAAGGGATTACTAGCCTATTTAGACCCCACTGAGGTTTCACCGGTGGTGATGTCTCCCGCAGAGCACATCTTCAACCAAGGGCCCCCTCTTGAGCCATTCGGATCCCAGGGTAGTCCCACCATTCATCAACAAACCCAATCCGACTACCCCTTCCCCGAGCATCCACAAAGGTCCAAACAGCACTAGCAAAGCCCTAATTAATCAGCTACGCCGCACCCATACTTGGCCTCGTGGTGGCACTGTAATCCTGGCTTATTCTCGCATGAACCGGTCCTTAGATCTAAAGCAAGCAAACCACCATAACATCTAACCCATCCACATACCAGGCTTGCTTAGATCACCCATCGTATTGTCCAGTTCACATTAACCAGAATAACATTAATACATAATTAAATGTGTAGTGTTGTTTTCCTTCCCAATTAATTAAGCGAAGCAAAAAGGTAAAAACCCTTCCCGACTCTCTACCATAAATTCCAGGTGACAAGGGTGGTTTAGGAAGCCTAGTAAACTTCCTACCATAGGATTCCCATCAAATTGACACAAGCATGCAGTTTTGCAAACAAAACATTTATTTTAAAAACAGGATCAATATGCTTCAAGGACACTTGCCTTGCTCTTGCTGTTGATTAGGGTCAAAGCCTTCAAACTCTTGATGCTGTAGATCCTCCGCGGCACTTTCTAGCGCAAATCCGTCTAATCCACACAATAAACATACAAGACAAGAAACACAATCAAAGAGTGCACAAATATTACTCAATATGACATGACATGCATGATTGATGCAAATGCAAGGTATAACTTGTTACTAGATTGCTTTTAATGATCACTAATTAGTTCTAATAGCTTTTAACAAGTTTATACAGGTTCGGAGTTGATTAGATCAAATTTTAGAGTCAATATAACACAATTTAACCAGGAAGATCGGACTAGTCCGCTAGGGACCGGACAAGTCCGCCCTCTGCGAGATCAGTAGATTAGGGTTTTCTAGATCGACGTGAATTTGGAGATTAGGAGTTGAATGCACGTAAGGAAAAGATAATAGAAGGTATACCAGATGTTTAGAACTCCAATGAATCAAGAAACTTGGAGGTAACACTTGGATCTTGATGATCTAGGGTTGGTGATGAACTTGGAGATGAATTGGCGGTGAAGAACGAAACTTGGTGGAGATCTTGATCCTCCTTCGTTTCCTCCTCTTCTTCTCCTTGCTTGGGATCTTCTCCTCCCTCCTTGGTGGTGGCTCTCCACGAACTAGGGTTTGGGTGGGTGGAAAAGTGGCAAATAGATGTCAAACCAAGGGGTGGGGCTGTTTATATAGAGGTGGAGGCTAGGGTTAGATGGATTTCGAGTTTGGGATGAGTAGAGGCCGGTTTAGAGTCCCACATGGGCTCTAAAAGAGTTGGGAACGATGTCCCTAGGCCCACTTAACGTGAAACCCAAGAAACAAGTCGTAAAACAAAAGTTCAATTCGGAGTCACGAAATATCGGACAAGTCCGGACAGGACCGGACTAGTCCGAAGTCGTCCAGAGAGAAAATCGGACAAGTCTGGCCAAACATCGGACAAGTCCGAATTTGAACAGAAAGGAAAACGGACAAGTCCGCTGGAACACCGGACTAGTCCGGACAAGTCCAAGGACTTAGCAATTTTCAAGGATTCATGGAATACCGGACTAGTCCGCACAAGATCGGACAAGTCCGAAGTTGTCCAGAGGAAAATATCGGACTAATCCGCAGCAAAAACGGACAAGTCCGTTTTTAGTCAGAGAGAGAGAGAAATCGGACTAGTCCTCAGCAAAATCGGACTAGTCCGCACTTTCCTGCGTTTTTAAGTGCGGTTTTGCTCCAAATCAATTTTAAACTTGTTCCTCTTGTTATGGGTTAATCTTAAACATGTATATGAATGTATGCAAGGCATGATGCATGAAAATAAGGGTGTTACAAACCTACCCCCCTTAAAATGAATCTCGCCCTCGAGATTCGACGCGGAGGAGAAGAGATAGGGAAATTCCTTCTTGAGATCATCCTCTAATTTGCACGTCGCTTCTTTTTTGGTGTGGTGCTTCCATTGAACTTTACACCATCTGATAACCTTGTTCCTTGTGACTCTCTCCTTGGTTTCCAAGATTTTGACCGGTTGCTCGGCATACGTCAAATATTCCTCTAGTCCCAATTCTTCCATTGGCACTTGATCTTCCGGTACCCTGAGACACTTCTTGAGTTGGGAAACATGAAACACATCATGTACGTCTGAAAGATGAGCTGGCATCTCCAACTTATATGCTACTTCTCCTCTTTTGTCCAAAATCTTGAATGGTCCAATATAGCGAGGTGCGAGCTTACCCTTTATGTTAAACCTCTTATGACCTCTCATTGGTGACACCTTGAGGTAAACAAAATCTCCCACTTCAAAGGCTAGTTTCCTTCTCCTATTGTCCTCATAGCCTTTTTGCCTTGATTGGGCAGCCCTCAAGTTTTTACGAATTATTTGGACTTGCTTTTCGGCTTCTTGCAACACATCTGGCACAAATACTTGAGTTTCCCCCGCTTCATTCCAGAATAAAGGTGTCCTACACTTCCTCCCATAAAGCGCTTCATATGGTGACATTTTCAAGCTTGCTTGGTAACTATTGTTGTATGAAAATTCTGCGTATGGCAAGCTTTTGTCCCAACTTTTCCCATGCTTTAAAGCACAAGCTCTTAACATGTCCTCCAAAATCTGATTGGTCCTCTCGGTTTGTCCATCCGTTTGAGGATGATATGCTGAACTAAAATTCAACCTCGTTCCTAAAGCTTCATGCAATTTTTGCCAAAATCTGGAGGTAAATTGAGAACCTCTATCCGAGACTATCTTCTTCGGTACTCCGTGTCGGCACACAATATGCTCCATATACAATTATGCTAGCTTCGCGGTGGTATATGTGGTCTTGACAGGAATGAAGTGAGCTGATTTTGTCAACCGATCTACATTGACCCATATTGAATCATAGCCATACTGGGTTCACGGTAATCCAACTATAAAGTCCATACCAATCTCTTCCCACTTCCACTCTGGAATCTTCAATGGCTGCAATAACCCTGCTGGCCTTTGATGTTCCACCTTGACTCGTTGGCACACGTCACACAATGCAACATATTCGGCTATGTCCTTCTTCATGCTATCCCACCAATAGCAAGTCTTCAAGTCTTTGTACATCTTCGTACAACCTGGGTGAATCGAGTAAGGCGAGTCATGTGCCTCCTTTAATATTGTCTCCCGAATATGCTTTACATTAGGCACAACGATTCTCTTTCCAAGCCATAAGGTACCATGTTCGTCTTCGTCAAATCAGAATTCTCTCCCTTCTTCGGTTCTTTCCTTGATTTCCTTGATCTCCTCATCTGTGGTTTGTGCCTCTCAAATTTCATGTTCCAAGGTTGGGTTTAACTCCATCATTTCCATCTCGTTTACAAACCCAAGGTTCAACCGTTCAAACTCCTTGCATAACTCAGATGGTAACTCTCGAACTGTAAGTTGATGGCTTACTCCCTTTCTACTCAAAGCATCGGCCACTACATTGGCTTTTCCCGGATGATAGTTGATCCCCAAATCATAATCTTTGATGAGCTCCAACCATCTTCGTTGCCTCAAGTTCAGATCCGTTTGTGTGAAAATATACTTCAAACTCTTATGATCCGTGTAAATTTCACACCTATGTCCAAGAATATAGTGTCTCCAAATATTCAATGCATGTACCACGGCTGCAAGTTCTAAATCGTGTGTCGGGTAATTCTGCTCATGTTTCTTCAATTGTCTTGACGCATAGGAGACCACTTGACCTTCTTGCATAAGCACGCATCCGAGTCCTTGTCTTGATTCATCACAATAGATGTCGAAACTCTTGCTTACATCCGGCAATACCAAAACTGGGGTTGTTGTCAACCTCTTCTTCAACTCCTCAAAACTGTTTTGACAAGCTTCAGTCCATTGGAACGCCTTCCCCTTCATTAGCAACTCTGTCATAGGCTTGGCTATCTGGGAAAAATCCTTGATAAACCGACGGTAACATCCAGCCATCCCAAGAAAACTCCTTACTTCCTTGACATTTTGCGGCGGTTCCCACTTCAACACGTCCCTCACTTTACCAGGGTCAACCCATAGTCCTCCTCCTGAGATGATATGACCCAAAAATGGCACCTCTTTCAACCAAAACTGACACTTGTTGAACTTGGCATACAATTGATGCTCCCTCAATTTCTGCAGCGTAAGCCTCAAGTGTTCCTCATGTTCCTTCTCATCCTTTGAGTAGATCATAATATCATCAATGAACACCACGACAAACTTATCCAGTACTCCATGAAGACCTTATTCATGAGGTACATAAAGTAGGTAGGCGCATTTGTCAATCCAAAAGACATCACGGTGTACTCATAAGATCCATACCGTGTCCTAAAAGCTGTCTTGGGTATGTCCGATGGTCTAATCTTCATTTGAAAGTATCCCGACCTCAAATCAATCTTAGAGAAGACACAAGCACCCTTCATCTGATCAAACAAGTCTTCTATGCGGGGCAAGGTGTACTTGTTCTTGATTGTTACCTCGTTGAGAGCTCGGTAATCCACGCACATCCTTTGGGATCCATCCTTCTTGTCCACGAATAGAACGGGCGCTCCCCAAGGTGAAGAGCTAGGGCGAATAAAACCCTTCTCTAATTGCTCTTGAATTTGCTTCTTGAGCTCCGCTAATTCCATAGGAGGCATCCTATACGGTCTCTTAGCTATAGGTGCAGTTCCAGGTATTAAATCAATGACAAACTCAATGTCTCGATCAGGTGGCATACCTGGCAACTCGTTCGGAAAAACATCCAAAAATTCACACACTACCGGAATCTCCTCAATTGCGACACCGTCCACATGGTTCAGCTCCAATTGCTTCGGTGTGGTTTGAGATGCTTCAAATTCTATGGTGATCCCTTCCTCATTAGTCAACTTTACCGTCTTTGTGGCACACTCAATAACTCCATTGTGCTTCCTAAACCAGTCCATACCAAGTATAATGTCCAATCCTTGAGAATCCAAAACAATGAGGTTGGCAGAGAAGTCTACCCCCCTTATTCTAAGGCTTATTTTTTGGACATACTATATTTGTCCTCATCTCTCCTCCAGGAGACTTAACCAATAGAGTAAACTTCATATGAGAGATAGGCAAACTATACTTGGCAACATACTTCGATGCAATGAATGAATGCGATGCTCCAGAATCAAATAACATAGTCGCGGGGTTGGAGTTGGCGAGAAACATACCAATGACCACGTCATCCGCTTGTTGAGCATCCTCCGTAGAGACATGGTTCACATTGCCACGAGCAAAATTCTGCTGTCCACGGTTCCCTTGTGGTTGTCCTCCATTGGGTCTTGGGTTTTGCCTCGGTGAATTGCTTCCTTGACCAAGGCCCGACTTAGGACATTGATGCGCAAAGTGTCCAGCTTCTCCACAGGTATAACACCTCTTAACTCCACCAGAATTACTGGGACGGGCTTGGTTTTGAGTATTAGCTCCAGGAAAATCAGCACGAGGTGCATAAGGCATTGGAGGCCTAGGTGCTTGCATAACGGGGCGCTGCTGCACAAACTGAGTTGGGCGCGGTGCATAACCAGGGCGCTGAGCAGGAATAGAGGAACTGTAATGAGGCGCACTGGGCAGTGCAAAGCGAGGGCGCACATTACTTCCTTGTTGTTGTCCTTGATACGGCGCCTTCCTCTTGATTTCTTGCTCCATCTCACGGATCTTGTTCTCAACCACAATCGCTTTGTCCACAAGCTTCTGGAAATTGACATAATCGCAGTTGAGTAATTGCACTTGGATCTCATTGTTCAAGCCCCTCATGAACAAGTATTGCTTCCGGCTGTCCCGACTAACATCCTCAGGCGCATAGCTTGAGAGTTGAGTGAATTTATTGAGATATTCACTCACGCTTGATCTTCCTTGCCTTAAATTCTCAAATTCTTGCCTCTTCAAGATCATAACACCCTCGGGCACATAATGAGAATGAAAATTCTCCTTAAATTCGGCCCAAGTGATTCTTTCTTGGTTCTCATGAGCATTGCAATAAGCATCCCACCAATCTGCAGCTGCTCTAACTAATTGATGAGAAGCAAAAAAAGACCTTCTCCCGGTCACTGCATTGGACAATAGCAAGTTTCTTCTCCACGGACTTGAGCCAATCATCAGCATCCATAGGGTCAGCATCTTGAGCAAAGGTTGGTGGCCTAGTCCTCATAAACTCTCCCAATCGGTTATGAGGAGGTGGGGGTTGGCGGTGGAGGCATGTGGGGCTGATTGTTGATATTGCCAGCCTGCATCTGTCCCATAGTTTGTATCATGGTCTGCATGAGCTGGTTTGCATAGCCAATAGCTGCTCGATGTTGATACCTCCCTGAGTAGATCCTTGCCCATTGTTGTTCTGAGCCACTCCATTGTTCTCCTCTTCATCATTGCCATCCCTCTAGTTGCGAGTCCTCACCATCTGAAGAAAAGCAGCAGGTAAGAATTAGAAAACATCCCCAACTATATGCATCAAGGGATATGAAACTAAACAGCTAGCTACACTAGCCTAGGTGGACATGGCAATGCTAAAGCATCCCGAAATCCTCAATTAAGCACACAAGCAAACAATATATATATAGCAAACAGCAAGCCAACAAAATCAAATCGATTCCTGAGTGCTCCTATGTGCTCTAAAGTGTCCATTCTATCTAGGCTGCGTCCTACGGTCAACCTGTGGCTCTAATACCAATCTGTGACGCCCGGTTCCGAAAAATGAACCAAGCTAACGCATATGTGTGCCCAGGATGTTCATCACACATACACGAGTGATTCACAAATGATAAACAGATAATTACCACAGAACAAGATTAATTATCAAATTCTATTACACAAACTATATTATCCTCAAATACAAGCTCTAATGAATATTAAAGACAAGTTCAACTAATGCAGCGGAAATAAACTAATTAAGCAAACTAAACAACTATGCAGCATAAGCGACAGGGTATATATGCGTAGCTCCAATCAACACCACAGGCAAAGCTGACGGTAGACACGGCCTAGAACTCCGCATTATCGCCATTAAACTCATAATTCTGACCTGCAACTGTTGGGGGGGGGGGTTGCAAGAGTGAGTACATGTCGTACTCAGCAAGTGTCGAAAGTATGACATGTGGCTGATTCAAATGACGACAATAATAATGGCTAAGTGCTGAAAAGTACATAAAAAAACATTTGAAAAGCAATATATTACATGTATGTGAAATAAACCCATCATAATCATAAGTAATACCATAATACCAGTCCACAATTCACCATCCTCATCCATAATTCCAGATTTCATCATTACCAATAACCATATTCAATACCAAAAATAAATCCATAACCATTACCAAACCATAACCATCCCAATTACCAATCTCCCTCTAATCATGTAGGTCATCCAGGCGCTAATAACTGGGAGCACGGCTATCATGATAGTTTTATTTGACTCTGCAGAGTTTGTACCTCTTTACCCACATGTTCGTGATTTCATCACCCTTCGGCGACTAAGAACCTCCCTTATGCCCATGACCCGTCGGTCACATTACACACTTCCATCGGTGTGTGGCCAATAGATCACAAAATAGCCTTTACAAAGGGATTACTAGCCTATTTAGACCCCATTGAGGTTTCACCGGTGGCGATGTCTCCCGCAGAGCACATCTTCAACCAAGGGCCCCCTCTTGAGCCATTCGGATCCCAGGGTAGTCCCACCATTCATCAACAAACCCAATCCGACTACCCCTTCCCCGAGCATCCACAATGGTCCAAACAGCACTAGCAAAGCCCTAATTAATCAGCTACGCCGCACCCATACTTGGCCTCGTGGTGGCACTGTAATCCTGGCTTATTCTCGCATGAACCGGTCCTTAGATCTAAAGCAAGCAAACCACCATAACATCCAACCCATCCACATACCAGGCTTGCTTAGATCACCCATCGTATTGTCCAGTTCACATTAACCAGAATATCATTAATACATAATTAAATGTGTAGTGTTGTTTTCCATCCCAATTAATTAAGCGAAGCAAAAAGGTAAAAACCCTTCCCGACTCTCTACCATAAATTCCAGGTGACAAGGGTGGTTTAGCAAGTCTAGTAAACTTCCTACCATAGGATTCCCATCAAATTGACACAAGCATGCAGTTTTGCAAACAAAACATTTATTTTAAAAACAGGATCAATATGCTTCAAGGACACTTTCCTTGCTCTTGCTGTTGATTAGGGTCAAAGCCTTCAAAATCTTGATGCTGTAGATCCTCCGCGGCACTTTCTAGCGCAAATCCGTCTAATCCACACAATAAACATACAAGACAAGAAACACAATCAAAGAGTGCACAAATATTACTCAATATGACATGACATGCATGATTGATGCAAATGCAAGGTATAACTTGTTACTAGATTGCTTTTAATGATCACTAATTAGTTCTAATAGCTTTTAACAAGTTTATACAGGTTCGGAGTTGATTAGATCAAATTTTAGAGTCAATATAACACAATTTAACCAGGAAGATCGGACTAGTCCGCTAGGGACCGAACAAGTCCGCCCTCTGCGAGATCAGCAGATTAGGGTTTTCTAGATCGACGTGAATTTGGAGATTAGGGGTTGAATGCACGTAAGGAAAAGATAATAGAAGGTATACCAGATGTTTAGAAGTCCAATGAATCAAGAAACTTGGAGGTAACACTTGGATCTTGATGATCTAGGGTTGGTGATGAACTTGGAGATGAATTGGTGGTGAAGAACGAAACTTGGTGGAGATCTTGATCCTCCTTCGTTTCCTCCTCTTCTTCTCCTTGCTTGGGATCTTCTCCTCCCTCCTTGGTGGTGGCTCTCCACGAACTAGGGTTTGGGTGGGTGGAAAAATGGCAAATAGATGTCAAACCAAGGGGTGGGGCTGTTTATATAGAGGTGGAGGCCAGGGTTAGATGGATTTCGAGTTTGGGATGAGTAGAGGCCGGTTTAGAGTCCCACATGGGCTCTAAAAGAGTTGGGCACGATGTCCCTAGGCCCACTTAACGTGAAACCCAAGAAACAAGTCGTAAAACAAAAGTTTAATTCGGAGTCACGAAATATCGGACAAGTCCGGACAGGACCGGACTAGTCCGAAGTCGTCCAGAGAGAAAATTGGACAAGTCTGGCCAAACATCGGACAAGTCTGAATTTGAACAGAAAGGAAAATAGACAAGTCCGCTGGAACACCGGACTAGTACGGACAAGTCCAAGGACTTAGCAATTTTCAAGGATTCATGGAATACCGGACTAGTCCGCACAAGATCGGACAAGTCCAAAGTTGTCCAGAGGCAAATATCGGACTAATCCGCAGCAAAAACGGACAAGTCTGTTTTTAGTCAGAGAGAGAAATCGGACTAGTCCTCAGCAAAATCGGACTAGTCCGCACTTTCCTGCATTTTTAAGTGCGGTTTTGCTCCAAATCAATTTTAAACTTGTTCCTCTTGTTATGGGTTAATGTTAAACATGTATATGAATGTATGCAAGGCATGATGCATGAAAATGAGGGTGTTACAGAACATTTGCAAGTTGATATTGCTTTGGATGCAACTTTTGAGGAGGATGAGCTTTTGGAGGAAGAGGCTACATTAGTCTTAAGGGACTCAACTTGAGTCTCAAGAATCTTGTTAACTTTTGCCAAGTTGCCAAGTTCGTCCTTGAGCTCAATGGTTGTCTCCTCAAGACTTGAGCATGTTTTCTTGCTTAGAGCAAGTTCATGCTCTAATGCCTTGCTCTTCTCTCTCTCAAGCTCAAGGAGCTCAATGAGCTCTTTACATCTTTCATTTTCTTGGATAAGCAAGTCCTCTTGCCTATCTATGAGCTCCTCCTTCTCAAAAATCTCATCCGAAAGCAATTTCATTCTTCGCAATGTGCTCTTACTCATATCCTTAAACATGTGTTCATTTTTGCTAGCACTATCAAAATCATCATGGGAGGATATGGAAGAGGATGAGTTAGAATTAACCTTTCTCCTTCCTTGTTTTGCCATGAGGCAAGTTGGCTTGTGGTTGTAGAGATTGGGGAAGAGCTTGCTTCCCTTGGAGCTCCTCCCGATGGCTATGGTTGCCATCTTCTCCTCATCTTCGGACGAGGAGGACTCATCGTTAGAGTCTCACTCCTTGCCTAAGTGAGCATGACTGGAGGGCCTCTTCTTCTTGTAAAACTTCATCTCTTGTGGCTTGCCCTCCTTCTTCTTCTTGTCATCTTCATGTGGGCAATCTACAATGAAGTGCCCGTACTCGCCACAATTGTAGCAAGCCCTCTTGGTTTTGGGCCTTGCCTTTTCTTTGCCTTTGCTCTCATGCTTGTATCCTCCTTTTCTTCTCCTCATCATTCTCTAGAAATTGCTGATGAAGAAGGCCTCTTCCTCATCGGTGGCAAGGCTCACCTCATCATCTTCGTTTTGCTCTTTTGAAGAGGATGTTGCTTTGAGTGCAACATTCTTCATCTTCGAGGCGGTGAATCTTTTAAGGTCATTGTAGAAGAGCGCCTCCTTCTCCATGATCTCGTGGTAGATGATCCTTCCAAAGACCTCCTCTGGGGTCATTTTGGCAAACCCCGGGCTTTCTCGGATCATGGAGCAAAGAGAAACGTTTCTAGGCATGAATGCCCGAATCATCCTCTATACCACCTCGTGGTCCGTCCACTTGGTACAGACATAAGACCTACTCTTGTTGATGAGTATCTTTAGGCAGTTGTACATCTCTTGGGGAGATTCACCATCCATAATGGCAAACCTCCTGAGCTCTCCTTCTATGAGCTCAATCTTTGCTTCTTTCATGACTCGATTGCCTTCATGAGCCGTCTTGAGAGTGTCCCAAATGTCCTTGGCCACCTCAAGTCCATCCACTCGGTTGAAATCATCTCTTGAGAGAGATGAGATGATCACTCCGGCCGCTTGGGCATTACGATGAAGGAGCACGGCTTGCTCCGGAGTGATATCTTCTTCATTCTTAGAGATGTGCACCCCAGTCAACACAATTTGCCATAGTGAGGGGTTGAGTGACACAAGGTGGATCTTCATGTTGTGCTTCCACATCCCGTAGTCGGTTCCATCGAATTGGGGAGGCTTCCCCAATGGGATGGAAAGGTAGTGGTTTTTGGAGACAAGGCGTTCATAGTTGTAGCCTTGTTCGTTGTAGTTGATTGTGCCACTCGATGTGGAAGTTGAGGTGTCAACCTTGCAAATTTTCAACTTCTCTCAAAGTTTCGCCTTGAGCTGGCGAATCTCTTTGTCATCCGTTGATTTGTCTTGATATAAGAGAATTTCATCTAGGGTTGCTTGGACCTCACTGGTTGAGACTTCTTCATACCCCACTCCGGCCATCTTCTCTCCGAGTTGTTAGACTCTTTTGGGAGAGTCCTGCTCTGATACCAATTGAAATTTGCCTAGAGGGGGGCGAATAGGCTAATTGACGTGAAATGACTTAATAAAACGAGATTAATACTCAGGGGGCAGACTAGTCAGGTCTAGGGGCGGACTAGTCCGGTCCACCTACAGGGAAAAGCCTAAAAAGGGTTTCTAACAAGTTTTAGTTCGATTCTTGCGATGCAAAGTGTGTTAGAATAACTTAGTGAGCCTTAACAAGTTCTATGGCAAGTTTGAAGCTAAGGATCACAATGAAACACAAGTGATGAACAAAAACAATAAGACTAACCCTAGAAGCAATGAGCAATAAGTGAAAGCTAAGAACACAAGTGACACAAGGATTTTATCTCGAGGTTCAATCCCACGAAGGAACCTACGTCCCCGTTGAGGAGTCCACGAAGGACCTGGTTCAACAACCCTTCCCTCACCAAGTTTACCGCACGGGCCTAACTTGGTTCTCCACTATCACAAGGGTGAATACAAGATTCGTTGGGGCTTCTCACAATCTGAGGCTCCCACCACAAATACAATCACAAATCACAAAGATTGACTCAAGCCACAGATCACAAAGATTCACAAAGTGCAAGAGATCAAACTGAGAGCCAAAGAGCGGTGTTCTTCCTCTTCTTCACCTCACCAAACCCTAATCCACACAAGAATTAGTTTTAGATGGAATGTAGGCAAGAAGGAGGCTTTTTGGTGGCTAAAGGTTGCTGTGGCGGCGCTAGGGTTTCAACTTGCTCAAAGGTCCTTGATCAAATGAACCCAGGGGTCCTCTATTTATAGAGGTTACAAGCCCATACTGCTGACATCAGCAGATGGGCGGTCTAGTCCGGCCTAGGGGACTACTGACGTCCCTGACAACTGTCACACTGCGCGGCAATCGTCACACTACCCGCCAAACTTCAAATTCAAACGGTCACTTCAACAACAGACTAGTCCGACCCTCACTGGACTAGTCCGATCTCACACAGAACCTTTTGTTCCGGGTGAAAATGGACTAGTCTGAAGACCACAGACTAGTCCGGCCCCCAGGGCGGACTAGTCTGGTCTTCCCAGACTTAGTCTCTAAAGCACCAACTCCCTCAAACCCGGACTAGTCCGGCCCCCAGGGCGGGCTAGTCCGATCTCGGTCAGGACCTCTTGGTCCGGACCAAAACGGACAAGTTCGTGGTTTTGGGACTTAGTCCCCAAAACCCACTTCACGACTACCCGGACTAGTTCATCCCACTACGGACTACTCCGAACTCAGTCAGACCCTTCTGGTCCGGCTGAAAACGGACTTGGCCGGCCAGGGGCGGACTAGTCCGGCCACTGCGCGGACTAGTCCGGCCCTACAACCAGACTACTTCCAACTCTTTTCTCTCAATGGGTTTGACCTCTAAATCTCTTTGAGCTCCCAACTTGATCTCAATGCACTTTACACACACATCCTCACACATATTTGGCTAGTGCAAACTCGACACACTAGAAACCCTAGTTTCTGCTTTTCGAGTTGACATCGCCGTTTTCATCCTTTTCCTTTTTGAGGGATTGTGCTTCCACTTGAGTCCACACTTGTTCTTAAGATCATTGAGCTCATTAGTCACTTAATTGTCATCATCAATCATCCAAAACCCACGGGGATCCTAGATGCACTTTCACAAAACCCACAAGGGATTCCTAGATGCACTTTCAGATTTCATAAATACCTTCATAAGCAGTTCATAACATTGCATCACAAGACCAAAAGTACCAAAAGAGCATGATATAAGTCTTACAAACCACAAAGAGACAAAAAATACAAAAGATAGCTCTCCTCGCAGCCTACAGCTAAAGCCTAAGACTCTCCCTCAATCTCTCCCCCTTTGGCATCAAGATAGCAAAAAGAAGGAGAGGAGGGACCTAAGGTCTTCAAGCCTCGCTGTCGGTCCTCTCATTGTCTTCATCTTCATTCTTGGGCTAAGGAGGAGGAACGGTTCCACTCGAGTCCCCAATGCCAAAATAGGCAAGCTCGGATGGAGTCAAGGGCATGAGCTCGGTGAAATCAAAATTTGAATCATCAGAAATGACTGGAGATCCAATGGGTTCGATCTCCAACTTCTGGCAAATGAGCTTCACATTCTCTTTGACGTACCGCATATCAGCCTTCCTCATCTTGTTTAGCTTATGAGTGTTCACTTCCGCCTTCTTCCAAGAGGCAAAAATAGCTGACAAGTACTTTAGGATGCCACTTGGAGACCCCTTTTGAGGACGGGCCCTAGTGGCGGGAGCACCCCTAGTATCTCCACTAGCTCTCACTGGAGCCTCTACACTGGAAGCGGGAGAAGGAGCAGCTTGAACACTTGCTTGTTGAGGCTTCTGGGGCCTCAAGGGGGTGTGCTCCACATCCTTGACGAACTCGATACCTGTGACCTTCTCAATCATAAACATCAGGTAGGGGGCATAGCCACAGGATCTGTTTGGCATGCAGGAGATGTTGACCATATCGTTCCAAATGTAGTCAAAGACATCAAACTTTCTGTCTTTGCTTATGACCTTCATCAAGGTCCCAAGATATCCCTGAACACTTCCAACATCCACATCCTTGGGGGCAATGGTCTTCCTGAGGACCCGGTTGAGCACCACAAAGAAAGGCTTCATGTTCTTGGTGGAAGGAGGATTGAACTTCAAGCTTGGGTCATAAAGAAACTTCATCTTGTCCTTCTCAATGACACCAATGTTGTGAATGATCAAGTTGTCATTGTTGGAGCTATCAAGATGTAGCAATCTTGCAAATTTGTCATAGGTAACGGTGTACTTGGATCCGTGAGTCATCCAAGTCACCCGCTCTTCCTCATCGCTGGCAAAGTGGCATGTCGCATAGATTGAGCAATGACCTCGTCGTTCCAATTGTTTCGGAAAGCAAATAGATCCTTTAATCCATGCCTCTCAACTGCCTCGTCCACCTCAACAAAATGTGAGAAACCCTTCCTCTCAAAGTGCGCCCAATCTATCCATTGGCTGCGCACAAATGGGGTCCTCATCGGGAGATAGACAGACTTGTAAAAGTCTGCATGGAAATAACTCGAGAACCTCCCATCAGCAGCCTGCTTGGGTCGGTTGTAACAATCCACATTTCTGAACTTTGTAGCCGTGTCGCTGCCCTTGCCATTGAACTTCTCTTCAGCGGGATCCCGGGCCCCTTGTCTTGGAGCTGACATCTTGAGGGGGCCAACCACAGCACGTGGCAATCCACTTTCCTTTGCCCTTAGCTTGGCGAGAGGTTGCTGAGCTAGGGCCTGCTATAGCCGCACCCTTAACTTTTGACGTAGGTTTCTTCACGAGAACCTTGCGTCTAATCTGCAGAGGGGAGGGTGCCGGCTCAGACGGGCGCTCTTGGCGCTTCTTGCCTTGGCCCGTCGGGGACTGAAGCAAGGCTTCTTGGTCCATCTCAGCCTTGAAGTCGAAAATTTTGTCATTGGAGCTCGACATTGTCCTGAGAATGGATTTCACAAGGTATTGATGAGAATAGATGACAAGGAATTGCATTGAGGAATAAGAAGTTAGGGTTGAGTTCAGAAAAATCGAACTAGTCCGGTGTACAGTCACGGACTAGTCCGGGTGACCGGACTTGTCCATGCATAGACCGGACTAGTCCGGTATTCAACATCTAAAACTCTAACTATGAGACAAATGGTGATTCCTAATGCGCAAATAGCTTAGCATCAATGTAATACATCAAGGAAGCATGTATATGGTGAAAGGAACTAAGCTATTTGATCAACAACGAAGGAAATAGCGATTTCTAGGGTTTGGGTGGAAAATTTACCGAAATTGCTCGATTCTTGAGAATGAAGGGGTTGAAGGTGCGGACAAGTCTGTGGTCTTCAATCCCTGAGCAATGGAGGTCGTTTTCCACCAAAACACGAAGAGTTTTGATGGAGGATGAAGGAAATCGCCTTTGGGAGCTCGAGCGAGGAGAGAGAGCGTACGTGAGGTTGTGAGGATGAGGAGGATTAGGGTTTGGCGGCAGCTAGGGTTATGGAGACGAAAAATCGGTCTTGTCCGAAAATGATCGGACTAGTCCAAACTTTTCCATAGCCTATATCGGAATAGTCTGGACCTACAGTCACTCTGCGGACTAGTCTGCATGGGCGGACTAGTCCGGGCAACCACGAACTAGTCCGTGGTCACCAGGGAAGAAATGCTTAGTCCATTCGTATATATTCGAAGATACTTATTAAGAAAATAGGAAGGCAAAGAAAATCAAATAATCTTGATGAATATGATCAGTAAGCATTCAACAATCAAGCAATGATCATAATTCACCAAGATCAAGTAGTTGACATAGTTTTTGGAGAAAATTGAGAAAGATGATTTTTGCAACTCAAAAAATATATTTTGAAGAGTTCATATAGGTATGCAAGATATCAAGCCACATTCCGAGCATCAAGAATATATCGGCTAGTTGCTATTTGGTATTGACATGGGAAATGGCTATGTCTCCTTTCATTGAATGATCTCTCAAAAAGTGATGTCGGATGTCTATGTGTTTGGTCCTAGAGTGCTCAACGGGATTATGGGGAATCTTAATAGCACTCTCATTATCACAAAGGAGTGGAATACGATTCATGTTGTAACCGTAATCCCTAAGAGTTTGTCGCATCCAAAGGAGTTGAGCACAACAACTCTCGGATGCAACATACTCCGCTTCCGCCGTGGATAAGGAAATGGAGTTTTGTTTCTTGGAGGACCAAGAAACTAGAGATCTACCTAGGAATTGGGATGTACCGGAGGTACTTTTTCTATCTAATTTGCACCCGACATAATCTGCATCGGAGTAACCAATGAGGTTGAATTTGGAACCCTTGGGATACCAAAGGCCTAGGTTGGGTGTATGAACTAAATACCGCAAGATTCTCTTTACGGCTGTCAAATGACACTCTTTTGGGTTGGCTTGAAATCTTGCACACAAACATACACTCAACATAATATCTTGCCTAGATGCACATAAGTAGAGTAGAGATCCAATCATGGAGCGGTATACCTTTTGATCGACGTTTGGTCTATCTTCATTGAGATCCAAGTGGCCATTCGTTGCCATGGGAGTCTTTATAGGCTTCGCCTTGTCCATTCCAAACTTCTTGATTCTGTCTTGAGTGTACTTAGTTTGGCTTATGAACACCCCTTCCTTTTGTTGCCTCACTTGGAATCCCAAGAAGTACTTTAGCTCTCCCATTATAGACATCTCAAACCTATCTGTCATAATCTTACTAAATTCCTCACAAAAAGATTTGTTAGTTGAACCAAAGATAATATCATCAACATAAATTTGACAAATAAAGAAATCATTGTCAAAGTTCTTTGTAAACAATGTATAATCTACTTTTCTGATCTTAAAACACTTTTCAATTAAGAAATCTCTAAGACACTCATACCAGGCTCTAGGAGCTTGTTTGAGGCCATAGAGAGCCTTACACAATTTGAAGACGTGGTCGAGGAACTCTTCATCTTCAAATCCGGGGGGCTGCTCCACATACACCTCCTCCTTGATTGATCCGTTGAGGAAGGCACTTTTCACATCCATTTGATAGAGCTTAAAATCATGGTGAGTAGCATATGCAAGTAATATTCTAATAGACTCAAGTCTAGCTACGGGAGAAAAGGTTTCATCGAAATCCAAACCTTCGACTTGTGAATACCCTTTGGCCACAAGTCGTTCCTTGTTCCTTGTCACCACCCCGTGTTCGTCTTGTTTGTTGCAGAAGACCCATTTGGTGCCGACGATGTTGAACTTGGGTCTTTCGACTAGTTCCCACACCTCGTTCCATTTGAAGTTGTTGAGTTCTCTTGCATGGCCACTACCCAATCCGGATCCTTCAATGCATCCTCAACCCTACGCGGTTCCAAAAAGGATACAAACGAATAATGCTCACAAAAATTAGCTATGCAAGATCTAGTAGTTACTCCCTTTTGGATGTCACCGATGATGTTGTCGATTGGGTGATCCCTTTGGATGCATTGGTGTACTCTTGGGTGTGGCACTTGCGGTCTTGAATCTTCATGGTCATCTTCTTCTCCTCCTAGATGGTTTCCCTCACTGACTTGTTGATCAGTTTCGTCTTCTTGAGGTTGATCTTGTATGGAAACTCCCCCTTGATCATTGGCCTCCTCTTGTGGTTCATCTTCCTCATGCATATGTAGAGGTGGTTCTTGTGGTCAAACTTCACCCAATGCCATTCTTCTCAGTGCTTGGCAAGGAGCTTCTTCTCTTTCTAGCACACATGGATCAACTTGCTGCTTTTGGGAGCCGTTAGTTTCATCGAACACTACGTCATGTGCTACTTCAACAAGTCCGAAGGTCTTGTTGAAGACACGATAGGCGTAAGAGTTCGAATCATAACCAAGCAAGAAACCTTCATCGGACTTCGAAGCAAACTTTGAAGTCCTATGCTTCTTGTTCAAAATATAGCATCTAGAACCGAAAACTCGAAAATATGAAATATTAGGCTTGTTACTGGTGAGTAGCTCATATGATGTCTTCTTGAGTAGTCGATGAAGGTAGAGTCGGTTTATGGTGTGGCAAGCGATGTTAACTGCTTCTGCCCAAAACCGATCGGAGGTCTTGTATTCATCGAGCATTGTTCTCGCCGTCTCTATGAGGGTTTGGTTCTTCCTTTTGGCAACTCCATTTTGTTGAGGGAAGTAAGGTGCTGAAAACTCATGCTTTATCCCTTCTTCATCTAGGTACTCCTCAACTTGAGTGTTCTTGAACTCTGTGCCATTGTCGCTTCGTATGTTCTTGATCTTCAAAGATAACTCATTTTGGGCTCACTTGAAAAACTTCTTGCGTGTTCCTTGTGTTTCTGTCTTATCATGTAAAAAGAAAACCCAAGTGAAGCGAGAAAAATCATCTACAACTACTAACCCATATTTGTTACCGCCGATGCTTATGTAAGCAATTGGACCGAATAGGTCCATGTGAAGTAGCCCGAGCGGTCTTGTTGTAGTCATGACGTTCTTCGCGGGGTGAGGTGCTCCAACTTGCTTCTCGGCTTGGCACGCGCTACAAGGCCCGTCTTTCTCAAACACAACATCCTTCAAACCTCGGATGTGATCGCCCTTGAGGAGTTTTTGAACATTCCTCATACCAACATGCGCCAGCCATCTATGCCACAACCAACTCATGTTGGTCTTTGCAATCAAGCGAGGACATCTATTTTGGAGACAATAGTCAAGGAAAGGTGCTCGGTACCGGTAAAATTGCCATACCATCTCAACATAATCTTTCTCATGTGTTACATGTTGATTCCTTAGATTATAACCTGCTAGCCATATCTCAATTATGTGACAAAGGTTATAATTGCTTGTTCACTAATGAGGGTGTGACCATCTCTAGAAGTGGTGATGGTTCCATTGAATTCAAGGGTATGTTAAAGGGAAAACTTTACCTTGTTGACTTCAACAAAGATAAAGCTGAACTTGACACATTCTTGGATCTTCATTTTCTTCATACTCAATGAACATCTTTCTTTCTCCAGTCAGATGGTTGGTGCAACCACTTTCTAGCACCCATTTGGATCCACCGGAGGAATAGGCCTACAACAACAAATCAAGCCTTGGTTTTAGGTACCCAAGCTTGCTTGGGTCCTTGGAGGTTAGTTACAAGAGATTTAGGCACCCACACATGAGACTTGGTGTTCCCATGGCGTGGCCCAACATAATGAGCATAAATTTTACCAAACATACTTCTCATTAAAACATAAGATGCATCAAAGGTTCTAAATAGCAACTGTTGTTGTTTATAAACACAACTAGTCCGGGTCATCGGACTTGTCCGAAGGTCCGGACTTGTCCGTGCCGGTGCCGGACTAGTCCGGTGTTCCTGTGTGTTGATTTTATTGGACTTCCTAGCTTGAGAGTAATTTCCCTTCACAAGGACAATGTCTACTTTTTATTCTTATGGCTTCTAGCATTTTGCTTTTCACCATAGGAATATTCAATGCCATATTTGACATTAGGAGGTCTTGTGGCCAAGTATGCACTACATGCATATTTGACCTTCTCCTTATCAAATATGCCACATTGGGCAGGATTCATATCTTTGGTAGAGGTTGACTTGTCTTTCAAGCTAGTGTCAACTTTACCACATGCACAAGTAGAAGCAGTTTCAGTTTTAAGGGGTTGAGAAGGTGAGCTTGAAGAGGATGAAGGGTCACTTTGCTTGAGTGACTCAACTTGTACCTCAAGGATCTTGTTAACCTTGATTAGGTTAGCAAGTTCGTCCTTGATTGTAGCATTTGAGTCGCTTAATTCCAAGCAAGCTTCCTTGCTTGAATCTAACTCAAGCTCTAGTGACTTGCTTCGCTCCTTTTCAAGTTCAAGAAGCTTGTCAAGTTCAAGATATTCCTCCTTTTGAGAGATAATCATATCTTCTTGACAGTTTATCAACTTCTCCTTCTCAACAAGCTGATCAAGTAGAAATTTCATTTTTGTAGCTGTTTTCTTATCTAAGCCAATGAGCATATCTCCATTATCACTAGCAATTTCCCTATCACTAGAATAGGAATGCAAGGAAGAGGATTTGGTTGTTACCTTTCGTTTACCTTCCTTTGCCATGAGGCAAGCGTCGTTCCCCTTCCATGCCCGAGAGTGGGGAAGAGAGTGGACTTCTTGGATGTCTTCTCAATGGCTATGCTAGCCATCTCCTCTTCGTCTTCAGATGAGGACTCATCCTTTGAGTCCCACTCCTTTCCTAGATGCGCTTGTTCAGCTTGCTTCTTCTTCTTGAAGAATTTCGTGGGTTGAGGCTTTGTTTCCTTGGTCTTCTTCTTGTTTTCTTCATATGGGCAATCAACTATAAAGTGGTCATACTCACCACAGTTATAGCATGCCCGCCTCAACTTTGGTCTTGATTTTTCCTTGTACTTCCCTTCACTTGATTTAGCCCCTTGTCTTTTCTTCATCATCCTTTTGAATTTCTTCATGAATAGTATCATGTCATCTTCATCCAAGTCGCTGCTCTCATCATCACCGTCTTCTTCTAGTTGAGCTTCTCGAGCTTCTCTTGACAAGGGCTTGCAAGTGGACTTCAATGCGACCCCTTTCTTATTTGCCTAGGTGAGGTCGGCAATCTTCTTGACATGCTTCGCTTGTTTTTTCATCATCTCGAAATTGATGATCTTCCCAAGCAACTCATCCGGGGTCATTTTCTTGTACCCGGGGCTTTCTCTGATCATCGAGCACAAGGTGACATTGCGAGGCATGAAAGCTATAAGAATGAGCTTCACCACCTCGTGGTCGTTCCACTTCTTGCTTTTGTATGCTCAAACCTTGTTGATGAGTGTCTTTAGCCGGTTGTACATGTCTTGTGGAGACTCGTCTTCTTCGATGGTGAATCTTCCCAATTCACCTTCGATAATTTCGATCTTCGCCTCTCGCACATGACGATCGCCTTCATGTGCAGTTTGCAAAGTGTCCCAGATTTCCCTTGCAATCTCGAGTTCGTCCACTTTGGTGAACTCGTCTCGACTGAGCGAAGAAGTAATGACTTCTGCGGCTTGAGCATTCCGATGAATTGCTTGCTCTTGGCTTGGTGTAAGCTCTTCATCGTCGTCCGGGATATCTATTCCTGTACATACAATATGCCACAAACTTGGATTGAGAGAAATAAGGTGCATTTTCATGTTCTGCCTCCACATTGAGTAGTCATTGCCATCAAAGTGTGGGGCTTTTCCAAGTGGAATAGATAGATAGTGATTATTGCTAGAATTAAGATGATCGTAGTTGAAAGTATATCGG
The DNA here is from genome assembly GCA_036927565.1 of Tuctoria greenei. NCBI lineage: Eukaryota > Viridiplantae > Streptophyta > Magnoliopsida > Poales > Poaceae > Tuctoria > Tuctoria greenei. Next base: position 22,883,719 of record JAYESD010000001.1, on the reverse strand, counting down.
GAGTAGTCGGTGTGACTACTCCCCTTCTTCTCCCTCTCGTCTTCGATCTTCACTTTTCCCTTGGAGAGGGTTTTCTTCCTTAGGAGAGCCTTGAGTTCCAGCATCTCCTCATCGTCATCCTCGAAGTCTTGAATGGCCACGAGGAGCCTCTCCAATTTTTGGTTCTTTTCTTCTTCAACCTTCTCTTGGTTGATGCTCTTGTGTATGTCCTTCATGTCCGACATGTTCTCTTCGAGCGATTAGTCTCCTTTTGAAGAGTCCTGCTCTGATACCAATTGAATGTGGCCTAGAGGGGGGTGAATATGGCTTTTTGATTTTTAGTCAAAACCTGCAACACTTAACAAACTGATCAAATCCCGAGATATCGGACTAGTCCGGTAGAGTGTGGACAAGTCCGGTGCGTGTGGACTAGATTGATCAAGTTTGATAGATTATCTCGATCCTAGACTGTATGCAACGGAAATGTACTTGTAATTGGAGTGTCACACTACTATGAACTAGGATGTATAACAAGTTAATCTTATATTCAATGTTTCAACGTAATGTAAACAAGATTGATTGAAACCCTAGATAGATATGAAGAGTAAGAACAATATGCGCAAAGTAAGAACACAAGATCCTTATCCCGTGGTTCGGTTCCCACACAGGCAACTTACGTCCATGTTGAGGAGTCCACAAGGACTGGGTCTTCTCCAACCCTACCCTCATCAGATCGCCACGGAGGCCAATCCTTTTCACTAATCACAAAGGGCAAATAACTAAATTCAAGGGGCCTTCTCACAAGTTGAGTGTTCCCCAAGATTACAAGATGAACACCACCAAGAAGACACTATTAAGATTACAATGAAAACCACAGGAGTGTGTTAGGGAATCAAACCAAGAGCTCAATGAGTGAAGAACCGTGTCTCTCATTGGATCCCAAGTGTATCCTCAAAGGATTAAGCTTTCTTGCGTTGTATTGCGTTGAGAGATGAGTTTTCTAGGCTCTTGGAGGGTGTGACGGCACAGGGTGTCGAGAGTTGTGAATGTTGGGCCGTGCACACCTATTTATATGGGGTTTCCAAAATTTACTGTTAGGGTTTATAAAGATCGGACTAGTCCGTGGTGGACACCGGACTAGTCTGGTGTGCTACGTGTAGGAAACCCTAGGTGTCCCAAAATATCGGACTTGTCCGAAGTGAAAGCGGACTAGTCCGATTTGGTTCTGGAAATCTTCGGACTAGTCCGATGAATATCTGACTTGTCCGGATAGGTGAATCCCTTAGTGAATTTTGGGAACAAGTCCGCACTTTGAGGACTTGTCCGATTTAGGTCAGAGGTATTTTTGGACTAGTCCGTGCTAATATCGGACTTGTCCGATTGACATTAGAAAGATATCAGACTAGTCCGTGGTGTTATCTAACTTGTCCCATTTCGTGCAACTCATGAAGTGTTTGGGGTACTAGTCCGCACTAGGGAGGACTAGTCCGGTTCTAGTCAGAGAGATATCGGACTAGTCCGTGGTGATATCAGACTAGTCCGGTCAGTGAAAACTGGACTGTGTGGACAAGTCCGCATTGTGACGACTTGTCCGATCTGGTACATAAAGATATCGGACTAGTCTGGGGTCAGTCGGACTAGTCCTGTCCTGTATAATTTTGTGCAATGTGTGAGATTATTTGTGCTTGAGATCTTGGGGTGTGTTTCCTTAACATACTCCATACACAAAGATCTACTACACTTGGTTCTTGAGCTCTTTTCCGCATTGCTTCTCATTCTCCTTTCTTTTTGGCGCTTTGTTCATTCTTTCATTAGAACCTGTGCTCATCTCAACAATGTGGTTAGGACCTCATTTGCTTCTCATAAATCAACCAAAACCCACAAGGTATTCCTTGATGCACTTTCAGATTTACGACCCAAAATGAACACTAATAGAGCTCTACTCGCAACCTACAGCTACACTTAGTGACTCCTCCTCAATCTCTCCACCTTTGGCATCAAGACACCAAAAAGAAGGAGAGGAGGGATCTAGTGCCTTCATTCTTCGCTGTCGGTCCTCTCCTCATCTTCATCTTCATCTTCAGGTTGTGGAGGAGGAGGAGTGGATCCACTCGGAGTGCCCCCAATGCCGAAGTAAGAAAGCTCGGAGGGAGTCAAAGGTCCAAGCTCAGTGAAGTCATATGCTGAGTCATCCGAGACAACTGGAGATCCAATAGGCTCGATCTCCAGCTTCTGGCAAATATGCTTGACATTTTCCTTGACATACCTCATGTCAGCCTTCCTTGCCTTGTTCATCTTGTGAAGCTTTACCTCAGCCTTCTTGCATGAGCCAAAAATGGCTGCCAAGTACTTCAAAATTCCACTGGGGGACCCCTTTTGAGGAGGGGCTCTAGTGGCGGGAGCAGTCCTCGCATCTCCTCGAGCTCTCCTTGGAGCCTCTTCACTCGACACCGGAGATGGAGCAGCTTGGACAGTGGCTTGGAGAGGCTTTTGGGTCCATAAGGGAGTGTGCTCCACATCCTTCACGAACTCTATTCCCGTTACTTTTTCAATCATAAACATGTTATATGGCGCATAGCCACAGGAACGGTTCGGTGTGCAGGAGATATTCACCATGTTGTTCCAAATATAGTCAAAGACATCAAACTTTCTGTTCTTGCTTATCACTTTTATCAAGGTCCTCAAGTATCCTTGGACACTCCCTGCATCTCCATCCTTTGGAGCAATTTTCTTCCTAAGGACCCTGTTGAGAACCATGAAGAAGGGCTTCATGTTCTTGGTCGATGGAGGGTTGTACTTCAGGCTAGTATCATAAAGACACTCCATCTTATCTTTCATCAAGACACCAATGTTGTGGATGGTTAGCTCATTGTTGCCAGTGTCTTCTAGGTGAAGCATATTTGCAAAGTCATCATAGGTAATAGTGTACTTGGATCCATGCGCCATCCAAGTCACTCTTTCCTCCTCATCACTAGCAAAGTAGCAGGTGGCATAGAATTGAGCGATGATTTCATCGTTCCAGTTGCACCTAAAGGCAAACAAGTCTTTGAGCCCATGCCTTTCCACAGCTTGTATCACTTCATCGAAGGTTGGGCAGCTCTTCCTCTCAAAGTGACTCCAGTCAATCGGTTGACTCTTGACCACTGGAGTCTTCATCTGCAGGTACACGAAATTGTAGTAATCTGTGTGGAAGTTACTCCAGAATCTTGCATCGGCTGCCTTCTTTGACCGGTTGTAATAGTCAATCATTCTGAGCTTGGAAGTCGTATCACTTCCCTTGCCATTGAACTTCTCCTCGTAGGGATCTCTGTTCCCCTGCCTGGGATCTCCCATCTTGAGAGGGCCGATTGGGTCCGAGGCAATTCCATTTCCTATGCCCTTAGCTTGGCAAGAAGCTGCCAAGATAGGGCTAGCTGCATCCTTGGCCTTGGACGCAGGCTTCTTGGCTAGAACCTTGACATCACCTGAGGTGGGGAAGGTGCTGGCTCGGAGGCACGCTCTTGCCTCTTGTTAGCGCGAGGCTCTGAAGCACGCGGCAACAAATCTTGTTCCATCTCATCTTCAAAGTCGCAGATGTTCTCATTCGACGTTGTCCTGACAAAGAGATTATGCAAGGAATGGATGAGTGTTGATGGCAAGGGTATGCATTGAGTAGTTGGAATTTAGGGTTGAGTTCAGTTAAAAATCGGACTTGTCCGGTGCTCATGTGCGGACTAGTCTAGAGGGACCGGACATGTCCGTACAGAGATCGGACTAGTCCGGTGTTCATCACCTCAAACCCTAATTATGAGACAAATGATGTTGCTCAATGCAAAAATAGCTTAACATAGATGTAATACAACAAGGAAGCATGTATTAGGTGAAAGGAGCTAAGCTATTTGATCCAAAACGGAAGAAATCGAAGTTTCTAGGGTTTGGGGGAAAATTTACTGAATTTCTTCGATTCTTGATGAAGGAGGAGTTGGAGGTGCGTACAAGTCCGTGGTCTTCAATCCCCTAGCAACGGAGATCGATTTCCACCCAAACTGTAAGGAATTTGATGGAGAGATCGCCAAATCGCCTTGGGGGCTCTCGAGTGAAGAGAGCGAATGTGAGGTGAGTTGTGAGGGTGAAGGAGATTAGGTTTTGGCGGCGCCTAGGGTTATGGAGTCAAAAAATCGGACTCGTCCGTGGTCCACCGGACTAGTCCAGACTACCGAACACTTTGTGGACTAGCCTACAGTGTGCAGACTAGTCCGAGTAACCACGGACTAGTCTGTGGTCACCAGAACAGAATTAACTTGCCCATTTGTATATATTCGAAGGTTCTTATAGAGAAAAATAGGGGCCAAAACAATCAAATAATCTTGATGAATATGATCAGTAAACATACAATAATCAAGCAAAGACCATAATTCACCAAGATCAAGCACTTTAAATAGTTTTTCGGAGAAAATTTGAGAGAGATGATTTTCGCAACACAATCAAGAAGCCATACAGGTATGCAAGTTTTCAAGCCACATTCCGGGCATCAAGGATATTTAGTTCATTTCGGAGCTCGCAGAAACGTTTTTCATCAAGTGGCTTGGTAAAGATATCGGCTAGTTATTTTTCAGTGTTGACATGGAAATGGCTATGTCTCCTTTCATTGAGTGGTCTCTCAAAAAGTGATGTCGGATGTCTATGTGTTTGGTCCTAGAGTGCTCAACGGGATTATGGGCAATTTTAATGGCACTCTCATTATCACAAAGAAGTGGAATACGGCTCATATTGTAACTGTAATCCCTTAGAGTTTGTCGCATCCAAAGGAGTTGTGCACAATAGCTCCCGGCTGCAACATACTCCGCTTCGACCGTGGATAAGGCAATAGAGTTTTGTTTCTTGGAAGACCAAGAAACTAGGGATCTGCCTAGAAATTGGCATGTACTGGAGGTACTTTTTCTATCTACTTTGCATCCGGCATTATCTGCATCGGAGTATCCAATGAGATTGAATTTGGAACCTTTAGGATACCAAAGGCCTAGGTTGGGTGTATGAACTAAATATTGCATGATTCTCTTGATGGTTGTCAAATGACATTCTTTAGGATTGGCTTGAAATCTTGCACACAAGCACACACTAAACATAATATCAGGCCTAGATGCACATAAGTAAAGTAGGGACCCAATCATGGAGCGATATACCTTTTGATCCATGCTCGGTCCGTTTCATTGAGATCCAAGTGTCCATTTGTTGCCATGGGAGTCTTTATGGGCTTCGCCTTGTCCATCCCAAACTTCTTGAGTATGTCTTGAGTATACTTGGTTTGGCTTATGAACATCCCTTCCTTTTGTTGCCTCACTTGGAATCCCAAGAAGTATTTTAGCTCTCCCATCATAGACATTTCAAACCTATCTGTCACAATCTTACTAAATTCTTCACAAAAAGATTTGTAAGTTGAACCAAAAATGATATCATCAACATAAATTTGGCAAACAAAGAGGTCATTGTCAAAATGCTTCGTGAATAATGTATAATTAGCTTTGCCAATTTTAAAACCATTTTCAATCAAGAAATCTCTAAGGCACTCATACCAAGCTCTAGGAGCTTGTTTAAGGCCATAGAGAGCCTTACGCAGTTTGAACACGTGGTCGGGGAACTCTTGATCTTCGAATCCGGGGGGTTGCTCCACGTACACCTCCTCCTTGATTGGTCCGTTGAGGAAGGCGCTTTTCACATCCATTTGATAGATCTTGAAATCATGGTGAGTAGCATATGCAAGTAATATTCTAATAGATTCAAGCCTAGCTACGGGAGCAAAGGTTTCATCGAAATCCAAACCTTCAACTTGTGAATACCCTTTGGCCACAAGTCATGCCTTGTTCCTTGTCACCACCCCGTGTTCGTCTTGCTTGTTGCGGAAGACCCATTTGGTGCCGACGACATTGAACTTGGGTCTTTCAACGAGTTCCCACACCTCATTTCGTTTGAAGTTGTTAAGTTTTTCTTGCATTGCCACCACCCAATTGGGATCTTTCAATGCATCCTCAATCCTGCGCGGTTCCAAAAAGGATAAAAAAGAGTAATGTTCAAAAAAATTAGCAATTCGAGATCTAGTAGTTACTCCCTTTTGGATGTCGCCGATTATGTTGCCGACGGGGTGATCTCTTTGGATGCATTGGTGTACTCTTAAGTGTGGCACTTGTGGTCTTGAATCTTCATGGTCATCTTCTACTCCCCCTAGATGGTTGCCCTCATTTGTTTGTTGATCATCTTTGTCTTCTTGAGGTTGATCTAGTGTAGAAGCTACCCCTTGATCCATTACCTTCACTTGTGGTTCATCTTCTGCATTTTGATTTGGAGGTGGTGCTTGTGGCCAAACATCGCCCAATGCCATTCTTCTCAACGCTTGACAAGGAGCTTCTTCTCTATCTAGAACATATTGATCAACTTGCTCTTCTTGAGAGCCGTTAGTTTCATCAAACACTGTGTCACGTGCAACTTTAACAAGTTCGGAGACTTTGTTGAAGACATGATAGGCGTAAGAGTTTGAATTGTAGCCAAGCAAGAAACCTTCATCGGACTTCGAAGCGAACTTTGAAGTCCTAGGCTTCTTGTTGAAAATAGAACTCTTAGAACCGAAAACACTAAAATAGGAAATATTAGGTTTGTTACCCGTGAGTAGCTCATATGATGTCTTCTTGAGTAGGTTGTAGGATCAAAAAGCACGTGAAAAGCTACCATAGGGGGGGTGAATGGTAGATTTAAAAATCTTACGCAGCGGAAACAATTAAACCCCAACCCCTTCGACAGAAAAACAATCCGTAAAAGAAATCGTGTGTGAGACTAATCTAAACGTGTTCCACCATGACAAAAGTGATAGATATAATAGAGAATCAAGTTATGAAGACAACACAACAAGAATCACTGAAATCCGTCGAGAAAAACTCAAGTTATCATCGAAAGATCAAACAAAGGTCAATCTGCCCTACCCGAGAAAGAACAGTTCTGGAACACTGCAAAGAAACTCGTGTAGATCATAGACCACATATCCAATGACCGTGAAATTTTGACAGATGATAGATAATCAAGTTGTTAAGACAACTCAAAAAGAATCACGTCAATTGGATCTGTAAAACTCGAGTTATGATAAAACCACCTAGGAAAGGTAATGCTGTCCAGAAACTCGACGAGTAAAACTTGTCTGGAACAAGTTGGACGAACGAGGCACAAAAGTTCCTTCAAACTACGAATTTTATTCAATAGAACACAAGAGGAACAGCCCCAAAGTCGTGCACCACGAGCTCTGGGCTCCCTTGCTTATATAACCAGCTCGAAAGCCAACTCAACTCAGATCAGGAACCTAATCCTACTCTGTTCACAAATCGTAACTTTCCATAACTGCTTAGGATTCTTCTATACGCAGATAGAAGCAATCTTAAGACTTCCAAACAACTTAGGAACGTATCCCACATTCCTAAACAACTAAAATTCGTGACCCACACTAAATCCTATCATAACCAACTCAAATCTTTCCATATTTGAGTCAAACCCGACTCAGCCGCAGCCTGAGTCGATAACCTAGTCGGTTGGACCTTTCCGACCAACTCTTTACGTCCACATCTCTTCATCACGTCTAGAAACCATGTAGCCACGTCCATGCACTCCTTGCACACATGCAAACATCTTCCAATGACGTCCACGATACCTTCACATGCATTGTTCTTGATTCAATCATGCTGCACAACCTCCTGATCAGCTCAACCACAATTCCTCCTGAATTTGGTTGTTGGAACCTTATCTCCTCCCTGAGACTAGTCCAATGGATCCCATCACCAGCCATGTCTTGAACTCAAGCAACACCTGCACATAAATAAACAACCAATCCATACGAGCTCAAGTCCTCGACTTGACTCAAGTTAGTTCCGAACACAACACCTTACGTGAGAACCTCATATAAGCATGTTGCAAAACCACAGTAACACGATATCATCCATATCAACCAAAATGCACCAAAAGCTTAGCAAATGAATACTAAGCAATCTTTATAACAATGTAAATCAAGTATGAAACATTGCAAATAAAAAGCAGAAGCACTGCGATCAAGTTCCAGACCTTGGTAAAAAGGTGTTTTGGTGATATTCAAAACTTTTAGCATCAAAGCCAAGTGTATTCACTACAAGCCAATGTATTCAGCACACATAGGTCTTACAATCTCCCCCTTGATGAATGCATTGGCAACACCATTTAAAATACGAACATTGGCTTATTCACATAAAAGTTTTGAAGGCAATTTCTCCCCCTTTGTAAATCAAAAGTAAAATGAGAAGAAAATCCAAAAATTATCCCATATTATCTCTCTCCCTTTATTATCTCTCCTTATGCACATATTCTCTTTCTCTTCATGCTTATCTCTCCCCCTTTGACAATGTATTCAGCAAGTCATGAGCATATAAACAAATTATCTCTCCCCCTTTAGTTATTATGAGCATATTATAACATATACATAGAAACAAAGCTCATCCAAGTCATACTATCAAGTAACTTACACTATCACATCAATGAGATACATAAAGTAGTGTAAGCCATGCTAGAGATCAAGTGTAATTTTCAATTTATGCAAGTCATGATCTCACAAACTTAACTATTTCAAAACCTGAAAGCATGACACTAGTTGCTGCATTTTATTATTTTTCAAAACATAAATTTAGATCATATGATATTTGCAAGAGATTATATGCGCATCTGCCTTATCCTAACCAACCAAGCCAAGCCTATGTCATTTGACAATCAGAAGCTTAAGGACATGGTTTTAGTCATACACAACTTCTTCCAAGTTCATATCTAAGTGCAATGATAAGCCATCTCAAAAAACCAAGTGCGATGCATGCATATTCTCTTGATCTTTTCTCAATTTATATTTGTTCATAAAAACTCAACATGTGAGTTGATTACTTGATTAATTATTAATGATTAAAAGCACTTGTGAACATGTAACAAGTTCAAAACAGCAAGAAAGTTCGACCATGACCAGTTTTAGTGTAAGTAATTATTCCAATTACTAGACATGGCAAAAACTACAAAATGTATAACACGAGTAATGTAGTAAGAACTTTCAGCATGTAAAAGGAATCACAAAGTCATATATGTATGAAATACTATGCTCATATTATTTTAATTTCAGATTCACACATAGGCTTCCCAAGTTTCAAAACTCCCCCTCAATTTAAGCCATGAGGATGCATAACCCCTATTTCACTACGAATGTAACAAAAACGAGTGAAATCCAAAGGTTTTGTAGAAATGGCAGCCAATTGTTGTTCGGTATCTACATGGTGAAGCACAATGTTTCCTTTTTCAACATTATCTCGGAGAAAGTGATACCTAATGTCAATGTGCTTAGTTCTAGAATGTTGCACGGGGTTTTTAGCAATGCAAATGGCACTAGTGTTATCACAGAACAGTGGAACACTATCTAGATCAACCCCATAGTCCTTAAGTGTTTGAACAATCCAAAGAATTTGTGAGCAAGCACTAGCAGTAGCTACATATTCAGATTCGGCTGTGGATTGTGCAACTGAATTTTGTTTTCTAGAGACCAAGCAACAAGAGAATTACCAAGAAAATGACAAGCACCGGAAGTACTTTTCCTATCAATCCTACAACCCCCAAAATCAGCATCCGAAAAAGCTTTCAAAGTAACGGTTGAGGAAGAAGGAAGAAAAATTCTAAATTTTTGAGTTCCATGTAAGTACCTGAGAATCCTTTTGATGGCTTGACGATGTGAAGCGCGTGGGGAGGCTTGAAACCATGCACAAAGACATACGCTGAATTGTATGTCTGGTCTTGATGCCTTGAGGTACAAAAGTGATCCGATCATTCTTCTATATTCTTTTTGATCCACGGGTTCAAGAGTTTTGATCGCAAAATCTGGACCGTGTGACTCATTCGTGCAAGCTTCCAATCATCTGTTGTGGGGGATGATCTTTGTAAAACCATAGGGGAACAGATGTCTCACAAGCTTCTTCTTCTTCATGTTCATCAAAAATCGATGAGCTTGTGACTTGAGGATGATTTGAATCAGCATTGATGGTTGTCGGTGTTGGTTGAGAATTAACATCCGGAGCTGAACCAAAGTCTTTAGCTGCTGAATTTTCGGGCAGCAGCTCCAATTCTTCCTCATCTTCAACGAAAATGCTCCCTCTTGTGGATATGGATCTGGACCTGCAATGTTTGAGCTAGTACCTGGGCTAGCTACATCAAAAGACACTTCACAAGTCTCCACAATTTTGTTAGTGTCAAGTAAAAGCACACGGTAGCCTCTAGTATGAGATGGATAACCAAGAAACATGCCATCAATGGATCTAGGTTCAAATTTATCAAGATTACCATGTTTCTTAACAAAGTATTTGCAACCAAAGACCCGAAAGTGTGTAACACTAGGCCTATGTCCAAACCGGAGCTCATATGGTGTTTTACCTAGCTTAGCACGCAAGAAAACACGATTTGAGACATAACAAGCGGTTGCTAACGCATCAACCCAAAATTTCCTAGGAGTTTGATATTCATCAAGCATAGTCCTAGCCATCTCAACTAAGGTTCTGTTCTTTCTTTCTACAACACCGTTTTGTTGAGGTACATATCGTGAAGAAAATTGATGATCTATACTATTTTCAGCACAAAAGTGATCAAAAGATTGATTTTTAAATTCAGTTCCATTATCACTTCTAATTGCTTTTAAAGATCCTGGGTAATCAATTGATAATCTAAGAAATAAAGTTCTAAAGTGACTAAAAACTTCATTCTTAGACGCCATAAAGTAAACCCAAGAGTATCTAGAATAATCATCAACAATCACAAGTACATACCATTTACCTCCGAAGGATTGAACACGTGAAGGTCCTACGGTGTCAAGGTGCAAAAGTTGACACGGTTCAGTTGTCATGATCATTGTGAGAGGAGTATGTGAACCTGCAACCATCTTAGCATGTCTACAAGAAGAGCTCACAATTTCTTTGTCCCCTTTAAGCTTAGGCAACCCACTTATGCGATCAAGAGCACTAACATGCGTTAGGTGATCAAAGCCTATGTGACCAAGTCTACGATGCCAAAAATATAGGTCCTTTGAATCATTAGCAACTAGACACCTATGCTTAGAGGAAGACATATCAAAATGAGCTTTAAAAACTCTTCCAAACCGAGACATGTTAAAAATAAGCTCACTATTTGAACTTACGACTTTGCAGCAGTTTTTATTGAAAATATATTCCAGATTTTCATCTAGCAATTGTGAAACAGAAACCAAGTTGTATTTCAAATTTTTGACAAGAGCCACATCCTTCAAAGTGTAGTGATCATTTACTCTAACCGAACCCTTAGCAATTATAGGAGTTGAAGAATTATCGGCAAAAGTAACATTCTCTACACATGACACAAAAGAGAGAGAGGAGAACCAATTTTGTTACCGGTCATGTGGCGTGAGCAACCTGAATCCACGATCCAAATGTTCTCCTTCCTCAAACGTGTAACCTACATAGAAGCTCAATACGTCGATGACTCAATACTGGGGTTAGTCAAAAGGCATTTAGGAATCCAGTACTGAGTCACGCGACGTGCAGTAGGAAAAACACGCGAAAGCTGAGACAAAACAGCAAGTTTATGAGTCAAAGATTGAGATTTTTTTATTCTTAACTACTGACCTATAAGGTGTTACTTGTGTAGCACAAAAATTAGTAGCTCCGGAGGCAAAAACAGAAGGTCCGGAGGTAAACTTTGAATGTTTTTGACTCAAAACAGCAGGTTGTATATTCGGTTCAATATGTGCAGCAAATTTTGCATGAAAGTTATGAGATCTAGCAACCATTCTTTCCCTTTTCTGTTGTTTAGCTAGTCTATAACAAAAATCTATGACATGACCATCTCTACCACAGTAGGTACAATGAAATTGAACTTTGTGTTCATGTCTAGATGAGCAAAAAACATTTTTATTTGAAATCGAATGAGACAATACTCCTGCAGATTTGAAAACCACTTCTTTTTGTTTAGGAACTGTTTGAATCAAACCCCTTCCTAATGACTTTACAGTTTTAGGTGGATGTGCCTTAGCATGAGCATGAGAATCAAAACCTAAACCACTTTTATCATTGCAAGACTTGGATGAATTCAGCAGCAAGTTTAGGTTCTTATTCCCATTACAAAACCGATCAAATGTCTTATGCATGTTATCAAGTTTATTGGACAGATCAAAGCAATTTCCACATGAAGTTTTTCCTTTTAATTTGCAATTGGAACAATATTTAACTTCATGACAATGTAAAGCATTGTTCAATATAGAGATTTCATTCATAGCATCTTGCAGTTTCCTATCAAGATCATCACAACTAGAACAATGCAAATCAATTGTAGAACAAGAAGCATCTTTTAAGTTTCCAATATTAAGTGCAGCAAGCTTTTTGTTCTTTTCAATTTCAAGTTCAAGTTTATCAAGTGTGGAGGTATGTGCACTTCTTAGGGAGGACAATTGTTCATATATTAGGTCACATGAGGAACAAGAATCATCACTAGGAATCAAGGATTTCAAACGATTAATTTCATATTCTAGTGACTCAATTTTAACAGCATTGTCCCTAAGATTTTTGTCCTTTTTCTTAACAATAACAGTGGCACGAGAAATAGCATCACATATTTCATCGCAAGTAGGACATACCTCTTCATTGTCGTTGTTGTGTTCTGCCTCCTCCATAATTGATCTTGACTTGCCCGCCATGAAGCACAAGTTTGCCAAATCATTTTCATCACTTCCAATGTCCATGTCGCTTGAGCCAAGTTCCTGGAGTGCTGAGATAAAACTGCTCACCAATTGATGTCCTGTAAAACCCTTCTTTTTCTTCGTATCTTTTGCAGAGGAGTGCTTCATTCTTGTTTTCTTTTCATCCCGGGAAGTAGGACCTGAAAGGTTAGGGCAATCTGAACGAAAATGTCCTGTCTTACCACACTCAAAGCATCGTTGAGGTTCGGAGCTTCCTCTCCTTCTAGTTCTCATATTTTGCAATGCCTTTGAGAACCGGGTAGAGATGAGCGCTAGCTCCTCCTCTGGAAACTCCTCAATCTATTCAAGGGTTAGAGAGGACAGCAAAGCAAGTGTACCACAAGATGATGTTTGACCGGAACTAGGCATGTCACGCTGAGAAACAAAAGCAATAGACTTGTTGGGGTTCTTACGTGAGATTATGTCAATTTCATGAGTTTTTAACTTGGAATATAGCACATCTAAGGTAAGTGAACTCATGACAGTAGATTCACGAATAGATGTGACTTTCATCTCCCAAATTGACATGTCTAATGTACTTAACAATTGCCTATCATTTTCAGCATCTGAAAAAATAACATTGACGCTACGCAAGTTGCTGAGAATATTATTAAAGTGAGCAAAAAGGTCATCAATAGACTCAACGGGTTGCATCTCGAAGCGCATGTATTCTTTCTTGAACATGTCTTGCCTTACCTCTTTGATCATGATGGATCCTTCGTGGTAGTCACAAAGTGCTTTCCACACATCGTATGCAGATCGGAGGTGTGCAACACGGTCGAAGTCGCTTTGTGTTAATCCTTGTTTGATCAAGTTCCGAGCCTTGTTGTTGTTGTCGACATCTCTCAGATTTGTAGCTGTAACTTGATTGTTTGATGGCACTTCGTAAGGCTTGTATACCTTCTCCCATATTGCAAAGCCTTGTGCCTAGATGAAAGCCTCCATGCGTGCCTTCCAAACCTGAAAATCAATACCAGCGAACACACAAGGTTTGGCAGAGTACTTCTCCATGATGATTAGTCAAAAACACGCGCAAATCACAAAGATTAGAGCATTGTGGCTCTAATACCAATTGTAGGATCGAAGAGCACGTGAAAAGCTACCAGAGGGGGGGTGAATGGTAGATTTAAAAATCTTACGCAGCGGAAACAATTAAACCCCAACCCCTTCGGTAGAAAAACGATCTGTAAAAGAAATCGTGTGTGAGACTAATCTAAACGTGTTCCACCGTGAAAAAAGTGATAGATATCATAGATAATCAAGTCATGAAGACAACACAACAAGAATCACTCAAATCCGTCGAGAAAAACTCAAGTTATGATCGAATGATCAAACAAAGGTCAATCTGCCCTACCCGAGAAAGAACAGTTCCGGAACGCCGCAAAGAAACTCGTGTAGATCATGACCACAAATCCAATGACCGTGAAATTTTGACAGATGATATATAATCAAGTTGTTAAGAACCAAAAAGAATCACGTCAATTGGATCTATAAAACTCGAGTTATGATAAAACCACCGATGAAAGGTAGTGCTGTCCAGAAACTCGATGAGTAAAACTTGTCTGGAACAAGTTGGACACACGAGGCACAAAAGTTCCTTCAAACTACGAATGTTATTCAATAGCACACAATAGGAACAACCCCAAAGTCGTGCACCACGAGCTTTGGGCTCCCTTGTTTATATAACCAGCTGGAAAGCCAACTCAACACAGATCAGGAACCTAATCCTACTCTGTTCATGAATCGTAACTTTCCATAACTGCTTAGGATTCTTCTATACGCAGATAGAAGCAATATTAAGACTTCCAAACACCTTAGGAACGTATCCCACATTCCTAAACAACTCAAATTCGTGACCCACACGAAATCCTATCATAACCAACTCAAATATTTCTATATTTGAGTCAAACCCGACTCAGCCGCAGCCTGAGTCCATAACCTAGTCGGTTGGACCTTTCCGACCAACTCTTTACGTCTACATCTCTTCATCACATCTCAGAACCATGTAGCCACGTCCATGCACTCCTTGCACACGTGCAAACCTCTTCCAATGACGTCCACGATACCTTCACATGCATTGTTCTTGATTCAATCATGCTGCGCAACCTCCTGATCAGCTCAACCACAATTCCTCCTGAATTTGGTTGTTGGAACCTCATCTCCTCCCTGAGACTAGTCCAATGGATCCCATCACTAGCCATGTCTTGAACTCAAGCAACACCTGCACATGAATAAACAACCAATCCATACGAGCCCAAGTCCTCGACTTGACTCAAGTTAGTTCCGAACACAACACCTTACGTGAGAACCTCACATAAGCATGTTGCAAAACCACAGTAACATGATATCATCCGTATCAACCAAAACACACCAAAAACTTAGCAAATGAATACTAAGCAATATTTCCAACAATGTAAAGCAAGTACGAAACATTGCAAATAAAAAGAAGAAACACTGTGGTCAAGTTCCGGACCTTGATAAAAAGGTGTTTTGGTGATATTCAAAACTTTTATCATCAAAGCCAAGTGTATTCACTACAAGCCAATGTATTCAGCACACATAGGTCTTACATAGGCGATGAAGATAGAGTCGGTTTATGGCGTGACAAGCGGTGTTGACTGCTTCAGCCCAAAACCGATTCGATATCTTGTACTCATCAAGCATTGTTCTCACCATCTCTATGAGGGTTCGGTTCTTACTTTCGTCCACTCCATTTTGTTGAGGTGAGTACGGTGTTGAAAATTCATGTTTGATGCCCTCTTCGTCTAGGTACTTCGCAACTTGTGTGTTCTTGGACTTCGTGCCGTTGTCGCTTCGTATGTTCTTGATCTTGAATGAGAACTCATTTTGAGCACGCTTGAGAAACTTCTTGAGGGTTCCTTGAGTTTCTGTCTTATCATGCAAAAATAAAACCCACGTGAAGCGTGAAAAGTCATCAACAATTACTAAGCCATATTTGTTACTGCCGATTCTTATGTAAGCGATTGGACCGAATAGGTCCATGTGAAGTAGCTCGAGCGGTCTTGTCATTGTCATGACGTTCTTCGCAGAATGGGGTGCTCCTACTTGCTTCCCGGCTTGGCACACATAACAAGGCCTGTCTTTCTCAAAAACAACATCCTTCAAACATCGGATGTGATCGCCCTTGAGGAGTTTTTGAAGATTCCTCGTACCAACATGTGCTAGCCGTCTATGCCACAGCCAACCCATGTTCGTCTTTGCAATCAAGCATGTTTCAAGTTCGGCTTTATCTTTGTTGAAGTCAACAAGATAAAGTTTTCCCTTTAACACACCCTTGAATGCAACCGAGTCATCACTCCTCCTAGAAACGATCACACCCTCATTAGTGAACAAGCAATTATAACCCTTGTCACATAATTGAGATATGGAAAGAAGGTTATAATCTAAGGAGTCGACATGCAAAACATGAGCAAGCGTGTCTTGAAATGATATTGCAATTTTACCGGTATTGAGCACCCTTCCTTGACTATTGTCTCCAAAATAGATGCCCTCACTTGGATCCTCATTTACTTCATACTCAATGAACATCCTTCTTTCTTCGGTCATGTGGTTGGTGCATCCACTGTCCAGCACCCATTTTGCTCTGCCGGAGGAATAGTCCTGCAAAAACAAGTTATGCCTTGGTTTTAGGTACCCAAGCTTGCTTGGGGTCCTTCGAGGTTAGTTACAAGTGATTTGGACACCCACACATGGGACTTGGTGTTCCCATGGAGTGACCCAACATATTTGGCATGCACTTTACCAAAAGCGTTTTTCATAAGAACATAAGATACATCAAAAGTTCTAAATAATAATTGTTGCTCATATGTGTTAACGTTTTTGAACTTATCAACATTGTTAGGTTTTCTAACTTGAGGGTGGTTTCCCTTCACAAAGATAATGCGATCCTTGTTATTCTTTTGGTTTCTAGCATTTTGCTTTTCACCATAGGAATACCCAATGCCATATTTGACATTAGGAGGTCTTGTGGCCAAGTATGCACTGTGTGCATACTTGACCTTCTCCTTGTCAAATATGCCACTGCGGGAAGGGTGCTTGTCCTTGTTCGAGGTTGACATGTCCTTCAAGCTAGTATCAATTTTAGCACATGCACAAGAAGTAATAGGTTCAGTTTTAAGGGGTTGAGAAGGAGAGCTTGAAGAAGATGAAGGTTCACTTTTCTTGAGTGACCCAACTTGTACCTCAATGATCTTGTTAACTTTGGTTAAGTTAGCATGTTCATCTGTGATGATAGCATTTGAGTCGCTTAACTTCAAGCAAGCTTCCTTGCTTGAAGCTAGCTCAAGTTCAAGTGACTTGCTTCGCTCCTTTTCAAGTTCAAGGAGCTTTTTGATCTTAATATACTCCTCCTTTTGAAGGATTATCATATTTTCTTGTCGATCAACAAGCTCCTCCTTATCAATAAGTTTTATCCATTAAGAATTTCATTCTTGCGGCAGTTTTCTAATCAAGGCCAACAAGCATATCTTCATTATCACTATTAGCATCACTATCACTAGAGTAATAATGCGAGGAGGAAGATTTAGATGTTACCTTTCTTTTACCTTCCTTCGCCATGAGACAGGTGTCGTTTTCCTTCCATGCGCCGATAGTTGGGAAGAGGGTCGACTTCTTGGTCGTCTTCCTGATGGATATGCTAGCCACCTCCTCTTCCTCTTCGGACGAGGACTCATCATTTGAGTCCCACTCCTTTCCTAGGTGTGCCTGTCCAGCTTGCTTTTTCTTCTTGTGGAACTTCTTAGGTTGAGGCTTTGTTTCCATGGTCTTCTTCTTGTTTTCTTCATATGGGCAATCAACTATAAAGTGGTCATATTCATCACAGTTATAGCAAGCCCGCCTCAACTTCGGTCTTGACTTTTCTTTGTGTTTTCCTTCACTTGATTTACCCCCTTGTCTTCTCTTCATCATCCTCTTGAATTTCTTCATGAAGAGGATCATGTCTTCCTCATCTATGTCGCTGCTCTCATCATCGCTGTCATCTTCATATTGAGCCTCTCGAGTTTCTTTTGATAAGGGCTTGCAAGTGGATTTTAAGGTGACCCCTTTCTTCTTTGTTGAGGTGAGGTCGGCACTCTCCTTGACATGTTTTTCTTGCTTCTCCATCATTTCAATGTTGATGATATTTCCAAGCAATTCGTCTTGGGTCATTTTCTTGTACCCGGGGCTCTCTCTAATCATCGAGCACAGGGTAACATTGTGAGGCATGAAAGCTCTAAGGATGAGCTTCACCACCTCATGATCGTTCCACTTTTTACTTCCATATGCTCGAACCTTGTTGATGAGAGTCTTCAACCGGTTGTACATGTCTTGCGGCGACTCATCTTCTTCTATGGCGAATCTTCCGAATTCGCCTTCGATCATTTCCATCTTCGCCTCTCGCACATGACGATTGCCTTCATGTGCAGTTTGCAATGTGTCCCATATTTCCTTTGCAATCTCGAGTCCATCCACCTTGGTGAACTCGTCCTGACTTAGTGATGATGTGATGACCGCTGCAGCTTGAGCATTCCGATGAGTTGCTTGATCTTGGCTTGGTGTGAGCTCTCCATCGTCATTTGGGATATCTATACATGTGCACACTATATGCTACAAGCTAGGGTTAAGTGAGATTAAATGCATTTTCATGTTTTGCCTCCACATTGAGTAATCATTGCCATCAAAGTGTGGGGCTTTTCCTAGAGGAATAGACAAATAATGTCTATTGTTAGACTTTAGACGATCGTAGTTGAAAGGATATCAGGAGTAGTTGGTGTGACTACTCCCCTTCTTCTTCTTCTCGTCCTCGATCTTCATTTTCCCTTTGGAGAGGGCTTTCTTCCTTAGGAGCGCGTTGAGTTCAAGTGACTCCTCATCATCATCCTCGAAGTCCTGAATGGCATCGAGGAGCTTCTCCAATTTCTGAGCCTTCTCATCTTCAACCTTCTCTTGGTTGAGGCTCTTATGCACATCCTTCATGTTTGACATTTTCTCTTTGAACGATTAGTCTCCTCTTGAAGAACCTTGCTCTGATACCAATTGAATGTGGCCTAGAGGGGGTGAATAGGCCTTTTTGATTTTTAGTCGGAACCTGCAACACTCAACAACTTGATCAAATACCGAGAAATCGGACTAGTTTGGTAGAGTGCGTAATAGTCCGGTACATGTTGACTAGGTCAATCAAGTTTGATCGATGATCTCAATCCAAGACTCTATGCAGCGGAAATTAGGATGTAACTAGAGTATGTTGCTTCAATTAAACTTAAGATAGCACAAGATGACCTTACTTTCAAGTTTAACGTAATATATGAAAGATCAAGTAAACCTTAGAATGTGATATGAAAAACTAAGAACAATATTGATACAAGATTTTATCCCGTGGTTCGGTTCGCACAGAGGCAACCTAAATCCACGTTGAGGAGCCCACAAAAGGATCGGGTCTTCACCAACCCTAACCTCGTTGAATCGCCAGAAAGACCATTCTCTTCCACTATCACAAAGGGGTAAGATAATAGTGTTCGAGGGGCCTTCTCACAAGTTTAGGGCTCCCCAAGATTACAAATCAAACATCACCAAGAACACACTCGTGAGATCTACAATAAAACAACAGGAGTGTGATAGAGAATCAAACCCAAGAGCTCAAACGTGAAGAATTGTGTCTCTCCTTTGATCTAGAGTTGATTCCCACAAATTTGATCTTTCTTTGGTTGGATTGTGTGGAGAGACGTTTTTTCTAGGCTCTTGGAGGGTGTGACGGCGTAGGTGGTCGAGAGTGATCATAGTTGGGCCGTGCACCTCTATTTATACTAGGATTTCCAAGGGTTACCATTAGGGTTTTCAAAGTCTGGACTAGTCCGTGGTGGACTCCAGACTAGTGTGGTGTGCGGCGTGTGGGAAACCTTAAGTGTCCCGAATTATCGGACTTGTCCGGCCAGGGGCGGACTAGTCCGTTTTTGTCTCTAGAAAAGTTTGGACTAGTCTGGCACATATCGGACTAGTACGGTGGTGGTGAAACCCTAAGTAAATTGGGGACAAGTCCGCACTTGGAGGACTTGTCCGATTTTACTCAGAAGATTTTTCGGACTAGTCCGGGCAGATATCGGACTTGTCCGATTTAGAACAGAGAGATATCGGACTAGTCTGTGGTCATATCGGACTTGTACGACTTCGTGCAAAACTTTATAGTGTTGAGGACTAGTCTGCACTGGGGAGGACTAGTCCGATCTTAGTCATAAAGATATTAGACTAGTCCGTGATAATATTTGACTTGTCCGGTCTGTGTAAACCTGGACTGTGCAGACAAGTCCACACTGGAAGGACTTGTCCGATTTTGAACAGGGGGATTATCGGACTAGTATGGGGTTGTCCGTACCCTACGTACCGGATACCCCTTAGAACTACAAAGAGTGCAAAGGAACTCCACATATCTGAGTTGAAGACTTCCGGAGGCCCCACGTGTTACTCGTAACCAGACCTGCCTCTCTCATATGGTTAGTCCCAATGCCGCAATGTGTATCATAAAACCAGAGCTACAATCCCTACATGGGAATGCTCCAAACTGGATACTTGTGTGGCACCCCTGGACCTAACCCCCGACAGAGGGAAGCTCCAGAACTGACACGTGTACAACAGCACCGGATCTACTCGTCCAAGACAGTAAGCTTCGAAGCTGCCACGCGTCCAACCGCCGGACCTTCAACCTCAACAGGCAGATTGGTGGACCTTTAACGGCTCAGACCTTCAAGGGACATTAAAGGCTTCAAGACCTGATTATGTGTCATTAATGCTATCTTAATGACACACGATCGGATGACCCTTAATACCAGTAACACCACCATTAGAGGGTGTTATCACGTTATTAAAGGGAATTAAGCACATTAACTGCGTATTAGGCATCAGTAACCGCCAGGGCCACATGTAGGGCCAGGCTAATGATGTAACGACCAGCCCTTGTACTATAAAAGGACTGGTCGAGCGACACACAGGGAGACTTTTTTTGGCCTCTCTATGGCTCATACTCTCATACACTCAATACAACAACAACAACAACACACCCGTGGAGTAGGGTATTACGCTCAGGCGGCCCGAACCACGTAAATCCTCGTGTCAAGTCGCCATCTTTTTCTAAATCTCCGCGCGCCCCAACCGAACTAAGAAACTCCGCGGGCTACTAATAGTAGTATCGGGAGAATTGTCGGAACCAGACTCCGACAGTTGGTGCGCCAGGTAGGGGTAGCGCCTAAGATTTCAAGATGGTGAATTCTGCTGCTGGATCATCCAACGGTAACCATGTTGAGCAACCTGTTGGAGGTAATCCCTCCAACATGCAGCAGCCAGCAGGTGCTATGGCCCCAGCAGGAGTCATGCTACCACCGCCACCGTCCGCTCCGGTGAATCAAGTTGGACAGCGAGATGGGGCGTCCGCGTTGATCACTGCATCGGTGAACAACAACCCCAAACACGCGCTTAATGCTACGCGTGCTCTTCTCCAACGTCCATCGCCTCCAGGAGCACCCCAGGGTGCGATGGAGCAGTGGAGAGCTGATATGGATCATCTAGTTGTAGCAACAGCCGATCGCATCAGCAATCAAGGTCCTCCCCCCTCGGGGCAGGCCCCATCGCAGCGTCGGACCTTATCGGGTAGACTCGGTCCGCAAGCTACGCAGCACAGGAGATGTGCTGCATCTCAATAGGTGACGTTGCTGCCCTCCAGGGCGCGACGTTCTCACACGGTAACAAGGGTTTTGACTCACGACCTTCGGGCGGACCTCGATCGTTGTTACCGACAACAGGACGGCCGCGTCCACATTGAGCGCGCTCGCGAGAGGCGAGAGGCTCGGGAGAGTCCTGCTCCTGAGGGAGTAGGAGGAGGATGTTCTGCCTTGGCCATGCACCTACGCATGGTCAGATGGCCGCAGAATTTCTGGCCTCACCTACTGGAGAAATTTGACGGGACTGTCAATCCCGCTGAATTTCTTCAAATCTACTCCACCGCTATCCTTGCGGCTGGGGGAAATGAGGTCGTGATGGCCAATTATTTCCCTGTGGTTTTGACTGGGACCGCCAGGTCCTGGTTCATGAGCCTTCCGCCTGACTCCATCAACAGTTGGGCAGAGTTGTGCCAACAGTTCACCGCCAATTTCGGGAGCTCATACACCCGACCAGGCACAGAACTGGATATTTTTGTTGTCAAGCAAAAAGGGGGAGAGTCCTTGCAATCTTTCATCCAGAGGTTCTCCCAGGTACGAAATACCATTCCTTCTATCTCAAGCGCTTCTGTTATTGTAGCATTCATACAGGGCGTTCGAGACAAGAAAATGTTGGAGAAGGTGGCGACCAAGGAAGTCACCAGCGTCACGGAACTCTTCAACTCTGCAGACAAGTGTGCCAAGGCTGCGGAGGGCCGTGAAATGCACTCCCAACCACCTCCGAAGGCCAACAAAAAATCCTCCAAGGGTGAAGCCACTACCTCCAGGAGTGGCAAGAAGAAGAAAAAGTCCAACAGCAAGAAGAAGTCGTCGGTCGGCACACCTACCGCCACTGTTGCCGCAGCTCCAAGTGGCCGGGGGGCCACGCCCTGAGAAACGACTGTGGCCGTCGCCTGATGACGGTGGTAGCTCCAAGATGTGGTGTCCCATACACAAGACGGACAACCACAACCTAGAAAACTGCCGAGAGGTCCAGAACCTGGTCGAGCGCTACAACAAGCGCCGGGAAGAAGCTCCTTTCCGTCAAAGGGAAGGAAAACAAAAAGTCGACGAAGCTCTGACTGAAGAGGAGTTAGGCTTTCAGGACCCCAAAAAGGTCTTGAAGGTTGTTTACACCTCCATTGACGATGACTCCGACGTTTCCGACAATGAGCGTCAGAAGACCATGAACACCATCTTTGGTGGTTCGTGGGACATCACTTCCCGCTGTGTCCTCAAGACAATGCGGCGGGACATGGCCTCTGTAGCTCCCACCGCCAGGACGGAGCCTCATCGGAAGTGGATGGATACTGCCATCACCTTCGATGCTTCAGACTATCCTCAGAACATGATTGAAGATGGACAACTTCCATTGATGGTATCTTCGACCATCAATAACATCCAGCTCCACCACCTGATGGTGGACGGAGGTTCGGGGCTGAACCTCATAAGCTTTGAAGCCTTCGTCAAGCTTCAGCTCCGACCTTCGGATCTTCGCCCCTCCCGACCTTTCTCGGGAGTAGGTCCGAGGGCCATAACCCCACTCGATGCCATTACTCTCCCGGTGACCTTCAGAACTCGGGAGAATTACAGGACTGAGAAGTTGGTCTTCGACGTGGCACAGATCAACTTGCCATTCAACGCCATCTTGGGCAGGCCAGCTTTATACAAATTCATGGCTGTTTCTCATTATGGCTACTTGGTGTTGTAAATGCCAACACCCTCAGGCGTTCTCTGGATCCGCAAGGATCGCACCGCTGGAGTTAAGGCTCTGGAAGAACTCCACGCGCTTGCTACAGTGCAGGAGGAAGAATCTGGAAAAGAGCAAGCTTCGAAGCCCCCGAGCATTCGTCACCGAGGCTCAACTTCCGCACCTCGTGTGCAACCAAGTGGCGACACTAACATTCCCGTCAAAGTCATCCAAATTGGTTCTGACGCTGCTCAGACCACTCGTATATCGGGATGTCTGAACGACAAATAGGAACTCGCGCTCATCACTTTCTTCCGGGCTAATGTCGACGTGTTTGCCTGGCAACCGTCACAAATGCCTGGGATCCCTAGGGAAGTGATTGAGCACAATCTGAAGATTTATCCCGACGCTCGGCCTGTACATCAGAAGCCTCGGAAGCAATCAGTAGAGCGACAAAACTTCATATGCCAAGAAGTGAAGAAGTTGCTCGAAGCTGGATTCATCCGGGAAGTCTTCCACCCAAAATGGATGGCAAACCCAGTCGTTGTACCTAAGGCCGGCGGGAAGCTTCGGATGTGTATCGACTACACAACAATTAATAAGGCATGCCCAAAGGATCCATTTCCACTACCTAGAATAGATCAGATAGTGGATTCCACCTCCGGGTGTGAATTACTATGTTTCCTAGATGCATATTCTGGGTATCATCAAATCAGAATGTCTAGGGAAGATGAAGAGCATACTGCCTTCATCACAGTAGATGGGTTATACTGTTACACTGCCATGCCATTCGGTCTCAAAAAAGCTGAACCCAGACAAGTGTGTCTTTGGGGTTAGCTCTGGAAAGCTTCTTGGATTCTTGGTGAATCACCGAGGAATAGAGGCGAATACGACGAAGATTAAATCTATTGAAGACATGCGTCCACCAGCTCGCATCAAGGAAGTCCAGAAGCTAACTGGGTGTCTAGCTGCCCTCAGCCGATTCATCTCAAGACTGGCGGAACAGGCGCTACCCTTCTTCAAATTATTGAGGAAGTCCGGACCATTTCAATGGTCTGAAGAAGCAGAAAAGGCATTCCAATAGCTGAATGTAACATCCTCATTTTCATGCATCATGCCTTGCATACACTCATATACATGTTTAACATTAACCCACAACAAAAGGAACGAGTTTAAAATTGATTTGGAGCAAAAACCGCACTTAAAATGCAGGAAAGTGCGGACTAGTCCGATTTTACTGAGGACTAGTCTGATTTCTCTCTGACTAAAAACAGTCTTGTTCGTTTTTGCTGCGGACTAGTCCGATTTTGCCTCTGGAAACCTTCGGACTTGTCCGATTTTGTGTGGACTAGTCTGATATTCCAAGAATCCTTAAAAATTTGATATGTCCCTGGAATTTTTCGGACTATTCTGGTGTTCCAGCGGACTTGTCCGTTTTCCTCTCTGACTAAAGTTAGACTTGTCTGATTTTTGGCCAGACTTGTCCGAGTTTCTTTCTGGACAACTTCGGACTAGTCCGATCCTTTTTGTACTTGTCCGATATTTCGCCACTCCGAGTTGATCTTTTGTTTTACGACTTGTTTCTTGGGTTTCACGTTAAGTGGGCCTAGGGATGTCGTGCCTAACTCTTTTAGAGGCCATGTGGGATCCTAAACCGGCCTCTACTCCTCTCAAACACGAAATCCATCTAACCCTAGCCTCCATCTCTATATAAACAACCCCACCCCTTGGATTGACATCTATTTGCCACTTTTCCACCCCACCCAAACCCTAGTTCGTGGAGAGCCACCACCAAGCAGGGATGAGGAGATCCCAAGCAAGAAGAAGAAAAGGAGGAAACGAAAGAGAATCAATATCTCCATCAAGGTTTCGTTCTTCAACACCAATTCATCTCCAAGTTCATCTCCAACCCTAGATCATCAAGATCCAAGTGTTACCTCCAAGTTTATTGATTCATTGGAGTGCTAAACACCTGGTATACCTTCTATTCTCTTTTCCTTACGTGAATTCAACCCCTAATCTCCAAGTTTATGTCGATCTAGAAAACCCTAGTTCGCTAGTTCTGCGAAGTGCGGACTAGTCCGACCTTCTATAGACTAGTCCGATTTTGCTGACTAAATTGTGTTGAATTGATTCTAAAAGAAGATCTAATCAAATCCAAACCTGTATAAACTTGTTAAAATCTATTAGAACTAGTTAGTGATCTTTGAAGTCAATCTATTAACAAGTTCTACCTTGCATTTGCATAAATCATGCATGTCATGTCATATTGAGTAATATTTGTACACTCTTTGATTGTGTTTCTTGTTTGTATGTTTATTGTGCGGATTAGACGGATTTGCGCTAGAGAGAGCCGCGGAGGATCTACAACACCAAGAGTTTGAAAGCTTTGACCCGAACCAATCCCAAGAGCAAGGCAAGTGTCCTTGAAGCATATTGATCCTGTTTTTAGAATAAATGTTTTGTTTGCAAACTGCATGCTTGTGTCAATTTGATGGTAATCCTATGGTAGGAACTTTACTAGAATTGTTTGACCACCCTTGTCACCTGGAATATATGGTAGAGAGTCGGGAAGGACTTTTTACCTTTTGCTTCGCTTAATCAACTGGGATGGGAAAACAACTATACCACTCAACTTAATTATGCATGGATAAGATTATGGTTAACATGAACTGGTTAATATGATATGATAATGGGTGATCTAAGCAAACCTGGTATGTGGATAAGTTGGATTTTATGGTGGTGTGCTTGCTTTAGATCTAAGGACCGGTTCATGCGAGAATAAGCCAGGACTACAGTGCCACCACGAGGCCAAGCATGGGTGCAACGTAGCTAATTAATTAGGGTTTTGCCAGTGCTATTTGGACCATTACGGATGCTCGGGGAAGGGGTAGTCGGATTGGGTTTGTTGATGATTGGTGGGACTACCCTGGGATCCGAATGGCTCAAGAGGGGGCCCTTGGTTGAAGATGTGCTCAGTTGGAGGCATCGCCACCGGTGAAACCTCAGTGGGGTCTAAATAGGCTAGTAATCCCTTTGTAAAGGCTATTTCGTGATCTCTTGGCCACACACCAACGGAAGTGTGTAATGTGACCAACGGGTCACTGGAGTAAGGGAGGTTCTTATTCATCGAAAGGTGATGAAATCACGAACACGTGGGTAAAGTGGTACAAACTCTGCAGAGTCTGATAAAACTATCATGATAGCCGTGCTCCCGGTTATGAGCACCTGGACAACTTCCATGATTAGAGGGAACTCGGTATTGGGATGGTTATGGTTTGGTAATGGTTATGGTTGGTTATGGATTAATTTTTGGTATTGAATATTGTTATTGGCAAATGGTGAAATCTGGAATTATTAATGATGGTAGTGAATTCAGACTGGTATTATGATATTACTTATGATTATGATGGGTTTACTTCACATACATGTAATATATTGCTTTTCAAATGTTTTAATGTACTTTTCAGCACTCAACCATTATTATATTCGTCGTTTGAATCAGCCACATGTCATACTTTCCACACTTGCTGAGTATGACATGTACTCACTCTTGCAATCCCTCCCCCCCCCACAGTTGCATGTCAGGATTTGGGGTTTACTGGCGATAATGCGGAGTTCTAGGCCGTGTCTATCGTCATCTTGCCTGTGGTGTTATTGGAGCTGCGCTATCCCTTTTGCTTAGTTTGCTTATTTAGTTTATTTCCTCTGCATTAGTTGAATGTGTCATTAATATTCATTAGAGCTGGTATCCAAGGATATTCTGAATTTGTAATAAAATTTGGTTAATTAATCTTGTCTTGTGGTAATTTTCTGTATACTCTTTTGTGATGCACTCGTGTATGTCTGTTGAACATCCTGGGCACACAAATGCGTTCACTTGGTTCATTTTCGGAACCGGGTGTCATAGATTGGTATCAGAGCCACATGTTGACCGTAGGATGCAGCCTAGATAGAATGGACACTTTAGAGCACATAGGAGCACTCATGAATCGATGTGTTTTTGCTTGGTGTGATGTTGCTATATATATTGGTTGCTTGTGTGATTAATAGAGGATTTTGGGGTGCTTTAGCGTTGCCATGTCCACGTAGGCTAGTTAGTTGTCTAGTTGCATATCCCTTGATGCATATAGTTGGTGACGTTTTCTAATTCTTACCTATTACTTTTCTCGAGATGGTGAGGACTCGCAACCAGAGGGATGCAAATGATGAGGAGGAGAACCATGAAGTACCTCAAAACAACAATGGACAAGGGTCTGCTCATGGAGCTATCAATATTGAGCAGCTATTGGCAATGCAGAACCAGTTCTTGCAGACAATGATACAAACTATGGGACAGCTGCATGCTGGCAATATCAACAATCAGCCCCACGTGCCCCCACGTGAAAGCATCTAGGCCCCATGAGGTACGGTTTCGGTGATTAATGACAACCATTCGATTTTACTAACGAATTTGTGAATGCAAGGTCCCAATAATCACTCAATCAAATGAAATCAAAATGACATTGGAGACCCATATAAAATCAACCTTAAGTTCAAATCAATCACATGAAGACAAGGAGTGAAAGCTCTAAATTGACATCATTCAATGCTTGAAGATTATCATAACAACAATTCAAACAATTGTCAAAGAGGTCCCATGTTCAAATTCCAAAAGAACAACTCAAAACAACTCGAAGTCAACAAGATGAACCCACCAGATCATCCGATGATCTCAGAGATGACTACATCGGTCGAGTTGTGTCAACAGAAGAAGAAGACCTCAGAGCAAAGCACTCACCGGATCATCCGATGTGTGGCTCAGCTACATCGGTCCATCAGTACAGTTTGCAACATCATTGGACCGAGTGAAGTACCGGATCATCCAATGTACAGAAGTATAAACATCGGTTGATTACTCCAGTAAGCATTAAGGTTGAGTCAACTCCGGAGGAAGAGCCACCGGATCATTCGACGATGAAGATGAAGCTACATCGGTCTAACAACGGTCATATCTGACACCATGACGTCAGCCAGCTTAATTAGACCGATGGTAACAAAGGGGGAGACATCGGATCATCCGATGTGTACAATAAAGTTCTGTCAGCCTACTTTTCCAACGGCTATTTCGGGGAGGTTGGCTTTAAATACCCCCAAAACCAGTCATTACGAAATGTCTTGATACTCAGAAGCTAACAACACATCCAAGAGCACTCAAGATCAAGAGCTTACACTTCTACACCCATTAGATCATTTGTATAGGCTAGATCTAGTTAGAGAAAAGCTTTTGTGCGTCCATTCTCTGTGATTGGAGTCTCTAGACTAGTGAGAGGTTGAAGATATCCTTCCGGAGCTTGCCAAGGTGTGTGTGGAAGCCCGGAAGATCAAGGATTGTACAAGGCTTGAGCACCACCTTGCCGGAGATGGCGAACAGAGAAGAATAGTGAAGACCCCCTTGTCTCGGTGACTTGGGAGTGGCAAAACCCTTCGGTGGGTGCCACAACATGGACATAGGAAGATCCTTGTGATCTTGTCGAACCACGGGATAAACTCCGTGTCTCCGTGTCCTTTGAGCGTTTGCATCCCTCTCCCTCCTTTTTACATTTATGCGATCTTCATTCCGCAACTTAAATTTACGTTGATTGCATAGATTAATCGCATAGGGAATTGGGCTTTAAGTCGTTAGTTTTTAATTACCTTAAAATTTGAAAGAAAGCCCAATTCACCCCCCCTCTTGGGCATTTTAATCCTTACAATTGGTATCAGAGCAAGGTTGCTCATAGGATCATTCTAGCTTCACCGCTAGAGAGCTAAAATGGCCAAGGTTGGGGGTTCGGTTCCTATCTTCGAGGGAAAGAACTTTGCCTATTGGAAAGCACGCATGCGCGCTTACCTTGAGGCTATTGCCCCCGAAGTATGGGAAGCGACCCACACGGGGTTTGGAGAACATAATTATGTTGGTGATCAACTAAAATGGGATGCTAAAGCTAGGAATGCAATCTATGAATGTATTAGTCAAGATGTGTTTTCTAGGATTGCTAGCAAGGAAAAGGCTTGTGAAATTTGGGCTTGCTTAATTGAGATTCATGAGGGCTCTTCTCGTGTCAAAGAACTAAAATATCATATGCTTAAAGCCAAGTATGATGAATTTAAAATGCTTCCTCATGAAAATGTCAATGAGATGTTCTCTCGCTTAAATGTGCTTATTGAAGAAATAAATGCTCTTGACATTGCTTCTCTTGGCAAGGGACTCATCAACCGCAAGATCCTCATGCTCCTTCCCAAGCCAAAGTACAACATCATCAACTCCATGCTCCAAAAAGAGTCACTTGACCACATTGAAGTTTCAGAGCTCATTGGAGAAATACACGCTCATGAGATGAGCGTACTTGGGATGATGGAGCAATCATCATCAATGACAATTGCTCTAAAGGCCACCACCAAGAAATCAAGCCTCAAGAAGAAGAAGGTGGTTGGGCCTAGCTCAAGTGAAGAAGAGCAAGTATCAAGTGAAGATGATGATGATGAGCTTGCTTTGATGATGATCTTCATCCACCGCCCATGTGCCTCATGGCTAAAGGTAACACCAAGGTATGTGACGACTCTAGTGATGATGAGCTTTCCCCTGATGATTTAACTTCCTTGATAAATGAATATCATGCTATCATTAAGAGAGAAAAGAGTAAGGTTAAAACTCTTGAAGAAACTCGTGCTAGGCTTGAGAGTGCTAACCTTGATTTGCTTGACAAGTATGAAAGCATACTCAAAGAGCATGACATGCTCAAATCTCATGTCAAGCAAATTGAGGAAGAAAATGCTAAAATCAAGTTAGATAATGATGAGCTTAACATAGCACACCAAACTCTCTTGGAAGAGCACAACAAGCTAACACAAGAATATCAAACACTTAACATTGCTCATGACGTGCTTGATCAAGAGTTGAAAAATGCAAAGAAACAAACCCTTAATGATAGGATATCCCTTACAACTTCTCATGTCACTAATGCCTTGAACAAGTCTTTGCCTTTGAAAGCTAATGCTAGGGAGAAGGACTTGTTGGAAGAAATTGAGAGTCTCCGCACTAGTGTGGCTAGACTTTCAAAAGGTGAAGTCAAGCACAAGGAAATCCTCTTCCAACAAGCAAAAGCCTTCAACAAGAGAGGACTAGGATCCTTCCCGGTGCCTAACAAAGGAAAGGTGCCCACACCGGAGCTTAGAACAAGCTTCATCAAGGAAGTTGGTTCATATTGCCAACATTGTGAGGTCACCGGTCACTACACAATGGAGTGTCCTCTTCCTAACCGACCTTCTCCTAAATTGCCTACTAACAATAAATCTACTTTCAATGATCATTATTATCTCTTGAGTAAAGTACAAGGCAAGGTGAAGGCAAGATTCATTGGCAAAGACATGAAGGGCATGAAGGGGAAGCTCCCCAAGCAACTTTGGGTCCCAAAAACACTTGTATCACACATACAAGGACCTAAGTTGGCTTGGGTGCCTAAAGTCAAAAATTGAATTCATGTGTGTAGGTGAACTACAAAGCTGGAGGAAAGCATTGGGTACTCGATAGCGGGTGCACTCAACATATGACCGGCAATGATGGTATGTTCACCACCATAGAAAACCCCGGTAATCATGAACAAGTCACCTTTGGTGATAACTCTAAGGGAAAGGTAATTGGGTTAGGTAAAATTGCTATTTCAAATGACTTGTCTATTTCCATTGTTTTGTATGTTAAGTCACTTAGTTTCAATTTACTTTCTATTGCACAACTATGTGATCTTGGACTAACATGCACATTTAGCAAAAATGATGTTGTTGAGAGTAGTGAAACAAGCCAAGACATAGTCTTCAAAGGATTTCGGCATGGACATCTCTACCTAGTGGACTTCGCCAACAAGAATGCTAGCTTGACCACTTGTCTTTTCACTAAGACAAGCTTGGAATGGCTATGGCACCGACGCATAGCACACATTGGAATGAGCAAACTCAAGAAGTCATTCAAGCTTGGGATGGTGACTGGCGTGAAGGATGTCACATTTGAGAAGAACAAGCTTTGTAGCGCTTGTCAAGCCGGGAATCAAGTTGCTTCACACCACCCAATGAAGACAATGGTGTCAACCTCCAAGCCACTTGAACTACTCCACATGGACCTCTTAGGACCGTCCACATATCAAAGCCTTGGCGGTAACCTCTATTGTCTCGTTATTGTTGATGACTATTCTCGCTATGCTTGAACTTTGTTTCTAGGTGACAAGAGTGAGACTCCGGAAGTGTTCAAGACCTTCGCCAACCGCGCTCAAAGGGAATTTTAACTTCCCATCATCAAGGTCCGGAGTGACGACGGCACCGAATTCAAAAACTACAACATTGGGGAGTGGTGTGACCGTGAAGGAGTAAAACATGAGTTTTCGGCCACATACACCCCCCAAAAAAACGGTGTCGTTGAAAGGAAGAACAAGACACTCATCACTCTTGCAAGAGCAATGCTTGATGACTACGGCACATCAGAGAAGTTTTGGGCCGAAGCGATCAACACGGCGTGCCATGCCACAAATAGGGTCTACCTAAATCGCCTACTTCAAAAGACCCCGTACGAGCTTCTCATTGGGAGAAAGCCCAACATCTCCTACTTTCGAGTCTTTGGATGCAAGTGCTACATCTACCACAAGAAAAGGCTCGGTACGTTTGAAAGAAGATGTGATGTTGGTATATTTCTTGGTTATGCATCAAACTCAAAAGCATATCGAGTATTCAACCAAACCTCCGGTTTAGTTGAAGAAAGTTGTGATGTTGAGTTTGATGAATCTAATGGCTCCCAAGAGGAGAGTTTTGGTCATGATGAAATAGATGATGAGCCTCTACGAGAAGCCATGAAGAATATGACCATTGGAGACATCAAGCCGGAAGTTGAGGAGAGCCATGATCAAGGGGGAGCTTCAAGTTCCAACAACAACACCTCTATGGCACCTCAAGTTGACGAAGAAGAAAAGGATGATCCATTGCCAACTCAAGACTCACAAGCACAACAACATCAAGAAGAAGAAGAAGTCCATGATCAAGTCCAACCACAAGAGGAGCAACACGCATCACCTTCGCCAAGTGCTTCACAACCGCTTATGAGGCATGGACGCATCTCCAAGGCGCATCCAATGGATCAAATCGTTGGAAGTCCGTCAAGGGGTGTAAGTACACGTTCTCGCCACGTTGCTTCGTTTTGTGAGCACTACTCTTTTGTTTCGTGTGTAGAACCCACTCACATTGAGGAAGCGCTCCAAGACCCAAATTGGGTGATGGCCATGCAAGAAGAACTCAACAACTTCATCCGCAATGAAGTTTGGGTGTTGGAGGAGCGACCCAAGGACAAGAACGTCATCGGAACATAGTGGGTGTACCGCAACAAACAAGATGAGAATGGCGTTGTGGTCCGCAACAAGGCAAGACTTGTGGCCAAAGGGTTCTCGCAAGTTGAAGGACTAGATTTTGGGGAGACATTTGCCCCGGTCGCCCGGCTAGAAGCCATCCGTATACTTCTTGCCTTTGCTTCACATCATAGTATTAGACTTT
Organism: Tuctoria greenei; assembly: GCA_036927565.1. Taxonomy (NCBI): domain Eukaryota; kingdom Viridiplantae; phylum Streptophyta; class Magnoliopsida; order Poales; family Poaceae; genus Tuctoria; species Tuctoria greenei. Next base: position 22,851,051 of record JAYESD010000001.1, on the reverse strand, counting down.
ATCAAATGGATGTGAAAAGTGCCTTTCTCAATGGTTACATTAAAGAGCTTGTTTATGTTGAACAACCTCCCGGGTTTGAGGATCCGAGGAATCCTAATCATGTGTATAGGTTGCACAAGGCGCTCTACAGGCTCAAGCAAGCACCTAGGGCGTGGTATGAACGACTACGGAATTTCCTCATCATGCAAGGATTCAAGATCGGGAGGGTGGACACCACACTCTTCACCAAAGACATCAACGGAGATTTGTTCATTTGTCAAATTTATGTTGATGACATTATTTTTGGTTCAACTAACGAAGCTTTTAGCCATGAGTTTGGCAAAATGATGTCTAGGGAATTCGAGATGTCAATGATTGGTGAGCCCAACTTCTTCCTTGGATTCCAAATCAAGCAACTTCAAGAGGGAACCTTCGTCTATCAAGAGAAGTACACCAAGGACCTCTTGAAGAAATTTGAGATGGGAGATTGTAGCTCAAGAAGCACTCCAATGGCAACAAATTGCCATCTCGACGCGGATAAGGACGGTAAACCTATTGACCAATCTCACTACCGTTCTATGATTGGTTCGTTGCTTTATCTTACCGCATCTAGGCCCGATATCATGTTTAGTGTATGCTTATGTGCTCGCTTTCAAGCGGCACCTAAAGAATCGCATAAGAAGGCGGTCTTTAGGATACTTAGGTATCTTAAGCATACCCCTGGTATGGGCTTGTGGTACCCTAAAGGTACAACCTTCCACCTCTTGGGATACTCAGATTCGGACTTTGCCGGATGTCGTGTGGATCGCAAGAGTACCTCCGGTGGGTGCCACTTGCTTGGGCGTTCCCTAGTATCTTGGCCTAGCAAGAAGCAAAACTTCGTCGCCTTGTCCACGGCGGAAGTGGAGTATATAGCGACCGGTGCATGTTGTGCCCAAATTCTTTATATGAAGCAAACCCTTTTGGACTTTGGTATTAAACTTGGTTGTGTGCCTCTCCTTTGTGACAATGTAAGTGCGGTTAAGATAGCTAAAAACCCCGTTCAACACTCCCGCACTAAGCACATTGATATTCGCCATCATTTCTTAAGGGACCATGAAGCTAAGGGAGGCATCTCTTTGAGAGGTGTTAGGTCCGAAGAACAATTGGCGGATATCTTCACTAAACCACTTGATGAGAAAACTTTTTCTAGGCTAAGAAGTGAATTAAATGTGCTAGATGCAACAAATGTCATGTAAGAATGCATATCATATAGGTCTTGCCTAACTCTCAAAGGATAGGGGTGAGCAAGGGTTAGCTTGGGATGGTGGTTCTTTTGGGTTTCCCAAGGCTTGGAGTGTAGCTCTCCCTGAAGAAGTCTTTGAAAGGTTCAAACTTGGCAAGATAGATTTACTTTATGCCTTGCATGATACCTGCCATATAGATTTACAATTTCCTGCATTATAAAATGTTTGGCATTGCATACGGTAGATTGTCACAAAGGGGAACCCACCTCATGAGAAAGAGAGTTGTTTGAAATGCAATATCTCAACTCATATAAGGTGGAAAGAACAAAATGTTAGGTGTGTTAATGCCTAGAGGAACATGCTTCAAAGAGATAGAAGTCTTCATACTCTACCTCACAAAGCATGGGCCTTACATTTTATTTGGATATTTTCCTCCTATTTTTCTCCGTATTCCATTTGCTTTAAGGATTAGCCAAGTTATTGGCATATTAGCCTTTTTGAGGGGTAAGGGGTTGCCCAGAAAGTCTTAAGACATGTGTTTCTCTTTGCTTGGTTGTTTGGTCAAAGGACATATATGGGATGTTTTTGTTCTGTAGTCATCGGATTATCCAATTCCTAGGTCTATCCCTCATCGGACCAATAGGTGTTCAATCTTCAAGGGCCAGTTCAGTCAGAATCTCAAATGATCCGACGCGTTCATCCTGAAACACATCGGTCCATCCGGTGTTCTCTATTCTGGAGCTGTGGTCAATTCAACCGATGTTACTTCCTCCAACGTCGGTCCATCTGATGTCAACAGCAATTTTTGAATATCCTTACTGTGGCATTCGACCGATGTACATCCCATCTAACATCGGTCCATCCGGTGTTAAAATTTTGGCTAGGGTGTGGGACCCACTATTTAAACCGGCCATACCCCCCTCGTCTTTCTCTCTCCCGATCCCGACGCCGCCACCGCTCTCCTCTCGTCGCGCCATCACCTCCACCGCCGTCGAACGCCGCCGTCGCTGCCCACAGGCCGCCGCCGCCGTCTCCGACCGCCGCCCTTACCACAGCGCCACCGCCGCTCGCCGCACCGCCGCCTCCATCCTGCCGGCACACACCCGCGCCGCCGCCTCACCTCCCAGCACCACTGCCTCACCAATCGCCGCCTCCACCACTTGCCACCGCATCCAAGCATCGCCACCGCTCTTCCCCATCACCACAGCGCCTCCGCCGCCCCGCGCATACATTGCCGTCGAGGTGCATTCATTGCCGCTAGGGTTTCGCAACCCCATTGATCTCCACGTCATCTCCTTCGTCGACTCCGAGCTCTCGCGCATCGCAATGGCTCACGACAAGAAGAACAAGGGCAAGGCTATCGTGGAGCCGACTGCAAAGAAGCAAAAGTTGTCAAAGGAGGAGAAGAAGGCCTTGATGGCCGCTCGTGCCGCCGAGGAGCATGAGCGTGGCCGAGGAGGGTCGCTAAGGATCCGTGAGACTCGTCCGAGGTAGCCTCCCGTGATTGACGACTCCGAGGCTGAAGAGGAGCCGGTTGAGCCTCTCGTCTGACGGCGCTCAGCCCGGACACGTGGGGGTCACACCGAGGCTGCTCCTCGTCCGAGACCGACGGCTGCCGACCGTCGTGAGGACAAGGAGGCCCAGCGTGCTATCTACGAGATGGACACCACTGTCCATGTCGCTGAAGGAGTCCGGTTGACCGACTACCGGAAGATGAAGGCCAAGCAGCTTTGCAAGCTCAGATGGAATGTGCTGCTTGAGGAGTGGTACCCGCAGCCCCGGGAAGCTCTGGTGGATAGTCGCTTCTGGACTGTCACCCAGGCGTCTCTCTACAAGACCTACAGGCGTCGAGGGCACAAGCTGTTCCAACACAACTATCTGGATTGGGGACAGCAAGCTTTGGCAGCAGAGACGGAGATCCGTCCTTACTTTGAGAGGTACCGAGGCTTGGTGGAGCTGATGGCATATGAGCGGAGTGCCGATGTGGAAGATTGGGTCCGTGTCTTCTACGCCACCCTCTATGTCTCAGAGGGTAGAAGATCCATTGACTTCATGTTCATGGGTCAGCACTACCACCTGACGAGGCAGACGCTGGGACAGTTGCTTGGAGTAGACTTGCACGACACCTGTGTGCATGAGAGGGTCTACGGTCAGGCAGATCCACCGAGGAGGCCGCTCACTGGAGGAGTGGCACCACCACTGGAGGAGATTCGCTCTTTGTTCGGTCCCACCTTCTCTCCTGACCAGTCGAGGGTTCTAGCTTTGTTGACTCCAGCTGCGCGCACAGTGCACCTCGCCTTGCGCCGCACACTCCTGCCGAGGTCTGGCTACTTGGAGGGGTTCACCAGCTTGCAGCAGACTCTCCTGTTCTACATCATTAACGGGATGGAGTTCGACATCGTGGACGTCCTCATATGCGAGATGGAGGATGTGATCACAGATGGTGTGGGCATGACGAGGCAGCTAGTATATGGGCACTGGATCAGCTACCTGCTTACTATGATGGTTCCTGAGGGGTCCGCCGTGCACGACTGTCTCTCTGACGAGAGTGTGACACGGTTCGGACACTACCGTGCCTCGGCTCCTGGAGACTGCCGCCTTGGCCGTCCAGTTGAGCGTCAGGTCAGGGCCCGACTGTCTGAGGAGGACTGGTCTGACCTAGAGAAGGAGGATGAGAGGCTTGCCGAGGCTGAGGCACAGGGGGAGGACCTATTGCATATCTGGTCTGAGAGCGACACCGACGACAGTGTCGAGGAGTACTTCCCTCCTCCGCCCTCTCCCAGGCAGCACGACGCGGAGGCTGGAGGCTCCACAGTGCCACCACCTACTCCACCTCCCGTCACTGAGGCGCAGGTCACACAGCCGTCAGAGCTGTCGTCACTTCTTCAGCAGATGATAGAGCAGCAGCGCCAGGACAGGCTAGCGGCTGAGCAGGCCAGAGCAGAGCAGGCTGCTCACCTGGCACAGCTTCAGAGGCAGCAGCAGGAGCTACAGCTAGAGATCGCCCGACAGAGGCGAGAGGATACGGATCGGTTCACCAACTTGGTCGATCAGATGCACCGCCGTACCCTCGACCAGCAGCAGCAGACTCAGCAGGCTATGATGGGGATCCTGGGGTTGATCACCAACCTCTACACTCAGACTAGGATCGCCCTTCCACCTCAGCAGCCTGGACTGGGACTGGCTCCAGGTGCAGCTCAGGTGCCTGCTACACCGATTCCCTCTATCAGCATGTCACCTCTTCTGGCACCCAGTGCACCGATCCACTCTCCTCTGCCGGCGACGACTCTGTTCCAGCAGACTCCGACATCTGTGGTCAGTGCCCAGCTTCCTCCAGCTCCAGCTCCACCGGCGCCTCCTGTACCTACTACCTCCTCTCCAGCATCGACAGCAGACCCCCCAGCTCCCTCTGCTCCGGCAGCTGCGACCGGCGACTCCAGCTCCGACGACAGCGACGGTGACCAGTTTGTCATCGCGCCTAGCTCTCAGGGTCAGTAGGCTCTCGGATCCCTTTTTGGTGTTTTGATGCTAAAGGGGGAGAAGAGGTAGAGGATTCAGGGGGAGTAGTATCTCAGTCTAGGGGGAGTTTATATTTCTATCTATATTCTTTGTATTCTTGTGTGCTTGAGTACTTTTGTAATATTAATTAAGCACTTTTCTACTTGTGACATTTGCCCATGTTATTAATTGATTAAGATTTTCGCGCCATTTCATTTGATTTGTACAAGCTCAATGTGTCTTATCTTGTATTCATTGCATATCTATTTGAGTATTGTACCATCAAATTCATTACTATTGCGCTTTAAATTATTGTGTTGTCATCAATCACCAAAAAGGGGGAGATTGAAAGCATCTAGGCCCCATGAGGTACGGTTTCGGTGATTAATGACAACCATTCGATTTTACTAATGAATTTGTGAATGCAAGGTCCCAATAATCACTCAATCAAATGAAATCAAAATAACATTGGAGACCCATATAAAATCAACCTTAAGTTCAAATCAATCACATGAAGACAAGGAGTGAAAGCTCTAAATTGACATCATTCAATGCTTGAAGATTATCAGAACAACAATTCAAACAAGTGTCAAAGAGGTCCCATGTTCGAATTCCAAAAGAACAACTCAAAATAACTCGAAGTCAACAAGATGAACCCACCAGATCATCCGATGATCTCAGAGATGACTACATCGGTCGAGTTATGTCAACAGAAGAAGAAGACTTCAGAGCAAAGCACTCACCGGATCATCCGATGTGTGGCTCAGCTACATCGGTCCATCAGTACAGTTTGCAACATCATTGGACCAAGTGAAGCACCGGATCATCCGATGTACAGAAGTATAAACATCGGTTGATTACTCCAGTAAGCATTAAGGTTGAGTCAACTCTGGAGGAAGAGCCACCGGATCATCCGACGATGAAGATGAAGCTACATCGGTCTAACAACGGTCATATCTGACACCATGACGTCAGCCAGCTTAATTAGATCGATGATAACAAAGGAGGAGACATCGGATCATCCGATGTGTACAATAAAGTTCTGTCAGCCTACTTTTCCAACGGCTATTTCGGGGAGGTTGGCTTTAAATACCCCCAAAACCAGTCATTATGAAATGTCTTGATACTCAGAAGCTAACAACACATCCAAGAGCACTCAAGATCAAGAGCTTACACTTCTACACCCATTAGATCATTTGTATAGGCTAGATCTAGTTAGAGAAAAGCTTGTGTGCGTCCATTCTCTGTGATTGGAGTCTCTAGACTAGTGAGAGGTTGAAGATATCCTTCCGGAGCTTGCCAAGGTGTGTGTGGAAGCCCGGAAGATCAAGGATTGTACAAGGCTTGAGCTCCACCTTGTCAGAGATGGCGAACGGAGAAGAATAGTGAAGACCCCCTTGTCTCGGTGACTTGGGAGTGGCAAAACCCTTCGGTGGGTGCCTAACGTGGACGTAGGAAGATCTTTGTGATCTTGCCGAACCACGGAATAAACTCGTGTCTCCGTGTCCTTTGAGCGTTTGCATCCCTCTCCCTCCTTTTTACATTTATGCAATCTTCATTCCGCAACTTAAATTTACGTTGATTGCATAGATTAGTCGCATAGGGAATTGGGCTTTAAGTCGTTAGTTTTTAATTACCTTAAAATTTGAAAGAAAGCCCAATTCACCCCCCCCCCCCCCCCCCGCTCTTGGGCGTTTTGATCCTTACACCACCGCCACCCCCCCCCCCCCCCCCCCCCCGCCTCCTCATAACTAGTTGGGAGAGTTTATGAGGACTAGGCCGCCAACCTTTGCTCAAGCTACTGACCCTATGGATGCGGATGATTGGCTCAAGTCTGTGGAGAAGAAACTTGCTATGGTCCAATGCAGTGACCGGGAGAAGGTGCTATTTTCTTCTCATCAACTAGTTGGAGCAGCTGCGGATTGGTGGGATTCCTTATGCAATGCTCATGAGAACCAAGAGAGAATTACTTGGGCCGAATTCAAGGAGAACTTCCGTTCTCACTATGTGCCCGAGGGAGTTATGATATTGAAGAGGCAAGAATTTGAGAACTTAAGGCAAGGAAGATCAAACGTGAGTGAATATCTCAGCAAATTCACTCAACTCTCAAGATATGCGCCTGGGGATGTTAGTCGGGACAGCCGGAAGCAATATTTGTTCATGAGGGGCTTGAACAATGAAATTCAAGTGCAATTGCTCAACTGTGATTATGCCAATTTTTAGAAGCTTGTGGACAAAGCAATTGTGGTTGAGAACAAGATTCGTGAGATGGAGCAAGACAACAAGAGGAAGGCGTCATACCAAGGACAGCAATAAGGAAGTAATGTGCGCCCTTGCTTTGCGCCTCCTAATGCACCTTATTTTAGCTCTTCTATTCCTGCTCAACGCCCTGGATTTGCACCGCGCCCAACTCCGTTTGTGCAGCAGCGCCCTATTATGCAAGCACCTAGGCCTCCAATGTCTTATGCACCTCGTGCCAACTATCATTGTGCCAATGCTCAAAACCAAGCTCGTCCCAATAATTCTGGTGGAGTTAAGAAGTGCTATACTTGTGGAGAAGCTGGACACTTTGTGCACCAATGTCCTAAGTCGGGTCTTGGTCAAGGAAGCAATGCGCCGAGGCAAAACCCAAGACCTAATGGAGGACAACCACAAGGGAACCGTGGATAGCAGAATTTTGCTCGTGGCAATGTGAACCATGTCTCTATGGGGGATGCTCAACAAGCGGATGACGTAGTCATTGGTATGTTTCTTGCCAACTCCAACCCCGCGACTATGTTATTTGATTCTGGAGCATCGCATTCATTCATTGCATCGAAATATGTCACCAAGTATAGCTTGTCTATCTCTCATATGAAGTTTACTCTATTCGTTAAGTCTCCTGGAGGAGAGATGAGGACAAATATAGTATGTTCAAAAGTAAGCCTTAGAATAAGGGGGGTAGACTTCTCCGCCAACCTCATTGTTTTGGATTCTCAAGGATTGGACATTATACTTGGTATGGACTGGTTGAGGAAGCACAATGGAGTTATTGAGTGTGCCACGAAGACGGTGAAGTTAACTAATGAGGAAGGGATCACCATAGAATTCGAAGCATCTCAAACTGCACCGAAGCAATTGGAGCTGAATCATATGGACGGTGCCGCAACTGAGGAGATTCCGGTGGTGTGTGAATTTTTAGATGTTTTTCCGGATGAGTTTCCAGGTATGCCACCCGATTGAGACATTGAGTTTGTTATTGATTTAATACCTGGAACTGCACCTATAGCTAAGAGGCCGTATAGGATGCCTCCTATGGAATTAGTGGAGCTCAAGAAGCAGATTCAAGAGCAACTAGAGAAAGGTTTTATTCGCCCCAGCTCTTCACCTTGGGGAGCGCCCGTGCTGTTTGTGGACAAGAAGGATGGAACCCAAAGGATGTGTGTGGATTACCGAGCTCTCAACGAGGTAACAATCAAGAATAAGTACACCTTGCCATGCATAGAAGACTTGTTTGATCAGATGAAGGGTGCTTGTGTCTTCTCTAAGATTGATTTGAGGTCAGGATACTTTCAAATGAAGATTAGACCATCGAACATACCCAAGACAGCTTTTAGGACGCGGTATGGATCTTATGAGTACACCGTGATGTCCTTTGGATTGACCAATGCACCTGCCTACTTTATGTACCTCGTGAATAAGGTCTTCATGGAGTACTTGGATAAGTTCGTTGTGGTGTTTATTGATGATATTATGATATACTCGAAGGATGAGAAGGAACATGAGGAACACTTGAGGCTTACTTTGCAAAAATTGAAGGAGCATCAATTGTATGCCAAGTTCAACAAGTGTCAGTTTTGGTTGAGAGAGGTGTTGTTTTTGGGTCATATAATCTCAGGAGGAGTATCGGTTCACCCCGAAAAAGTGAGAGACGTGTTGAAGTGGGAACCGCCGCAAAATGTAAAGAAAATAAGGAGTTTTCTTGGGATGGATGGATATTACCGTAGATTCATCAAGGACTTTTCCAAGATAGCCAAGCCAATGACAGAATTTCTAATGAAGGGAAAGGTGTTCCAATGGACTGAAGCTTGTAATAACAGTTTTGAGGAGTTGAAGAAGAGGTTGACAATAGCTCCAGTTTTGGTACTGCCGGATGTGAGCAAGAGTTTTGATATTTATTGCGACACATCAAGACAAGGACTTGGATGTGTATTGATGCAAGAAGGTCAAGTGGCTTCCTATGCATCGAGACAATTGAAGAAACATGAGCAGAATTACCCAACGCATGATTTGGAACTCGCAGTCGTGGTACATGCATTGAAGATTTGGAGACACTATATTCTTGGACATAGGTGTGAAATTTATACGGATCATAAGAGTTTGAAGTATATTTTAACACAAACGGATCTGTATTTGAGGCAACGGAGATGGTTGGAGCTCATCAAGGATTATGACTTGGGAATCAATTATCATCCAAGAAAGGCTAATGTTGTGGCCGATGCATTGAGTAGAAAAGGAGTAAGTTATCAACTCACAGTTGGAGAGTTACCATCCGAGTTATGTAAAGAGTTCGAACGGTTGAACCTCGGGTTTGTAAATGAGATGGAGATGATGGAGTTAAATCCGACCTTGGAGCAAGAAATTCGAGAAGCACAAACCACAGATGAGGAGATCAAGGAAATCAAGGAAAGGACCGAAGAAGGGAGAGAATTCAGATTTGATGAGGATGAACATGGTACCTTATGGCTTGGAAAAAGGATTGTCGTGCCTAATGTGAAGCATATTCGGGAGACGATACTAAAGGAGGCACATAACTCGCCATACTCGATTCACCCCGGTTGTACAAAGATGTACAAAGACTTGAAGACTTGCTATTGGTGGGATAGCATGAAAAAGGACATAGCTGAATATGTGGCATTGTGTGATGTGTGTCAACGAGTCAAGGCGGAACATCAAAGGCCAGCTGGATTATTGCAACCATTGAAGATCCCGGAATGGAAGTGGGAAGAAATCGGTATGGACTTCATAGTTGGGTTACCACATACTCAGTCCGGGTATGACTCAATTTGGTTAATTGTGGATCGCTTAACCAAGTTAGCTCATTTTGTCCCTGTGAAGACCAAATATACAGCTGCACAATTGGCCGAAATATACATGGAGCATATTGTGTGTCGACACGGAGTACCGAAGAAGATAGTCTCGAATAGAAGTTCCCAATTTACCTCCAGATTTTAGCAGAAAATGAATGAAGCTTTGGGTACGAGGCTGAATTTCAGTTCGGCATATCACCCTCAAACAGATGGACAAATCGAGAGGACCAACCAGATTTTAGAGGACATGTTAAGAGCTTGTGCTTTAAAGCAGGGGAAATGTTGGGACAAAAGCTTGCCATACGCGGAATTTTCATACAACAATAGTTACCAAGCAAGCTTGAAAATGTCACCATATGAAGCTCTTTATGGGAGGAAGTGTAGGACACCTTTGTTCTGGAATGAGGCAAGAGAAACTCAAGTATTTGGTCTCGATGTGTTGCAAGAAGCTGAAAAGCAAGTCCAAATAATTCGTGAAAACTTGAGGGCTGCCCAATCAAGACAAAAAGGCTATGCGGACAATGGGAGAAGGAAATTAGCCTTTGAAAAAGGAGATTTTGTTTACCTCAAGGTGTCACTAATGAGAGGTCATAAGAGGTTTAACATAAGAGGCAAGCTATCACCTCGTTATATTGGACCATTCAAGATTTTGGACAAAAGAGGAGAAGTAGCATATAAGTTGGAGATGCCAGCTCATCTTTCAGATGTCCATGATGTATTTCATGTTTCCCAGCTCAAGAAGTGCTTGAGAGTACCGGAAGAACAAGTGCCAATGGAAGAATTGGAACTAGAGGAAGAATTGACTTATGCCAAGCAACCGGTCAAGATCTTGGAAACCAAGGAGAGAACCACAAGGAACAAGGTGATTCAATGGTGTAAAGTTCAATGGAAGCACCACACCGAAAAAGAAGCAACGTGGGAATTGGAGGATGATCTCAAGAAGGAATTTCCCTATCTCTCCTCTAACGCGTCGAATCTCGAGGGCGAGATTCATTTTAAGGGGGGTAGGTTTGTAACACCCTCATTTTCATGCATCATGCCTTGCATACACTCATATACATGTTTAACATTAACCCACAACAAAAGGAACGAGTTTAAAATTGATATGGAGCAAAAACCGCACTTAAAATGCAGGAAAGTGCAGACTAGTCTGATTTTACTGAGGACTAGTCCGATTTCTCTCTGACTAAAAACAGACTTGTTCGTTTTTGCTGCGGACTGGTCCGATTTTTCCTCTGGAAACCTTCGGACTTGTCTGATTTTGTGTGGACTAGTCCGATATTCCAAGAATCCTTGAAAATTTGCTATGTCCCTGGAATTTTTCGGACTATTCCGGTGTTCCAGCGGACTTGTCCATTTTCCTCTCTGACTAAAGTTAGACTTGTCCGATTTTTGGCCAGACTTGTCCGATTTTCTTTCTGGACAACTTCGGACTAGTCCGATCCTTTTCGTGCTTTTCCGATATTTCGCCACTCCGAGTTGATCTTTTGTTTTACGACTTGTTTCTTGGGTTTCACGTTAAGTGGGCCTAGGGATGTCGTGCCTAACTCTTTTAGAGGCCATGTGGGATCCTAAACCGGCCTCTACTCCTCTCAAACACGAAATCCATCTAACCCTAGCCTCCATCTCTATATAAACAACCCCACCCCTTGGCTTGACATCTATTTGCCACTTTTCCACCCCACCCAAATCCTAGTTCGTGGAGAGCCACCACCAAGGAGGGATGAGGAGATCCCAAGCAAGAAGAAGAAAAGGAGGAAACGAAAGAGAATCAAGATCTCCATCAAGCTTTCGTTCTTCAACACCAATTCATCTCCAAGTTCATCTCCAACCCTAGATCATCAAGATCCAAGTGTTACCTCCAAGTTTATTGATTCATTGGAGTGCTAAACACCTGGTATACCTTCTATTCTCTTTTCCTTATGTGAATTCAACCCCTAATCTCCAAGTTTATGTCGATCTAGAAAACCCTAGTTCGCTAGTTCTGCGAAGTGCGGACTAGTCCAACCTTCTACAGACTAGTCCGATTTTGCTGACTAAATTGTGTTGAATTGATTCTAAAAGAAGATCTAATCAAATCCAAACCTGTATAAACTTGTTAAAGTCTATTAGAACTAGTTAGTGATCTTTGAAATCAATCTATTAACAAGTTCTACCTTGCATTTGCATAAATCATGCATGTCATGTCATATTGAGTAATATTTGTGCGCTCTTTGATTGTGTTTCTTGTTTGTATGTTTATTGTGCGGATTAGACGGATTTGCGCTAGAGAGTGCCGCGGAGGATCTACAGCACCAAGAGTTTGAAGGCTTTGACCCGAAACAATCCCAAGAGCAAGGCAAGTGTCCTTGAAGCATATTGATCCTGTTTTTAGAATAAATGTTTTGTTTGCAAACTGCATGCTTGTGTCAATTTGATGGGAATCCTATGGTAGGAAGTTTACTAGAATTGTTTGACCACCCTTGTCACCTGGAATATATGGTAGAGAGTCGGAAAGGACTTTTTACCTTTTGCTTCGCTTAATCAACTGGGATGGGAAAACAACTATACCACTCAACTTAATTATGCATGGATGAGATTATGGTTAACATGAACTGGTTAATATGATATGGTAATGGGTGATCTAAGCAAACCTGGTATGTGGATGGGTTGGATGTTATGGTGGTGTGCTTGCTTTAGATCTAAGGACCGGTTCATGCGAGAATAAGCCAGGACTACAGTGCCACCACGAGGCCAAGCATGGGTGCGGCGTAGCTAATTAATTAGGGTTTTGCCAGTGCTATTTGGACCATTATGGATGCTCGGGGAAGGGGTAGTCGGATTGGGTTTGTTGATGATTGGTGGGACTACCCTGGGATCCGAATGGCTCAAGAGGGGGCCCTTGGTTGAAGATGTGCTCAGTTGGAGGCATCGCCACCGGTGAAACCTCAGTGGGGTCTAAATAGGCTAGTAATCCCTTTGTAAAGACTATTTTGTGATCTCTTGGCTACACACCAACAGAGTGTGTAATGTGACCGACGGGTCACTGGCGTAAGGGAGGTTCTTAGTCATCGAAAGGTGATGAAATCATGAACACTTGGGTAAAGTGGTACAAACTCTGCAGAGTCTAATAAAACTATCATGATAGTCGTGCTCCCGGTTATGAGCACCTGGACAACTTCCATGATTAGAGGGAACTCGGTATTGGGATGGTTATGGTTTGGTAATGGTTATGGTTTGGTAATGGTTATGGTTGGTTATGGATTAATTTCTGGTATTGAATATGGTTATTGGCAAATGGTAAAATCTGGAATTATTAATGATGGTAGTGAATTCAGACTGGTATTATGATATTACCTATGATTATGATGGGTTTACTTCACATACATGTAATATATTGCTTTTCAAATGTTTTAATGTACTTTTCAGCACTCGACCATTATTATATTCGTCGTTTGAATCAGCCACATGTCATACTTTCCACACTTGCTGAGTACGACATGTACTCACTCTTGCAATCCCCCCCCCCCCCCCCCCACAGTTGCAGGTTAGGATTGGGAGTTTAATGGCGATAATGCGGAGTTCTAGGTCGTGTCTACCGTCAGCTTGCATGTGGTGTTATTGGAGCTGTGCTATCCCTTTTACTTAGTTTGATTATTTAGTTTATTTCCGTTGCATTAGTTGAACGTGTCATTAATATTCATTAGTGCTTGTATCCAAGGATATTCTGAATTTGTCATAAAATTTTGTTAATTAATCTTGTCTTTTGGCAATTTTCTGTATACTCTTTTTTGATGCACTCTTGTATGTGTGTTGAACATTTTGGGCACACATATGCGTTCACTTGGTTCATTTTCGGAACCGGGTGTCACACTGAAGCAGCTCCTCACCACTCTACCAACTTTGGTAGCTCTGAATCCTGGAGAACCACTTCTGCTTTACATTTCAGCAATTGACGAAGTTGTCAGCATGGTCCTGGTTGTGGAAAGACCAGAGCCATCTTCAGTTCAGGAATCCAGACCCCTCTGGGAAGGTCCAGAGCTACCTGAAGGCGAGTCTGGGTCCCAGCCCCCAGACCCGGATCCTCACGGCGAGACGCCAGAGGATCAACCTCCTTCAAATGAAGGAGTTATTGTTGCTGAACAAGGAGATCTGGATCCTTTTGGGAGGGTCCGGGTCACTTCAGAAGAAGCTACGGGTTCTTCTAGCAAGAACTGGGAGGATTCCGAAAAAGGTCCGAACCCCTCCGGGAGGGTCTAGGTTGATGAGAGGAAGCTTCAGGCCCCTCCGAGAGGGTCCAGACAGTCCAGCGCCCAATATACTTCATCAGTGAAGTACTCCATGACGCCAAGACTCGATACCTAGAGGTGCATAAGCTGCTTTACGCAGTTCTTATCGCCTCTAGGAAGCTTTGTCACTACTTCCAAGCTCAAAAGATTTCAGTGGTAACCTCTTATCCACTACGTGCAATCTTGCATAACCCCAACTCTACTGGAAACATTGCAAAGTGGGCAGCGGAATTGGCCGAGTTTGATCTTGAATTCATCCCAAGACAAGCGATCAAGAGTCAAGCATTGGAAGACTTTGTGGCGGAATGGACCCCCTCTCCATCAAATCCTGGGGGCCCCAGTGAGCAGAAGTTGGAACCTAAGGTTCCGGTCTTCACTGAGCCTCACTGGACTCTCTACTTCGACGGCTCCGTGCAGAAGCAGGGGGCTGGAGCTAGAATCCTTCTCCTTACTCCGACCGGGGAGAAGGTTAAATACATGGTTCATCTTGACTTCAAGGCGACCAACAACATGGCGGAGTATGAAGCACTAATCTATGGCCTTAAGGTGGCACTATCATATGGTGTCAAGCAGCTGTTGGTGAAGGGTGATTCGCAGCTCATTATAAAACAAGTCAAAGGTGAATGCTGCTGCAACAACCCTCAACTAGCTGCATATCTCCTTGAAGTCCGGAAGCTTCAGAAGGATTCTGATGTCTTGGATCTTTGCCATGTCCAGCGTCTCAACAACGTTGAAGCTGACGAACTCTCGATGAAAGCTTCAATCGAAACTCCGGCTCCCGACAGAACCTTCGTCCAGAGATTGTCAAGACCAACAGCTCAGCCTGCCGAACTGAGCGAAGGGGGTGAGACCAGCACCTCAAAGCTGGCGGTCCCAATGGCTATGTTACCATGGCATCCATATGGGGTCGTAGGTGCTGTAGGAAGCTCCGAGCCCCAACACGCAAGAGTAAGAAGCTCAAGATACCTCTGATGCATGGATCTCAGAGATTCGGAGCTACTTGAAAGACAACATACTTCCTGAAGACAATGTATCTGCTGACCGGATAGTTAGATTGGCTAAAAGATACACATTGGTAGAAGGAGATCTCTACCGGCGTGGTGCCAACGGTGTCCTAATGCGGTGCATTACAAGGGAAGAAGGCTGCGACCTCCTCACGGAAATCCATGGAGGCGAGTGTGGGAACCACGCTTCTTCCCGCACGTTAGTTGGTAAAGCCTTCCGACATAGTTTTTACTGGCCTACAGCACTCCAGGATGCAACCGAGCTAGTGTTGAAATGTAAAGCATGCCAGTTTCATGCGAAGCAAATTCACACACCAGCCAACCATTACAAATGATACCTCCGACATGGCCATTCGCTGTGTGGGGTATGGATATTTTGGGACCTTTCCCAAAAGCTATCGGAGGTTACAAGTACATGTATGTAGCCATCGACAAGTTCACCAAGTGGCCGGAAGCAACTCCAGTTGTGACAATAAACAAGCAATCAGCTATCAATTTCTTGCAGTCCATAGTATGCAGATTTGGAGTCCCAAACAAAATCATAACTGACAACGGGACCCAATTCACAAGTAGTGCATTCCAAGTATATTGCAAAGACCTCGGCATTCAAGTTAGCTACGCTTCCGTAGCTCACCCGGCAAGCAATAGCCAAGCTCAGGAGAAAATGCAGAAATCCTAAAGGGACTCAAGACGCGCACATATGAGCGCTTGAAAAAACATGGAGCCAACTGGATCGAGGAGCTTCCGCCCACCTTGTGGGCAAACAGGACAACTCCAAACCGGTCAATTGGAGATACACCCTTCTTCCTGGTGTACGGAGCTGAAGCAGTCCTTCCTCCAGAAATCACCTTGGGGTCACTCCGGGTCTGGACCTTCAACGCAGCCACATAGGACCAGCTCCGGCGTGAAGACCTTGACCTCGTTGAAGAGGGAAGGTGCCGAGCAGCTGTTTGAAATACATGATACCCACAAGCGCTCTGGCGTTATCACCAAAGGCATGTGCATAGCCGACAGCTCAAGGAAGGCGATCTGGTGCTACGGAGAATACAAACTCGAGAAGGGTTAAACAAACTTTCCCCCAGCTGGGAAGGACCCTTTCGAGTGATCAAAGTATCCCGTCCCGGATGCATTTGCTTGGCAACTGAAGATGGGACACCACTCCCTAATCCTTGGAACATTGAGCACCTCCGTAAGTTTTACGCTTAATATCACGGAGGTGATTCTGCAATTACATATGTTGTATGTTACAACGTCGTTGTACAGAGTCGAGTAGCTCCTCCGGGAGGACAGCCGGACCTTTCCAGGAAGGTCCGCAAAGTTCAAGCAACACTTGACACAGTCTCAGAACTAAAAGTGTAGCTAGCTACCCTGGTTCAAACAAGAAATGTAACACACTTAGCTTGGTTCCGTACCCTAAGAGTGTACTTGTCTCCCCTGTACCCCGGACCTATAATGAAAGACATTGATATGTGAAAACAGACTCCACGTGCATTTATTTTGTACAAGCTCATTCCTTTTTTATTTTACTCTTTCCTGTCTATAACAAAGTTGTGCAATTCTTAAGAAGCTTTAGCTCGAACAATACATATATAATTCAAGTTGCATTGTTATTTCTTTCGGGTCTTAACATCGTTGAATGGCCTACTCGCGTGAATGCCAAGCCAATCTAGGTCCGGAGTGTGCTATCGACTTAGCCTAGTCCTGCACCCTAAGTACGCCACACTACCTACACCCCAGCAGGCCAAAGTAAGGTGAGTTCAGAAAACGATTGGACCTGGAGAAAATAAACAAACGCGCTTGATTGTATATAAAATTGTTGTTGACCTAAAATTTCATATGGAAATAGTAAGCCGCAAATGAGTTATAGATAAGAAATGGATTTTACTATTTTTCTTGACTTCAGTGTGCAGGAAAAATGAAAATCCCATGATGATGGCGGACAATGCTGGAGCTATCAAAGCTTCGACATCCCCCAAGGGGGGCCCATCGTCGATGTTTTAAACATTAACAGTGGGCGTCGCCGGAGCTTTCAAGTTTCGACAAATCTAGGGGGTCAGTCGTCAAAGTAAAGAAATAAAAGGAGTTGAAGAAAAGATGGTAGAAGGACACCCCAATGGGGTCTGCTGTCGACGCTCTACGTGTTGACAGTGGTCAATGCTGGAGCTACCAAGCTGTGACAACCCCAGAGGGCCGGCCGTCAATGTTCTATGTGTTGATGGTGGTTGCTACCGGAGCTACGAAGCGCCGACAACCCAAGGGGGCCCTGCTCTCTACGCAATAAAACTTCGGACCTGTACTCTACAAGTTTGAAGAACTCAAGTCTTCAACAAAATGCTACATCCTTTTGGTACATGTTCACAATCAAATTGTGTACATCTACCAGGGGGCCAAGTAAGACAAAGAATGAAATTCATAAATTTCTTTGGATTTCATTCATCTGAAGACAAGAGATTACAAAATTGGAGAAAAGAAGAGAAGATACAAGCGGGAGCCAAAAGGAGAAAGTCCTAAGTTCTATGGAAGAACGAGGCAACCTTCTGGGCAACATCCGACACGCTGGTCTTGGCGGCGTCTCCCTCTCCGTCGATGGGACCTTCAAGCACCGGGTTTAGTGGGAAATGAGGATCCTGGCTTGTGAAGCACATCAGCATGTATTCTGTGACGTTCTGCGCAAGGGTTTTTCCTTCAGTTTCCAACTGATCCGCAATGACATCGCCCATCGTGCTGAGTTTGTTGCCAACCGAACTCAGCGCCCCCAATGCATGGTCCAGCTCCGGCTCCAGATTGCCCGGACGCATGGGGATAATGCCCAGCGGCGCTAGTGCAACATCGGCTTTGCCCACGAAGTCCCATACTTGTTGAGACTCTGCAGCTCTTGAGCCTCGAACCTCCTCCAAGGACCTCTTGGTTGCCACAAGCTCTAAACCCTCCTGGGCAAGGCGCTTGACCTCCTTGGCGTGCTACTGAATCCTCTCAGCAACATGCTTTTCAAGGTCACCAAGCTCCTTCTCCTGGACGTGGATCCGGTTCCGGCGGTCAACCAGGTCTTTCTCCCGGCCTCGCACCTTCTTCTCCCTGGCAGCGACTTCGTCCTCCCTTTTGGTAAGGTCCTGTCCTTGCTGCCAGGCCTTCTCCTCCTCGCTCTTGCAGAGCTCCTCTAGCTTCTTGGTGCGCTCTGCAAGGCTCTTGTCACCCAGAGCCAGCCTTTGGGCGAGCTCCTCCTCCCTCTTCACGAGGTCATCCCTCATCTCCAGGAGTTTTTGCTCTTCCTCTTTGAGCTTTTTCTCTCGCTCGTTGAGACTCTCCTGGTGCTTGATGAGACCTTCGTGGATGGCATTGAGGCTCTCCTGGCGATCATTCGCCACCTCATTAGCAGCCAGGACTTGTTCGTGTATAGACAGGGACTGATTGTCAAGGGATCGCACCATGCTTTCCCTCTCATCCAGCAACTGGCCCCAGTACTCCATCCACGCCTTCTCCCTCTTGACCCACTCCTTGTCATCGGCCAGCCTTGTTTGCGCCAGCTTGGTCTCGAATTGGAGTCAGTTGCGCCACCTCCTAGGAGCTTGGCGCTCCTCCTCAAGGGTCTTGCTATCATGATAAAATGCAAGCTGGAGCAGGCACTGTCGATGGATAGCGACAGGGGGATCGGCTCCGAACCTGCTGGGGTCCTCCCCACAGACTCCAGCGGGTTCTCCATAATAAAAATTGGGTCCCACTCTACAAGAGTGGTCCCCTGAGCTTCCGCAGCACTAGGGCCGCCCTCCGGGAGTGTCTCGGTCGTCGCTGAGGAAGGTTCGGCCACGGGAGTTTCTACCTCCGGGGTCAGCTCTGAAGGTCCCGCCGCTAGGTCATCGTCAACTGGTCCCTCAGGCAAGGGACCGGCCGCTTCATCTTGGCACCCCGGCTCAAAAACGGGTACCTCCGGAACTATCACCTCCGGGGTAGGCATTGAAGACCCAGCCGGAGCTGAGGCTATTTCTGGCTCCGACGCTAGAGCTTCCTCCACTGTCGGTTTAGGCACCAGTACCTCGACCTCCATGGCGCTTGCCGGTTCAGGCGCCGATGCTTCAACCTCCACCGGTTCGGGTGTCGGCACCCCCACGTCAACTGGCTCAGGAACCGGAACTTCGTCAACCACCGGCTCCGCTGCCAGGGCTTCAGTAACATCAAGCTCGAAGGCTGGAACTGCATCTACTTCCGTCTCTGAGGCCGGAGCACCCGTTATCACAGCATCCAAAACCAGAGCTTCAGCCTCCAGAACTCGTGCCGCTGGTACATCTTCATTCCCGTGGTCCGGCGCTACCACGGGAGATGAGTCGAGAATCACGACAGCTGGCGCCGGAGCTGCCGTGACCTCAGCCACCACCTGGGGCGGTGCTGGAATTGGAGCCGGAGCCTCCGCCTATACAGCATCAGCTGCTGTCACAAGAACCGGAGCTTCAACCCCTTTTTTGGATACTCTGTGGATGAAGGACAAAGAAACTCAAAATATGGTTACAACAAAAATAACAAACTGAGGTAAAGGAGCAAATTTACCTTGGAAGGCTTCCGCTCCAGCTAGCGCAGAACCTCTTCGCTGGACGCTCAGAGCTCGACCCAATCGCAACTGGTGTAGCAACTCTGGAAGGCTCTTCAGAGCTTGATGCCGCCGTCAGCGACGTCTTGGTTGGGGCCCCCCTCGACTGAGAAAGACCCTCGGACCTAGAGCCCTTAGCTGGCCCTGGTGCCGGAGTCACCTAGTCAGAGCTGGCGTTCTGGGGGGACGCCGAATTTGGAGTTGGTGTCGCCGACGAAGACCTCCCCCGCTGCGGAGAAGGAGCTTTTGTGGAAGGAGCAGGTCTTACGGGCCTCCCGTCAGAGTGTTTCAACTTCCTCTTTCGGCTGGAGGGCTCAGCCAACTCTTTGCCCTTGCCAATGACCTCAGCTCTTTGTCTCGGGGCGGAAGCAGGGCCACCCTCGGAAGCCCCGGGAATCACCAATCTGGTGGTCGGACGCCTCTCTACCTCACCGAGGTCATCAAGCACCGGCATCTTCCTCCGGAGCTCCCTGCTGAACTCTGCCTCCATGTTCAAAGGGAGGAAAGCCGCCGGCGGAGTTAAGTCGTCGCCCTCGACGTCAATGCCATGCTGGAACTTCTTAAGATTAAGCTCCAAAGCAGAGCCATCCAAATTGGACTTCAGACCGGTTTCAATCCGGTCATCATCCATCACGCTGTTGAGGGCCCAGGCGAGCTTCTCCCTCTTCTTCAGCGGAGCCCATCTGTTGACCAGGAAGTTGCAGAAGACTGTCTGGGGGTCACCGCTCCTTCCACACATTGGCGGATCTTGGTCAAAGCAGGGTTGAAGGCCTCTGACAACACCGGAACCACACTCCAGGCATCGGTGTCAACATTGGAAAGACCTTCAGGCAGCTCCAGCTTCTTGTGCTCCTCTGTCATGACGATAATCCAATCCTTCTTCCAGTCATCCCACTTGCCGGAAGGAAACGACCTCAAGTACTTGTAGGGGAATTTCTTTCACTTCACAAAATAGTATAAGCCAAGATACTCGGAACTCTTGTTGGTTGTGTGGATGGTGAAGAACGTACGGAACAGCTCGACGCAGGGAGGAATACCCACCCACATCTCGCAGAAGTGGACAAATATTGACACAAGAAGAATTGAGTGGGGGCCAAGATGGTACAACTGCAGACCATAGAAGTCTAACAGCATCAAGAGGAAAGTTGAGAAAGGTGGGATCAGTCCCACCATGGCGTACGCAGAGAAGTACACCATGTCGCCGCTGCATTTTTTCTTGAACGGGAGCTCGCCGGCGCGGACCAAGTGGTTGAAGGAGTTGCTCGACCACCCCATGTAGGTCCGGACCTTCTTCATATCGTCATCACTCGTGAGACAACAATTGCGGAGACCCAACTCCATCGCAGCACAGCGGGGCGAGAGAGAAAAAGCAAGCGAAAGTTTGGAGGATTCGTGCGCAAGTTCAAATAAAGGCGTAAGGAATCCGCAAACCGAGCGCGCTTTCCTTCTTAGTAAGCCCCCGCAACGCTTGGTTGGAAACCGCAAAAGGGCCAAGGAAACATTTCAAAAATTTCACCGTACCAATGA
Source organism: Tuctoria greenei (assembly GCA_036927565.1). Taxonomy (NCBI): domain Eukaryota; kingdom Viridiplantae; phylum Streptophyta; class Magnoliopsida; order Poales; family Poaceae; genus Tuctoria; species Tuctoria greenei. The sequence continues at coordinate 22,829,901 of JAYESD010000001.1, read as the reverse complement.
CAAAGGGGCCCGGGGCCAGCCAGGCGATCAAGTCGAGGTCCTTACCCCAGGCAAACAGTTGTCATGATGAGTGGCGGGAATCCCAAGGGTAGCAGCCTGACAGGGCACGCGGAACCGATACGATTTTCGTATCGGGAACCGGCGAACTTCAATTGCGTGATATCCGCACGTGCAAATCTCACCTGCCACATCCACAGGATGCCACACGGCGATGTTTTAACTGCGAACTATCACCCCAACGGCACATCCAAAAACCCTTGAAGACATGGCACAGAAATCGAAAGATGGACCCACCTCCGGAAGAATGACTTAATCCAGAGGGTCTCTCCCAAAGTTGGGCAAGGGGGCCACTATCATTACCCTGCGTATCGGATACCCCTTAGAACTGCAAAGAGTGCAAAGGAACTCCACCTATCTGAGTTGAAGACCTCCGAAGGCCCCACGTGTTACTCGTAACCGGACCTGCCTCCCTCATATGGTTAGTCCCAGTGCCGCCACGTGTATCATAAAATCGGAGCTACAATCCCTACATGGGAATGCTCCGGACTGGATACCTGTGTGGCACCCCCGGACCAAACCCTCGACAGAGGGAAGCTCCGGTACCGACACGTGTACAACAGCACTGGATCTACTCGTCCAAGACAGTAAGCTCCAAAGCTGCCACGCGTCCAACCGTCGGACCTTCAACCTCAACAGGCAGATTGGTGGACGTTCAACGGCTCAGACCTTCAAGGGACATTAAAGGCTTCAAGACCTGATTATGTGTCATTAATGCTATCTTAATGACACACGATCAGATGACCCTTAATACCAGTAACACCACCATTAAAGGGTGTTATCACGTTATTAAGGGGAATTAAGCACATTAACTGCGTATTAGGCATCAGTAACCGCCAGGGCCACATGTCGGGCCAGGCTAATGATGTGACGGCCAGCCCTTGTACTATAATAGGAATGGCCAAGCGACACACAGGGAGACTTTTTTTGGCCTCTCTCTGGCTCACGCTCTCATACACTCAATACAACAACAACAACACACCCGTGGAGTAGGGTATTACGCTCAGGCGGCCCGAACCATGTAAATCCTCGTGTCAAGTCGCCATCTTGTTCTAAATATTTGCGCGCCCCAACCGAACTAAGAAACTCTGCGGGCTACTAATAGTAGTATCGGGAGAATTGCCGGAACCAGACTCCAACAGGGGTGTATTGGACTAGTCCGGTCCTGTGTAAATTTGTGCAGCGAATGAGTTTTCTTGTGGTTGATCTTTTGGGGTGTGTTTCTCCAACACACTCCATACACAATGATCTAATCTATTCAGCTCTTGAGCTCTTTTCCATATAGATCCTCATTCTCCTTTCTTTTTGCGCTTTCCTCATAATTTCATTAAAATTTGCGCTCATCTCAACAATTTGGTTATGATCTCATTTGTTTGTCATAAATCAAACAAAACCCACAAGGGATGCCTAGATGCAATTTCACGCTTATTGGCAGAGGCGGACCCAGGATTTAACTATAGGGTATGCCAAAAAAAATTCAAGTGACTTTATAAAATTATTTAATAATTCAGTAAAAAATATTGTAGCATTATTTGATATAAGAAAAAATTAAAATGAGAAATACCATAGTAAATAAATTACAATATATAATTAGTCATTGGAAAACTTAAAATACTACTTATCGATACCCTGCGTACCGGATACCCCTTGGGACTGCAAAAAGAGCAAAGGAACTTTGCCCATTAGTGTTGAAGACCTCCGAAGGCCCCACGTGTCACTCGGAACCGGACCTGCCTCCCTTCTATGGTTAGTCCCAGTGCCGTCACGTGTATCGTCAAACCGGAGCTACATCCCACGCATGGGGAAGCTTCGAACTAGAAACCTATATGGCACCCTCGGACCTAACCCCCGACAGAGGGAAGCTCTGGTACCGACACGTGTACAACAGCACCAGACCTACTCGTCCAAGACAGTAAGCTCCGGAGCTGCCACGCTTCCAACCGTCGGACCTTCAACCTCAACAGGCAAAGTGGTGGACTTCCAATGGCTCGGACCTTCAAGGATAATTAAAGACTTCAAGACCCGATTAAGTGTCATTAATGCTATCTTAATGACAAATGATCAGAGGGCCCTTAATACCAGTAACGCCACTGTCAAGGCGCGCTACCACGCTATTAAGGGTGATTAAACACATTAATTGTGTATTAAGCATCAGTAACCGCCAGGGCCACATGTCAGGCCAGGCTAATGATGTAACGACCAGTCCTTGTACTATAAAAGGATTGGTCGAGTGATACACAGGAGAGATTTCCACACAAGTCTACCCACGCCCACAAGCGCTCAGACGCTCAATACAGCAACAACACACCCCGTGGAGTAGGTTATTACGCTTAGGCAGCCTGAACCACGTAAATCCTCGTGTTTACTCATCATCCTGTTCTAAATCTCTGCGTGCCCACAATCGAACTACAAACTCCGCAGGCTGCCAATGGTAGTACCGAGAGAATTGCCGGAATCACACCCCGACAGTTGGCGCGCCAGGTAGGGGTGTGCCCGAGATTCAAGGATGGTGAACTCTACTGCTGAATCGTCCAACGGCAACCCTACTGCCCAACCTGCTGGAGGCAATCCCTCCAACATGCAGCAGCCAGCAGGAGCTGTGGTTCCAGCAGGAGTCATGCCATTGCCGCCACCATCTGCTCCTGTGAATCAAGCTAGACGTCAAGATGGGGCGTATGCGTCGGTCACTACATCGGCGATCAACAATCCTGAACACGCGATTAATGTCGTGCATGCTCTTCTCCAACGTCCACCGCCTCCAGGAGCACCCCAGGGTGCAATGGAGCAGTGGAGAGCTGATGTGGAACATCTAGTTGCGGCAGCAGCCGATGCTATCAGCAGTAAAGGTCCTCCCCCCTCGGGGCAGGCCCCATAGCAGCATCGGACCTTGTCAGGTAGACTTGGTCCGCACGCTTCATAGCACAGGAGGTGTGTTGCATCTCAACTAGCAACGTCGCTGCCTTCTGAGGCGCGACGTACCCATACAGTAACCAAGCTTTTGACTCACGACCTCCGGGCAGAGCTTGATCGCCGTTATCGTCAACAAGATGGTCACGTCCACATCGAGCGTGCTCGCGAGAGGCGAGAGGCTCAGGACAGTCCTGCTACCAAGGGAGTAGGAGGAGGCAGTTCTGCCCTGGCCATGCACCTACGCATGGTCAGATGGCCGCAGAAGTTCCGGCCTCACCTGCCAGAGAAATTTGACGGGACTGTCAATCCCACTAAATTTCTCCAAATCTACTCCACCACTATCCTTGCAGCTGCGGGAAATGAGGTCGTGATGGCCAATTATTTCCCTGTGGCTTTAAATGGGACCTCCAGGTCTTGGTTCATGAGCCTTCCGCCCGACTCCATCAATAGTTGGCCGGAGTTGTGCCAACAGTTCACCGCCAACTCCGGGAGCTCATACACCCGACTAGGCACAGAACTGGACCTTTTTGCTATCAAGCAGAAGGGGGGAGAGTCCCTGCGATCCTTCATCCAGAGGTTCTCCAAGGTAAGAAACACCATTCCTTCTATCTCAATTGCCTCTGTTATTGTGGCATTCAGACAGGGTGTTTGAGACAAGAAGATGCTGGAGAAGCTGGCAACCAAGGAAGTCACCAGCGTCACAGAACTCTTCAGCTTGGCCGACAAGTGTGCCAAAGCTGCAGAGGGCCATGAAATGCACTCCCAACCACCTCCGGAGGACAACAAAAAGTCCTCCAAGGGTGAAGACGCTACCTCCGGGAGTGGAAAGAACAATAAAAAGTCCAACGACAAGAAAAAGCCGTCAGCCGGCCCACCTACAGCCGCTGCTGCTGCAGCTCCGGGTGGTCGGGGGCCACTCCCTCAGAAATGACCTCGGCCGTCGTCTGAAGACGGAGGCAGCTCCAAGATGTGGTGCCCCATACACAAGACGAATAGCCACAGCTTGGAAGGCTGCCGAGAGGTCCAAAACCTTGTCGAGCGCTACAACAAGCACCGGGAAGAAGCTCCTTTCTGTCAAAGGGAAGGAAAACAAAAAGTTGACGAAGCTCCAGCTGAAGAGGTGTTAGGCTTTCGGGACTCCAAAAAGGTCTTGAAGGTTGTTTACACCTCCGTTGACGATGACTCCGACGTCTCCGACAACGAGCATCAGAAAACCATGAACACCATCTTTGGTGGTTCATGGGACATCACCTCCCGCCGTGTCCTCAAGACAATGCGGCGGGACATGGCCTCAGTAGCTCCCACCGCCAGGGCGGAGCCGCACCGGAAGTGGATGGACACTGTCATCACCTTTGATGCTTCGGACTGCCCTCAGAACATGATCGGAGCTGGCCAACTTCCACTGATGGTATCTCCGACCATCAACAACATTCAGCTCCACCACGTAATGGTGGACGGAGGTTTGGGGCTGAACCTCATAAGCTTCAAAGCTTTCGTCAAGCTTCAGCTCCGACCTTCGGATCTTCGCCCCTCTCGACCTTTCTCTGGAGTAGGTCCGGGGGCCATCACTCCACTCGGAGCCATTACTCTCCCTGTGACCTTCGGGACTCAGAAGAATTATAAGATCGAGAAGTTGGTCTTTGACGTGGCGTAGATCAACTTACCATTCAATGCCATCTTGGGTAGGCCAGCCTTGTATAAATTCATGTTTGTTGCTTATTATGGCCACTTGGTGTTGAAGATGCCAACACCAGCAGGTGTTCTCCGGATCTGTGGAGATCGCACCGCCGGCGTTACTGCTCTGGAAGAACTCCATGCGCTTGCTATAGCGCAGGAGGAAGAATTTGGAAAGGAGAAAGCTCCGAAGCCTCCGAGCATTCATCATCGAGGATCAACCTTCGCACCTCATGTGCAACCAAGCGGCGACACCGACATTCCCGTCAAAGTCGTCCAAATCGGTTCCAACGCCGCTCAGACCACTCGTATATCGGGAGGTCTGAACGATAAATAGGAACTCGCGCTCATCACTTTCCTCCGGGCTAATGTCGACGTGTTTGCCTAGCAACCGTCACAAATGCTTGGGATCCCTGGGGAAGTGATCGAGCACAATCTGAAGATTTATCCCGACGCTCAGCCTATACATCAGAAGCCTCGGAAGCAATCAGTAGAGGGACAAAACTTCATACGTCAAGAAGTGAAGAAGTTGCTCGAAGCTGGATTCATCCGAGAAGTCTTCCACCCAAAATGGCTGGCAAACCAAGTCGTTATACCTAAGGCCGGCGGGAAGCTTCGGATGTGTATCGACTACACTACATTGAATAAGGCATGCCCAAAGGATCCATTCCCACTACCTAGAATAGATCAGATAGTGGATTCCACCTCCGAGTGTGAATTACTATGTTTCCTAGACGCATATTTTAGGTATCATTAAATCAGAATGTCTAGGGAAGATGAAGAGCATACTTCCTTCATCACAGTAGATGGATTATATTGTTACACTGCCATGCCATTCGGTCTCAAAAATGCTGCTTCAACGTTTGTACGAGCTATGTATAAAACTTTTGGAGAGCTCATCAGAGATGTAGTGGAAGTGTATGTCGATGACATCATCGTCAAGATCAAGAACAAGGAGTCATTCCTTGACACCTTGCAAGCCGTCTTCCACAAATTGCGAATCACACGCAGAAAGTTGAACCCGGACAAGTGTGTCTTTGGGGTTAGCTCCGGAAAGCTTCTTGGATTCTTGGTGAACCACCTAGGAATAGTGGCGAATCCGGTGAAGATTAAAGCTATTGAAGACATGCGGCCACCAGCTCGCATCAAGGACGTCCAGAAGGTGACTGGATGTCTAGCTGCCCTCAGCCGGTTCATCCCAAGACTGGCGGAATGGGCGCTACCCTTCTTCAAATTATTGAGGAAGTCCAGACCATTCTAGTGGTCTGGAGAAGCAGAAAAGGATTTTTCAAGAGCTAAAGCAGCTCCTCACCACTCTACCAACTTTGGTAGCTCCGAATCCTGGTGAGCCACTTCTGCTTTACATTTTAGCAACTGACGAAGTTGTCAGCATGGTCCTAGTTGTGGAAAGACCAGAACCATACCCACTTCAGGAGTCCAGACCCCTCCGGGAGGGTCCGGAGCTAACTGAAGGCGAGTCTGAGTCCCAGCTCCCAGACCCGGATCCTCAAGGCGAGATGTCAGAGGAACCACCGCGTTCAAGTGGAGGAGTTGCTGTTGCCGAACAAGAAGTTCCGGACCCCTCCGGGAAGGTCCAGGTCACTTCAGAAGAAGCTCCAGGTTCTTCAAGCAAGAACCTGGAGGTCCCCGAAGAAGGTCCGGCGGACAGTCCAACGCCCAGTGTACTTCATCAGAGAAGTACTACATGACGCCAAGCTCACAAGATTTCAGTGGTAACCTCTTATCCACTACGTGCAATCTTGCATAACCCCAACTCTACTGGGAACATTGCAAAGTGGGCAGCAGAACTGGCTGAGTTTGATCTTGAATTCGTCCCAAGACAAGCAATCAAGAGTCAAGCATTAGTGGACTTCGTGGCGGAATGGACCCTTTCTCCATCAAATCCTGGGGGCCCTAGTGAGCAGAAGCCGGAACCCAAGGTGTCAGTCTTCACCGAGCCTCACTGGACTCTCTACCTGGACGGCTCTGTGCAGAAGCAGGGGGCCGGAGTTGGAATCCTTCTCCTCGCTCCGACCAGGGAGAAGGTCAAATACATGGTTCACCTTGACTTCAAGGCGAATAACAACATGGCGGAGTATGAAGCACTAATCTATGGGATCAAGGTGGCACTATCATATGGTGTCAAGCACCTGTTGGTAAAGGGTGATTCGCAGCTCGTTATAAAATAAGTAAAAGGTGAATGCTGCTGCAACAACCCTCAACTAGCTGCATATCTCCTTGAAGTCCAGAAGCTTCAGAAGGATTTCGAAGTCCTGGATCTTTGCCATGTCCAGCGTCTCAACAATGCTGAAGCTGGCGAACTCTCGATAAAAGCTTCAACTGGAGCTCTGGCTCCCGATGGAACCTTCGTCCGGAGATTGTCAAGACCAACAGCTCAGCCTGCCGAACTGAGCGAAGGGCGCGAGACCAGCACCTCGAAGCTGGCGGTTCCGATGGCCCTATTACCATGGCGTCCATCAAGGGTCGTAGGTGCTGCAGGAAGCTCCGAGCAACCTAGCACGCAAGACTAAAATTCTCAAGTTAGCCCCGATGTATGGATCTCGGAGATCCAGAGCTACTTGAAAGACAATTTCCTTTCTGAAGACAATGTATCTGCTGACCGGATAGTCAGATTGGCTAAAAGATACACACTGGTAGAAGGGGATCTCTACCGGCGTGGTGCCAACGGCGTCCTAATGCGGTGCATTACAAGGGAAGAAGGCCGCAAGCTTCTCGCGGAAATCCATGGAGGCGAGTGTGGGAACCACGCGTCTTCCCGCACGATGGTTGGTAAAGCCTTCCGGCATAGTTTTTACTAGCCTACAACACTCCAGGATGCAACCGAGCTAGTGAAGAAATGCGAAGCATGCCAGTTCCTTGCAAAGCAAATTCACACACCAGCTCAACCCCAACAAATGATACCTCCTACATGGCCATTCACTGTGTGGGGGATGGATATCTTGGGACCTTTCCCAAGAGCCGTCGGAGGTTACAAGTTCCTGTACGTTGCCATCGACAAGTTCACCAAGTGGCCGGAAACAACTCCAGTTGTGACAATAAACAAGCAATCAGCTATCAATTTCTTGCAGTCCATCGTATGCAGATTTGGAGTCCCAAACAAGATCATAACTGACAACGGGACCCAATTCACAAGCTCTATTTTTTAAGGATATTGCGAAGACCTCGGCATTCAGGTCAGCTACGCTTCTGTAGCTCACCCGGCAAGCAATGGCCAAGCTGAGAGAGCAAATGTATAAATCCTAAAAGAACTCAAGACGCGCACATATGAGAGCCTCGAAAAACATGGGGCTAACTGGATTGAAGAGCTTCTGCCCACCTTGTGGGCAAATAGGACAACTCCCAACCGGTCAACTGGAGAGACACCCTTCTTCCTGGTGTACGGAGCTGAAGGAGTCCTTCCTCCGGAAATCACCTAGGGGTCGCTCTGGGTCCGGACCTTCGGCAATGCCACGCAGGACCAGCTCCGGCATGAAGACCTTGACCTCGTTGAAGAGGGAAGGTGTCGAGCAGCTGCTCGAAATGCCCGATACCGCCAAGCTCTTCGGCGCTATCACCAAAGGCATAATCACAGCCGACAACTCGAGGAAGGCGATCTGGTGCTACGGAGAATACAAACTCGAGAAGGGTTAAACAAACTTTCCCCCAGCTGGAAAGGACCTTTTCGAGTGATCAAAGTATCCCGTCCCGGATGCGTTCGCTTGGCAACCGAGGATGGGACACCGCTCCCTAATCCTTGGAACATTGAGCACCTCCGTAAGTTCTACGCTTAACATCATGGAGGTGAGTCTGTAGTTACATGTGATGTATGTTATAGCGTCATTGTACAGAGTCGGGTAGTTCCTCCGGGAGAACAGTCGGACCTCCCCCAGAAGGTCCGCAAAGTTCAGGCAACACTTGTCACAGTCTCGGAGCTAAAAGTGTAGCTAGCTACCTTGGGTTAAACGAGAAACGCAACACACTTAGCCTGGTTCCGTACCCTAAGAGTATACTTGTTTCCCCTGTACCCTGGACCTATAATGAAACACATCATTATGTGAAAATAGACTCCACGTGCATTTATTTTTTACAGGCTCAACTTTTTTTAATTTTATCTTTCTTGTCTATAACAAAGTTGTGCAATTCTCAAGAAACTTTAGCTCGAGCGATTCATGTATAATTCAAGTTGCATTGTTAATTCTTTCGGGTCTAAACATTATTGAATGGCCTACTCGCCTGAATGCCGCCAAGCCAATCTAGGTCTGGAGTGTGCTATCGACTTAGTGTAGGATCGAAGAGCACGTGAAAAGCTACCAGAGGGGGGTGAATGGTATATTTAAAAATCTTACGCAGCGGAAACAATTAAACCCCAACCCCTTCGGTAGAAAAATGATCTATTAAATAAATTGTGTGTGTGACTAATCTAAATGTGTTTCACCGTGACAAAAGTGATGGATATCAGAGAGAATCAAGTCACGAAGACAACACAAAAGGAATCACTCAAATCCGTCGAGAAAAACTCAAGTTATGATCGAAAGATCAAACAAGGTCAATCTGCCCTACCCGAGAAAAAAAGTTCTGGAATGCTGCAAAGAAACTCGTGTAGATAAGAAACCACAAATACAATGACCGTGAAATCATATAATAGATAATCAAGTTGTGAAGACAACCCAAAAAGAATCACGTCAATTGGATCTGTAAAACTCGAGTTATGATAAAACCACCGACGAAAGGTAGTGCTGTCCAGAAACTCGACGAGTAAAACTTGTCTGGAACAAGTCGGACGAACAAGGCACAAAAGTTCCTTCAAACTACGAATTTTATTCAATAGAACACAAGAGGAACAGCCCCCAAAGTCGTACACCACGAGCTCTGGGCTCCCTTGCTTATATAACCAGCTTGGAAACCAACTCAACTCAAATCAGGAACCTAATCCTACTCTATTCACGAATCGTAACTTTCCATAACTGGTTAGGATTCTTCTATATGCAGATAGAAGCAATCTTAAGACTTCCAAACACCTTAGGAACGTATACCATATTCCTAAACAACTCAAATTCGTGACCCACACGAAATCCTATCATAACCAACTCAAATCTTTCCATATTTGAGTCAAACCTAACTCAGCCGCAGCCTGAGTCCATAACCTAGTCGGTTGGACCTTTCCGACCAATTCTTTACGTCCACATCTCTTCATCACGTCTCGGAACCATGTATCCATGTACATGCACTCCTTGCATACGTGCAAACATCTTCCAATGACGTCCACGATACCTTCATATGCATTGTTCTTGATTCAATCATGTTCCGCAACCTCCTGATCAGCTCAACCACAATTCCTCCTGAATTTGGTTGTTGGAACCTCATCTCCTCCCTGAGACTAGTCCAATGGATCCCGTCACCAGCCATATCTTGAACTCAAGCAACACCTGCACATGAATACACAACCAATCCATACGAGCCCAAGTCCTTGACTCGACTCAAGTTAGTTCCAAACACAACACCTTACGTGAGAACCTCACATAAGCATGTTGCAAAGCATAGCAAAATTATATCAGCCATATCATCCAAAACGCATCAAAAACTTAGTAAAAGAATACTAAGCAAACTTTCCAACAATGTAAAGCAAGTACAAAATATTGCAAATGAAAAGCACAAGCACTGCGGTCAAGTTCCGGACATTGCCAGAGCAAACCGGACCTTGAGCCGGAGCTAACAAAAGCTAGTAGAACCTAGCGCCGGAACTTACCAAAACTTGTGTAACCAAACTCCCGCCGGAGCTTACAAAACTAGCAGGACCTAGCGCCGGAGCTAACCAGAACTAGTCAGAACTAGTAATCCCAAAAGCTGGAGCTAGAAAAATCAACTCGGAGCTTAGCAAGAAACACGCCGGAGCTATCAAAGACATGTCAGAGCTAAAGACAAAACTCATCAGAGCTAACCAAAGCTAGTTGGACCTTAATAAAAAGATGTTTTGGTGATATTCAGAACTTTTATCGTCAAAGCAAGTATATTCACTACAAGCCAATGTATTCAGCACACATAGGTCTTACAATATCCCCCTTGATGAATGCATTGGCAACACCATTTAAAATCCGAACATTGGTTTATTCACATAAAAGTTTTGAAGGCAATTTCTCCCCCTTTGTAAATAAAAAGTAAAATGAGAAGAAAAATTATCCCATATTATCTCTCCCCCTTTATTATCTCTCCTTATGCACATATTCTCTTTCTTTTCATGCTTATCTCTCCCCCTTTGACAATGTATTCAGCAAGTCATGAACATATAAACAAATTATCTCTCCCCCTTTAGTTGTTATGAGCATATTATAACATATACATATAAGCAAAGCTCATCCAAGTCATACTATCAAGTAACTTACATTATCACATCAATGAAATACATAAAGTAGTGTAAGTCATGCTAGAGATCAAATGTAATTTTCAATTTAAGTAAGTCATGATCTCACAAACTTAACTATTTCAAAACCTGAAATCATGACACTAGTTGCTGCATTTTACTATTTTTTAAAGCATAAGTTTAGATCATATGATATTTGCAAGACATTATATGTGCATCTGTCTTATTTTAACCAACCAAGCCAAGCCTATGTCATTTGACAATCAGAAGCTTAAGGACATGGTTTTAGTCATACACAACTTCTTCCAAGTTCATATCTAAGTGCAATTATAAGCCATCTCAAAAGAAGATGTGCGATGCATGCATATTCTCTTGATCTTTTCTCAATTTATATTTGTTCATAAAAACTCAACATGTGAGTTGATTACTTGATTAATTCTTTATGATTAAAAGCACTTGTGAACATGTAACAAGTTCAAAATAGCAAGAAAGTTCGACCATGACCAGTTTTAGTGTAAGTAATTATTCCAATTACTAGACATGGCAAAAACTACAAAATGTATAACACGAGTAATGTAGTAAGATCTTTCAGCATGTAAAAGGAATCACAAAGTCATATATGTATGAAATACTATGCTCATATTATTTTAATTTCAGATACACACATAGACTTCCCAAGTTTCAAAAACTCCCCCTCAATTTAAGCCATGAGGATGCATAACCCCTATTTCACTACGAATGTAACAAAAACGAGTGAAATCCAAAGGTTTTGTAAAAATGTCAGCCAATTGGTGTTCGGTATCTATATGGTAAAGCACAATGTTTCCTTTTTCAACGTTATCTCAGAGAAAGTGATACCTAATGTCAATGTGCTTAGTTCTAGAATGTTGCACGGGGTTTTTAGCAATGCAAATGGCACTAGTGTTATCACAGAATAGTGGAACACTATCTAGATCAACCCCATAGTCTTTAAGTGTTTGAACAATCCAAAGAATTTGAGAGCAAGCACTAGCAGCAGCTACATATTCAGATTCGACTGTGGATTGTGCAACTGAATTTTGTTTTCTAGAGGACCAAGTAACAAGAGAATTACCAAGAAAATGACAAGCACCGGAAGTACTTTTCCTATCAATCCTACAACCCCCAAAATCAGCATCAGAAAAAACTTTCAAAGTAACGGTTGAGGAAGAAGGAAGAAAAATGTCAAATTCTTGAGTTCCATGTAAGTACCTGAGAATCCTTTTGACGGCTTGACGATGTGAAACACGTGGGGAGGCTTGAAACTGTGCACAAAGACATACGCTGAATTGTATGTCCAGTCTTGATGCCGTGAGGTACAAAAGTGATCCAATCATGCTTCTATATTCTTTTTGATCCACAGGTTCACCATCTTCATCAAGTTCAAGTGATGTTGCTGTTCCCATTGGTGTCCGAAGAGGCTTGCTTTTGTCCATGTTGAAGCGCCTTAGGAGGTCTTTGGTATACTTCGTTTGATGCACAAAGGTACCCTCCTTGGTTTGCTTGATTTGCAGCTCCAAAAAGTAAGTGAGTTCACCCATCATACTCATTTCAAATTCGGAACTCATCATTGCTGAAAACTTGGACACAAGATCATGAGAAGCACAACCAAAGATAATATCATCCACATACACTTGAACGAATAATGAGTCATTGCCATGTTTAAGCACAAAAAGAGTTTTATCAACCTTGCCCACGGTAAACCCCTTTTCAAGTAAGAATGTTTTTAACCTATCATACCATGCTCTAGGGGCTTGTTTGAGACCGTATAAGGCTTTGGACAGTTTGTAAATATGATTAGGAAAATCTGGATTTTCAAAACCCGGTGGTTGTTTGACATAAACCTCCTCATCTATGTAGCCATTAAGAAAAGCACTTTTAACATCCATTTGAAATAGCTTAAAACCTTTAGATGCTGCAAAAGCTAACAAAATTCTTATGGCTTCTAATCTAGCGACAGGAGCAAAAGTTTCATCAAAATCTAGACCTTCAACTTGAGTGAAACCTTGAGCAACCAACCTAGCCTTATTCCTAACCACAACCCCATCCTCACTTTGTTTATTTTTAAATACCCATTTAGTTCCAATTAAAGTGTGACCTTGAGGTGGAGGTACAAGTTTCCAAACATTATTTCTTTCAAAATTTTCTAACTCTTCTTGCATGGCAATAATCCAAGATTCATTAGTGAGTGTGTGTGATATATCTTTGGGTTCAAAAGAAGCAACAAAATCAAAATGAGCATAAGAGTTTGGATCGCAAAACCTGGACCGTGTGACTCGTTCGTGCAAGCTTCCAATCATCTATTGTGGGGGGTGATCTTTGTAAAACCGCAGGGGAGCAGATGTCTCACAAGCTTCTTCTTCTTCATGTTCATCACAAATCGATGAGCTTGTGTCTTGAGGATGATTTGAATCAGCATTGATGGTTGTCGGTGCTGATTGAGAATTAACATCCGGAGCTAAACCAAAGTCTTTAGCTGCTGAATTTTCTGGCAGCAACTCCAATTCTTCCTCATCTTCAATGAAAATGCTCTCCCCCTGCGAATATGGATCTGGACCTGCAATGTTTGAGCTAGTACCTGGGCTAGATTCATCAAAAGACACTTCACAAGTCTCCATAATTTTGTAAGTGTCAAGTAAAAGCACACGGTAGCCTCTAGTATGAGATGGATAACCAAGAAACATGCCATCAATGGATTTTGGTTCAAATTTATCAAGATTACCATGTTTCTTAACAAAGCATTTGCAACCAAAGACCCGAAAGTGTGTAACACTAGGCCTATGTCCAAACCGAAGCTCATATAGTGTTTTACCTAGCTTAGCACGCAAGAAAACACGATTTGAGACATAACAAGCGGTTGCTAAGGCATCAACCCAAAATTTGCTAGGAGTTTGATATTCATCAAGCATAGTCCTAGCCATCTCAACTAAGGTTCTGTTCTTTCTTTCTACAACACCGTTTTGTTGAGGTACATATGGTGAAGAGAATTGATGATCTATTCTATTTTCAGCACAAAAGTGATCAAAAGTTTGATTTTTAAATTCAGTTACATTATCACTTCTAATTGCTTTTAAAGATCCTGGGTAATCAATTGATAATCTAAGAAATAAAGTTCTAAAGTGACTAAAAACTTAATTCTTAGACGCCATAAAGTAAACCCAAGAGTATCTAGAGTAATCATCAACAATAACAAGAACATACCATTTACCTCCGAAGGATTGAACACGTGAAGGTCCTACGATGTCAAGATGCAAAAGTTGACATGGTTCAGTTGTCATGATCATTGTGAGAGGAGTATGTGAACCTGCAACCATCTTAGAATGTCTACAAGAAGAGCACAGAATTTCTTTGTCCCCTTTAAGCTTAGGCAGCCCACGTATGCGATCAAGAGCACTAACACGCGTTAGGTGATCAAAGCCTACGTGACCAAGTCTACGATGCCAAAAATATAAGTCCTTTGAATCATTAGCAACTAGACACCTATGCTTAGAGAAAGACATATCAAAATAAGCTTTAAAACTCTTCCAAACCGAGGCATGTTAAAAATAAGCTCACTATTTGAACCTACAACTTTGCAGCAGTTTTTATTGAAAATAATTTCTAGATTTTCATCTAGCAATTGTGCAACAGAAAGCAAGTTGTATTTCAAATTTTTGACAAGTGCCACATCCTTCAAAGTGTAGTGATCATTTACTCTAACCGAACCCTTAGCAATTATAGGAGTTGAAGAATTATCGGCAAAAGTAACATTCTCTACACGTGACACAAAAGAGAGGGAGGAGAACCAATCTTTGTTACCGGTCATGTGGCGTGAGCAACCTGAATCCACAATCCAAATGTTCTCCTTCCTCAAACGTGTAACCTACATAGAAGCACAATACGTCGATGACTCAATACTGGGGTTAGTCCAAAGGCATTTAGGAATCCAGTATTGAGTCACGCGACGTGCAGCAGGAAAAACACACGAAAGCTGAGACAAAACAGCAGGTTTATGAGTCAAAGTTTGAGATTTTTTATTCTTCACTACTGACCTATAAGGTGTTACTTGTGTAGCACAAAAATCAGTAGCTCCGAAGGCAAAAACAGAAGGTCCAGAGATAAACTTTGAATGTTTTTGACTCAAAACAGCAGGTTGTACATTCGGTCCAATGTGTGCAGCAAATTTTGCATGAAAGTTATGAGATCTAGCAACCATTCTTTCCCTTTTCTGTTGTTTAGCTAGTCTATAACAAAAATCTATGACATGACCATCTCTTCCATAGAAGGTACAATGAAATTTAACTTTGTGTTCATGTCTAGATGAGCAAGCAATATTTTTATTTGAAACTGAATGAGACAACACTCCTGCGGATTTGAAAACCACTCCTTTTTGTTTAGGAACTGTTTGAATCAAACCACTTCCTAATGACTTTACAATTTTATGTGGATTTGCCTTAGCATGAGCATGAGAATCAAAACCTAAACCAGTTTTATCATTGCAAGACTTGGAAGAATTCAGCAGTAAGTTTAGGTTCTTATTCCCATTACAAAACCGATCTAATGTCCTATGCATGTCATCAAGTTTATTGGACAGATCAAGGCAATTTTCACATGAAGTTTTTCCTTTTAGTTTGCAATTGGAATAAAATTTAACTTCATGAGAACGTAAAGTATTGTTCAATATAGAAATTTCATTCATAGCATCCTGTAGTTTATTATCAAGATCATCACAAGTAGAACAATGCAAATTAATTGTAGAACAGCTAGCATCTTTCAAGTTTTATCATTAAGTGCAGCAAGCTCTTTGTTCTTTTCAATTTCTAACTCAAGTTTATCAAGTGTGGAGGTGTGCGCACTTCTTAATGAGGACAATTGTTCATATATTAAATCACATGAGGAACATGCATCATCACTAGGAATCAAAGTTTTTAAACGGTTGATTTCAGATTCTAGTGATTCAATTTTAGCAGTACTATCCCTAAGCTTTTTGTCCTTTTTCTTAACAATAATAGTGGCACGAGAAATGGCATCACACATTTCTTCGCAAGTAGGACATACCTCTTCATTGTCATTGTTGTGTTCTGCCTCCTCCATACTTGATCTTGACTTGCCCGCCATAAAGCACAAGTTTGCCAAATCATCTTCATCTTCATCACTTCCAATGTCCACGTCGCTTGAACTGAACTCTTGAAGCGCGGTGATGAAACTGTTGATCATCTTGCGTCCTATGATACTTTTCTTCTTCTTGTTGGAATTTCCAAAGGAGGTTCGAACCTTGATTTGTTTTTCTTCCCGGGTGGTCAGACCTGAAAGGTTAGGGCATTCTGTACGAAAGTGTCCTATTTTACCACATTCAAAACAGCATTGAGGTCCGGAGCTTCCTCTCCTTCTAGTTCTCACATTTTGCAATGCTTCTGAGAATCTAGTCGAGATGAGTGCCAACTCCTCTTCTGGAAATTCTTCGATCTGCTCTAGGGTTAGTGAGGACAACAAAGCAAGAGTATTGCAGGATGATGATTGGCCGGAGCTAGACATATCACGTTGTGAAACAAATGCAATAGACTTATTGGGGTTCTTACGTGAGATTATGTCAATTTCATGAGTTTTTAACTTGGAATATAGCACATCTAAAGTAAGTGAACTCATGATAGTAGATTCACGAATAGATGTGACTTTCATCTCCCAAATTGACATATCTAATGCACTTAGCAATTGCCTAGCATTTTCAGCATTTGAAAAATTAACATTGACACTACGCAAGTTGCTGAGAATCTTATTAAAGCGAGCAAAAAGGTCATCAATAGACTCACCGGGTTGCATCTCGAAGCGCATGTATTCTTTCTTGAACATGTTTTGCCTTACATCTTTGATCGTGTTGGATCCTTCGTACTAGTCACAAAGTACTTTCCACACATCGTATGCAGATCGGAGGTGTGCAACACGGTCGAAGTCGCTTTGTGTTAATCCTTGTATGATCAAGTTCTGAGCCTTGTTGTTGTTGTCGACATCTCTCAGATTTGTAGCTGTAACTTGATCGTTTGATGGCACTTCGTAAGGCTTGTATACCTTCTCCCATATTGCAAAGCCTTGTGCCTGGATGAAAGCCTCCATGCGTGCCTTCCAAACCTGAAAATCAATACCAGCAAACACACAAGGTTTGGCGGAGTACTTCTCCATGATGATTAGTCAAAAACACGCGAAATCACAAAGATTACAGCACCGTGGCTCTGATACCAATTGTAGGATCAAAGAGCACGTGAAAAGCTACAAGAGGGGGGTGAATGGTAGATTTAAAAATCTTACGCCGCAGAAACAATTAAACCCCAACCCCTTCGGCAGAAAAACGATCAGTTAAATAAATCGTGTGTGAGACTAATCTAAATGTGTTTCACTGTGACAAAAGTGATGGATATCAGAGAGAATCAAGTCACGAAGACAACACAAAAGGAATCACTCAAATCCGTCGAGAAAAACTCAAGCTATGATCGAAAGATCAAACAAGGTCAATCTGCCCTACCCGAGAAAAAACACTTTTGGAATGCTGCAAAGAAACTCGTGTAGATCAGAAACCACAAATACAATGACCGTGAAATTTTGACATATGATATATAATCAAGTTTTGAAGACAACTCAAAAAGAATCACATCAATTGGATCTGTAAAACTCGAGTTATGATAAAACCACCGACGAAAGGTAGTGCTGTCCAGAAACTCGACGAGTAAAACTTGTCTGGAACAAGTTGGACGAACAAGTCACAAAAGCTCCTTCAAACTACGAATTTTATTCAATAGAACACAAGAGGAACAGCCCCCAAAGTCGTACACCACGAGCTCTGGGCTCCCTTGCTTATATAACCAGCTTGAAAGCCAACTCAACTCAAATCAGGAATCTAATCCTACTATGTTCACGAATTGTAACTTTCCATAACTGCTTAGGATTCTTCTATATGCAGATAGAAGCAATCTTAAGACTTCCAAACACCTTAGGAACGTATCCCATATTCCTAAAAAACTCAAATTCGTGACCCACACGAAATCCTATCATAACAAACTCAAATCTTTCCATATTTGAGTCAAACCTGACTCAGTCGCAGCCTGAGTCCATAACCTAGTTGGTTGGACCGTTCCGACCAATTCTTTACGTCCACATCTCTTCATCACGTCTCGGAACCATGTAGCCACGTCCATGCACTCCTTGCATACGTGCAAACATCTTCCAATGACATCCACGATACCTTCATATGCATTGTTCTTGATTCAATCATGATGCGCAACCTCCTGATCAGCTCAACCACAATTCCTCCTGAATTTGGTTGTTGGAACCTCATATCCTCCCTGAGACTAGTCCAATGGATCCCGTCACCAGCCATGTCTTGAACTCAAGCAACACCTGCACATGAATAAACAACCAATCCATACGAGCCCAAGTCCTTGACTTGACTCAAGTTAGTTCCGAACACAACACCTTACGTGAGAACCTCACATAAGCATGTTGCAAAGCATAGCAAAACGATATCAGGCATATCATCCAAAATGCACCAAAAACTTAGTAAAAGAATACTAAGCAAACTTTCTAACAATGTAAAGCAAGTACAAAACATTACAAATGAAAAGCAGAAGCACTGCGGTCAAGTTCCGGACATTGCCAGAGCAAACCGGACCTTGAGCCGGAGCTAACAAAAGCTAGTTGAACCTAGCGCCGGAACTTACCAAAACTAGTATAACCAAACTGCCGCTGGAGCTTACAAAACTAGCAGGACCTAGCGCCGGAGCTAACCAGAACTAGTCGGAACTAGTAATCCCAAAAGTCGGAGCTAGAAAAATCAACTCGGAGCTTAGCAAAAAACACGCCGGAGCTATCAAAGACATGTCGGAGCTAAAGACAAAACTCATCGGAGCTAACCAAAGCTAGTTGGACCTTAATAAAAAGGTGTTTTGGTGATATTCAAAACTTTTATCATCAAAGCAAGTATATTCACTACAAGCCAATGTATTCAGCACACATAGGTCTTACACTTAGCCTGGTCCTACACCCTAAGTATGCCACTCTACCTACACACCGGCAGGCCAAAGTAAGGCGAGTCCAGAAACGATCATACCTAGAGAAAACAAGCCAATGCAATTGATTGTATATGGAATTGCGTTCGACCTAAAAATTTCTTTTGAGAATAGTAAGCTGCAATTGAGTTATATATAGGAAATGGATTTTACTATTTTTATTGACTTCAGTGTGTAGGAAAAATAAAGATCTCATGATGATGGTGGATGAAGCCGGAGCTATCAAAGCTCCGACACCCCCTAAGGTGATCTGCTGTCAATGTTTCAAACATTGATAGTAGGCGTCGCCGAAGCTACCAAGTTCCAGCAAATCCAAGGGAACAGCCGTCAACGTGAAGAAAAGATGGTGGGAAGACTCCCTAGTGGAGTCAGCTGTCGATGCACCGCGTGTTGACACTGGTTACTGCCGGAGCTACCAAGCTCCAACAACCTCAGGGGGCCCTACTATTGACGACTTCGGACCTACAAACTACAAGTTCGAAGCACGCAAGTCTTCAACAATGTGCTACATCCTCTTGGTACATGTTCACAATCAAATTGTGTACATATACCAGGGGGCCAAGTGGGATAAAGGTGTTGAAGAAAAAAAATGAAATTCATAAAATTCTTGGATTTCATTAAACTGGAGACAAGAGATTACAAAATTGGAGAAAAGAAGAGAAGATACAAGCAGGAGCTACAAAGAGAAAGTCCTAAATCCTATGGAAGAACGAGGCGACCTTCTGGGCAACCTCCGACACACTGGCCTTGGCGGCATCTCTCTCTCCGTCGATGGGACCCTCAAGCACCGGGTCTAGTGGGAAGTGAGGATCTCGGCTTGTGTAGCACGACAGCATGTACTCTGCGACGTTCTTCGCCAGGGATTGTCCTTCGGTTTCCAACTGGTCCACGATGACATCGCCCATCTTGTTGAGTTTGCTGCCCACCGAGCTCAACGCCTGCAACGCCTAGTCCAGCTCCGACTCCGGATCATCCGGACGCACGAGACTAAAACCCAGCGGTGTCAGCGCATCATTGGCTTTGCCCAAGAAGTCCCACACTTGTTGGGACTCTACAGCCCTTGAGCCTCGCACCTCTTCCAAGGATCTCTTGGTCGCTGCAAGCTCTGAACCCCCCCGGGCAAGGCGCTCGACCTCTTTGGCATTCTGCTGAATCTTTTCAGCAACCTGCCTTTCGAGTTTACCAAGCTCCTCTTCCCGGAGGTGGATCTTGTTCTGGCGGTCGACAAGGCTTTCTCCTGGCCCCGCACTTTCTTCTCCCTAGCAGCAATTTCATTCTCCCTCTTGGTGAGGTCCTGTCCCCGCTACCAGGCCTTCTTCTCCTCTTTCTCGGAGCGCTCCTCCAGCTTCTTGGTGCGCTCCGCGAGGCTCTTGTCACCCAGAGTCAGCCTCTGAGTAAGCTCCTCCTCCATCTTCACGAGGTCATCCTGCAACTCCAGGAGTTTTTGCTCTTCATCTTCGAGCTTTTTCTCCCGCTCCTCAAGAGCCTCCCGACGCTTGACGAGGCTGTCGTGGATGGCGCTGAGCTTCTCTTGGCGGTCATTCGCTGCTTCATTAGCAGCCACAGCCTGTTTGTGGATGGCCCGGGACTGGTTGTCGAGGGATTACACCATGCTTTCCCTCTCATCCAGCAGCTGACCCCAGTACTCCAACCGGACCTTCTCCCTTTTCACCCACTCCTTGTCATCGGCCAGCCTCGTCTGCGCCAGCTTGGTCTCGAATTGGAGACGGTTGCGCCACCTCCTAAGGGTTTGGTGCTACTCCTTGAGGACCTTGCTGTCATGGTAAAAGGCCAGCTGGACCTGACAAAGGCTGGAGCAGGCGTTGTCGATAGATAGTGACAAAGGGATTGGCTCCGGACCTGTCGGGGTCTTCTCCGTTGGCTCTAACGGGTTCTCCGTAACAAAAATCGGGTCCCACTCTACAAGAGTGGTCCTCTGAGATTCCACGGCACTAGGGCCGCCCTCTGGGATAGCATCGGCCGCCGCCGAGGAAGGTCCTGCAAGAGAAGTTCCTACCTCCGGAGTTGGCTCCGAAGGTCCCGCCACTAGGTCATCAGCAATCGGTCCCTCTGGCGGAGGAACGGTCGCTTTGTCTTGGCACCTTGGCTCAGGTGTGGGTACCTCTGTGACTGTCACCTCCGGGGCAGGCGTTAAAGATTCAGCCGAAGCTGAGGCCACTTTCGGCTATGGTGCTGGTGCCTCCTCCGTTGCCGGTTCAGGCGCTGGCGCTTCGACCACTACCGGTTCGAGGTCCGGCACCTCCACGACAATAGGCTCAAGCTCCAGAACTTCATCAACCATCGGCTCCACTGTCGGGGCTTCAACAACGTCCAGCTCTAGGGCCGTAACTACAGCTACCTCCGGCTCTGAGGCCGGAGCATCCATCATCTCAACATCCAAAATCGGAGCTTCAACCTCCGGAGCTAGTGCCGCTGGTACATCTTCATACCCATGGTCCGGCGCTACCACGGGAGCTTCAGGGGCTGACTCGAGGTCAAGGACCACGACAGCTGGCGTCAGAGCTGCTGCGGCCTCAGCCACCGCCATGGGCGGCGCTGGAACTGGAGCCGGAGCTTCTGTCTGCACAGCATCAGTTGCTGCTGTAGGACCCGGAGCTTCAGCCCCTTTCTTGGGTACCCTGTGGATGAAGGACGAAGAAAATCAAAATATGGTTACAATAAAAAATAACCAATTGAGGTAAAAAATCAAATTTACCTTGGGAGACTTTCGCTCCAGCTAGCGCGGAACCTCTTCACCGGACGCTTAGGATCGGACCCTGTCGCCACTAGCATAGTAGCTCCGGAAGGCTCCCTGGAGCTTGCTTCCGCCATCAGCGACGTCTTGGTTGAGGCCCCCCTTGACTGAGAAGGACCCTCGGACCTAGAGCCCTTAGCTGGCATTGGTACCGGAGTCACATGGCCGGAGCTGGCATCCTGGGGAGACGCTGATGCTGGAGTAGGTGTCATCGTTAAAGACCTCCCCCTCCGGGGAGAAGGAGCTGCTGCAGAAGGAGCAGGTCTGACGAACCTCTCGTCGGAGTGCTTCAACTTCCTCTTCCGGCTGGAGGGCTCGACCAACTCCTTGCCCTTGCCTACAACTTCAGCTCTCTGTCTTGGGGCGGAAGGGGGACCACTCTCGAAAGCTCCGGGGTTCGCCAACCCGTTCATCGAATGCCTCTCACCTTCAACGAGGTCGTCAAGCACCAGCATCTTTCGTCGGACCTCCCTGCTGAACTATGCCTCCATGTTCAGAGGGAGGAAAGCCGCCGGAGTAGTCAAGTCATCACCCTCAATGTCAATGTCGTGCTGGAACTTCTTGAGGTGAAGCTCCAAAGTTGCGCCTTCCAGGTTGGACTTCAAATCGGTCTCGATCCGGTCGTCGTCCATCACGCTGTTGAGGGCCCAGGCCAGCTTCTCCCTCTTCTTTAGCAGAGCCCACCTGTTGACCAGGAAGTTGCAAAAGACCGCCTGGGGAGTCACCTCTCCTTCCACACATTGGAGGATCCTGGTCAGGGTAGGGTTGAAGGCGTCCGATAGCACCGAAACTTCGCTCCAAGCTTCAGTGTCGACGTTAGGGAGGCCTTCGGGCAGCTCCAGCTTCTTGTGCTCCTCTGCCGTGATGACAATCCAATCCTTCTTCCAGTCGTCCCACTTGCCGGAAGGGAACGACCTCAAGTACCTGTATGGGCACTTCTTGCGCTTCACAAAATAATAGAAGCCAAAGTACTCGTCACTCTTGCCGGTGGTGTGGATGGTGAACAAGGTGCGAAAGAGCTCGACGTAGGGGGGAATACCCACCCACATCTCGCAGAAGTGGACAAAGGTCGACACCAGAAGAATGGAGTGGGGTCCAAGGTGGTATAGCTGCAGACCATAGAAGTCTAACAGCATCAAGAGAAAGGTGGGATCAGTCCCACAATGGTGTATGCGGAGAAGTACACCATGTCGCCGGCGCGCACCTTCTTGAACGGGATCTTGCCGACGCGGACCAGGTGGTTGAAGGAGTCGCTGGACCACCCCATGTAGGTCCAGACCTTCTTCAAATCACCATCGGTCGTCAGACGGCTCTTGCGGAGACCCAACTCCATTGCAGCACAGCGGGGCGACAGAGGAAAAGCAAGCGAACGTTTGGAGGACTCTAGCGCAAGTTCAAATGAAGGTGTCGGGTTGTGATTCCAACAATTCTCCCGGTACTACCATTAGCAGCCTACAGAGTTTGTGGTTTGGCTGTGGGCACGCAGAGATTTAGAACAGGATGATGAGTAGACACGAGGATTTACGTGGTTCGAGCTGCCTGAGCATAATACCCTACTCCACGGGGTGTGTTGTTGCTGTATTGAGCGTCTGGGCGCTTGTGGGCGTGTGTAGACTTGTGTGGAAGAGCCCTCCTGTGTATCGCTTGGCTAGTCCTTTTATAGTACAAGGACTGGTCGTTACATCGTTACCCTGGCCCGACATGTGGCCTTGATTGTTACTGATGCTTAATACACAATTAATGTGTTCAATCACACTTAATAGCGTGGTAACGTGCATTGACAGTGGCGTTACTAATATTGAGGGCCCTCCGATCATGTGTCATTAAGATAGCATTAATGACACTTAATCGGGTCTTGAAGTCTTTAATTATCCTTGAAGGTCCGAGCCGTTGGAAGTCCACCACTTTGCCTGTTGAGGTTGAAGGTCCGGCGGTTGGAAGCGTGGCAGCTCCGGAGCTTACTGTCTTGGACGAGTAGGTCCGGTGCTGTTGTACACGTGTCGGTACTGGAGCTTCCCTCTGTCGGGGGTTAGGTCTGGGGGTGCATACAGGTATCTAGTCCGAAGCTTCCCCATGCGTGGGATGTAGCTCCGGTTTGACGATACACGTGGCAGCACTGGGACTAACCATAGAAGGGAGGCAGGTCCGGTTCCGAGTGACACGTGGGGCCTTCAGAGGTCTTCAACACTGATGGGCAGAGTTCCTTTGCTCTTTTTGCAGTCCTAAGAGGTATCCGGTATGCAGGGTACCGACAGTGGCCCCCTGGGCCCACCTCTGGGAGAGTCCTTTTGGATGAAGTCATTCTGCCAGAGGTGGGTCAATCCTTTGATTTCCGCTCTGTGTCTTCAAGGGTCTTCCGATGTGCCGTTGGGGTGGTGGTTCGCAGTTAAACCATCGTCGCGTGGCATATCCAGGATGTGGCAGGTACTTCTGCGCGTGCGGTCTCACACAATTGAAAGTCGCTGGTTCCCAATGCAAAAATGTATCAGTTCCGCACGCCCCGTCAGGTTGCCGCCTTCGGGTTTCCCGCCTCTCATGATGACAACTGTTCGCCTGGGGTAAGGACCTCGACTTGATCGTCAAGGTGGCCCTAGGCCCCCTTGTCATTGGCACGGTGAAGTTTTTGAACTGTATCGTCGGCCCCTCTACGGTTTCCATCCATGCGTTGCGGGGGCTTACTAAGAAAGAAAGTGTGCACCGTTTGGGGATTCCTTATGCCTTCGTTTGAACTTGCGCTCGAATCCTCCAAACTTTCACTTGCTTTTCCCCTCTCACCCTGCCATGTTGCGATGGAGTTGGGTCTCCGCAAGAGCCGTCTGATGACCGACGGTGATTTGAAGAAGGTCCGGACCTACATGGGGTGGTCCAGCGACTCCTTCAACCACCTGGTCCACGCCAGCAAGCTCCTGTTCAAGAAGGAGCGCGCCAGCGACATGGTGTACTTCTCCACGTACGCCATGGTGGGACTGATCCCACCTTTCTCCACTTTTCTCTTGATGTTGCTAGACTTCTATGGTCTGCAGCTGTACCACCTCGGTCCTCACTCCACTCTTCTCGTGTCCACCTTTGTCCATTTCTGCGAGATGTGGGTGGGTATTCCCCCAGCGTCGAGCTCTTCCGCACCTTCTTCACCATCCACACCATCAGCAAGAGTGACGAGTACCTTGGCTTCTATTATTTTGTGAAGCGCAAGAAGTGCCCGTACAAGTACTTGAGGTCGTTCCCTTCTGGCAAGTGGGACGAATGGAAGAAGGATTGGATTGTCATCACGGCAGAGGAGCACGAGAAGCTGGAGCTGCACGAAGGCCTCCCCAATGTCGACACTGAAGCTTGGAGCAAAGTTCCGGTGCTATCGGATGCCTTCAACCCTGAACTGACCAGGATCTGCCAATGTGTGGAAGGAGGGGTGACTCCCCAGGCAGTCTTCTGCAATTTCCTGGTCAACAGGTGGGCTCCGCTGAAGAAGAGGGTGAAGCTCGCCTGAGCCCTCAACAGTGTGATGGACGACGATCGGATCGAGACCGGTTTGATGTCCAACCTGGAAGGTGTAGCTTTAGAGCTTCACCTCAAGAAGTTCCAGCACGGCATCGATGTCGAGAAGGACGACTTGACTCCACTGGTGAATTTCCTCCCTCTGAACATGGAGGCGGAGTTCAGCAGGGAGCTCTGGCGGAATATGCCGATGCTTGACGACCTCGGTGAAGTTGAGAGGCGTTCGACCATCGGGTTGGCGATCCCCGGAGCTTTCGAGGGTGGTCCCCCTTCTGCCCCGAGATAGAGAGCTGAAGTCGTAGGCAAGGGCAAGGAGTTGGCCGAGCCCTCCAGCCGCAAGAGGAAGTTGAAGCACTCTGACGGGAGGTCCATCAGACCTGCTCCTTCCGCAACAGCTCCTTCTCCCCAACGAGGGAGGTCTTCAACGGCGACGTCTACTCCAGCATCAGCGTCTCCCCGGGATGCCAGCTCCGGCCATGTGACTCCGGTACCAGGGCCTGCTAAGGGCTCTAGGTCCGAGGGTCCTTCTCAGTCGAGGGGGTCCTCAACCAAGATGTCGCTGACGGCGGCAGCAAGCTCCGGGGAGCCTTACGGAGCTTCTACGCCAGTGGCGATAGGGTCCGGTCCTGAGCGTCCGGTGAAGAGGTTCCGCGCTAGCTGGAGCGGAAGCCTTCCATGGTAAATTCAATTTTTTACCTCAGTTGATTGTTTTTGTTGTAACCATATTTTGAGTTTCTTTGTCCTTCATCAACAGGGTACCCAAGAAAGGGGTTGAAGCTCCGGTTCCTGCAATAGCAACCGATGTTGCACAGCCGGAGGCTCGAGCTCCAGTTCCAGCGCCGCCCGAGGTGGTGGCTGAGGACGCGGCAGCTCCGGCGCCAGCTGTCATGGTCCTTGACCTCGAGTCATCTCCTGAAGCTCCCGTGGTAGCGCCGGACCACGGGAATGACGATGCACCAGCGGCACCAGCTCTGGAGGTTGAATCTCCAGTTTTGGATGCTGAGATGATGGACGTTCCGGCCTCAGAGCCAGAGGTAGCTGTAGTTCCAGCCCTAGAGACGGATGTTGTTGAAGCCCTGGCGGTTGAGCCGGTGGTTGATGAAGTTCCGGCGCCTGAGCCGGTTGCTACAGAGGTGCCAGCGCCCGAACCGGTGGAGGTTGTGAAAGTGCATCTCGGACTCCCTTGTGGGTTTTGGATGATTTATGACAAGCAATTGGGATCCTAACCTCTTTGTTGAGATGAATGCAGGCCTATAATAGAAAAATGAGCAAAATACCAAAAAGAAGGGATGAAGAGGAGCAAGTGGAAATGAGCTCAAGGAAAAAGAGTAGTAGATTATCGTGTATGGAGTGTGTTAAGGAAACACACCCCAAGAGCTCAATCATAATTAAACACACACATTGCACAAAGTTACACAGGACCGGACTAGTCCGATCACAACCGGACTAGTCTGATAACCTTTCTGCACCACATCGGACAAGCCTGATATCTGTCGGACTAGTCCGATATCTTTCTGACTAGAATCGGACTAGTCCTCCCCAGTGCGGACTAGTCCTCAAAACACTACACAAGTCACACAAAATCGGACAAGTCCATTATCAACCGGACTAGTCCGATATTCTTTCTGATCCACTTCGAATAAGTCCGATATTCACACGGACTAGTCCGAAAAACCCACTGATCTAAATCGGACAAGTCCTCCAAGTGCGGACTTGTCATCCAACACACATAGGGTTTCACATGTCCGGACAAGTCCGATGGACATCGGACTAGTCCGAAGATTTCCAGTAGCAAAGTTGGACAAGTCCGTTTTCAGCCGGACTAGTCCGATATTTCGGGACACTTAGGGTTTGCTACACACAGCACACCGGACTAGTCCGGTGACCACCACGGACTAGTCCGAACTTTCTGAACCCTAACGGTAGCTTTTAGAAACCCCATATAAATATAGGTGCACGGCCCAATTTCACAACCTCTCGAACCCTAGCGCCGTCACACCTCCCAAGAGCCTCAAAAACGACATCTCTCCACAAAATTAAGTGCAACATCGACCAATCCCTTGAGGATTCACTCTAGATCATTGGAGAGACACTTGCAACACCACATTGAGCTCTTGGTTTGATTCTCTAACACACTCCTGCGTTTCAGTTGTAACTTTTGAGTGTGTTTTCGGTGGCATTGTGTTTTGTAATCTAAGGGAGCTCTCAACGTGTGAGAACGCCCCTTGAATTCGGTTATTCACCCCTTTGTGATTAGTGGAAGAGGATTGGCCTTCGTGGCGATCCAACGAGGGTAGGGTTGGAGAAGACCCGGTCCTTTTGTGGACTCCTCAACATGGATGTAGGTTGCCTTCGTGGTAGCCGAACCACGGGATAAATCGTTGTGTCTTGTTTTAGTGTTCATCATTCTAATTAATCAACTCAATCTAGGGTTTCATACATATTGTTCATCTTACGTTAAATTGTTGAACATAAGACTTAATTCTGATATAATCCAGCATATAACTGTTAAACTGTTGTTTGATTCTATATTTCCGATGTACACATAAAAGAATCAAACCAATCAATCAAGTTTAATCAACTTAGTCCATGAACACCGGACTAGTCCGCACTTTACCGGACTAGTCCGATATCTCTGGTATTGAACTGGTTGTTGAGTGTTGCAGGATCCGACAATTTTCAAAAGGGCCTATTCACCCCCCCCCCTCTAGGCCTACATTCAATTGGTATCAGAGCAGGTTCTTCAAGAAAGAGTCTAATCACTCGAAGAGATCATGTCGGACATGAAGTACGTCCACAAAATCAACAACCAAGAGGAGGTTAACAACGACAAGACCCAAAAAATGGAGAAGTACCTCGAAGCCATTCAAGACTTCAAGGACGATGATGAGGAGACGCTGGAGCTAAAGGCACTCCTCAGAAAGAAGGCACTTTCCAAAGGGAAAGCGAAAGTTAAAGAGAAGAAGAACGGGAGTAGTCACACCGACTACTCCCGATATCCTTTTAACTATGATCGTCTAAATTCCAATAACAACCACTACTTATCTATCCCACTTGGAAAA
This sequence comes from Tuctoria greenei, assembly GCA_036927565.1. Taxonomy (NCBI): domain Eukaryota; kingdom Viridiplantae; phylum Streptophyta; class Magnoliopsida; order Poales; family Poaceae; genus Tuctoria; species Tuctoria greenei. Next base: position 22,801,539 of record JAYESD010000001.1, on the reverse strand, counting down.
GCCCCACACTTCGATGGAAGTGATTACTCAATGTGGAGGCAGAATATGAAGATGCATTTGATTTCCCTAAATCCAAGTCTATGGCATGTTGTATGCACAGGGATAGATATTTCGGATGACGACGAAGAGCTCACCCCAAGCCAAGAGCAGGCCATTCATAGAAACGCTCAAGCCGTAGCTGTAATCACCTCCTCACTCAGCCGGGACGAGTTCACCAAGGTGGATGGACTCGAAATTGCTAAGGAGATATGGGATACTCTGCAAACTGCACATGAAGGTGACCGACATGTGCGTGAAGCAACGATTGAGATTGCTAAGGAAGATTCGCAATTGAGGAAGACGAGTCACCCCAAGATATGTACAATCGATTGAAGACACTCGTTAACAAAGTTCGATCATATGGGAGCAAGAAGAGGAATGACCACGAGGTTGTAAAGCTCATCCTTAGAGCTTTTATTCCTCGCAATGTCACGCTATGTTCCATGATTAGAGAAAGCCCCAGATACAAAAAAGATGACTCTGGATGAATTGCTTGGAAAAATTATCAACTTTGAGATGATGGAAAAACAAGCAAAGCACGTCAAGGAAATTGTCGACCTCACCTCGGCTAAGAAGAAAGGGGTTGCTTTAAAGTCCACCCTCAAGCCTCTATCCAAAGAAGCAAGAGAAGCACAACTAGAGGAAGACAATGACGAAGAGAGGAGTAAGATAGATGAAGAGGACATGATATTATTCATGAAAAAGTTCAAGAGAATAATGAAGAAAAGACAAGGGACAAAATCAAGTGAAGGCAAGTACAAGGAAAGAACAAAACCAAAGTTGAGACGGGCGTGCTATTGTGGTGAGTATAACCACTTTATAGTTGATTGCCCATATGAGGAGAACAAGAAGAAGACCAAAGAATCCAAGCCTCAACCTAAGAAATTCTTCAAGAAGAAGAAACAAGCCGAACAAGCGCACATTGGGAAGGAGTGGGACTCAAACGATGAGTCCTCATCATCCAATGAAGAAGAGATGGCTAGCATAGCCATCGAGAGCACGTCCAAGAAATCTACACTCTTCCCTACACTCGGTGCAAGGAAGGGAAATGGCACTTTCCTTATGGCAAAGGAAGGTAAACGCAAGGTAATCATCAAAACCCCTTCCGTACATTCTTACTCTAGTGATGATGAAATAGATAGTGATGATGAGGATATGCTAAATGGACTAGATAGGAAAACTACAACAAAAATGAAATTTTTACTTGATCAACTTGTTGAGAAGGAGAGGTTAATTCATCGTCAAGAGGACATGATTATCTCCCAAAAGGAGGAGTATGTCGAACTTGACAAACTACTAGAGCTTGAAAAGGAGAAAAACAATTCACTAGAGCTTGAGTTAGCTTCAAGCAAGAAAGCTTGCTTGGAGTTAACTGACTCAAATGTTGCAATCAAGGACCAACTTGCTGACCTGATCAAGGTTAACAAGATCCTTGAAGTGCAAGTTGAGTCACTCAAGCTGAGTGAACCTTCCTCCTCTTCAAATTCACCTTCTCAACCCACTAAAATTGAGTTTGCTCATATGTGCACATGTAGTAAAACTGACACCAGGTTGAAAGGGAAGTCAACCTCCACAAAGGATAAAAATCCTACCCAATGTGGCATATTTGACAAGGAGAAGATCAACTATGCACGTAGTGCATACTTGGTCCAAAGACCTCCAAATGACAAATATGGCATTGGTTACTCTTATGATGAAAAGCAGCATGCTGGAAGTCATAAGAATAACAAGGGAAGGATTTCTTTTGTGAAGGGAAGACCCTCTCAAACTGGTAAGTCAAAGGATAAAAACTTGAACCCACACGAATACCGGACTAGTCTGGTTGGTGTCCGGACAAGTCCGGTCATCCGGACAAGTCCGGCCCCCAGACTAGTCCGATTCATAAACAATAGAAGCTATTATTCAAAACTTTTGATGCCTCCTATGGGTTAATGAAAAATAATCTTGGAAATGTCTGTGCTTATTATGTTGGGCCACGCCATGGGAACACAAAATCCCATGTGTGGGTGCCCAAATGTATTGTAACTAACCTCTAAGGACCCAAGCAAGCTTGGGTACCTAAAACCAAAGCATAATATGTTTTTGCAGGCCTATTCCTCTGGTGGATCCAAATGGGTGCTAGACAGTGGATGCACCAACCATATGACCGGAGAAAGGAGGATGTTCGTGGAATATGAAGAGAATGAGGATCCAAACGAGGGCATCTACTTCAGAGATAATAGTCAAGGAAGGGTGCTCGGTACCAGTAAAATTGCAATATCCTCTGAACACACACTTTCTCATGTTTTACATGTTGAATCTTTAGATTATAACCTGTTGTCCATATCTCAACTATGTGACAAAGTTTATAATTGCTTGTTCACTAACGAGGGTGTGACCGTCTCTAGGAGGAGTGATGGTTCCATTGCATTCAAGGGTATGTTGAAGGGAAAGCTTTACCTTGTTCACTTCAACAAGGATAAAGCCGAACTCGACACATGCTTGATTGCAAAAACCAACATGGGTTGGCTGTGGCATAGACGGCTAGCGCATGTTGGTATGAGGAATCTTCAAAAACTCCTCAAGGGCGATCACATCCGCGGTTTGAAGGATATTGTTTTTGAGAAAGACAGGCCTTTTAGCGCGTGCTAAGCCGGGAAGAAGGTTGGAGCACATCATCCCGCAAAGAACGTCATGACCACAACAAGACTGCTCGAACTACTTCACATGGACTTGGTTGGTCCAATTGCTTACATAAGCGTCGGCGGTAACAAATACGGTTTAGTTATCATTGATGATTTTTCTTTCTTCACTTGGGTTTTCTTTTTGCATGATAAGTCAGAAACACAAGGAACACTCAAGAAGTTCTTCAAGCGAGCTCAAAACGAATTTTCATTGACAATCAAGAGTATTCAAAGCGACAATGGCACGGAGTTCAAGAACACACAAGTGGAGGGGTACCTTGATGAAGAGGGCATCAAGCACGAATTTTCAGCGCCATACTCGCCACAACAAAATGGAGTTGCTGAAAGAAAGAACCGAACACTCATAGAGATGGCAAGAACAATGCTCGATGAGTACAAGACTTCAGATCGATTTTGGGCGGAAGCGATTAACACCGCTTGCCACGCTGCAAATCGACTTTATCTTCATCGACTACTCAAGAAGACTCCCTATGAGCTACTTACCGATAACAAACCAAACATTTCATATTTTCGAGTTTTCGGTTCTCCATGTTATATCTTGAACAAGAAGTCTAGGACTTCAAAGTTCGCTTCGAAGTCCGATGAAGGTTTCTTGCTTGGTTATGATTCGAACACTTACGCCTATCGTGTTTTCAACAAGGCCTCCGGACTTGTTGAAGTAGCACGTGACGTAGTGTTCGATGAGACTAATGGCTCCCAAAAGGAGCAAGTTGATCCATGTGAATTAGGTAAAGAAGAAGCTCCTTGTCAAGCATTGAAAAGAATGGCTCTAGGCGAAGTTCGACCACAAGAGCCACCTTCACACGGACATGAGGAAAATGAACCACAAGAGGAGACCATCAATCAAGGGGGAGCTTCAACACAATATCAACCACAAGAGTACAAAGATGATCAACAAGTCAATGAAGGCAACCACTTAGGGGGAGAAGCAGACAATCATGAAGACACAACTCCTCAAGTGCCACACCCAAGAGTACACCAATGCATCCAAAGGGATCACCCAATTGACAACATCATCGGTGACATCCAAAAGGGAGTAACCACTAGATCTCACATAGCTAACTTTTGTGAGCATTATTCGTTTGTATCCTTTTTGGAACCACGCAGGATTGAGGATGCATTGAAGGATCCGGACTGGATGGTGGCAATGCAAGAAGAATTGAACAACTTCAAGAAGAACGAGGTGTGGGAACTTGTGGCAAGACCCAATGCAAACATCGTCGGCACCAAGTGAGTCTTCCGCAACAAACAAGATGAACACGGGGTGGTGACAAGGAACAAGGCACGACTTGTGGCCAAAGGGTACTCACAAGTCGAAGGTTTGGATTTCGATGAGACTTTTGCTCCAGTAGCTAGGCTTGAATCTATTAGAATATTACTTGCATATGCTACTCACCATGATTTCAAGCTGTATCAAATGGATGTGAAAAGCGCCTTCCTCAACGGACCGATCAAGGAAGAAGTGTACGTGGAGCAACCACTCGGGTTTGAAGATGAAGAGTTCCCCGACCACGTATTTAAATTGCGTAAGGCTCTCTACGGCCTCAAACAAGCTCCTAGAGCTTGGTATGAGTGTCTTAGAGATTTCTTAATTAAGAATGGTTTTCAAATTGGCAAAGTAGATTATACATTATTTACAAAGAATTTAGACAATGATCTCTTTATTTGTCAAATTTATGTTGATGATATAATCTTTGGGTCAACTAATCAATCTTTTTGTGAGGAATTTAGCAAAATCATGATAGATAGGTTTGAAATGTCAATGATGGGAGAATTAAAATACTTCTTGGGATTCCAAGTGCGACAACAAAAGGAAGGAACGTTCATAAGCCAAACCAAGTACACGCAGGACATACTTAAGAAGTTTGGCATGGACAAGGCAAAGCCCATAAAGACCCCCATGGCAACAAATGGCCACTTGGATCTCAATGAAGATGGACCTAACGTCGACCAAAAGGTATATCGCTCCATGATTGGATCTCTACTCTATTTATGTGCATCTATGCCAGATATTATGTTGAGTGTATGTTTGTGTGCAAGATTTCAAGCCAACCCTAAGGAATGTCACTTGACAGCCGTAAAAAGGATCTTGAGATATTTAGTTCATACACCCAACCTTGGTCTTTGGTACCCAAAAGGCTCAAAATTCAATCTCATTGGTTACTCCGATGCAGATTATGCTGGGTGCAAAGTAGATAGAAAAAACACCTCTGGCACATGCCAATTCCTAGGGAGATCCTTAGTTTCTTGGTCCTCCAAGAAACAAAATTCCATTGCCCTATACACAGCCGAAGTGGAGTATGTTGCAGCTGGGAGTTGTTGTGCACAACTCCTTTGGATGTGACAAACTCTAAGGGATTACGGTTACAATATGAACCTATTCCTCTCCTTTGTGACAATGAGAGTGCCATTAAAATTGCCCACAATCCAGTTGAGCACTCGAGAACTAAACACATAGACATAAGACATCATTTTTTGAGAGACCATTCCATGAAAGGAGATATAACCATCTCACATGTCAACACCCAAAAGCAATTGGCCGACATATTCACCAAGCCACTTGATGAAAAGCGTTTTTGCGAACTCCGAAATGAACTAAATATCCTTGATGCTCGGAGTGTGGCTTGAAAAGTTGCATACCTGTATGAATTCTTCAAAAATGTTGATTGAATTGTGAAAATTGTCTCTCTCAATTTTTCTCAAAAAACTATGTCAATTACTAGATCTTGATGAATTATAATCATTATTTGATTGTTGTATGCTTACTGGTCAAATTCATCAAGATTAATTGATTTGATTTGCCCGTCTATTCTCTATTTATGAACCTTCAAATATATATGAATGGGCTATGCAAATTTCTCCTGGTGACCACGGACTAGTCTGTGGTTACCCGAACTAGACCGCCCATGCAGACTAGTCCGCTGAGTGTCGGTTAGGCCGGACTAGTCCGATAGGCCATGGACTAGTCCGATATAGCTCTTTGGATGAGTTCGGACTAGTCCGGTTATCTCCTGACTTATCCGATTTTTCGTGTCCATAACCATAGCCGCCACCAAACCCTAATTCCTCTCATCCCCACTCTTGCTCACGCACTCTCTCTCTTGCGCTCGAGCTCCCAAGGCGATTCCTTGCTCCCTCCATCAAAAAGGTCCGCATTTTGGCGGAAATCAAGCTTGACCTCGTGCGGATTGAAGCTAGCGGACTTGTCCGGGCTCCAACTCACTAATCTTCAAGCTTCAATCGATTTCTTCAGTAATTTTCTCTCAAACCCTAGAAATCTTGTTCTTTCTCCATTGTTGATCGAATAGCCTAGCATCTTTCACTATATACATGCTTCCTTGATGTACTATGTGTATGCTAGACTTATAGTGCATTAGGAATCAGTTTTTGTCCAAACCGTTAGGTTTTTGAGGATGAACACCGGACTAGTCCGGTCCATGCACGGACAAGTCTGATGTTTCTGAACCTAAAACCTAATTCCTCAATTCCTCAATGCAATTCCTTGCTATCTTTTCATACCTATGCCTTGTATCACTCATCATCATTCTTGCAAATCATTCTCAGATCATGTCGAGCACAAACAATGAAATCGCCAACTTTGAGGCCGAGATGGACCACGAGGTGGCACCTCGGACCTCGACGGGTCTTGGCAAGAAGCGCCAAGAAAGACCCTCCGAGCCTGCTCCCTCCCCTCCTCAGGTTCGAAGGAAGGTGCTGGCAAAGAAGCAAGTTTCCAAGGCGACCGCATCTTCAAGTGGCCCTCGCCAAGCAAAGGTCAAGGGAAATGGGATAGCAACGGGTCCAATTGGCCCTTTGAAGTTGCATGCTCCCAGGGAAGGGGTCCGGGACCCCACTGAAGAGAAATTCAATGGCAAGGGCAGTGACTCGGTGGCAAAATTCAGAAGCATCGATTGGTATGGTCGGTCGAAGCGAGCTGTAGATGGAAGGTTCTGGTGCAACTTTCATGCTAACTTCTACAGATTGGTATACTTGCCAATGAAGACACCGGTGGTGCACAGTCAGTGGATTGACTGGGCACACCTTGAGAGGAAGAAATGCTCCGCATTTGATGAAGTCATTGCGGCAGCCGAAAGACATGGCTTGAAGGACCTCTTTTCCTTCAAGTACAACTGGAATGATGAAGTGGTGGCTCAATTATATGCCACCTACCACTTTGCAAGCGATGAGGAAGAAAGAGTGACTTGGATGACTCATGGATCCAAGTACACTATCACATATGAGGAGTTTGCTAGGATGCTGCATCTTGACACTTCCAGCAATGATAATGTGGTCATCCACAATGTTGGTGTCATCGACAAGGAGAGGATGAAGTTTCTCTATGATCCCAACTCAAAGTTCATCCCTCCCTCCACGAAGAACATGAAGCCATTCTTTGTGGTGCTAAATAGGGTCTTGAGGAAGACTGTTGCCCCTAAGGATGGGGATGCAGGGAGTGTACAAGGATACCTCCGGACCTTGATGAAGGTCATAAGCAAAGGGCGTAAGTTTGATATGTTTGACTACATATGGAATGATATGGTCAACATCTCCAGCACCCCCAACAGGTCATGTGGCTATGCTCCCTATCGCATGTTTATGATTGAGAAAGTCACATGGATTGAGTTTGTGAAGGATGTGGAGCATACTCCTTTGAGGCCTCTGAAGCCTCAACCAGTGAATGTCCAGGCTGCTCCCTCGCCGGCCTCCAGTCCCGAGGCACCGGCAAGATCAAGAGAAGGTGCTAGAGCTGTCCCTACTTCTAGGGAAGCCCCTCAGAGAGGATCAGCTAGTGGGATCCTCAAGTATCTGGCTGCCATATTCTCCTCCTGCAAAAAGGCCGAAGTGAGGGCCCATAAACTAAACCAGAAGAGAAAGGAGGACATGAAGTACATAAAGGCCAATGTGAAGCAAATCTGCCAAAAGCTGGAGATCGACCCCATTGGATCTCCAGTGATTTCTGAGGAATCCGACCCGGACTTCACTGAGCTCAGGTCCCTGAACCCCTCCGAGCTTGCCTACTTTGGCATTGGGGGCTCGAGTGGCTCCGCCCCTCCTTTTTCTCCTCCTCGTCAAGCCGAAGATGAAGAAGACGAAGACGACGACGAGAGGACCGACAGTGAAGAGTGAAGAACTTAGGACCCTCCTCTCCTTCTTTTTGGTGTCTTGATGCCAAAGGGGGAGAGATTGAGGGGGGGTCTTAGCTTTAGCTGCGGTAGGATGCGAGGAGAGAGCTCTTTTTATCTATATTTGTGATTGTAATGATTTAACGTTGTTTCTAAGTTAACTATGGTTTTGTGATGCAATGCTTACTTAATTTGAGAAATATTTGTTAAAATATGTAATTTTGCTCCTGGAATGACATATGTGCTTGGTTGATTAATGTAAGTTATGTCACTCTCAATGTCTTAATGTACTTAGTTATGCATCCCACCATAAAGAATGCACATATGGATAATTCTTTCACTGCTTGATGTATTTTTGATTCATATGTGCATACTTTATGAAAATCTCAATTTTTGTCATATTTTGTGAAATCTCAATTGGTTGTCATCAATCACCAAAAAGGGGGAGATTGAAAGTGCATCTAGGACTCCCTTGTGGGTTTTGGATGATTTATGACAAGCAATTTAGATCCTAACCTCTTTGTTGAGATGAATGCAGGCCTATAATAGAAAAATGAGCAAAATACCAAAAAGAAGGGATGAAGAGGAGCAAAGTGGAAATGAGCTCAAGGAAAAAGAGTAGTAGATTATCGTGTATGGAGTGTGTTAAGGAAACACACCCCAAGAGCTCAATCATAATTAAACACACACATTGCACAAAGTTACACAGGACCGGACTAGTCCGATCACAACGGGACTAGTCCGATAACCTTTCTGCACCAGATCAGACAAGTCTGATATCTGTCGGACTAGTCCGATATCTTTCTGACTAGAATCGGACTAGTCCTCTCCAGTGCGGACTAGTCCTCAAAACACTACACAAGTCACATAAAATCAGACAAGTCCGTTATCAACCGGACTAGTCCGATATTCTTTCTGATCCACTTCGGACAAGTCCGATATTCACACGGACTAGTCTGAAAAACCCACTGATCTAAATCGTACAAGTCCTCCAAGTGCAGACTTGTCATCCAACACACTTAGGGTTTCACATGTCCGAACAAGTCCGATGGACATCGGACTAGTCCAAAGATTTCCAGTAGCGAAATCGGACAAGTCCGTTTTCAGTCGGACTAGTCCGATATTTTGGGACACTTAGGTTTTGCTACGCACAGCACACCGGACTAGTGCGGTGACCACCACGGACTAGTCCGAACTTTCTGAACCCTAACGGTAACTTTTAGAAACCCCATATAAATAGAGGTGCACAGGCCAATTTCACAACCTCTCGAACCCTAGCACCGTCACACCTCCCAAGAGCCTCAAAAACGACATCTCTCCACAAAATTAAGTGCAACATCGACCAATCCCTTGAGGATTCACTCTAGATCATTGGAGAGACACTTGCAACACCACATTGAGCTCTTGGTTTGATTCTCTAACACACTCTTGCGTTTCAATTGTAACTTTTGAGTGTGTTTTCGGTGGCATTGTGTTTTGTAATCTAAGGGAGCTCTCAACGTGTGAGAACACCCCTTGGATTCGGTTATTCACCCCTTTGTGATTAGTGGAAGAGGATTGGCCTTTGTGGCGATCCAACGAGGGTAGGGTTGGAGAAGACCCGGTCCTTTTGTAGACTCCTCGACGTGTACGTAGGTTGCCTTCGTGGTAGCCGAACCACGGGATAAATCGTTGTGTCTTGTTTTAGTGTTCATCATTCTAATTAATCAACTCAATCTAGGGTTTCATACATATTGTTCATCTTATGTTAAATTGTTGAACATAAGACTTAATTGTGATATAATCCAGCATATAACTGTTAAACTGTTGTTTGATTCTATATTTCCGCTGTACACGTAAAAGAATCAAACCAATCAATCAAGTTTAATCAACTTAGTCCGTGAACACCGGACTAGTCCGCACTTTACCGGACTAGTCCGATATCTCTGGTATTGAACTGGTTGTTGAGTGTTGCAGGATCCGACAATTTTCAAAAAGGCCTATTCAACCCCCCCCTCTAGGCCTACATTCCGGTTGAAGCACCGGTGCCTGAACCAACGGTGGAGGAGGCACCAGTACCAGAGCCGGAAGTGGCCTCAGCTCCGGCTGAATCTTCAACGCCTGCCCCAGAGGTGGTGGTTCCGGAGGTACCCGCGCCTGAGCCAGGGTGCCAAGACGAAGCTGTCGGTCCTCTACCTGAGGGACCAGTTGCTGATGACCTAGCGGCGGGACCTTTAGAGCCAACTCCGGAGGTAGGAACTTTTGTTGCAGGACCTTCCTCAGCAGCGGCCAAGGCTATCCCGGAGGGCGGCCCTAGTGTCGTGGAAGCTCAGGGAACCACTCTTGTATAGTGGGACCCGATTTTTGTTACGGAGAACCTGTTGGAGCCAGCTGAGAAAACCCCAGCATGTCCGGAGCCAATCCCTTTGTCGCTGTCTATCAACAATGCCTGCTCCAGCCTTCGTCAGGTCCAGTTGGCCTTTTACCACGACAGCAAAACCCTCGAGGAGGAGCGCTAAACCCTTAAGGGGTGGCGCAACCGACTCCAATTTGAGACCAAGCTGGCGCAGATGAGGCTGGCCGACGACAAGGATTGGGTGAAAAGGGAGAAGGTCCGATTGGAGTACTGGGGTCAGCTGCTAGATGAGAGGGAAAGCATGGTGCAATCCCTCGACAACCAGTCCTGGGTCATCCACGAGCAGGCCATGGCTACTAATGAAGCGGCCAATGATCGCCAGGAGAAGCTCAGCGCCATCCACGACAGCCTCGTCAAGCACCGGGAGGCTCTTGAGGAGCGGGAGAAAAAGCTCAAAGATGAAGAGCAAAAACTCCTGGAGCTACGGGATGACCTCGTGAAGAGGGAGGAGGAGCTTACTCAGAGGCTAACTCTGGGTGACAAGAGCCTCACGGAGCGCACCAAGAAGCTGGAGGAGCACTGCGAGAAAGAGGATAAGAAGGCCTGGCAGCGGGGACAAGACCTCACCAAGAGGGAGAATGAAATTGCTGCCAGGGAGAAGAAAGTGCAGGGCCGGGAGAAAGACCTGGTTGACCGCCGGAACAAGATCCACCTCCGAGAAGAGGAGCTTGGCAAACTCGAAAGGCGGGTTGCTGAAAAGATTCAGCAGAACGCCAAAGAGGTCGAGCGCCTTGCCCGGGAGGATTCGGAGCTTGCGGCGACCAAGAGGTCCTTGGAAGAGGTGCGTGGCTCAAGGGTTGTGGAGTCCCAACAAGTTTGGAACTTCTTGGGCAAAGCCAATGACGCGCTGACGCCGCTGGGCTTTAGTCCCGTGAGTCCGGACGATCTGGAGCCAGAGCTGGACCAGGCGTTGCAGGTGTTGAGCTCGGTGGGCAGCAAACTCAACAAGATGGGCTATGTCATCGAGATCAATTGGAGACTGACGGGAAATCCCTTGCGCAGAACGTCGCAGAGTACATGCTGACGTGCTACACAAGTCGGGATCCTCACTTCCCACTAGACCCAGTGCTTGAAGGTCCCATCGACGGAGAGGGAGGTGTCGCCAAGGCCAGCGTGTCGGAGGTTGCCCCGAAGGTTGCCTCGTTCTTCCATAGGATTTAGGACTTCCTCTTTGTATCTCCCGCTTGTATCTTCTCTTCCTTTCCTCAATTTTGTAATCTCTTGTCTCCAGATTAATGAAATCCAAGAATTTTATGAATTTCATTTTTTGTCTTCAACACCTTTGTCCCACTTGGCCCCCTGGTAGATGTACACAATTTGATTGCAAACATGTACCAAGAGGATGTAGAATTTTGTTGAAGACTTGTGTGCTTCGAACTTTTAGTTTGTAGGTCCAAAGTCGTTGATAGTAGGGGCCCCCTGAGGTTGTCGGAGCTTAGTAGCTCCGGCAGTGACCCTTGTCAACACGTAGAGTGTCGACAGTTAGTCCTCTGGGGTTGTCGGAGCTTGGTAGCTCCGGCAGCAACCACTATCTACACGCGGTGTGTCGACAGCAGACCCCACTGGGGAGTCGTCCCACCATCTTTTCTTCACGTTGACGGCTAGCCCTATGGATTTGTCGGAACTTGGTAGCTCCGGCGACGCCTACTATCAATGTTTAAAACATCGACAGCGGGCCACCTTAGGGGGTGTCGGAGCTTTAATAGCTCCGGCTTCATCCACCATCATCATGAGATCTTTGTTTTTCCTGCACACTAAAGTCAAGAAAAACAGTAAAATCCATTTCCTATCTCTAACTCAATTGTGGCTTACTATTCCCGAAAGAAATTTTAGATCGACAACAATTTTGTATACAATCAAGCGCATTTGTTTGTTTTCTTCAGGTCCAATCGTTCCTGGACTCGCCTTACTTTGGCCTGTCGAGGTGTAGGTAGAGTGGCGTACTTAGGGTGCAGGACCCGGCTAAGTCGATAGCACATCCCGGACCTAGATTGGCTTGGTGGCATTCAGGCGGGTAGGCCATTCAACAATGTTTAGACTCGGAAGAATTAACAATGCAACTTGAATTATACATGAATTGCTCAAGCTAAAGTTTCTTGAGAATTGCACAACTTTGTTATAGACAAGAAAGAGAAAAATAAAAAATATTGAGCCTGTACAGAATAAATGCACGTGGAGTCTGTTTTCACATAATGATGTCTTTCATTATAGGTCTGGGGTACAGGGGAAACAAGTACACTCTTAGGGTACGGTACCAGGCTAGGTGTGTTGCGTTTCTCGTTTGACCCAAGGTAGCTAGCTACACTTTTAGTTTTGAGACTGTGTCAAGTGTTGCCTGGACTTTGCGGACCTTCCGGGAAAGGTCCGGCTGTACTCCCGGAGGAGCTACCCAACTCTATACAATGACGCTATAACATACATCACATGTAATTACAAACTCACCTCCGTGATATTAAGCGTAGAACTTACGGAGGTGCTCAATGTACCAAGGATTAGGGAGCGGTGTCCCATCCTCGGTTGCCAGGTGAACGCATTCGGGACGGGATACTTTGATCACTCGGAAGGGTCCTTCCCGTCTGGGGGAAAGTTTGTTTAACCCTTCTCGAGTTTGTGTTCTCCGTAGCACTAGATCGCCTTCCTCAAGCTGTCGGTTATGCACATGCCTTTGGTGATAGCGCTGGAGAGCTTGGCAGTATCGGGCATTCCGAACAGCTGCTCGGCACCTTCCCTCTTCAATGAGGTCAAGGTCTTCACGCCGGAGCTGGTCCTGCGTGGCATCGTCGAAGGTCTGGACCCGAAGAGACCCCAAGGTGATTTCCGGAGGAAGGACTGCTTCAGCTCCCTACACCAAGAAGAAGGGTGTCTCTCCAGTTGACCGATTTGGAGTTGTCCTGTTGGCCCACAATGTGGGCAGAAGCTCTTCGATCCAGTTGGCTCCATGTTTTTTCAAGCGCTCATATGTGCGTGTCTTGAGTCCTTTTAGATTTATGCATTTGCTCTCTTAGCTTGGCCATTGCTTGTCGGGTGAGCTACAGAAGCGTAGCTGACCTGAATGTCGAGGTATTCGCAATATACTTGAAAAGCAGAGCTTGTGAATTTGGTCCTGTTGTCAGTTATGATCTTGTTTGGGACTCCAAATCTGCATACGGTGGACTGCAATAAATTGATAGCTGATTGCTTGTTTATTGTCACAACTGGAGTTGATTTCGGCAAATTGGTGAACTTGTCAATAGCAACGTATAGGAACTTTTAACCTCCGACGGCTCTTGGGAAAAGTCCCGAGATATCCATCCCCCACATAGCGAATGGCCATGTAGGAGGTATCATTTGTAAGGGTTGAGCTGGCGTGTGAATTTGCTTTTCATGGAACTGGCATGCTTCGCATTTCTTCACTAGCTCGGTTGCATCCTAGAGTGTTGTAGGCTAGTAAAAACCATGCTGGAAGGCTTTACCGACCAGCGTGCGAGAAGACGTGTGGTTCCCACACTCGCCTCCATGGATTTCCGCGAGAAGCTCGTTGCGTTCTTCCCTTGTAATGCACCGCATTAGGATGCCATTGGCACCACACCGGTAGAGATCCCCTTCTACCAGTGTGTATCTTTTAGCCAATCTGACTATCCAGTCAGCGGATACATTATCTTTAGGAAGGAAGTTGTCTTTCAAGTAGCTTCGGATCTCCCAGATCCATGCATTGGAGCTAACTTGAGCATTTGAGTCTTGCGTGTTGGGTTGCTCGGAGCTTCCTGCAGCACCTACAACCCTTGATGGACGCCATGGTAACAGGGCCATCGGGACCGCCAGCTTCGAGGTGTTGGACTCGCCCCCTTCGCTCAGTTCGGCAAGCTGAGCTGTTGGTTTTGACAATCTCCGGACGAAGGTTCCATCGGGAGCCGGAGCTCCGGTTGAAGCTTTAGTCGAGAGTTCGTCGGCTTCAGCGTTGTTGACACGCTGGACATGGCAAAGATCCAGGCCGTCAAAGTCCTTCTGAAGCTTCTGGACTTCAAGTAGGTATGCATCTAGTTGAGGGTTGTTGCAGCAGCATTCACCTTTGACTTGCTTTATGATGAGCTACGAATCACACTTTATCAATAGCTGCTTGACACCATATGATAGTGCCACCTTGTGCCCATATATTAATGCTTCATACTCTGTCATGTTGTTGGTCGCCTTGAAGTCAAGGTGAACCATGTATTTGACCTTCTCCCCGGTCGGAGCGAGGAGAAGAATTCCAGCTCCGGCCCCCTGCTTCTGCACGGAGTCGTCGAAGTAGAGAGTCCAGTGAGGCTTGGTGAAGACCGGAACCTTGGGTTCCGGCTTCTGCTCACTAGGGCCCCCAGGATTTGATGGAGAAGGGGTCCATTCCGCCACGAAGTCTGCTAATGCTTGACTCTTGATTGCTTGTCTTGGGATGAATTCAAGATCGAACTCGGCCAGTTCCGCTGCCCACTTTGCAATGTTCCCAGTAGAGTTGGGGTTATGCAAGATTGCTCGCAGTGGATAAGAGGTTACCACTGAAATCTTGTGAGCTTGGAAGTAGTGTCGAAGCTTCCTAGAGGCAACAAGTACTGCGTAGAGCAGTTTATGCACCTCTAAATATCGAGTCTTGGCGTCATGGAGTACTTCACTGATGAAGTACACTGGGCGTTGGATTGCCCGGACCCTCCCGGAGGGGCCCGTAGCTTCCTCCTCAGCAACTCGGACCCTCCCGGAGGGGTCCGGACCTTCTTCGAGGACCTCCAGGTTCTTGCTTGAAGAACTCGGAGCTTCTTCTGAAGTGACCCGAACCTTCCCGGAGGGGTCCGGATCTTCTTGTTCGGCAACAGCAACTCCTCCACTTAAAGAAGGTGGTTCTTCTGGCATCTCTCCTTGAGGATCTGGGTCTGGGAGCTGGGACCCAGACTCGCCTTCAGGTAGCTCCCGACCCTCCCGGAGGGGTCTGGACTCCTGAAGTGGGTATGGTTCTGGTCTTTCCGCAACTAGGACCAAGTTGACAACTTCATCAGTTGCTGAAATGTAAACCAGAAGTGGATCACCAGGATTCAGAGCTACCAAAGTTGGTAGAGTGGTGAAGGGCTTAGCTCTTGAAAAGCCTTTTCTGCTTCTCCAGACCATTGGAATGGTCCGGACTTCCTCAATAATTTGAAGAAGGGTAGCGCCCGTTCCGCCAGTCTTGAGATGAACCGCCTGAGGGCAGCTAGACATCCAGTCAGCTTCTGGACGGCCTTGATGCGAGCTGGTGGCCACATGTCTTCAATAGATTTAATCTTTGTCGGATTCGCCTCTATTCATCGGTGGTTCACCAAGAATCCAAGAAGCTTTCCGGAGCTAACCCCAAAGACACACTTGTCCGAGTTCAGCTTCGTGCGTGTGATTCGCAATTTGTCGAAGACAACTTGCAAGGTGTCAAGGAATGACTCCTTGTTATTGATCTTGACGACGATGTCATCAACATACACTTCCACTACATCTCTGATGAGCTCTCCAAAAGTTTTGTACATAGCTCGTACGAACATTGAAGCAGCGTTTTTGAGACCGAATGGCATGGCAGTGTAACAATATAATCGATCTACAGTGATGAAGGAAGTATGCTCTTCATCTTCCCTAGACATTCTGATTTGATGATACCCAGAATATGCGTCTAGGAAACACAGTAATTCACACCCGGAGGTGGAATCCACTATCTGATCTATTCTAGGTAGTGGGAATGGATCCTTTGGACATGCCTTATTTAGTGTAGTGTAGTCGATACACATCTGAAGTTTCCCGCCGGCTTTTGGTACAACGACTGGGTTTGCCAGCCATTTTGGGTGGAAGACTTCTCGGATAAATCCAGCTTCGAGAAACTTCTTCACTTCTTGACGTATGAAGTTATGTCGCTCTAATGATTGCTTCCGAGGCTTCTGATGTACAGGCCTAGCGTCGGGATAAATCTTCAGATTGTGCTCAATCACTTCCCTAGGGATCCTAGGCATTGGTGATGGTTGCCAGGCAAACACATCGACATTAGCCCAGAGGAAAGTGATGAGCGCGAGTTCCTATTTGTCATTCAGGCCTCCCGATATATGGGTGGTCTGAGCAGCGTCGGAACCAATTTGGATGACTTTGATGGGAATGTCGATGTCGCCGCTTGGTTGCACACGAGGTGCGTAGGTTGAGCCCCGATGACGAATGCTCGGAGGCTTCGGAGCTTGCTCCTTTCCGGATTCTTCCTCCTGCGATGTAGCAAGCGCGTGGAGTTCTTCCAGAGCAGTAACTCTGGCGATGCGATCTCCAGGGATCCGGAGAACACCTGCTGGTGTTGGCATCTTTAACACCAAGTAACCATAATGAGCAGCAACCATGAATTTGTACATGGCCGGCGTGCCCAAGATGGCGTTGAATGGTAAGTTGATATGCGCCACGTCGAAGACCAACTTCTCGGTCCTGTAATTCTACAGAGTCCCGAAGGTCACCGGGAGAGTAATGGCACCGAGTGGAGTGATAGCCCCCGGAACTAATCTGGAGAAAGGTCGGGAGGGGCGAAGATCTGAAGGTCGGAGCTGAAGCTTGACGAAGGCTTCGAAGCTTATGAGGTTCAGCCCCGAACCTCCGTCCACCATTACATGGTGAAGCTGGATGTTGTTCATGGTTGGAGATACCATCAGTGGAAGTTGGCTAGCTCCGATCATGTTCTGCGGGCAGTCCGAAGCCTCAATGGTGATGGAAGTGTCCATCCACTTCTAGTGCGGCTCCGCCCTGGCGGTGGGAGCTACAGAGGCCATGTCCCGCCGCATTTCCTTGAGGACACGGCGGGAGGTGATGTCCCACGAACCACCAAAGATGTTGTTCATGGTCTTCCGACGTTCATTATCGGAGACGTCGGAGTCATCGTCAATGGAGGTGTAAACAGCCTTCAAGACCTTTTTGGGGTCCTGAAAGCCTAACTCCTCTTCAACCAGAGCTTCGTCGACTTTTTTTTTCCTTCCCTTTGACGGAAAGGAACTTCTTCTCGACACTTGTTGTAGCGCTCGGCGAGGTTCTGGACCTCTCGGCAGCCTTCTAGGTTGTGGTTGTTCGTCTTGTGTATAGGACACCACATCTTGGAGCTGCCTCCATCTTTAGACGACGGCCAAGGTCGTTTCCCGGGGGGTGGCCCCCGGCCACCCGGAGCTGCGGTAGCAGCGGCAGTGGGTGTGCCGGTCGACGGCTTCTTCTTGTCGTTGGACTTTTTCTTCTTCTTGCCACTCCCGGAGGTAGCGGCTTCACCCTTGGAGGACTTTTTGTTGTCCTCCGGAGGTGGTTGGGAGTGCATTTCAGGGCCCTCTGCAGCTTTGGCACACTTGTCTGCCAAGCTGAAGAGTTACGTGACGCTGGTGACTTCCTTGGTCGCCAGCTTCTCCAGCATCTTCTTGTCTCGCACGCCCTGTCTGAATGCCACAATAACAGAGGCGCTTGAGATAGAAGGAATGGTGTTTCGTACCTAGGAGAACCTCTGGATGAAGGATCACAGGGACTCTCCCCCCTTCTGCTTGACAACAAAAAGGTTTAGTTTCGTGCTTGGTCGGGTGTATGAGCTCCCGAAGTTGGCGGTGAACTGTTGGCACAACTCCGCCCAACTATTGATGGAGTCGGGCGGAAGGCTCATGAACCAAGACCTAGCGGTCCCAGTTAAAGACACAGGGAAATAATTGGCCATCACGGCCTCATTTTCCCCAACTGCAAGGATAGCGGGGGAGTAGATTTGGAAAAATTCAGCGGGATTGACAGTCCCGTCAAACTTCTTCGGCGGGTGAGGCCGGAGCTTCTGCGGCCATCTGACCATGCATAGGTGCATGGATAGGGCAGAAAAGCCTCCTCCTACTCCCTCAGGAGCAGGGCTATCCCGAGCGTCTCGCCTCTCACGAGCATGCTCGATGTGGACGCGGCTGTCCTGTTGATGGTAATGATGATCGAGCTCAGCCTGGAGGTCGTGAGTCGAAAGCCTGGTTACCGTGTGAGTACGTCGTGCCCCGGAAGACAGCGACGTTGCTTGTTGAGATGCAGCACGCCTCCTGTGCTGCGAAGCGTGCGGACCGAGTCTACCTGATACGGTCCGATGCTGTGATTGGGCCCACCCCGAGGGGGGAGGACCTTGATTTCTAATGGCATCGGCTGCTGCTGCAACCAGATGTTCCACATCAGCTCTCCACTGCTCCATCGCACCCTGGGGTGCTCCTGGAGGCAGTGGACGTTGGAGAAGAGCACGCATGGCATTAACCGTGTGTTCAGGGTTGTTGTTCGCTGATGCAGTGACCGATGCAGACGCCCCATCTCGATGTCCAGCTTGATTCGCCATAGCGGATGGTGGCGGTGGCGGCATGGCTCCTGCTGTCACCACGGCACCTGTTGGCTGCTGCATGTTGGAGGAATTACCTCCAGCAGGTTGCGCAGCATGGTTGCCGCTGGATGATCCAGCAGCAGAGTTCACCATCTTTGAATCTCGGGCACCCCCTACCTGGCACGCCAACTGTCGGGGTGTGATTCCGGTAATTCTCCTGGTACTACCGGTGGCAACCCGCGGAGTTTGTAGTTCATTTGTGGGCGCGCAGAGATTCAGAACAGAATGATGAGTAGACACGAGGATTTACGTGGTTCGGGCAGCCTGAGCGTAATACCCTACTCCACGGGGTGTGGTGTTGCTGTATTGAGCGTCTGAGCGCTTGTGGGCGTGTGTAGACTTGTGTGGAAGAGCCCTCCTATGTATCACTCGACCAGTCCTTTTATAGTACAAGGACTGGTCGTTACACCGTTAGCCTGGCCGACATGTGGCCTTGGCAGTTACTGATGCTTAATACACAATTAATGTGTTTAATCACCCTTAATAGCGTGATAACGCGCCTTGACAGTGGCGTTACTGGTATTAAGGGCCCTCCGATCATGTGTCATTAAGATAGCATTAATGACACTTAATCGGGTCTTGAAGTCTTTAATTATCCTTGAAGGTCCGAGCTGTTGGAAGTACACCACTTTGCATGTTGAGGTTGAAGGTCCGGCGGTTGGACGCGTGGCAGCTCCGGACCTTACTGTCTTGGACGAGTAGGTCCAGTGCTATTGTACACATGTCGGTACCGGAGCTTCCCTCTGTCGGGGGTTAGGTCCGGGGGTGCCATACATGTATCAAGTCTGGAGCTTCCCCATGCGTGGGATGTAGCTCCGGTTTGATGATACACGTGGCGGCACTGTGACTAACTATAGAAGGGAGGCAGGTCTGGTTCCGAGTGACACGTGGGGCCTTCAGAGGTCTTCAACACTGATGGGCGGAGTTCCTTTGCTCTTTTTGCAGTCCCAAGGGGTATCCAGTACGCAGGGTACCGATAGAAGGCGTAAGGAATCCCCAAACGGTGTGTGCTTTCCTTCTTAAGTAAGCCTCCGCAATGCTTGGATGGAAACCGCAGAGGGGCCGACGATACAATTCAAAAACTTCACCCTGCCAATGACAAGGGGGCTCGGGGCCACCCTGACGATCAAGTCGAGGTCCTTACCCCAGGCGAACAGTTGTCATCATGAGAGGCGGGAAGCCTGAGGGCGGCGGCCTGACAGGGCGCGCGGAACCAATACTGTTTTCGTATGGGGAACCGACGACCATCAATTGCGTGAGATCTGCACGCTCAGATCTCACACGCCGCATCCTGGATATGCCACGTGGCGATGCTTTAACTGCGAACTACTGCCAACGGCACATCCAAAGACCCTTGAAGACACGGCTTAAAAACCGAAGGATGGACCCACCTCCAGCAGAACGACTTCATCCAAAAGGTCTCTCCGCGAGGTGGGCCCAGCGGGCCACTGTCGGTACCCTATGTACCGGATACCCCTTGGGACTGCAAAAGGAGCAAAGGAATTCCGCCCATCAGTGTTGAAGACCCCACGTGTCACTCAGAACCGGACATGCCTCCCTTCTATAGTTAGTCACAGTGCCGCCACGTGTATCGTCAAACCGGAGCTACATCCCACGCATGGGGAAGCTCCGGACTAGATACCTGTATGGCACCCCCGGACCTAACCCCCGACAGAGGGAAGCTCCGGTACCGACACGTGTACAACAGCACCAGACCTACTCGTCCAAGACAGTAAGCTCCGGAGCTGCCACGCGTATAACCGTCGGACCTTCAACCTCAACACGCAAAGTGGTGGACTTCCAACGGCTCGGACCTTCAAGGATAATTAAAGACTTCAAGACCCGATTAAGTGTCATTAATGTTATCTTAATGACACATGATCGGAGGGCCCTTAATACCAGTAACGCCACTGTCAAGGCGCGTTACCACGCTATTAAGGGTGATTAAACACATTAATTGTGTATTAAGCATCAGTAACCGCCAGGGCCACATGTCGGTTCAGGATAACAATGTAACGATCAGTCCTTGTACTATAAAAGGACTGGCCGAGCGATACACAAGAGAGACTTCCACACAAGTCTACCCACGCCCACAAGCACCCAGACGCTCAATACAGCAACAACACACCCCGTGAAGTAGGGTATTACGCGCAGGCGGCCCGACCCACGTAAATCCTCGTGTCTACTCATCATCCTGTTTTGAATCTCTGCGCGCCCACAACCGAACTACAAACTCTGCGGGCTGCCAACGGTAGGACCGGGAGAATTGCCGGAATCACACCTCGACACTACTTGTTCGACTTATTTAGTCGTCGCTTTCTGAGTGACATGAATGTATTGATTATATCATCTTCATCTACTTAGAAGAAAATATCTCGCTCAATGAATGTGACCAAGCAATCATCCAGAAGATTGTCACCCAGTTTATTTCTTAACTTTGTTTTCACCAAAGTCATTGCAGAAAATACCCTTTCAACACTCGATGTTGCCACTGGTAGAAGCAATACCAATTTGAGAAGCAAGTAGACCATATCATATAGTTTATGCCTTTGTGTTTCAACAAGCTTAATCGAGAGGTCAACGATGTTGTCTAAACCTTTGAACTTATCATCTTGACTCATATCATCAATGTAATTATTAAGTTGCAACTCAAGCTTTAACAATCATTGTGCGAGAAATCCTTAGGATAAAACTCAGTCAATCTACGTACCTTTTGTACATTAAAGGAAGCAAATAAGTTGGAAGGATACAAGAGAGTAGCTCCATATTAATCTCATCAAATTAATTATTGAGTTCTTGAATAATTTGATCAATAGCACCAATGTATACTTCTCTTCTGAAATAATCATCATTTGTCTCATTTCGAGCACGAGCGTACCATTTTGATTTTCCATAAGGCACATAATCACCATCCATAGAAGGGACTTCCACATCATGTTCAATACAAAATGAGGTCACCTTCTCAAAAAATTGAACCCAACCATCACACCTTAATTGTTGCATTCTGTTCTTCGCCACATTAACAAGTGAGATTGTATTAAGAATACTGGCTCCCTTCGTTGCAAGCACTCTAATAACTCATTTGTGTATCCAAGAGTAACATATGTGCAAAGAAAACAAATTCAAATGTCTCAAATGCTCCAAGTACAAAATGTATTTTTGTCCATCATCCTTATGCGAGGTGTCATCACCAAGATCGATAAGAATATCATGAATCATGGAAAACATAGTAATAATATTGCATATTGTTTTATAATAAGATCCCCATCAAGTTTCGTCAGGTCTAGGTAAACTCATCTCTTGATTCAATCCAGAGAAAATGAACAAATTTGTTTAATCACAAAAAAACACATATATAGAGTCATCAACATACCGTAATTGTCTGATCGAAGGAGATCATATGTATTATTTTTGTCTGTATTATTTGGACGTTCAATTGGCAATCCAATCGTACTGTTGAACTGTTGGACGTGCCGCCATGGGTACCTTCGGTACACGTATCGACGTGGTGCCTCCGTTCCTTCGAAATCGAGACGGCGAGGTCGATACGGGGATGCCTGTACGACGCTGTACGGCAAGATCGAGACGGCGAGATCAAGTCAAGGTGCCGAGATCGAGACAGTGATGGGCGAGACGTGGTGTTTCCGGTGTGACCCTGACTCGATTGGGCCCAGGGGTAGTATTTTGTTGTTTTTAGGGCGGCGCTAGAGTGCTGGACTCGGTCTCGTTCCAGTGCTAGAGTCGGTTCCGCTGTTGGACCTCCCGATCGTGCAGCAACCCAGCCAAAGACTGATTAAAAAAACAGATACGAAGTATACTTAAATTTGTCTGGGCCCAAGGTATGTCGGGGCTCACCCGGCATACCTTGTAGGTCCGCCCCTGCTTATTGGTCTTGCAAGACACTTCTTCCAGATTACTATTAAATTGCTGGTTTGGTTTTAGCGCGTTGTGCATGAGTCATGGCGGAACTGTTGCGTCATCGTTTCGACGAGGACACTACCCACTAGTACGTTGAGGCAGCAGCCAGCGTGTGTTTTGGAGTCGAGTGCACACCTGACGCCACCACGCTCTGTCGCCATCTCTATCTGATTATGCTACACTTATTGGTCTCGCAAGACGCTTCTTCCGAATTATTATTAAATAGCTGGTTTGGTTTTAGGGCGCTGTGCATGAGTCATGGTGGAACCGTTGAGTCGTCGTTTCGACTTTCGACGAAGACACGACCCACTAGTACGTTGAGGCAGCAGCAGTAGTTTAATCGATCACGGTTTAGCACAGCTGCTAGCTCTTACGATTATGGGCGTCGCCTTTCGTACCAGGGAATAAATAATGTTATTTTTGCTCGGCTTCACGTCGTGGCGTACGGATTGCACAGCAGCTAGCACCCGCGCTTCTAGCTAGTGTAATGCAGTGGGTTAGATTACACGTGGGTGGGCTCCGTGTTTGTCTGGAGCTGGCGATCCTGATGCACGCAAGTTGAAGGCAGCAAAGCCAAGCAGCGACTTGTCGGGATGGGAGGCCGAGTGCGCGCGACAGGGAACGTGGGGCCGGCCGCCGAAGAAGCAGTGGCGAGCTGCGGCATTCGCGCTGCGTGGATCATCATCAATGGATTTAATTGGCTCATTTGGGTTTCGGTTGAACCGGCCGAGGATACGCAGCTTAGATCTAGAAATAAGCGAGGTAGTGCGCCGTGATGAATGGGTAGTTGATGGCTTTGCACCCCTACTCCTCCTTTTTCCTGGGGACGCACTCTTTTCTACGAAATTCTTTGGCAGCTGATTCTTTTCTCATAAGTTTTGGGTGCTGAATTGAGTCGTTAGCATGCGATATAGTATGAGCTGGGGGCACTAATTAACCTGCTCGAACTCGGAAGTAGTACTGCAAAATCGGCCAACCTTTACTGAATGCTCTATGTGCATGCATGCACCCAATAATTGACTCGCACAGTAGCTAGCCTGCTGTACGAGCGCAGAGCTATAGGCCCGGTGTTGACATGTGGAAAGGTATAGGTCCAATCATCAATGAACAGTGTGGATCCTGTCATACTGTGCGAGTTGACTTGTCATATTATGACCACATTGACCTACAGTTAACACCCCAAATTTTAAATAAAACCAAACTTGAATTTAAAATAATTTAAATATTAAATTAAAACAAGGGAAGAAAATTAAAATAAGAAATTGTGTGTTTGCTTCTCGTGATTAGATGCATGTGTGTACTTTGAATTAAAACTTAGTAGCATTCTGATTTGAATTTGAAAACATAAGTTAAAATTTGATTAGAAATCTAAATCTGAAATTAGAAAAACCCTCTCTCTCTTAAACGTCTTCATGGGCCGAAACCCAACCCTTCCCCGAAGCCTAACCCACCCTCTCCCAGCCGCAGCCCGCCCTCCTCCCTTCTTTGTCTTTTTCCTTGTGTCGCTGACACTTGGGCCCCACCTGTCAGCGCCATTCTTTTCTCTCCCCCATCGGCCCACTCGCGCGTGTGCCTTGGATTCCATCGCTCCTCCCTCTCTATCTGTGCAGCGGGCCCCGCTCGTCACCGCCCTCTCTCTCTGCTCAGCCCAAACCGATAATACCCTCCCTCTGTCTGCCCCGTGGGCCCCGCGCACGCACCTCGGATCCCTTCGCTCCTCCCTCTCTTTCGCTGGCGTGTGGGCCCTTGCTGTCAGCTTTCTTCCTCGAGCCTCCCTCCTCTCCCGCAGGTCACGCAGATTGCGTGAGCGCCCGAGCGCAGATGCCAAAATATCCCGACCCGACCTACTTGCGCCGCGCGTAGATCCCTCCCTATATAACGTGCCCCAACCCTAGCTTCTCCCCTTGGCGCACTTTTCCCCGCAACCAACCCGCCTCGCTGCTGCCGCGTTGAGTCGCCCCTGCGCCGCATAATTCCCCCGCTCCATGCCAATATCTTCCTTCCTAGCTAGCTGCCTTGCTTCTCAGAAACACGGCGAGCTCCTTCCGGCCCTCCCCGACGAGTATTGTCGCCTCGGACCCCAACGACGGCAAGATCCGGTAAGACCTTCCGCGCTCACCGCCGTTTCGACCCCGTCACTTGATGTATTCCCGCGTTGAGTCTTTTCACGTGCTTGCCATGCCCCAGAACACGCTCCGCAAGAAATCGCCGACGTGACACCTACTCACCGAAGTTCGGTGAGTTCCCGCTGCCTCTCACCGTTGCCCTGCCATTTTCGTTTGTTCCCTCTCTTTCTAACCTCGGTGTGGTGTTCGCCGAGTATCAGGGAAGCTCACTGCCAAGTTGGACGCGAGGGATCACCCCCGTGATGCCGCACCGCCAAAGACCGACGCGACCCCGCCACCTCCTCCCGTTGTGAGCCCTCTACGCGCCTCCCCGGATCGTGTAACCACCCTAGGTGAGTTCCAGTCGTCCTCCTCCGTCTATCCATGCTCTTAGGTGCGCAATTTAGTTAGGGATTGTCGTTGTTCCCTGTGCGCCAGCGGGTCCCTGGCCGCGCGCATGGTGTGCCGCCGTGTTGTAGCCGCCCCAGCAACCGGACTTGGCCAGGTAGGGCTCTGGACGTTCGATTTGGCTTGAGCGGCTAGCGGCTAGGATTAGACCCTTGTGACCATTTCGGTTCATAAAATCCTCACCATTCGTTTTAAATTCTAAGCTTCTAGTGAGGCCATGTATACGCTTTTATTTGCTTTAAATTTGTGACGTTCAAGTAGGATTCGATGGTCGATATTCAATCTAGTGTACCCCTTCACAAAAATAAAATCTGATCCACTCCTTTTAGATTTGACACTTTATATTGTGCCACATGTACTCATTCCTTAAATACAATCTGAGACACCTAACTTGATCCGACGGCTGAGAATAAAACATGGATACCCCTTCAATGTTTTGCGCATAACCCCCTGGTCACTTTAATTAAATTGCAAATAGGCCCCTCCCTTTACCAATTTGCCCCTATGTTGTTCTTTAATTAAATAAAATGGTGTTTTAACCCCTGGATCCCCAAGAAATTAGCATAAAACCCCTTGTACAGTTCTGGTTTATTTCAATTAGGTCCCTGTAGTGCTCTATTTAGTAATTAGCCCCTGTAATTAATAAAATTAACGCTTTAGCCCATGGAATTTGCATAAAAGCCCTTGGACAATGTTGTTCTCACCAAAATTGACCTGCATCTTGTTGAATTCACACATAGAATCCTAGTAAATGTTATATTTGCATTAAATGTCCTCATAAATATTTATTCATGCCTAATAATACTATGAATACTTAATAAAACGTGTTCTTGCGCCTTTTAAATGATTCTTGGCATATAGGAATGACAATAAAATGTATCATTGCATGCGATAATGATTTGTGAACTAAGTATAATATCATTCTTTCCATATCTATCACTGCATGTGATAATAAAGTAACATACTCTTGATCACTTTAAATGATTTATAACCTAGGTTTCCGTGCATAGATTCTCGTTACACCGTAGGATATTCGTGTAGTGTTCTTTATTACTTGTTTTGTTTGTGTGGTATACTGTTATTGAATGTGCTTTTATATCTCTCTTTCGGTAGTTTATTTGTGATCTTGCCACGATCGTGATGCGATGTGAAGACTTGGAAGATCGAAAGTTCTACCCGGAAGACGGAGCAGCTTCATGTTATAAAGAAAAGGCAAGTGCCCTTGACCACTTTGCACCGGTTAGGAAAATATTAAGGACGTAGATAGAATTAGTTGCATGCAAGTCTTAAATTGAATCCTATGTTAGGAAGTTTACTTAGATTTCCATATTATTCCTTGTCATTGGGTTTGGATGGTCTTGTTGGGACTTAGGTATGTGTTTATACTTAGCACTGCTGTCATTAGTTGGGTGGTAATGACAACTTGATATAATAATATTATTATTATTATCATTTATTGGATGAATATGGTTATATATATAGTAGATAGGAATCTGGACAGGTAGGTTTGAGTGGTGGGTGCAGTACGCAAGAGACTCGGGTTCATTGTGCTGGCGCCTGTTCTAGATTCTAAGGACCGGTTCTTGGTGACTCATGACTAGGCATTACTGTGCCACCACAAGACGGTATAGAACGGCTTAGCTCATTAATCAGGTAATTTTTCGATGGGTATGGGCAAAGTTCAGTGCAGGGAAGGAGTGGGGATTTACTACTCTGGATCCCCAAGGCTCAAGAGGGGGCTGCCCCGGCGGAGGGTGTACTCCATATATGTCGCGGTATGCGAAACCTTAGAGTGTTAATACTTGTTGGGAGACCCTTTGTAAAGGCTCTGTTGTGACCTTCTGGCTGCATACCTACGGAAGTGTGTAATGTGACCTACGGGTCACTGGCGACAGAGAGGTTCTTAGTCCACCTGAAGACAGAGGATGAAATCACAACTTGTGGGTCAAGTGGTACAAACTCTGTAGAGTATAAAATATCTAGATAGTCGTGCTCACGGTCATGAGTGCGCTTGGTAGCACTACCTTGATTAGTTGGGACTGGATGGTTTGGTTGGGAGCCGGGTGGTGTAACCCAGTGGGTTGGTAGTCGGGTGGTTTAACCCGAAGAGTTTGGTACCCGGGTGGTATAACCAGGTGAGTTGGCCTCTAGGTGGATATAACCTGGACGGTTGTGGGTCGGTTGGTGTAACCTAATGGTTTATTCTATTATTGGATATATGCGTCTGTCGAAGGTCATAAACGACACTTCCCCCGGACTTGCTTAGAGAGCAACCCACGGAGGTTCTTTAGATTCACGAGGGCTAGTCCCACGAGATTGAGCGCAGCAAGATGATGAACACAGATGGTTTACGTGGTTCGGGCCGCCGGAGCGTAACACCCTACGTCCACGGGAGTGCTTGTGTATTGCCTTGCTTGAGCGTGTATGAGTTTCGATCCCTTGTGAAGGTTGCCTGCTGAGTCCTTTTATAGTCCAAGGACTCTGCAGTCACAAGGTGGGCCCTCGGGCCCGACAGGTGGTCCCAGGGAGAGCCAAATCCTATACAAGATCTAGGATTAAATGCTATCTACTTCCCTTTGTCAGGGGCTTCAATGTGCCGTCCGGCCACGCCGTGCGCCAGGGCTACACATAGTTGTTCATGATGGCAGAGCATGTCTCGTCCGTCTTGTCCCCGCGGCTTACTCGTCCGTCTTGCGTCGTGGGTCTGTACCGGCTACTTGGACAAGACAGAACACTGGAGCCTTGACTTGCGCATACGCGACTCCGCTTCGTCTGGGGATGGCGCGTGTACTTAATGCCTGTCTGAGCAGCGCACTCTTTCCTTTACTGCGGCCTCCTGCCGTACTGAGTTGGCCGTCCGCCACGTGGTCGCACCGGAGCCTGCCTCTGCGGGGAGTCGAGCGCCTGGCTGTACAGACCACGTGGCGCCTCCGGAGCCCACCTCCGCGGAAGGGCGGAGGCTCAGCCCTACGGGCCATGTGGTAGTTTCGAAGCCCTTCCCTGCGGGGAGACGGGCCTGGTCCCTGGGATTCCAATGGCTACGTGGCAGCCCCGAAGCCCGCCTCGGCGGGGAGGCGAGGGTCCGGTTCTGCCGGCCAAGTGGCAGCCCTGGAGCCCGCCTCGGCGGGGAGGCAAGGGTCCGGTTTTGCTGGCCACGTGGCAGCCCCGGAGCCCTCCTCGGCGGGGAGGCGAGGGTCCGGTTCTGCCGGCCACGTGGCTGCCCTGGAGCCCGCCTCGGCGGGGAGGCGAGGTCCGGTCCTGCCAGCCACATGGCAGCCTGGGAGCCCGCTCCAGCAGGGAGGTAGGATCTGGTCCTTCCCTCCACGACGTGGCAGCCTCAGACTCTGCCTTCAAGTAGGTCGAGTCCTTAGCCATTTTCTCCTTGTGCGCGGGGGTACCCGGTCTGCGGGGTACCGACAGTGGCCCTCGAGCCCACCTCGGGAGAGTCGTCGATACCGCAGGTGGGGTCTTCTTCCTTATCTTCCTACGCAACTCTTTCGATTCCAATTCGGGGCAGTTCCCCGGGCGGCACGTCCCTGCCATCGTGGTGACGCGTCTCTCTCTGGTAAGCGGAGGCGCGGGACGTGCGCCGCGCGACATGACTTCTGCTTTAAATCGTGCTTTAACTACGACGGTTCCCAAGGTGGCTCCTGCACATCCACTGCTTTTGCCCTTTCAGAAACCGCTGAGTTACCTCCCGCATAGTTGACCACCCGGCTCGTCTTCTTTGCCGAGCGACCTGGGCCCTCATGTCATTGCCTATGCAAGTCTGTTGCTCTTCTACCAAAGCTGTGGCGATTCACACGCCATGTCTGTTGGCTTGCAGAGGTCAATAAAAAGAGACCTTTCCCCCTAAGGGTCCTTTCTTCTGCTTATGCATCCTTGCGCTCGTGCCTCTTTCCCCATGCCTAGTTCTTGCGCTCTAGCTCCCGATCTCCCCTTCCAGAGCCTCCTCCTTCAACCTCATGGCAAGCATCCTACCCAGGTCCCGGCTGTCCAGGTCTGCCGATCTGGCCCCCGTGCGCCGGCTTCTCGGCTGGCAAGCCCCTGAGCAGGAGAAGTGGCTCCATCATAGGAAGCTCCCACTGAACCTCACCGACGGGGAAATGGTGATGTTCTCGTCATACGTGCTGGCCGGCTTCGTTCCACCAGCATCTGCCTTCCTGGTAATGCTTCTGGAGACCTTCGGCCTCCAACTCCACCACCTCCCGCCGAACTCGATCGCCTTGTTGGCGGTCTTTGCTCACCTCTGCGAGATGTTCGTGGGGGTGATGCCGTCGGTGAATCTCTTCAGGTACTTCTTTGTACTGAGGGCCACCGACAAAAACTCAAAGGATCAGCTCGGTGCCTACTACTTCCAGCACCGAAGCAAGGTCCCCTCTAGGTACATTGCTTCCTTCAGCTCTGCACGATGGGAGCAATGGCGCGAAGATTGGATGATTGTCAAGGTCGAGGCTCACGATCGGATGTGCCTCCCCACCGGGAGCCCCTACTCCGAGCGGTCATTCTAGGAGGAGCACCCACAGCTGGAGAAGGCGTTTGACCCAGTGTTGGAGAGGATCCAGATGCTGGCGGACCACGGGCTGATGTCTGCGATGGTGTTGAGGGACTTCATGTCCTGATGCATGGCTCCGCTCCAGCGCCGCACCCGCCCGACGTGGATGTACACCGGCCGAATGGACTGCACCCGGCTCGAGACCGGCCCCGACTCCAACCCGGACGAGCAGCTGTTGCACGATATGTTGGTCCGGGTCTGCGCCGACGACGTTTCCCCTGAGGGACTGGCCCTTCCGGCGGCCTGCTGCCCCCTGTGCTCAGACTCCGAGCTAAAGAGGCGGCTGCTGAAGGTGGTGCCGACACTTGACGAGTCCGGGCTGGCGCAGCGCCAGATTGGAGACCCGTTCCGGGGGGTCGACGTTGCCGACAATGCTGAGGGGGTCGACATTGCCAACGACGTTGAGGGAGGCGGAGATCCCTCAAGCTACGAAGATCCCTCGAGTGATGACCCCTCATGCGGGTTTCGGCACCGTCAGCGGGGAGGTATCGGCACCTCTGCTGATAAGGGGAAAGGGAAAGCACCAGTGCCGGTGTCGGACCCGACCCCCAAGAAGTGCGCTCGGTCACCACCGTCAGTCCCCTCCATTCCTCGTCAGAATGCCAGAGTCCCGCTGCAGCCGGCGTCAGGGGGTGCCGGTGGCACCACTTTGCCGCCCGAGTCCTTGACGCGCAAGAAGGGGAGGCTCCTCAACGCCGATGGGACCCCAGCATTCCCTCGCCGTTCGGAGGAGCGCCAAACTTCGGGGATGCCGCCGACTCCTCCATCTCAGGGGCCCCAGCACACGCAGCGGCCCCCATCGCGGGTTTGGGGGGTCCGGACCCCCCCCCCCCCCCAACCCTTTCGGGAAGCGGTGGAACTTCAACGTCCCCTGGTAAGTCTGCATAAATTTCATCTTGGATGTTCTTTGTTGTGTGCTTACCCTGTAATATACTTATGATTCGTGTTTGTCTTATTTCAGCGCAACCGCGGCTACTCCTTCTCCACCCGCGCGCCCTTTTCCTGGTGGGCATGCTGCTCCAGCCGGCTCACGAGGCTCCATTGCAGCCTCGGACCCTGCTCGGACGCACCGGGCTGCTGCCGCCGAGGTGCCCCGGGAATTCGTGCCCGAGGCCCCTACAGCAGCTGCTGAGGGTCCGCAGCGTGTGCCGACAACTGGTGTCGCGCCCGCCAATGACTCCACATCCATCGGCTATTCCGCACCGGACGATGCTACCGCGCCGACTGACACTGCTACGTCGGTTGGCGCCACCGCCCAGGTGGAGCTCTCGGAGCCGGCTTAGGAGCCGTCAGCAGCAGTGTTGGGGCCTCCGCTGGGGAGGGGGCCCCTGGAGACGACGTGCCTGCTTCCAGCGACGGTCCCCCCCCCCCCCCCCCCCCGCCTTCTCTGATTGGGGGAGCTCTGGTCCCCGTCTCCCCGGCGGTCCTCCAAATGTAGGATGATATTGAGGAGGTGGGGAGGCAGGGACCTGCGGCTACGATGGAGCCCCTCCCCCTGTCTGAAGCCATGGCCGTAGCCTACTCCGGTTTTTGGCAGGCTCGAGCGACCCTCGACCGGGAGAGGGGGAGGCTTGAGGACGAGGAGGATCGGCTCCGAGGATGGGCGAGGACCCTGGAAGCCCGGGCCCGGTTGGCGAAGAGCCGGGCGGTGCAGCGGGAGGCAGTCGTCCAGGAGGAGATGAAAATCCTCGACCAGGAGCGTGAGCTTATCGCTCGTCTGGATGCCATCACCCAAAAGCTGAAGGAGGACGCCGCGGTGATCCATGCTAAGGCCAGCTCCCACCTCCAGTCCTGCGAGGAGCTCCAGCAGCTGTTATCTCATCGGGGCCTGCTCTTGCCTAACGGGAGCAGGAGTTGGCAGTGAAGCAGGCTGAGGTGGAGGCGACCTCCCGCCGGCTCATCCTCCAACGGGAAGGGGCGAGAATATGTGCCGCCAAGCTAGACCGCCGGGATGCTGCCCTGGCTGAGGTGGAGCAAGCCCAGTTCACTGAGCGCCAGGCTCTCCTGGACCGCGAGTTCAACATCACCCTCAAGGAGGGTGACTTGAGCCGCCGCGAGAGGGAGGTCAGCGAGCGCGAGAGGGCCCTGCCAACCAAGGAGGAGCGGTTCCTGGACAGCAGCCCGCGGGCGCTGGCGGCAGCCCAGCACGAGGTGCGGGAGCTCCGGGCATCGCGTTCTGCTGAGGCCCGGAAGGTCTGGGATTTCCTGGGCGGCGCCAACTCAGCTTTTGTGTCGCTCGGCTTCATCCCGATGCGCGTGGGGGAACCAGCGCAGGAGGTGAGTCAGGTGTTCCCAGCTCTTGACTCCACCAGCTCGAAGATGCGTTCGCTGGGGGCCATCATCGACAACCAGTTGGAGGCAGAAGGGAAGATGCTGGTGAAGGAGGTGGCGACGCACATTCTGTCCTGCTACCGGAGCTGATCCCTGATGTCCCTCTTCAGCCGGTCCTCGAGGAACCCATTGCCGAGAGGGAGGAGGCCGCCAAATCTTAAGTCTCAGATGTCATGGCGCTCATCACCTCGAGATTATAGCGGGGCGACTGAGGGCTCCCCATGCGCTGCTTGTATCTTGTGTTTCTTTCAGTTTTTCTTTGTAGTTGTTTGTGATAACAGACCTTCATTTTGGAACGAAAAATCTGCTTGGAGTGTACCTCATGCTTAGCATGTTTTACTTTTCAGCAATATCTTCTAGTTGTCTGTTATTCCTTAGCTTCCCAGACCTGCCGTCCCCCGAAGTGTGGCCCCCTGGCAGGTGTGGCCAGTTGTTATGGGCACACCTGTCAAATACCTAGAACTTAGGGCGGACGGTTGCAGGGGAGCTTAAGATGCGTAGGTAGCATTGCTGTAACTAAGTATGTAGGGACGTCGACGGCGGGCCCCCTGGGGGTGCCGCTGGAGCTTCAGTCCGGCGGTGCCCACCATCTTCGGTGAAACATCGACAGCAGGCCCCCTGGGGGTGCCGCCGGAGCTTCAGTCCGGCGGTGCCCACCATCTTCGGTGAAAGGTCGACAGCGGGCCCCTTGGGGGTGCCGCCGGAGCTTCAGTCTAGCGGTGCCCGCCATCTTCGTGGGTACTCCGACGGTTATTGCCAGAATAACTCCTTGAAGACCTGCGTATAGATGAAAAATATGAGAAGTAATTTTGTCCGCTGGTCATTTCTCCCCTGCTCTTTTTTAGTGTCGCTTGACTTACGATCTTGGGCTGACTCATGGGGCTTGGGTAATTCAGTGCATCTGCACCTAGGGCTCGCTATCCATACTACCTAAGGGTGGTCCATCTGGCCCCGAGTACTCAGCTGCAGTGCTGGGGAGGCGGAGCGCACAGGCTTAGGGTACAGGATCAGGCTAAGCAGGTTGTGCCCCTGGACCTCCCGCTCGGTGTAAGCCTTTCCCGGGGGAGACCGTCTAGAGACACAGGCCCCTGAGTATGGGAACATCCGAGGCCTCAGGTACATTGTAGCTACCTCAAGCAACCCCAACTGCAACCAGACGGCAAGGCTCCCACTATTGCTAAAGCAGGGGAAAAAATGACAGCGCCTGTCGGTACCCTGCAGACCGGGTACCCCCGCACACAGGAGAAAACCGCTAAGGACTCCGCCCCTGCCTAAGGGGTCGAATCCAAGGCTGCCACGTCGAGGAGGGAAGGACCAGCTCCTACCTCCCCGTCGGAGGGGGGGGGCACCCAAGCCGCCACGTGGCTGGTAGGACCGGACCCGTGCCTCCCCGCTGAGGCGGGCTCCGGAGCCGCCACGTGGCCGATCGGGGCCTTAGGGCCAAGCCCGCGTCCACATGAGGGAAGGCACCGGAGCTACCACGTGGCCTGCAGAGCTGAGCCCCCACCCCTCCATAGGGGTGGGCTCCGAATGCGCCACGTGACCTGATCCGCCAGGTGCTTCACTTCCTGCAGAGGCAGGCTCCGGCGCAACCACGTGGCGGACGGCCAACTCAGTGTGGTAGGAAGCTGTAGTAAAGCAACGCGTGCGCTGCTTAGACAGGCATTAAGTTCGTGCGCGCCTTCCCCAGGCAGGCTGAGTCACGCTTGCGAAAGTCAAGGCTCCAGTGTCCAGTCTTGTCCTAGCAGCCGGTACAGACCCACGCCGCAAGACGGACGAATGGGCCGCGAGGACAAGACGGACAAGACGTGCAGTGCCATCATCACCAACTATGTGTAGCCCTGGCGCGCGGCACGGCGCGGCGGGACGGCACATTGAAGCCACTGACAAAGGGAAGTAGATAACAATTAATCCTAGATCTTGTATAGGATTTGGCTCTCCCCGGGACCACCTGTCGGGTCCTGGGACACACCTTGTAACAGATGAGTCCTTGAACTATAAAAGGGCTCGGCGGACGACCTTAGCAAGGGACGAAAAAATTAGACCAAGGCTCATACACGCTCAAGCAAGGCAATACACAACACTCCTGTGGACGTAGGGTATTACGCTCCGGCGGCCTGAACCACGTAAATCCCCTGTGTTCATCATCCTGCTGTGTTCGATCTCCTGGGACTAGCCCTCGTGAATCCAAAGAACCTTCGCGGACTGCTCACTAAGCAGGTCCGGGGGAAGTGTCGTTTACGACCTTCGACATTTGGCGTGGCAGGTAGGGGGCTTTTTCCCCGTCAAGATCTTCACCAGCAGCAATGGTGAACGACCAATCCAACGCCGGATCATCCAGGGCGCAGTCGCGACGACAGACAGAGGCGGAGGATCAGGCGTCATCCCGCTCTAGGTCAGGCTACCGCTCTAGGGAAGGAAGGTCAGGACCTTCGCGTCGCACCGCAGTTACTTCGCCGGCTACGGGCCGGCACGCCACCCCACGGCGTACTCCGGCCGTGACAGCAATCACGGCGCCATCGGCTGCAAGCCCGGAGAGCGCGCTTGCGGCAGCGCGCGCGCTACTCCACAACCCTCCTGCTGGGGATGCCCCTCAGGGAGCAGCTCAGCAGTGGATCAATGACGTCAACCACCTCGTCACCGCCGCACTCAACGCGCCTCCGCCGAGGGAGACACATGCCCAGCTGATGCATGTGTCATTGTCGCGAACACCGACCATCGACCGATGGACGGCAGACTCGCGCTCGACCAGGGTCTCAACAACAGATCTGAGAACCGGGCTACAGTGCCGCAGGGCCGGAGAGGACTGCCGAGTCACCATCGAGCGCCAGAGGGAACGTCGGCGCAACCTCGAGGCAGATTACAGCGTGCCGGGCCCCGTGCCCCAGGCTCATGTTGTGTCTCCACCACACCAGACGTACGTCGTGCCTCCACCGCACCAGGCGTACGTTGCGCCTCCTCCACAGGCGTATGCAACACCGCCCCAGCATCAGGTGTACGCAGGCCCGCCTGCTCACCCAGGGTATGCACTACCGCCGCCAGCACCAGTCAGCCCTAGCCAAGGGTGTGCAGCGCTAGCGCCTCACCTCCGTTTCGTGGTCTGGCCACGAAAGTTCCAGCCACACATGCCGGAGAAGTATGAGGGGAGTGTCAACCCAAGCGAGTTCCTGCAGATCTACACCACTGCGATACTAGCTGCAGGAGGCGACGAGGCCATTATGGCTAACTACTTCCCCGTCGTCCTGACCGGCCCAGCTCGATCATGGCTCATGAACCTGCCCCAGGGGTCCATAACCTCCTGGGATGAGTTGTGCCGACTGTTCGTGGCTAACTTCGGCAGTTCCTACAAGTGCCCCGGCACCGAGCTTGACCTCCACGCCGTTAGGCAGCGCACTGGAGAGTCGCTGCGATCGTTCATCCAACGGTTCTCCCAGGTACAGAACACCATCCCTCATGTTGCTAGCACATCGGTTATCGTCGCGTTCAGACAGGGTGTGAGGGACAAGAAGATGCTCGAGAAGCTAGCCACGCACGAGGTGCGTGATGTCTCCGAGCTGTTCTCCCTAGCAGACAGATGTGCTAGGGCAGCTGAGGGGCGCAACTGGCACTCCCAGCCATCCTCAGAAGCAAGGGAAGCCACCCCGACTGAGGAAGGAGCCTCTGCGAGGAGCAGCGGCAAGAAGAAGAAGAAGGGCGGTGGCAAGAACAGGCCAAAGCCCGGAGCCCAGGCAATGGTGACTGCGGCGCCCAGCGGAGCCCGAGCGCCGCGCCGAGACAAGTGCCCTAGGCAGTCGCCTGATCCCGAGGAGCCTGACTTCAAGTGCCTGGTGCACCGTACAAATAGCCATAGTGCTAGCGAGTGCCGGGAAGTGAAGATATTCGCGGAACAATTCCGCGAACAGAAACAGAGGCTGCAGCGCCAGGAGGGTGCACCCCCCCCCCCCCCCCCCCCGCCAGAGGGAGGGCAAGCAGAAGGCTGATCTTGAGAAGGAGGATGACACAGAGATGGGGTTTCAGGAACCCCAGCGGGCGGTCAAGGCCGTCTTCGAGGGTGGCGACTCCGACTCCAGTAGTGATAAGGAGCGCCGCAAGACCCTCCATGTCATCTACGGGGGAGCCACCGACCCCATGTCCCGAAACGCGGTGAAAACCCTGCGTCGGGCAGTGGCCGCAGTCACCCCCGCCCCAAGTCCGGCTCCCCACCACAAGTGGATGAGCACGGCGATCAGCTTTGATTCTTCGGACTGCCCGAAGAACATGGCTGGGGCAGGAGTGCTCCCGCTGTTGGTGTCCCCGACCATCGCCAACGTGAAGGTCTTCCATGTGCTGGTAGATGGAGGGGCGGGCCTCAACCTCATCTCCACGGCGGCTTTCCGAAAGCTGCAGATACCGATGTCCCAACTCACACCCTCGAGCCCGTTCTCGGGTGTCGGACCTGGGCAGATCCTCCCGTATGGTAACATACACCTCCCGGTGACCTTCGGGACCCCGGAGAACTACCGTACGGAGAGCGTTTTATTCGACATGGCAGACGTCGACCTCCCCTTCAACGCAATCATCGGGAGGCCAATCCTCTACAGGTTCATGGCTGTAGCCCACTACGGCTACCTCGTCCTGAAGATGCCGACGCCTTCCGGTGTCCTCAGGATCAGAGGGGACCGCTCAGCCAAAGTGTCAGCCTTGGAGCAGCTCCAAGCACTTGCAGCGGGGAGGGCTCCGGTCCCAGGAGGCTTGAAGGAGAGTCGGACAGAGCAAGGCCCGGCACAGCGAGCCTCCACTACTGCACCTCGTGTGCAACCTGCCAATGACGATGACATCCCTGTGAAGGTCATCAAGATTGGCTCCGAGGCTGCCCAGACAACCCGTATCGCGGGGAACCTGGACAGCAAATAGGAATGCGCGCTCATCACCTTCCTACGGGACAACGTCGATGTGTTTGCATGGCAACCACCACAAATGCTCGGGATCCCCAGGGAGGTGATTGAGCACCATCTGAAGATCTACCCCGACGCCCGACCGGTACAGCAGAAGCCCAGGAAACAGTCCATCGAGCGGCAGAACTTCATCCGTGAAGAAATCAAGAAGCTGCTCGATGCTGGTTTCATCCAGGAGGTCCACCACCCACGGTGGTTGGCCAACCCTGTTGTCGTTCCCAAGGCTGGCGGGAAGCTCCGGATGTGCATCGACTACACCAATCTCAATAAGGCATGTCCCAAGGACCCATTCCCTCTTCCTAGGATAGATCAAATAGTAGACTCAACATCAGGCTGTGACCTCCTGTGTTTCCTCGATGTGTATTCCGGTTTTCACCAAATACCCATGTCTAGGGAAGATGAGGAACACACTGCTTTCATAACAGTAGATGGCATGTATTGTTATGTATCCATGCCTTATGGTCTCAAGAATGCTCTTCCCACCTTTGTACGTGCAATGCATAAGACATTCGGGGACCTCATTAGAGATCTGGTAGAGGTGTATGTCGACGACATCGTGGTAAAAATCAGGTACAGCACATCCCTGTTAGACAACCTAGCCCGAGTCTTCAGCAAACTGCGCACAACACGCACGATGCTGAACCCCGACAAGTGTGTCTTTGGGGTCTCTGCAGGGAAGCTCCTTGTTTTCTTGGTATCGCACCGAGGGATCAAAGCTAACCCAGAGAAGATCAAGGCGATAGAGCTGATGCGGCCGCCGGCCCGCATCAAGGACGTGTAGAAGCTTGCAGGATGTTTGGCAGCCCTCAGTTGGTTCATCTCAAGACTGGCTGAGAGAGCCCTGCCCTTCTTCAAGATTCTGCAAAAGTCAGGCCCCTTTGAGTGGACTGAGGAAGCTGAAGTGTCCTTCCAGGAGCTCAAGAAACACCTGACGACGCTACCCATTATGGTGGCGCCAGAACCCGGCGAACCGCTCCTGTTGTACATCACCGCAACAACGGAAGTGGTCAGCATGGTCTTGGTTGCAGAGTGGCCGGAGCTGCTGCCGCAACAAGCACCAGAAGGAGCCCCAGAGGGGGAGGCAGAGCCTCAAGGCCCAAACCCAGAAGAGCCCCCCCCCCCCCCCCCCCCGCTGTGAGTTCCAGTGACCAAGTGCCTTACGGGTCCCAACCCTCGGAGGCCCAGCTAGACCCTGGGAGCCACATTCCCCAGGATGCAAATGCATTGCAAGGAGCCCCGGACCCCCCGGGGAGGGTTCGGACCTCCCAACGGCCAGTCTATTACGTCAGTGAGGTCCTCCATGAAGCAAAAACAAGATATTTAGAGGTACACAAACTACTATATGCAGTGCTTATAGCGTCGAGGAAGCTCCAGCATTACTTCCAGGCTCACCGGGTTTCAGTGGTCACCTCCTTCCCACAGAAAACCGTACTCCACAGCCCCAATTCGATTGGCAACATTGCCATGTGGGCAACGGAGTTGGCTGAGTTCGAGCTGGAATTCTTACCTCGACATGCAATCAATAGCCAAGCACTAGCGGACTTCTTGGCCGAATGGACCCCATCGCCAAGCAACCCGGGGGGACCGGAGAACGGCGAAACGGTGCCCAAGGCTCCAGTTTTCACCGAGACCCCCTGGACGCTCTACTTCGACGGCTCCTCGCGGGAGCAGGGGGCCGGGGCCGGGGTCCTGCTCCTCACCCCGACTGGGGAGCAGTTCAAGTACATGGTGCGCCTCGACTTCAAGGCAACAAATAACATGGCGGAGTATGAAGCCCTAATCTTTGGGCTGAAGACTGACCTGACCCTCAATGTCCGACAGCTTCTGGCTAAAGGTGATTCTCAACTGATCATCAAGCAGGCCAGAGGACAGTGCAGCTGCAACGACCCTCAATTA
Source organism: Tuctoria greenei (assembly GCA_036927565.1). Classification (NCBI taxonomy): domain Eukaryota; kingdom Viridiplantae; phylum Streptophyta; class Magnoliopsida; order Poales; family Poaceae; genus Tuctoria; species Tuctoria greenei. The sequence continues at coordinate 22,762,795 of JAYESD010000001.1, read as the reverse complement.
GCAGCATACCTACTGCACGTCTAGAAGCTGGAGAAGGACTTTGAAGTCTTGGACTTGTGCCATGTACCCCAAGCCGACAACTCTGTCGCAGACGACCTGTCAACGAAGGCCTCCACAGGGGCCCCAGTGCCCCAAGGAGTCTTCACAAGGACGTTACCGCGACCAACCGCCTGAGCATCCGAACCGGGCGAAGGGGGCGAGCCCAGCACCTCGAAGCTGGCAGTCCCGGCGACCCTGCTACCATGGAGTCCGCCAAGGATCGTATGCACCACTGGCGGCTCCGAGCTACCGGACGCCCAAGATCCAGAGGCTCAAGCAAGTCCCGATGCATAGATCTCGGAGGTCCGGGACTACTTGAAAGACAATATCCTTCTCGAAGAACATGCCCTGGCAGAAAGGATTGTTCGCATGGCTAAAAGGTACACGCTGGTGGAAGGGGATCTCTACCGGCGTGGCACCAACGACATCCTATTGCGATGCATTACCCGGGAGGAGGGTTGCGACCTGCTCGCAGAGATCCATGGAGGCGAGTGCAGGAACCATGCGTCCTCCCGCACGCTGGTCGGTAAAGCCTTTCGGCATGGCTTTTACTGGCCGACAGCACTCCAGGATGCCACCGAGATGGTAAAGAGATGCAAGGCGTGCCAGTTCCATGCCAAGCAGATCCACACGCTAGCTCAGGCACTACAGATGATCCTTCCCTCATGGCCATTCGCTGTATGGGGGTTGGACATCCTGGGACCCTTTCCCAGAGCCGTCGGAGGATTCTGGCATCTCTACGTCGCCGTAGATAAGTTCACCAAGTGGTCGGAAGCCGCCCCAGTTGTCACCATCAAAAAGCAGTCGGCAGTAAAATTCATCAAGTCGATCGTCTGCCGGTTCGGGGTCCCGAACAGAATCATAACTGATAACGGGACCCAGTTCACAAGTGCAGCGTTCCAGGATGTGACGCCCGGTTCCGAAAATGAACCAAGCTAACGCATATGTGTGCCCAGGATGTTCATCACACATACACGAGTGCAATCACAAAAGAGTATACAGAAAATTACCACAAGACAAGATTAATTAACCAAATTTTATTACACGAACCAGACTATCCTCAAATACAAGCTCTAATAATTGTTAATGACAAGTTCAACTAATGCAGCGGAAATAAACTAATTAAGCAACTATGCAGCATAAGCAATAGGGTATATATGCGCAGCTCCAATCAACACCACAGGCAAAGCTGACGGTAGACACGGCCTAGGACTCCGCATTATCGCCATTAAAATCCCAGTCCTGACCTGCAACTGTTGGGGGGGGGGGGGGATTGCAAGAGTGAGTACATGTCGTACTCAGCAAGTGTGGAAAGTATGACATGTGGCTGATTCAAATGACGACAATAATAATGGTAAAGTGCTGAAAAGTACATTAAAACATTTGAAAAGCAATATAGTATAAGTATGTGAAGTAATCCCAACATAATCATGAGTAATACCATAATACCAAACTGAATTCATTACCATCATCAATAAGTCCAGATTTCACCATTGCCAATAACCATATTCAATACCAGAGATTAATCCATAACCATCCATAACCATTACCAAACCATAACCATCCCAAATTCCAATTTCCCTCTAATCATGGAAGTTGTCCAGGTGCTCATAACCGGGAGCACGACTATCATGATAGTTTTAGTTAACTCTGCAGAGTTTGTACCTCTTTACCCACGTGTTCATGATTTCATCACCCTTCGGCGACTAAGAACCTCCCTTATGCCCATGACCCATCGGTCACATTACACACTTCCGTTGGTGTGTGGCCAAGAGATCACAAAATAGCCTTTACAAAGGGATTACTAGCCTATTTAGACCCCACTGAGGTTTCACCGGTGGCGATGTCTCCCGCGGAGCACATCTTCAACCAAGGGCCCCCTCTTGAGCCATTCGGATCCCAGGGTAGTCCCACCAATCATCAACAAACCCAATCCGACTACCCCTTCCCCGAGCATCCACAATGGTCCAAACAGCACTAGCAAAGCCCTAATTAATCAGCTACGCCGCACCCATACTTGGCCTCGTGGTGGCACTGTAGTCCTGGCTTATTCTCGCATGAACCGGTCCTTAGATCTAAAGCAAGCAAACCACCATAACATCCAACCCATCCACACACCAGGCTTGCTTAGATCATCCATTACCATACCATGTTTAACCAGTTCATGTTAACCATAATCTCATCCAGGCATAATTAAATTGAGTGATATAGTTATTTCCCATCCCAGTTGAT